>OX578150.1:78007698-79232698 GCA_951213105.1 Amaurobius ferox
TATGCAGACTCCATGGACTAATTGATTTTGTGTTAAAGAAATACCGCAATTCTAATACAACTAATTCTACATATTTTGCTATTTACATTTTACATAGGTGAAAAAAAATAGGCTTCGTTGTAGAAATAATCAAATTTGAATGAGCATTTAAACTCAAATATATTGTAATTGCGTTGTTTCAGTATGTAGATGCACAGAATTTAAGCAGAAATAAAGTGGTTTTAGAACGTATACAACACTCAATATGAATAAAAAAGAGCTTTAAAAATAACGATTTTGAGACAAGATGGATGCCATATATCATTTTGAAGTGGGTCACGTGATATTTTCATATCATGGTCACGTGCTCGCCTCATATAAGAGGTGTTATTATTATTTTAATTTTTATTTAAAAAACTACTGAATATATTTCGCTGAATTTTTTTTTGTATATTTTATGGAACAATTTGAATATTACCTAAAATTTTTGAAGCAATTTGTGAATTTTAAATGCGCTTAAAAAATGCTTGAAAAATTAGGTCCCATAGGGCTCAATGTATTTCATTTTTTCAACCCGGGTTCAATCCAAAACTAATTGGGTGATATTATTCATTTATATTCCCATAGGTCCTACAGACCGTCTGAGCAGCATACTAAAATTTCATTTTGATTAAGTCATTTTTACAGCAGTTATCGTGCTAACGGACAGACAGAGAGACAGACAGACAGACAGAATGAACAAAGTCATAAACACTTTTCAACTTTGTTGTAAAGTGCTAAAAACTAAGAACTTGATCAGAAATATAATTATATGTCTTTGTAGGACTTTTAACTGCCTACAAATCATACACCAAACTACCTCATACCTAGCACATTTAGTCTTCGCTAAGTGAATCTATAAACTTTCCCGGAGGTATATGACTTTCATACTTCCATTTATAGTCTTCAAACCATATTAATCATTAAACAACTTAGAGGCATCTTTTATCATTAAACATTCATTAATCATTAAACATCCTCATTAATTATTAAACATTCCCAATATCATTTCACTTCCCAATTTCTTTAAAACAAGGTGGAAATATTTCATCAAGGAGGAAACACATTTAACTGCAACACTCATGACATTTTGAATGTTTCGGGAAGGACCGGTTCAAACTTAGTTTAAAAAAGCTAATGTGGAAGATAACTTTCCTTGCAGACCCATATTCACGTTCTCTTTATTTCTTCAATAATTCGTTATATTGAGTTTAATTACACAAAAGAACACCCATAATTATTTAAAATAACACTGAATTTGCACTTTTGATTCAATTTTCATTCTCATTTAGTAAGGGAACTTATTACTTTCCTTATATACATTGTATAATGTATAAGGAAAGTATTGTGACGGGGTCGAAAATTCGAATTAAGAGTTCTCGACGGGAGAACACGTTTCAAGCATCCCTGATCACGAATTGAACATTTTTGATGTGATGTCTGTGTGTGTGAAAGTATGTGTGTGTGGATCAGTGAGCCTGTAGAGACGATATCTTACTAACGAATGGAACGATTCGAATGAAATTTGGTACAAAATTGCAATGCATGAATACTGCAAGCCTATTGTTATTTTCACAATCGAATGTTCAGAATCCTCCTTAATTTTCGAGTGAAGTTTTGAAAAAATCATCAAAAACTCAAAACCTTTAATAAAGTCACGGAAATAGATATTTGTTATGTAATTTTTCCTTAGAAAACGATTGACATAAACTTTAGAACGCTAGCATGGACCGTTTTTGAGATATTGCACATTTTTCAAATACATTTATCAAAAAATCCCATAAATTAAAAAAAATATTAACTGTTGAGAAACATGTTCACTATTCATATGTACTATCGTACGATAAATTTGGTGATATCATTTCATTTGGTGACATCATTGCATAGATTCCATTCATGAGAAAATGTACTTTGAGTAATACTTTTGTATTTGAATGCCAATTGTCATTTATCTGCTATAAGAATAACTTATTTCTCCGTTCATAAAGCTTGGCGAGATTTTGACGACGAATTTAGCGGAATGTCGCCAACTTGGCGACTTTTTTAAATGTTGCCAAATTAAAGAAATTTTTTTTAAATGGATAAAAATGACGCTAAATCAATGAAAATGACAACTAATTGACGAAAATTCAATATCTTGGAAAGAATATAAGTATCTACTATAAGAATAGCCTATTTTGTTTTCACTGTAAAAGTAGTAAATTGATTGTATTATATAAGGAAAGTCATGCGTTGCCCACATCAGGGTTTTTTTAAAGATGGCGTAACGAAAATGCGAAAATAAATGGAATATCTCAAGAACGGGTGGTCCTAGTGTAATGGGGTTGGTTTCATTCTTTTCATCGTTAAAAATTACGTATAAAACAGGCATTTTATTGATATATTTGAGTATACGTAGTTTTTTATTTTAGATTTTGAAGAATTTTGTGGGCCATTTCACACACTCACGCACACACATACACACAAACACAAAATGCTATTTTTCTTTCAAATCATACCAAAATTTATTCAGTACCAGGGTAACCCGCAAGTGACTGACTTATCTACCACATTCTGTTAAATTTAATGTATTAGTTTTTTAGCTAGAGTGGATACAGACAATTTTTGAGGGCCATATAAATAAAAAAATTAAAATAAAAATTTTCTGATTGACCAGGTTTGTTTAAGGGGGTCGTATAAAAATTTAAAAAGTGTAACTTTTTGAAAATTAATGGGATGATTATTTCATTAATGTAATCTTATTTCCTACCTTACTTTCAACATTTTTGCTATTTACATTGCACACTTATCTCCCACAGGTAAAGAATTAAAGCGCGTTTCAATCTTTTTGGGAAACCCTGTATATATATATATATACAGATTCCTTCTGGGGTAAAAGCGGGCCACCAACAGTTCTCGTATATATACGAGAACTTTTGCAGGGTATACCCTGCAAACCGAAATTTAAAATTTCCCCCGTACAAGCTTAATGACCGAGATTTGGCCTCTCATGGCGGCCAATACAGATATAGCTACCTTCATTCCCCCTGTTTTTTGCAATGTGTTTTTTACTTGGCGGGATTTTTTTATAAGGGTTATTCTTTGAGGATATTAGATATGAATACATATTTTGTGTGAGGAGCAATTTGCATCAGCAAGATTTGCACATCATTGAAAAGTGGTTCAGTTGTACGCAGGATCGTTCAAAACGTGGAAATTCGTTAAAATCCAAGAGTTGGAATTTTGACTCCATCTAAATTATTTTCTCCCCAACATATAATATATATATGATTATTATTCTGTAAAGTAAAAATTACTAATGTTTTACATATAAATTATATTTATATTTTGCACCTTAGACTGATATGAGCACCTCGCTGAACAATTGTGTACATATTCAAGTACAAAACAAACAGTAAATGAAAAAAATTATAAGTTTCTTTGCAATGAACGGGAATGTAAAAATAGACTAATTTTCCCTTTCACACGTTTTCTGTTATTCCTGAAAGTATAGTGCATTTACCAGATAAAACTCTGAATATATCCCTTGCAGGAGAATAATCCTGACTTATTCTTCTCAGGTTCTGAGTATGAGTTCATTACGAATGAAAAGCAGTATCAGTAGGTTTTTCTTTCTGGTTGCCACTGATATCAAAGTAGCTAAGACAGCAGCTACAGAAAATAGAAATGGACTGCTTTGAGAGTGGTTGTATCCGGAAATAAACGTATTTATCATTCCGGGATTTGGATTTGGGTAACTTCATTTGGAAATTCGGTGACTGGGAGTAAAATATCTGATGTGCGCAACACATGACTTTCCTTATATAATGCAATGAATTTACTACTTTTACAGTTAAAAAAATGTTATTCTTATAATAGATATTTATATTCTTTCAAATATATTGAATTTTCTTGAATTAGTCGTCATTTTCATTGATTTAGCGTTATTTTTATCCATATGGCAAAATTTTCGTTAATTTGGAAACATTTCATAAAGTCGCCAAGTTGGCGGCATTCTGCCAAATTCGTTGCCAAAATCTCGTGAAGCGTTATGGACGGAGATATGAGTTACTCTTATAGCAGATAAATGACTATTGGCGTTCAAATACAAAATTATTACTCGAAGTATCTTTTCTCATGAATGGAACGAGCTAGATCCACGAGAATGATGTCACCAAATGTATCGCATGATATTACATATGAAGAGTGAACATGTTCCTCAACAGTTAATATTGTTGTTCTAATTTATGGGATTTTTTGATAAATTTATTTGAAAAATGTGTAATATCTCGAGAACGGTTCGTGCTAATGTTCTAAAGTTTATGTCAATCGTTTTCTAAGGAAAAATTACATAAGTGTCTATTTCTTTAACTTTATTAAAGGTTTTGATATTTTGATGATTTTTTCACAATTTCACTGGAAAATTTAGGGGGGGTTCTGAACATTCGATTAAGTTTTAAAACAGTAGGCTTCCAGTATTTACGGATTGTGAGTTTTGTACCAAATTTCATTCGAATCGCTCCATTTGTTTGTAAGATATCGTCTCCACAGGCTCACTGACACACACACACACACACACAGAGACATCACTTCAAAAATGTTTGATTCGTGATCAGGGATGCTTGAAACGTGCTCTCCCGTCGAAAACTCGAATTCGAATTTTCGACCCAGTCACAATACTTTCCTTATACATTATGTATATAAGGAAAGTAAAAATGAAATTGTTCCAGTATACAAAGTGTCTGAAAAAAAGTAGAACAAGATTTTATTTATAAATATTCCTCCTATTGCTCTGAAACATGATCGCCGATAGAACTGTTCCGGGGCAAACTCAAGGGTAAGACGTGCAACATGGACGAGCTTGATGGCCGACTTTGTGACTTGAATGTCCAGGGGGAAAATGTCTCCTTACCCCCCCCCCCCCCCATGGGCGACCATGTTCCTAAACACATAGTTACATTTACAAAGTTTCTTAAAATGATGTTCAAAATTTTAGAAAATCAGTTTGAACTTTGAAGGGGGGGGGGGGGGGCGGGGATTAATTTTTGAAAAATAAAAAATTACAATTTTTTAAGTCCCCGTACTATAGAAGTTCTAAATACCTATTAGAATATCCTAATTTATTATTGATTAAAAAAACAAAAAGTTTTATTTTTTTATCAAATTTGCAAAGATGCTAAGAGACAAAATTTTTGTCTTAGAAAACTTAACTGAAAATTTCACTTAGTGAAAATTTCATTCATGAGACTTAGTGAAATGAAACTCAGTGAAAATTTCATTCATAATCCTTTTTCCATTCCTTTTATTCAGCGGCGATATTTTTTAAATTATGACAATACTACAATAATTTATTTTACTTAACTTGAAATCATGGATGTAAAAACACTGCATAACTCCATGCTTAAATCTTCATCGAAAAAGGAAATAGAATCGTCTGCTTCTCTATATAAAATCAATGAATGTTTCTTTCATATCAGCTATATTACATACTCCAGAGCTAGATAATTTTGTGTTAAAGAAAGTCAGCATTTTTTATACAACTCACCTTATATCTTGCTCTGTTTACATTCTCCATACGTGAGAATCAGGCTTCATTGTAAAAAGAATCAAAGTTTGATGATCATTTGAACTCACAAATATTGTAATTGCGTTGTCGCAGTATGTAGATGCACAGAAAAAAAATAAAGCGGTTTCAGGACGGATGCAACACTAAATATAAATCCCCGGCCGTCCAAACAGTTATCTTACACCTTTCTGGTAGGTCGGGCGGTGTGGATCACTTAAACTCAAATATATTGTAATTGCGCTGTTTCAGAATATACATGCACAGAAATTAAGCAAAAATAAAGCAGTTTTAGGACGGATACAATACTAAATATAAATTTAAAAAACTTCAAAAATCACGATTTTGACAGAAGATAGATGCCATATTTTATTTTGAAGTGGGTCACATGATCTCTTCATGTGATATGGGTGCAATTATTATTTTAATTTTTATTTAAAAAACTAGCGAATATATTTTGCTGAAATTTTTTTTTATATTTTTATGGGATAATTTATATTCCTAAAACTTTCGAAGCACTTTGTGAATTTTAAATTCACTTAAAAATGTTTGAAAAATTGGGTTCCATAGGGTTCAATGTATTTCGTGTTTTCAACTCGGATTCAATCCAAAACTAATTGGGTGATATTATTCATTTATATTCTCATGGATCCCTCAGACCGTCTGAACAACATACTAAAATTTCATTTTGATAAAGTCATTTTTACGGCAGTTATCGTGCTAACGGACAGATAGACAGCCAGTCAGAATGAATGAACAAAGTCATAAACACTTTTCAACTATGTTGTAAAGTTTTAAAAATCCACAGGGTCCAAAAGCGATCTAGAAGGAAATTCGACGTAAATATTTTGATTTACCCAGCTCTTTAGCGAAAGTGTGGTGAGGTACAGCTCCATGTAACTAAAACTTCAAGTGTCAAAGGGAATTCATCCATAAAGTCAGAAACAACACTGTTTAGAATAATGTTAAGAAATAGGTCCCCAGTCATCGTACAGTATGGGATCAACGAACGTACCAGACATTAATAAAAAATATCCCATGGTGATAACCCTCGGTTGCGAAATATGGATTTCCGTCATTCTGTTGTTGTTGTTGTTGTTGTTGTTGCTTATGACCCCTGTTTCTACATTAGCACGAATACAGGTCCAGTGACATCAGAAGAAGGACAGAGAGAATGACACACAAGACAAGAATACAAAGTTTATCCGTCATTCTAAAAGGGATGAGTTTGAAGATTGATGCTTCCATCTTGATTGAAAAGGTATTTGTCTGTACATAGCACATTTCTCAGAAAGGAAGGTGGTTTAATGTGATCATGGTTTAGGGTCCAGTTTTCAGAAATATAAACTTCGACAAAAAAGCTTGCAATTCCATCAAAGTAGCTCAACGGTAGAACGGTAATTATAACTATTGCTCGTGGAATTTAATACCACGCAATGGTTATAGTATACATGTAAGTTTATAATAAAAATGTACAAGCTTATAAGCAAATTTATAATAAACAAACCACACCCTGCGGTTTGGAGTGGACATAACTCAACAACAATGTGCTATCTTTCTACAATCAACATATTGCTATTTTCAGATTTGGGAATTTTTTGACGATGTCACATGAACCCTATAATGATGCGTATGGGCCTGGCTGATTTTATAATTAAAATATTTTAAAAAATCTGATGTAGGCAACACATGACTTTCCTTATATAATGTAATGAATTTACTACTTTTACAGTAAAAAAAATAGGGTTTTCTTATAGTAGATACTAATATTATTTCCAAGATATTGAATTTTCTTCCATTAGTCGTCATTTTCATTGATTTAGCGTCATTTTTATCCATTTGGCGAGATTTTCGTTAATTTTGGCAACATTTCAAAATGTCGCCAAGTTGGCGACATTCCGCCAAATTCGTCGCCAAAATCTCACCAAGCGTTATATGGACGAAGAAATAAGTTATTCTTACAGCAGATTATTGGCGTTCAAATACAAAAGTATTACTTAAAGTATCTTTTTTTATGAATGGAACGAGCTAGATCCACGAGAATGATGTCACCCAATTTATCGCATGGTATTTCATAAGAAAAGTGAACATGTTTCCCAATAGAAATTTTTTTTTTTTATTTTATATGAATTTTGATAATTTTTTTAAAAAATGTACAATATCTCGAGAACGGTTCACGTTAGCTTTCTAAAATTTATGTCAATCGTTTTCTAATGAAAAATTACATAAGAAATGTCTATTTGCGTAACTTTATTAGCGGTTTTGATTTTTTGACGATTTTTTCAAAATTTCCTTCGAAAATTTAGGGGGGTTCTGAACATTCGATTGCGTATAAAAACAATAGGCTTCCAGTGTATATGGATTGTGATTTTTGTACCAAATTTTGTTCGAATCGGTCCATTCGTTCGTCAGTTATCGTCTCCACAGACTCACTGACACACACACACACACACACACACACACATACTTTCACACACACACACACACACACGCACACAGACATCACTTCAAAAATGTTTGATTCGTGATCAGGGATGCTTGAAACGTGCTCTCCCGTCGAAAACTCGAATTCGAATGTTCGACCCCGTCACAATACTTTCCTTATACATTATGTATATAAGGAAAGTAATATTCAAACTTCTATATAACTACTACCAGTATCTTTTATAATATAGTGAATATAGATATAGAATCTTTTATAATATAGTGAATATAGATATAGAATCTTTTATAATATAGTGAATATAGATATAGAATCTTTTATAATATAGTGAATAGATATAGAATATAGTGAGAAAATATTGTTTTCACGAAAATTTTCGGCTTCGAGATTATGATGCCAATATATGTTTTAAGACCTCCTAAACACGTTTTGACTATTTTTAGAATAATGTCCGCCTGTCTGTGGGCGATTTCCTGTGTAGGCGATAGCTACAGCAAATATTAATGGATTTTCACGAAACTTTACATCCAGCTTTGTTATTGAAATATCTAGAACTACATAGAATGATAATAAGTTCGGGCGAAAACTGAGTCATTTATTCAAAATTTATATTTTTTAACATGATATCGTAGGACAAAATTTAACATTACTACGCATAAAAGGATGTATTATTTATAACTCAATGACCACAAATGTTAACAGTTTCAATCATTGTAGTGAAAAATAGCAGAGATACAATTTTTGTGTTCACAATGTTATTAGCCATTTAAAAATTCTCTCAAGCCCTTTAAAATGAAGGTTAACATGTAATATATCGGTTTCATTAATCATGTTCCCATTACATTTTACTTTCCTATTTTAAAAATCTGATGTGGGCAACACATGACTATCCTTATATAATGCAATGAATTTACTTCTTTTACAGTAAAAAAATAGGTTTTTCTTATAGTAGATACTAATATTCTTTCCAAGATATTGAATTTTCGACAATTAGTCATCATTTTCATTAATTTAGCGTCATTTTTATCCATTTGGCGAGATTTTCGTTAATTTGGCAACATTTCAAAAAGTCGCCAAGTTGGCGACATTCCGCCAAATTCGTCGCCAAAATCTCGCCAAGCGTTATGGACGAAGAAATAAGTTGTTCATACAGCAGATAAATGACTATTGGCGTTCAAATACAAAAGTATTACTCAAAGTATCTTTTTTCATGAATGGAACGAGATAGATACACGAGAATGATGTCACCCAATTTATCGCATGGTATTACATATGAAAAGTGAACATGTTTCTCAATAGGAAATATTTCTTTTTCATTTTGTATGACTTTTTAATAATTTTTTTGAAAAATGTGCAATATCTAGAGAACGGTTCATGTTAGCGTTCTAAAATTTATGTCAATCGTTTTCTAATGAAAAATTACATAAGAAATGCCTATTTGCGTAACTTTATTAGTGGTTTTGATTTTTTGACGATTTTTTCAAAATTTTATTCCAAATTTTAGGGGGGTTCTGAACATTCGATTACGCATAAAAACAATAGGCTTCCATTGTTTACGGATTGTGATTTTTGTACCAAATTTGGTTCGAATCGATCCATTCGTTATCGTCTCCACAGACTCACTGACACACACACACACACACACACATACTTTCACACACACACACATACTTTCACACACACACACATACTTTCACACACACACACACACACACACATACACACACACAGACATCACTTCAAAAATGTTTGATTCGTGATCGGGGATGCTTGAAACGTGCTCTCCCGTCGAAAACTCGATTTCGAATTTTCGACCCCGTCACACTACTTTCCTTATACATTATGTATATAAGGAAAGTAAAAATTACGTAATTTTATATATCATTTATTTTATTTAAGATATAAAGTGTTTGTGTTTATGAACATTTGTTAACTCAGTTGAAATGAATGCCAAGGTTTTGAGCTGATGCATAATATTTGCATATTAATTTTCCTTATATACATAATGTATAAGGAAAGTATTGTGACGGGGTCGAAAATTCGAATTCGAGTTTTCGACGGGAGAGCACGTTTCAAGCATCCCTGATCACGAATCAAACATTTTTGAAGTGATGTCTGTGTGTGTGTGTGTGTGTGTGTCAGTGAGCCTGTGGAGACGATAACAGACGAACAAATGGACCGATTCGAACAAAATTTGGTACAAAAATCACAATCCGTAAACACTGGAAGCCTATTGTTTTTATACGCAATCGAATGTCCAGAACCCCCCTAAATTTTCGAATGAAATTTTAAAAAAATCGTCAAAAAATCAAAATTGCAAATAAAGTTACGCAAATAGACATTTCCTATGTAATTTTTCATTAAAAAACCATTGACATAAATTTTAGAACGCTAACATAAACCGTTCTCGAGATATTGTACATTTTTCAAAGAAAATATCAAAAAGTCATATAAAATAAAAAAAAATATTTCCTATTGAGAAACATGTTCACTTTTCATATGTAATACCATGCGATAAATTGGGTGACATGCTTCTCGTGGATCTAACTCGTTCCATTCATGAAAAAAAAAAATACTTTAAGTCATTCTTTTGTAATTGAACGCCAATAGTCATTTATCTGCTGTAAGAAGAACCTATTTTTTCGTCCATAACGCTTGGCGAGATTTTGGCGACGAATTTGGCGGAATGTCGCCAACTAGGCGACTTTTTGAAATGTTGCCAAGTTAACGAAAATCTCGCCAAATGGATAAAAATGACGCTAAATCAATGAAAATGACGACTAATTGACGAAAATTCAATTTCTTGGAAAGAATATAATTAGCTACTATAAGGAAAATCTATTTTTTTACTGTAAAAGTAGTAAATTCATTACATTATATAAGGAAAGTCATGTGCTGCCCACATCAGATTTTTTAGGTTGGTATGAAGCACATATAAGAAGTCACCATTTTATCATAGCCCATTGGGTACTTACTGGTAGTGAAAGGATTAAGTATTAACATAGTTTATATATATATAGTTTCACTGACCTGTGAGAACTCAGAGTTCTTCGCTTGTGCATCGGAAGCGGACGCTTCTAGCCCCCTACAAGCCTCACACTCCTCCGGTTGAGCAGAAGACGTCGATGTAAACATGATTGGTCGCACAACACAAGAAACAAACTCAGGATGTCATCTGACCAACACCGGGCACATTACTGGCCGTCAAAATAAAGGTTTGTGGCCATGCGTGAGGCCACTGTCGGTATTCTTCATTTTCAAGGATATGGAGAGACTATGACTGATATATACGTCCAAAGATATGCAGTAGAAGTTACTGGTGAGCGTGATGCTTCCAGTGGCACTGTAACCAATGGGTAAATAGACAAGGAGACGGTTTTGAAACCACAATATTGTGCAAGTGCAGCAGATTATGTTGAAGACCTCTTTAGAGGATGAGACACAGAAGTTTGGGTGCGTTATAACGACAGGTATCACATACGAATTGGTGGTGTTTGTTTATTTTCATTATTGCTATGGATGTATCCAGGGTCCGTAAGGTAAGTGACAATCACATGATGAGAATCGTCAGGTTATGTCATACAGAAGGCGGGTGAACATCAGATTCAGGACCATTTACCTAAAAGGAAAATAATTTTCAGTACAGAAGTTATATGTACACAATACAAACATCATCTGCATACCATCTGTGGAATGTGGAAGACCCAGGCCGTCCGACTCATCCGAGGATTTGAGTAGCTGGTTGGACGACCGGGAAAGGAAGCTAGCAGGTGCCGACTTCCAAGGACAGCGACTGCTCTGGAGGTTTATTAAAAATCCAGTTTTTTAAAGTTTAAGAATAAATTCGTAAGACAGACAGTTTTACAGACAAGAAATACGGACATAACGAAGACAGGTACTGTAAACAGACACAAATATGGACACGAAACATTCAGAAAAACATCAATGATAATAATAATGAGACATTGCACAACATGATACAGATGATGAAGTAAATACAAAATGACATGGGAGGTTGATAATAAAAGATGAAAGTGTTTTCAATTTAACAGTAGTGTTATCAGTTATCATATTTATAATTTAATATATACAAGTTTGTACAAACAAAAGCAGGAAAAGGGGAACAGCAGAAGAATCTTCATTGATCAGGAAAGTTAAAATCAGTAAAGCCCGACGAACTTGTCAATTTACTTTATTGGAAATGTCTCTTGCTGCATACCATCTGTGTAATGTTCTTGAATCTTCACTAATCACTTGATCCAATCATTGACCAACGTATTGACAATCGCTTTGATTTTCGAATTTTCAAAAAATCGCCAAGTTGGCTAGATTTTGCCAAATTTTTTGTCAAGCTGATGCATTGCGGAACTCATTTTAGGAGCAATTGAAGTATCCGGTAATTACAACAATAGGCATAAGACTATGCGTCTCCGTAATTTAAGGAAAAGTATAACTGGCCAACCAAGATCTATGGATAGAATCCCGGTCTAGATTATTTACAATACCACTGGAACAATTTATCGTTGTAGGTTAAATATAGTATTCATTGAAGTTTTTGAAAATTATGTTTTGAATTTTTTAGGAACCTATGATTAGTAGCGATTTTTAATTCGTATTTTCAAGGCACGGGCGACCAATCAGTGTTAAATTTTTTTATTTATTATTATTATTTTTTTTTATCAAATGATCAGGCACTTGACTTTCATCATTCGCCTATGCAGCGGCCAGAAACGCGAACCATTTAGCCGTTCTGGGACGTTGCCCCAGGCGCACCAGTGTGGGGTGGAACACACTTGTCCCAACAACACACACAACATCCATGCCTTACGTGGGACTCGAACCCACAACGCGGAAGCTGAACGGTCGCTTGGAAACGCTCGCCTTGACCGTTCGACCACCGCGTGAGCTTAAAAAAATTAACAACTGTAATGTGTCTCAACTCGACTTTTTCACACCAGAATCAATTTTTAGCAAGGTTTTTTTTTTCAAATTTTACAAGAAAAATGTTAAAAAATCGGTATCATGGAACCAAAGAATTCAAATTATAGCCTGTTATCCTTCACTTTAAAGGGTTTGAAATTTTTTGTCTATTGATGCCATACTTGACAACGTACCACCCCAGGCTCCGGATAATTTGCCCCCCGGAGGGAGGCTAATGACGTCACGAACAAACAAATTGCATCGCGGCTATTTTGTCACAACAATGATTCAAACTATAGATCATTGAGCCATAAATAAACAATGACATGTTGAACAAATGATATGTTGAAAAATATAAAATTTTAAATAAATTTAGAAGTTTTCGCTCGAATTAAAAAAAAAATTCTCTAGATTTTATGACAACAAACCCGGATATAAAGTTTTGTGAAAATACATTAATATGTGTGGCCGTTATCGTATACGCAAAAATTCAAGCATAGACATGCATACATACAGACAGACAGACGGACATCACTCCAAAAAATAATCAAAACGTGGTTAGGATGTCTTAGAACATATATCGGCGTCAAAATATCGAAATCGAAAATTGTCGTGAAAACAATGCTTTCTCAATACTACGTATGAGAAAGTAAAGAAAAATTAGAATATGAAGTCGCTCAGATCGTAAGTTTTACTTCGATCTATAGAAATCTGCAGAAGAATGTAGTGGTTCACTTCCAATAAAGTAATAATATCGTCCTGGTTGCTTAATGTAGAACGTCCTATGATAAGCAAATATCCGTAGTTCTAATTCCAGTTGGAACTCAAGTTTATTAACACCTCTGCTCTTCAGGCATATATAACTGTTGTAACTTAAGTGAGCTTAGAAGGAATATTTTTCAAAACATGAGGAAACGATTTACATTTAAAAAAGGAATTTAAAACATTTCTGCTAGACGTCAATTTGGCACTGTGAGTGATAAAATCAAATAAGCAACATTTGCACAAGACGCAACTTCAAACAGGCAATTTATGAGTTCATAGATCAAATAAGAATGTTTTATGTTAGTATTCCATTTATTTTAGTTTAAAAAAAGCGTGATGACACCCACACTGCTGAAAGTGGGAACCATAGTGCTGAAAGTGGGAGCCATAGTGCTGAAAATAGGAGCCATAGTGCTGAAATTAGGAGCCACAGTGCTGTAAGTGGGAGCCATAGTGCTGAAAGTAGGAGCCATAGTGCTGAAAGTGGGAACCATAGTGCTGAAAGTGGGAGCCATAGTGCTGCTGAAAGTGTTAACCATAGTGCGCTGAAAGTGGGAGCTATAGTGCTGAAAGTGGGAGATAATAGCAATTACATTGGTTGCATTTGCTACAATGATAACTATGAAACAGAATGAAATTTATTTATCGTACATCAAGTTTGAGTTTGCGATTCATTTAACACGAAATGATACACTTACGAGACCACTTTTGTTGCGTTTTGTTACAAAGACTACTTTTGTTGCGTTTTATGACATTCAGTGTCAAATTCCCTCTGGTGTTGATTTTTTAAACTGCCCTTTTCATAAAATCGCTTTCGCATAATTTGACTGACAAAGTTTAATAGAATTTCAGCTAATAGATATTACTGCAGAAAATTTTAAATAGAAATGTTTAACTCCCTGAATATGGAAGGCACAAACTTCATTTACTAATTGAGTAACACACTAACATTTTACGTATATTTCCCACCATATATCCATTAAGTCACAAACTTACGAACTTACAGGGATTTGATAGATAAGAAATTATATTTCAACAACCCATACCTAAGAGAATGAGAAAAGGTGAGATGACCGATAATGATGATCAGTGTATCTACTTAAATCCTTGAACTAGAAACTTGAATTTCATATGCATGTGTAGTCATCATAGGTGATATCTAAACACTGAGAATGGATATTATTATGCACCATAATGGGATGGGAATGGATGGTAAGATCAAGTAACATGATTACTATATATTTCTAATCCTTATATTAATACACTCGTCAAAAGTGAAATTGCAACACCATGAAGGAATGCACGTAGCCATATGCAAATCATAGAACCGGTAGAAGAGCAATATGCAAATGATTAAAAGAACAAACCAAGATATGCAAAAGAAATCTGTTTATTCGGTAAAGAATGTGGCCCCCCACGTCAAGCTGTAGAGACCACTAAACGGTGAGGCATACTATGGATTAGAGGTAATCCTTGACAAACAGCGCCCACTGTGGCACGCAGTTCGTCTACGGAACGTACCGGTGGTCCCCGGTGCACCTGCCGTCCGATGAGGGCCCACATGTGTTTAATGGAAGAGAGATCCGGCGAGGCTATAGGCCAGGAAAGGATGTGAATTCCGTTCAGGCTATTGAGAGTTCGCCGTGCGGTGTGGCATTGTCTTTCTGGAACACCGTGCCGCGGACGGCCTACACCAGTGACCGAACGACAGGCATCACTTGTGTGACATACCAGTCCACTGTTAGATTACCTGCAATGCGCACGAGAGCTGCACGCTGATTGAACATGATACTGGCCCAAACCATGATGACCGGTGTGACGCTCGGTGATATGGGCTGGCAAGTGGCGTTCCTCGGGAAGCGGACCCACACGTCCATGGCTGTAATTTCTTCACAGGCAGAAGCGAGATTCATCCTTAAACAATACCCGATGCCATTCATTAGTCCAGTTGCGATGACGACGACACCACGCCAGACCTCCATCCTTATGTCAAGCTCTTAATGGCACACTAGAGGTTGGCTGCCGTGCGCGCAGCTGTACTTCATGCAATCTATTGTGAATTGTTTGGGTCACGCAAATGCAACCGTTGATGGTGGCAGGTTGCTTCAGATGTCACTTGCCGTTGCGAACGGGTCTCGATAAGCAGTTCGGCGAATCTGCCGGTCTGTGCGCTCTGTCGTGCGCCTGTTCGATCCACTCCTTCTTGGACGTGTTATCTGATGTTCCTGCTTCCACCGTGTCGCACATCGCGGGATGGTACTCACGTCGTGCTCAATACGCGTGGCAATTGCACGCGTCGACTAACCCACGCCACAAAGCTCCAGAATACGATCGATTTCCCTAGCCGTTAACTGCCGGTATACAGCTCGCTGACGTCTTCGAGGCATCGCGTTTTCACTTTTTCAAAAGTTCGGCTGCTGCAAATCGTCGCTGATAGCATTTACTAGACGAGCGGTCTGCTGGTCTTTATCATCCGAAACTGGGTGTCACGCGACCCGATAAGTACGAAAACTTAATCATTTTCATACGACATTTGCATACTCTAGCGGTACTGTGATTTACATACGGCTACGTTCATCCCTTCATGGTGTTGCAATTTCACTTTTGACGAGTGTAGGAACCAAACTTATTACAAGAATATTCCTAAGGTATCCAATACGCCCCCCCCCTCCCGCCCCAGGATTACAAAACCTGGTATTCCGATCTAATTCTGTCGGTATTTTAATACTGGTATTGATACGAAAATACCAGTATTTAGTTATTACCAGTATTTCATATGTATAAAATTATTGGACTGAAAATTATTATTCTCTACTGTTCTTTAATTTAATTATTATTAAATTTTAAAATTACAATACAAGAGTCAATGTCACTCATTGCATCATTCTGTTCGGAGAATAGAACCTTTCTTTCATTTAAGTAATTTAATTTTTTCATCATTTAAGTAAGTTGTTGTTGTTGAGACCCAGACCGTCCGACCTACCAGAAAGGTGTAAGGTAACTGTATGGACGGCCGGGAAGTGCCACCCAATTTAGACCGGAACCCAGTGGGGGAGGCATCCACAGGGACCGTACCCTCCTTCCCCTACCACCAACCTCTCGGAAGGACTTACGGACCCACATGTTTAACGTGATCATTTAAGTAAGTGAATTATTTCATCATTTAAATAAGTTAATTATTTCATCATTTAAGTAAGTGAATTATTTCAGCATTTAATCTGTGTTAATTTAATGAAGTTAATTTGTTTTGATAAATCTGCAGTTATATTTCTTATGACTAAAATTCAGTTTTTCGCTCAAATTATCGAATTCGAAATTTTTTTAGAAAAACAATATAATGTAGGGGAGAGAGGAAATGAAAGGGGACAATAGCATTTATTTTTGAAATTAAACTATTATGTTATTAACCTAGAGTTCAACAGATAGCATCAGGTGTTGTTTTTCTACCATTGTCTCAGACTATATGTTGAGCTCTAGATGAATAATATTATGATTTTATTTAAAAAAAAATACATGCTAATGTCCCTTTCATCCCTTCTCTCCCCTGTACAAATTTTTTGAATTTAGTGTCACGTGGACTCATTGCACATTTTAGCCATTTCTCCTTACGTGGGATTATCGTACATTTCAGTTATTTATTCTCAAGTGGACATTTCCGTCATTTCCTATCACTTCGACTCATGGTACATTTTAACTATTTCTCATCAAGTGGACTTATCGTACATTTCAGTTGTTTGTTGTCTAGTGCTGCTTATTGTCAAGTTCAGCTTGTCAAGACTCATTGTACATTTTAACCGATTCTCATTACGTTGTTGTTGAGACCCAGACCGCCCGACTTACCAGAAAGGTGTAAGGTAACCGATTCTCATTACGTGGAATTATCGTACATTTCAGCTATTTATTGCCAAGTGGACTCGTACATTTCAGTCATTTCCTATCACTTCGACTCATGGTACATTTTAGCCATTTCTCATCACGTGGACATATCGTACAAATTTTCTGTTTATTGTCAACTGCTGTATATTATCAAGTTCAGCTGTTTATTGTCAAGACTCATTGTACATTTTAACCATTTCTAATTACGTGAACTTATCGTACATTTCAGCTATTTATTGCCAAGTGGACTCGTACATTTCAATCATTTCCTATCACTTCGACTCATGGCACACTTTAGCCGACATTTCTCACCACGTGAACTTATTGTATATTTCAACTGTTTATTGTCAAATGGACTCATCGTATATTTCAGTAGTTCCTATCAAGTCGACTTATGGTGCATTTCAGCCACTTCTTGTCCCGTGGACTCATTGCATACTTCAGCCATTTCTTCCCATATGGACACATAGTATATTTCAACCATTTCTCTTCTATTCATACGTATACAGTTAATGGATAATTATAGCCTTCCTTCTCATAAACTAGTGTTACTAACTACGATTAATGGACGATCAGCATAGGTGTGTTAACTCCCATTGTAATCTGATCTATCGAACGATATGATCTAGTTGTTATAGTAATGAAAGGAATAATGACCGCCTTTAGCAGATCATTATCGCCCCATGTTCCAAAGGGAGATCTTATTAATCAAATTAATTCTAAACCTATACAGCTGGAATTGGCAATCGTTTCTGGCAGCAGCGATAATCGTTATTTCCTTGTTTCGAATTTATGAATACGAAATATATCGATTGGTGGAGGGTTCGTTATTCGAACGTATATCGACGCAAGAAACATCGAAGTATAAAATCTGGAAAGTCAGGTTTCACTCAACAGTTTAATACATTCATATTTCATTTGCACTGCAATCAGATCAGAACGAAAAACTCATCGTTTAAGCATTTACATTTTTATTTTCTCATACATAGTATTGAGAAGTATTGTTTTCACCAAAATTTTCGATTTCGAGATTTTGATGCTAATATATGTTTCCAGATCTTCTGAATACGTTTTGACTATTTTTGGAGCGATGTCGTCTGCCTGTTTGATGTCGGTGGTCGATTTCTTGTACAAACGATATCAGCCACAAATATTAATATATTTTCATGAAATTCTATATATCCGGCTTTGTTATCAAATAATCTATAACTAGACAGATTTTATTTTAAATTCGAGCGAAAACTTTGAATTTTACACGACATTTTATATATTTTATATATGTTATAGCAGCATAGGAAAAAATTTGATATAATCATGCATAAAAGGGTTTATTTATGGCGCAATAATCACTAGATTTGATAGTTTCAATCGTTGTAAAAAATAGCCGCTATACAATTTTTTTGGTGACGTCATTACCTCCCCTGAGGGGCAAGTTACTCTCCGGGGAGGGGAGTACATTGTCAAGTATGGCATCAGTCGAAAGATCTTTTCAAGCCCTTTAAAGTGAAGGATAACAAGTTGTACTTGTAATCATTTCTTCTTCTTCGACCCAGATCGCCCGACCTACTCGAAGGTGTTGAAGACCCAGACCGACCGGCTCGTCAGCAAGGACATGAGCAACCGAATAGTCGGCCGGGCTACTCGAAGGTGTAAGGTAACTGTTTGAACGGCCGGGAAGTGCCACACAATTAAACCGGAACCCAGTGGGAAAGCCATCCTCAGGGACAGTACCTTCCGTCTCCTACCACCAACCCTTCGAAAGGACTTACGGATCCACATGTTTAACGTGGTCGTACTCCGCGTGAACACGGCGGCAGTTTTGGTAGTGGCGGGAATCGAACCCGGGCCGACCGAGTTGTTTTTGTTGTTGAGACCCAGAGCGTTCGACCTACCAGAAAGGTGTAAGGTAACGGTTTGGACGGCCGGGAAGTGCCACCCAATTTAGACCGGAACCCAGTGGGGGAGGCATCCACAGGGACCGTACCCTCCTTCCCCTACCACCAACCTCTCGGAAGGTCGTTCGGGCCCACATGTTTAACGTGATCGTACTCCGCATGAACACTGCGGCAGTTGTGGCAGCGTGCAAATTCAGCGCGCAAACCACCGGGCTACCGCGCTCGAAATGTGCCAACAGCACGCGGTATTCCCAGGTGGTCACCCACCCAAGTACTAACCGCACCCGATGCTGCTTGACTTCGGTGATCTAACGAGAACCGATGTTTTCAGCGTAATTCCCGTGCGTTAACTACTGGGCTGCCGCGCCCATAATCATTTGGACCGACGATAGCGATTGTTTAAATTTTTTCTTGTAAAATTTGAAAAAGAAATAATTCTGATATGAGAAAGTTGAGTTGAGCCACCCTCTAGTTATTTTTTTAAGAATTTAGGTTTGCAAGTTATTATTTTTTACATTTTTCTTAAATTTTAATATTTTTTTTCCAGTTGGCAACATCGGCATGCAGGTTATTGATTAATATGTTTTTTTTAAATATAAATTATATCCATGCCGCAGATCAAACTATCATTCCCCAGCATAAACTTGGTACTAGAATTGTTCTGAAAATGATCCTTGGAACTCCGCTGGAAATTAATGCTATGAAAATCTTAAAATATGAATAATACATGTCCGTATTTTGTGAATTACAAAATAATTTATATAATTGTAGTTTCGAGATATCTTTCTACACATAATTTCATAGCATTACGTACATTTGTTGGGTTACATCATATTCACACATCACAGACATACAGGATAGACACACACGCACGCACACACACACACACACACACACAGAGCGAGAGAGAGAGAGAGCGAGAGAGAGAGAGAGCGAGAGAGAGAGAGAGATCGAGCGAGAGAGCGAGAGAGAGAGAGAGAGAGAGAGAGCGAAGGGAGAAATGTGCTTTAAAAGTTCTAAAGCGTATTCTTTATCAAAACATTTTGAAATCGAAAATTTTCCACACCAGTTTAGTGTTTTAAAAGTGAAGGGGAAAAAATGGTTTGATTAGGCCAAGAGTCCGAAACCTTTTACTATCAACGAGCCCCAGACTATGTCAAATTTTTCTAGGGAGCACCAGCACGATGTTAATTTTCTAGGGAGCACCAGCACTATGTTAATTTTCTAGGGAGCACCAGAACTAGGATGTTAATTTTTCAGGGAGCACCAGTATTATGTTGATTTTTTCTAGGGAGCACCAACACTATGTTAATTTTTCTCGGAAGCACCAGTACTATGTTAATTTTTCTCGGAAGCACCAGTACTATGTTAATTTTTTAGGGTGCACCAGTATTATGCTGATTTTTTTATTGAACGCCAGTACTATGCTAATTTTTCTAGGGAACACCATTATGCGGATTCTTTTTTAACGAGCACCAGCACTATGCTAATTTTTATAGAGAGCACCATAGTACTATGCAAGTTTTAGAGAGCACCAATATTATGCTGATTTTTTTAGGGAGCATCAATACTAAGCTGAGTTTTAAGGATTACCAGAACTATACCGATTTTTGAGGGAGCACCAGTATTATGCTACGTTTTAGAAAGCATTAGCACCAAATTAAGATATTTCAGGAAGTACCAGTACTATGCCATATTTTAATAAGGAGTAAAAACACTTTTAAAATTTTTCTAGGGAACACCAGCGCTTTCCATATTGAATTATTTCGAAGAGTATCAAAACTAAGTATAATTTTTCAGGAAGTAACAAATGAAATTGTTAGTAGATTAATATATATATATATATAAGTAATATTAATTAAATAATATTTGGATTTAAATAGATTCTTTAATATTTTAATACAATATACTCGAATTATGACTAAAAATATGATTTTATTCTGATAATTGAAATGTTTAACATTTTCATCTATTTCAACTATTCTAGTTTATTCATAGTAAATTCAATAGATGTTGAGTCAACATAGCATATTATCATAATTACGCATTTTATATAAATCAATTTTATATAAATAGTATATGATATAAATCACTCTTTTCATTAACAAAAATTACACATGTCAAATATTCTCATAATTATATTTTAAATTGAGAATAATTAGTTCCCTTTCGTGATTGGATACCTTATCATGAAGTAGGTGGAGCTAGTGTGAGATTTAATATAAAAGAGATAGTGTGAGATTTAATATAAGATCGAGTCTAAAGTTTAAACTTTAGACTCGATCACAAGGCTCCTTAAATCCATATATTCTGATTTATTTAATGGTTTTTTAAATGCTATGGAGAAGAGATTCGATTTTTCTTTTTTTCACAGATTTGTTTCCCACTAATTATTCATTATGTAGAGTTCTCTCAGAAGTCCTTATGCATAAATTTCGATTAAAGTGTTCATGAGCTCTTAAAACAGAGTATATTAATAGGAAAGCGACAATGCGCTATCGATTACGAAATTTTGCAGCGCCTCTGGCGGCAAATTGAGGAAGTTGGAATTCCTATTTCGAAAATGGAACAAGCAGAGCTAAAATTGTCAATTACAAATATATATATATATATATATATATATATATAACATTAAGAACATCAAGTGAGTTTCAAATTCGAATTTATCACTTACGCTAATCGACGACAAAAAGCAATATACCACTCAGGAACAGACGCAAAGCTGCTCCCATCTCCAGAGTAGAAAATATCCGAGTGAAAAGGAAGAAACGTTAAAACGCTGAAAGGGGAGAACCAAATGCGTTGCATATAATGGCAGGGGAGGATTGCGACACCCCTTCCCGTTTAAAGCAGCTTTTACAGCCCGGGCAACACTCACGGAACCAATATAATACAATGGTCAGTCCCCTACATGTGCATAGACAAAGGCACCCGTATACAAGAAGAGCAAGAACAACATCGAAGCAGAAGGAATGGACATGGACGCAAAATGAAAAACGATCCTAGTACCAGAGCCTATATATCAACACTTACGCATGCGTGCCAACACACCAGTATCGCATAAATCACAAAATTCCAACCAATTCCCGATGGAAACGGCTAAAGTTTTCTTTATTACCGAAAAAAGAATTATAGCATGCCCGCAAGAAATAAATAGGATAGTGTTTTTTAAAGCTTCGGTTACGATATTTTGATTACATTTATTGCAATCTCTTTTGAATGTGTTTTAAGCCTGGTTTCTCTTGAAATGGCCGACAAGGATGTTTCTGAAAACATTCTTAGGTTCGTCCTCCAATCTACAAGATGGCCAATCTTGATTTTGTAAAAATCGCGTTTGTCGTATAAAGTTGTATAAGTACCATATCGTTGATGTTTATCACTCGGATATATATATATATATATATATATATATATATATATATATATATATATATATATACACAATAACACTTCGGGGAATGAATGAGAAAACTATTTCGTTATAATGCTTCGGCAGACGATAATTAGCTCAATATTTCAGAAATGAAGCTGGAATTTTCATGAACGTATGTGATTGTGGCTTTTCTTATCGGTTTGCCGAAATTATCAACAAAGTAGCTGAAAAAATTGAGCAATGGCTGCAGAATGTTTTACAGTGTATAAGTAAACACTGCTTTTGCAACTTTAGCACATTTCATTCGAAAGTTAATTAAGCCCGGGTCCCCAATTTAGAGAGAATATGAAGTCACTAACTTGGCAAAAGCCAGGGTTTGATCCCGGGGCCAAAGCGTGGCAGGCAGTATCATAGCGTTAAGCTAAAGGCGTCTTCAGCTCAAGGCATTTAATATTGCTTTCACATTCTCGCTATAAATTCATAAAGACTTAATGAGGAAATTCTGTAAAACATTTTTACTAAACTATAAAGTTGACATTTGTAAAATCTAAACAATGTTTATAATATTCAATAACATTTGTTATAACATTTTTTTCCAGTATGTATTTTGACAGGGAAAAACAGTAACGAAGAACCATCTTAGATAACGAAGTTTTGAAAGCTAGAAACATATATGAAGAGGTCCTGAAAAACACTTAGCTCAGTGGTTCTTGACGATCCTAAAGGACGTAAAAAATATGCTTGTCTTTTAGCGGAAAATTGAAGTTTTTGATAGTCGCGAAATTCAGGCCTTTATCAGGCCTTATTTTATTAAAAATTTGAATTGGTTTATCAGTAATTTTATGTTAAAGCACGATTTTGAGCGATTTTAACACAAATAGGTTCCTTAGCGATCAAAAATATTATCTGAGTTTCCAACTTGACATCATCAGAAAGATCAAAGACTCTAACGATTCTTTCTAACGACCTTTCAACCGAATGCGTTAGGCGAGTCCTTCATATCCATTTATTTATTTTTAAATACGCCAAAAGATGCATGTTTTGATAATCTGATTCTTATTTCGTCGCATCCGAAAATGAAAGATTTGTACAATTCTCTAAGCAAAAATATGGGTGCATATCTTCACATTCTAATACTATTTGTAATTATTCCATTTTCTGATTATCTGTTAATTTTCAAGCAAAAGCTGAAAAATCGAGGTTTTAGATTCAACCTGGAAAGGACTTCTTTCACCGGTTGGCATCACAAACTGGACGTTGCTATGAGGAGCAGTGGATATTTGTGCGCATGCATGTCAGATTGTTGTGCACGACTGCACATGCGTTGAAACTAAGGGATTTGGATTGAAACTAAATGTAGGAATAATTTTGGGTTCAAAACAGGCGATTTGAAACTAGAGTAATGTTATCTCTATCTGTATTTAGGGAGCTTATTTAGGACACGTGCAATTCCATAATAAAATATACCATTATAAATATTCTTTAATTTGATGATGTCACTAAACTATTGGACTTTACAATTGCACAAATTTTTCAATTTGTGACATTAAAGTGATCCTGGCAGAGCCATTAGGGCAGAGCCATTAAGGGACATATGCAAAGAAGGGAAATTCTGGGACCAACAAAGCTCTGTGGGCCCATTTTCCGTGTTTATTGTACCTTTGTTTTGCCATAAAATTTTTATGGGGGCTCTAGAAATTACTTAATCTTAAAATTTCCTGTTTATAATACAATTTAATGTATTTTTGTAATCGTTAAATATCCAGTTTATAATGCAATTTAATTATCATTATTCCGTGGTTGATTTATGCAAATTTTGTCTGCCGATTTGGTCTGTATATAAGCTTGTTTGCATGGCAATTTTTATGTAGCCACTGATGAAGGTTGTGGTGATACCCGAAAGCGCTCTGGCCTTTTTTAATATTTGTACGTGATAAAGGATGGTTTTCATTAAATGACCTTTTAATCTACGATTTGTTGTCCTTGATTTAATGCATCTAGAATTTACTTTTAACTAAGAGTCCTGGCAAGAGTAAGGCGGTCCTGTACATAGGTCATGCTTCATGTGCAGTAGAACATCTCTTAAGCGGCATAATTGAGATCGAGGGTAAGCCAGTTAAGAGAAAATCTTGTTAAAAGGGGTGATTAAAAGAATATTAAATTCATTACATTTCTTACCTCTATTTGATGCTCTCTAATAAAAACTGTGCAGAGTATTTAAACAAATTACTAAGCAAATAAATTATTATTGAAAATTATATTTAGCAGACTAACAAGAAAGTTTAAACTGAAAAAAAACATAAGTAGTATATAATGAAATGCTATAATTACATTACTTTTCCCTAAAGAATTTGTTTTTATTTCGAACTTGCATAGCCATTTTTAGTTCCAAAGTCCAACCCTTTCTTTTAAACGTAAAATCTATTGAAGTGGAGGTTGATTGATGTTTAACATAACGAGGAACTACTTCTAAATATTCATTCCATCAGTATGTGAAACTCGCAAGTCTCTTGGCTAAGTCACCTGAATCTTCAGTGTTATCTTGAAGCTCACCAGTGATAGTCTCTATGAAAACAGTCTTCGCCATACAGCATGTCGAGATCCAATTTATTGTTAAATTTAAACCACTCTTCCACATCTACTTTTGTAGTTTCCCGGCCGTCCAAATAGTTGCTCAAGTCCTCAGGATGAGTCGAACGGTCTGGGTCTTCAACATCTACTTTTGTAGGGAGCGGTAGCCCAGTGGTTAGAGCGCGGGAATTGCACTCGGTAGGCCCGGGTTCGATTCCCGCCACTGCCAGTACTACCGCCGTGTTCATGCGGAGTACCATCACATATGGGTCCGCAAATCCTTCCGAGAGGTTGGTGGTAGGGGAAGTAGGATACGGTTCCTGTGGGACTGTACCCTCCTTTCACTACCCTCCTTTCCCTACCTTCCTACTGATCTTCCCCACTGGGTTCCGGTCTAAATTGGGTGGCACTTCCCGGCCGTCCAAACAGTTACCTTACACCTTTTTGGTAAGTCGGACGGTCTGGGTCTCAACAACAACATCTACTTTTGTAATATCATTACATCCTACCAATGAATATCTGCAGATCACCTGACGATAAGAAACTTCCATTGAAAACCTCCCCCTCCCCTCCACAAAAAAACTGCCATCGGTGATTTTTAATTTTACAGTGTAAAATGTCTTGCTGACACAAGCGAGAACCGAACCCTAGATCTCCGAACTGGCCAGCCAACGCTCTACCGTTGAGGTACAGGGACGAAAATGCAAGCTCTTATTGTCGAAGTGGACTCTGCATTCTCCACCCTCTAATGCCAGATTGGCGGGCAACTGACAATCTGACTGACAACCTCCTGTTATTTTTACCTCAGGTTAGCCTCCTGCTACTACTATTTTTATCTAGATTAGTATCATGCGAGGCGGTTATCCTTTTAATTTGAAATCGGCGCTCAATCTTCCAGAGTCCACTGAATTCTTACTAGTCGTACTAGGGATACTTTTAGACCTCTGACATCTTTAGACCTAAATAAATGTTCGTTTGGCGGGATGGTAGACCTTGGGTGCCACCTGAGTGCAGGAGGTATCCTTTCCCGGCCGTGCAGCTAGCTGCTCTAAACCCACTATGTGAGTCGTACGGTCTGGGGTCTTCAGACCTCTGACATCTTTGTACTAACATACACGGTTGGTTTGTTCGTGCGCCATTATAAAGAGCCTTGTTGCCCGAACCGGGAATCGAACCCTGGATCTTCGAACTGGCCAGCCGACGCTCTACCGTTGAGCTACTGGACCCTCTTATTGTCAAAGTAGACATTGCAACAGATAAAACGGAAGCCTGTTTAAGCGGAGAACCGGCTAAAAGAGGCCGGTTACAGGGAGTTCCGTTGTACCTATCTAAACCAGACTTCAGAAACATAATATTTACTATTTACTGAATGTACAATATATTCATACAACTTCTAAAAGTTGTATGTATCACTCCATCCCATGTCCCTCCACGCGATTTTCATTCAGCGAATAAGTGCCCTCCAGGCAAAACTAAATATTATCTCTCAGAAATGGACTGTCTGCAGAAAACGTTCTGATGATATTCACAGGAGCTGTTCTATTTTAAGCCCTAGAGGCATCACCAATGGGACTGGATCTTATAGAACAGATTTCAGAGAAGCAGCGGTATGAGCAAGATTTAGTTATGGACTTGGAGTAGTTGAAATTTATTGCAGTTGTGCCATAGTAGGGTTTTTGAAATTGCGCGGAACATGGATAATGTAATATCTGTATATTTACAAAGGTGAGAATTCTATTGTGCATACTTATAAAATGGCTGCACGTTTTCAATAAAATAAAATTAAATAAGCAGTGTGACCCAAATTACAAAAAATTCTTACTGAATCTCAATCTCTAAATGATATTTTCTTTTAATTATATCAATTTATTTGCGCAAGATTACACATAAAATGAATTTAAAATGACATTTTAATGGCAGATTAATTTTTAATTTTATTTTTCCTTAAGACAGCTCACATCTGGGTACATTTATCACTAATAATAATTACCTTAAAACAGAAGTTACCAACATGATGATGGCAAACATATGCTACCACAGATTAAAAATGCCACTTAAATCAGTTTTTTAACTAAGTAAATAAACTGGAGTTTTGCTCAACGCGACTTTCTTATACCAAAATCCATTTTTAGTAATTTTTTTTATTCAAACATTTTTTTAAATCAGTTTTGTGGGCCCAGATGATTATAATTATAACGTGTTACTCTTCGCGTTAAGGGGCATGAAAAAAATCTTTCGATTGATACCATACTTGACATGTACCCAGGGACGTAAGTGGCCAATCTTGACTGGGGGGGTGTGAAGGTAATTTTTCCGACTAATATTGGAAATTTCCGACTGTACAAACAAGTGAGTTAACTTTCGTTTTTGAGCGAGTGCATTGCTGTTCTAGTGACTTTTGTCCAGTTCAAAGTTTACACGGCAATTATTTGTTTTAATTTCTGAATGTTTTGTGCATATGTCCAAATCATACCCCAATTAAAAGAAAAAAGTCTCAAAACCAAATTTTTGGTTTTGGGACTGTTTTTGAGGGGATTTTATAAAATAAGTAATTGTACATTTTTTAAATTATCGGATGTGTTGTGCAAATGCCCAGACCTTTAGCAACCATTTAAAACAAGGCAATTATCTAGGGCAAGAATTAGCAGAATTTTAAAAGTATTAAATTTCGTACGTTTTGGGAATTTTTTTCGAATGCACTTGACACATTCCCAAATGATTGCCTAACACTTAAAAAGCCGCGAGTTTCTATGCCAAGAATTGGCTGTATAAATTGCGGAACATGCATCTTTCTTTTGCTAAATTTGGGTCTTTTATTAGGTTTTAGTAAATAATTAAAACTTTATTAATTTTTTCGAATTTTCGGATACACTGTGCACATTCCAAATAAGTTCCTAAAAGAAACACACACAAAAATACGCGTTTCTAGGTCAAGAATTAGGTTTGTAAAACACGGGATGTACATAATAGCATACATACATTGTCCAAAGGAAAATAATATGAAATGATTTGCAGTGCTCATAAGGGATTGCCGTTTCTTTATTTTCTCGATATTTGTTTTCTAAAAATCGTTCAAACACAGACGTCAAAAATAATTTCCAAATGATCCACCAGAAAATCTACCTGCTTGTGGATATCCGCATATTCTTAAATACATCTAGATTGTATTTTTTAGGTTATCTGATATTTATTTCTCCGCATCCGAAACAGGAAGATTAGCTCAGTTCTACAGTTCTATAGAAAGTTGTGAATTCTATAGAAAGTTGTGTGTATCATCGCATTCTAACATTTTTTTTTTTTAATTACTGCATTTTATTTTTAAAAAAACGCATCAAAGAAACAAATGCATCTCCCTTAATGAAGTGCGGAGGACAGCGGTTTCTCTCCATGGATTGCACATGCCTGAGCTCTCTCCTAGAGAATGGATCGTTTATTTTCTTTATTTTTTCCAGGTGTGTGGATCGTATGCGTATAAATTTGGTTTGAAATTAACATTGAGCAATACAGAGTTTTTCAACGTGCGTTATAGTTTAGTGTAAATTTACGTAAAATTAAAGAATTTTGATGCACAATTTGAACCGCATTGGACTTTTTCACATTTTGGGATTCCGGTATTAAATTAAATTTCCGAAAGGGGTTTCGAGGCCAAAAAGCTTCGAATAACAGTGAGCTATAATATATAACTTGAGTGAGTGCATATAACACTTTTAACATTGTTTAGCCGTGGTTCCTTTTGGAGTTGGCGAAAAGCATCTGCGCTTGAAGGTGCGATTCTGTATAGCGGGAGCTTATCTATGACCTAAATATGTGGGTCACGAGAGGTTGGTGGTAGGAGGAGGGTACGGTACCTGTGGTTATGTCCCCCACTGGATTCTAGTCTAAATTGAATGGGAATATCCCGACCATCCAAACAGATACCTTACACTTTCGGGTAGGACGTACGGTCTGGGTCTAAAGAAGAAAGATCTCCTCTAGTTGTTGAAAGCCAGTCTGACGACTCGCTTGTACGTCGACGATATTCTGCAGCCGATTGTTCTGCCTATGCTGTCAAGTCGCCCAGGTTCCATTTACCAACAAGACAAAGCTCGAACATATACTGCACAACTTATGTTTTTTCAGCA
Source organism: Amaurobius ferox (assembly GCA_951213105.1). Taxonomy (NCBI): domain Eukaryota; kingdom Metazoa; phylum Arthropoda; class Arachnida; order Araneae; family Amaurobiidae; genus Amaurobius; species Amaurobius ferox. The sequence goes on from OX578150.1 coordinate 78,037,223, forward strand.
GGGATTTGAACGAATTCATGTTTCTAAAAGCGCAGTGTCAGTATGTTAAAGTACCCAATGCAACCCCGAAGGCTGAAACAACTTCTGTTTACCCTGCTGAATCCAAATCTGAAAGTCGTTTTCCAAATTAATCCTTGGATTTGGGGAAATAGCCTCTCAAAGTTTGGCCTTTTTTGCTATTTTTGTGTTTGTAATCTCAGGTCGAAGGTGTTGCCACAACATGGTGCAATTGAATGGTTATGAAAACTCAATGCTTGAAGAGATAAAAGGAAAACTGTATTCAGCTCATGGAGTTAGAGGTGAGACCACCTCCATGATTCAGCTGACTAGGAAAGTTAATTTTGAGAGGTCATCCCAATTTAAAAATTCAGAATATGAATATCTAAGCCATGGAGTTATAGAGACTTGTTTTCTGCTTTATCTTCAAAATCACTTTGTAAGTAATGCAATTATACAAACTTTGTTTATAAATAGATTGGTTGGAGCTGAATTATATGGACCATAAATTTAGTCCCTTTTCTTCCATGGTATGACCAGACTAATTAAAAACTTGAGATGAAAAGTTTGAGGTATTAAACTCGATAAATTGGTTTGCGAAAATTATAGGGAAGCGTAAATTCATTGCGTTATGTTAGGAGTCGTTATAGCATGTATGTTTTGATAGGGAGTCGTATAAGAGATAGTAATATTGAATTGGAGGGGTGTATGATTCGCATGTGACTGTGGATATTAGGAGTGGATGAGAGGACCGGTGGCAATCGATGTCCGCCGGTTCCTGTTTCCCAGACATGGCCATGGTGTACTTGGACGAGCGTATCGCACGAAGTACGCGGACTTTGTTGGTTTAAAAAGATTCTTCAACTTCGCTCATAGTCTCCGAGAAATAAATACTTCGAAGGAACGGGAGATTAAATAAACCAATTGCAGAGAAGAGAAGTCCACAAAATGTAAAAAAAAATTATTTTGTGAATTAAACATAAAATATTTTTAGCATAGGTAAACTATTACTGGAAACTAGTGCATATTAAGTGGCGCAAATAGAATCAGAAGTGATTTGACTATCATAAAGCATCACTATTTTATGGGCAGCTGATTTTCAAAAATAAAAAATTATGTTATTCATTATTTTGATCAATTTTACTGGCGTCTTCATCGATATTTAATATATAAGATCAATTTCATCACTTTTTTGTTTCCTACTTATAGTGGCAGCTCTAGTAATGAGGTTGTGACTATTCTGATGGCCACAAAAAATCTGAATACAATATTTCGCAACTATCAATGTTGGTTTATTATTTTGAAATAACTCTGTTTAATTTTAAACAATATATTTTTTTAGGGAGGGAGGGGGGAGGGCGTGGAGGATTTGAACGGGAAAGAAAAAGCTAATTCTGAAAATAAAATAATCTATATAAATAAAAATGAAAATCTGTCTGTCTGTCTGTCTGTCTGTTTGTCACACCATCACGGGAGAACGGCTGAACCGAATTTGATGAAATTTTGTGGGTAGCCCAGAAATACCCCCACTTAAAATTATATCCGTGTTTGGAGTTTCTACGACCAGTGGTTCTCGAGATATTAGTAAAAAACGAAATTTTCGTTTGTCTCATCGTCCCGGAAAAACGGCTGAACCGAATTTAATGAAATTTGGTGAATAGCCTTGAAATATCTCCCCATAAATTTTGTCCAAGTTTCGAGTTTCTAAGACCTGGGGTTGTCGAGATATTAATGAAAAACGGAACTTTTTCCTAGGAGTTCTACTCCCTAACTCCGTGGTTTATCCAAACGAAAAGCTTGAAAATCGTTTGAAAGTAAATTAAAATTTAATCTCTGAGTTTGATGGGAGGTTTTTTGCGTTAATTAGTCACTTTCTGAAAACATGAATTGTTTGAAACATGATTTAAAGGGGAAATCTATCTCCATGGTTCATGGTTTATTTAAAACAAGCTTTTACGGAACAATGAGAAGTATAGAGAAATCAAAATCGTTATTTAATTTCGCAGTTTATGTTATAAGACATGACATATTTAACATGTTATAAGATTCTATCTTATATCATGTTACTCAGAAACGCAATTAAATTAAATCTGTCTGTTAATTTTAATAATTATTTTTTCGATTTGAATAATAAATAAATGGATATAAAAATATATTTTAGAAAAGAACGATTTGATTTTTCTTATAGCATTTTTGACTGGATAATATCAATTACGGTCTTCAGGTTTAAAAATTATTATTATTTATATTTTCGGGGATTATTGATTCAAGGATTATTGATATTTTCAAGTTATTATGCAATTATTTTATTATGACAAAAATTGTTTAAACTCATATATTGTATGTTGTACGAATCCTCTACAAATACACGTGTATATCTTTTAATCTACGAGAATATAAGTAGTGCAGGTATATTGACATATGTTTTGATATATATTGGCATATATTGGAATCAATTACGACCTTCTGGTATAAAGAGTACGGATATTATTGATGTTTTCAATTTATTACGTCATCTCTTTTATTTTGGCAAATATTTTTGAGACGCATATTGTAATACGGGTAATCTTCTACTAACACATTGGCATATTTTCTGATCTGCGACAATATAATTAGTACGGGGTTGCATATATTCATTCAATTCCTATTTTTTCTTCTGTAAATTTGCTTACAAAAGGGAGCAGGATGTTTTATTCTTCAGATCGGATCGTGAAGATAATTTTGCATAGTGAGAACATATATTCTTAAACTTCTCTTTAGGAGCAATAAATTTAATATTTTAACAGAATTTGCACATGATTGCGAACTTTAAGTTTCTTTAAATTATACACTCCGTACGAATAACGGGTGTGCTGTTAGTGGTTAATAAATTTTAACATTTTAGGAGGATATATCATGTTGCTCGGCATCGCAATTAAATTAAATGTGTTTGTTAATGTTTTTATTATTTTTTTTCGATTTAAATAATAAATAAATGGATAAATGGATATAAAAGTATATCTTATGAATGGACGGTTTGATTTTTCTTTTAATTATATTAATTGCTGACTGCGTACATCAATTTCATTTATTTTGGCAAAGAGTTTTCAAGCTTATATCGTATTTAGCTACTAAACTCATATATTGTGCTTAGCCAATAAATTCATATAGCCGATTGTTGAAACAGAAAAAGAGTAGAGCGGGTATATCTTCTAATACAATTGTAGTGTTTTCATTTAGTATATTGAAACGGGATAAGAATGTTTCATTCAGATCTGCAAATTCAAAGCTACGAATTTGGAGGGATATCGCTAATTTGACAACTTTTCTTAAACTTTGCCAAATTGACGGAAATGTCGCCAAATTGATATAAACGACACACAAACAGCTGCCATAAACCTTCGGGTTGGTCGTGTGGCTTGGGTCTTCTACATATCAATGAAATATTTTTTTGTTTTGTTAGAAGAGAGCACTGAAATGATGTTTGGTTAGCATTTATCTGTCAGACCAACCATCCTACTTAGTAATACATTTAGGGAATTTTTAAAATGTCACCACATTGATAAAAATGTTTTCAAATCTATAAAAATATCTTGAAATTGATAAAATGGCGCTACATAAATGATATTAATTGTTTTTTGTTAGGGGATAGTATTGTGATGATATTTCGTCAATTTGTCGCAAAGTGGAACTGTCAATTCTACATTCCCACTTGGCGATAAATTTGGCGATTTTTTAAAATGTCGCTAATTTGACGAAACTGTCGCCAAATGTTCCATAGAAATATAACTATTTAGACGATATTTTTTCTACCAATTTATTTGAAGCAAATGATATCATGTCGCTTAGCAACGGATTTAAATCCAATGTGTTTATGCGGCAGACGATTTTTATTAAATCCTTTCCGATTTGAATAATGAAGATATGTATATAAAATAAATTTCATTGCCATTTCATTTTGGACTGGATAATATCAATTATACTCTTCAGGTTTAAACATTATTATTATTGATATTTTCCGGAATTATTGATTCAGTGATTATTGATATTTTTAAGTTATTACGCCATTGTTTTATTGCGGCAAAAATTGCTGACACACGCATATTGTACGTTGTACGAGTAATCTTCTAGAAATGCACGGGTATATCTTCTAACCTACGAGAATATAAGTAGTACAGGTATATTGGCATATATTTTGACATATATTGGCATATATATTGGAATCAAGTACAGTCTTCTGGTATGAAGATTACGGGGATTAATTATATATTCAATTTATTACGTCGTCTGTTGTATTTTACCAAAAAACATTTGTGACTCATATTGCAAAACGGGTAATCTTCTACTAATAATCGGACATTATAAGTAGTACGTGTATATCTTCCCATATAATTTTAGCACTTTCATTTTGACATATATTGGAATAAATGACTGTCTTCAGATTTAAAGATTACGGGTTTATTGGTATTTTCAATTTATACATGTAATCTACTAATACAGGTTATATTTTCTAATATTCGCGTATATAGTTAGTACGGGTCCCATACAATTTTAACGCTTTTATTTTGCATATATTGATTCAATTCCATATTTTTTTTTTATATTTGCTTACATAAGGGGTCCAAGATGTTTCATTCTTCAGATATGTCCATGAAGATAATTTTATATAGCGAGAACAGAGATTCTTAAACTTCTTTTTAGGAGCATTATATTAAATATTTTAACAGAATATTTTGATTAAACATGTCATTTAGTATACTATAAGAATTTGGGCATGATTATGAATTTCAAGTTTCTTTATATTATATACTCCGTACGAAGAACGGGTATGCTGCTAGTCTATATAAATAAAAATGAAAATCTGTCTGTCTGTCTGTCTGTCTGTCTGTTTGTCACACCATCACGGGAGAACGGCTGAACCGAATTTGATGAAATTTTGTGGGTAGCCCAGAAATAGCCCCACTTAAAATTATATCCGTCTTTTGAGTTTCTACGACAAGTGGTTCTCGAGATATTAGTAAAAAACGAAATTTTCGTTTGTCTCATCGTCACGGAAAAACGGCTGAACCGAATTTAATGAAATTTGGTGAATAGCCTTGAAATATCCCCCCATAAATTTTGTCCAAGTTTCGAGTTTCTAAGACCTGGGGTTGTCGAGATATTAATGAAAAACGGAACTTTTTCCCAGGAGTTCTACTCCCTAACTCCGTGGTTTATCCAAACGAAAAGCTTGAAAATCGTTTGAAAGTGAATTAAAATTTAATCTCTGAGTTTGATGGGAGATTTTTTGCGTTAATTAGTCACTTTCTGAAAACATGAATTGTTTGAAACATGATTTAAAGGGGAAATCTATCTCCATGGTTCATGGTTTATTTAAAACAAGCTTTTACGGAACAATGAGAAGTATAGAGAAATCAAAATCGTTATTTAATTTCGCAGTTTATGTTATAAGACATGACATATTTAACATGTTATAAGATTCTATCTTATATCATGTTACTCAGAAACGCAATTAAATTAAATCTGTCTGTTAATTTTAATAATTATTTTTTCGATTTGAATAATAAATAAATGGATATAAAATATATTTTAGAAAAGAACGATTTGATTTTTCTTATAGCATTTTTGACTGGATAATATCAATTACGGTCTTCAGGTTTAAAAATTATTATTATTTATATTTTCGGGGATTATTGATTCAAGGATTATTGATATTTTCAAGTTATTATGCAATTATTTTATTATGACAAAAATTGTTTAAACTCATATATTGTATGTTGTACGAATCTTCTACAAATACACGTGTATATCTTTTAATCTACGAGAATATAAGTAGTACAGGTATATTGACATATGTTTTGATATATATTGGCATATATTGGAATCAATTACGACCTTCTGGTATAAAGAGTGCGGATATTATTGATGTTTTCAATTTATTACGTCATCTCTTTTATTTTGGCAAATAACGGGTAATCTTCTACTAACACATTGGCATATTTTCTGATCTGCGACAATATAATTAGTACGGGGTTGCATATATTCATTCAATTCCTATTTTTTCTTCTGTAAATTTGCTTACAAAAGGGGGCAGGATGTTTTATTCTTCAGATCGGATAGTGAAGATAATTTTGCATAGTGAGAACATATATTCTTAAACTTCTCTTTAGGAGCAATAAATTTAATATTTTAACAGAATTTGCACATGATTGCGAACTTTAAGTTTCTTTAAATTATACACTCCGTACGAATAACGGGTGTGCTGTTAGTGGTTAATAAATTTTAACATTTTAGGAGGATATATCATGTTGCTCGGCATCGCAATTAAATTAAATGTGTTTGTTAATGTTTTTATTATTTTTTTTCGATTTAAATAATAAATAAATGGATAAATGGATATAAAAGTATATCTTATGAATGGACGGTTTGATTTTTCTTTTAATTATATTAATTGCTGACTGCGTACATCAATTTCATTTATTTTGGCAAAGAGTTTTCAAGCTTATATCGTATTTAGCTACTAAACTCATATATTGTGTTTAGCCAATAAATTCATATAGCCGATTGTTGAAACAGAAAAAGAGTAGAGCGGGTATATCTTCTAATACAGTTGTTGTGTTTTCATTTAGTATATTGAAACGGGATAAGAATGTTTCATTCAGATCTGCAAATTCAAAGCTACGAATTTGGAGGGATATCGCTAATTTGACAACTTTTCTTAAACTTTGCCATATTGACGGAAATGTCGCCAAATTGATATAAACGACACACAAACAGCTGCTTGGGCGCGGTAGCCCATTGGTTAGCGCGCTGGATTTGCACTCGGTAGGCCCGGGTTCGATTCCAGCCACTGCCAAAACTGCCGCCGTGTTCATGCGGAGAACGATCACGTTAAACATGTGGGTCCGAAAGTCCTTCCGAGAGGTTGGTGGTAGGGGAAGGAGGGTACGGTCCCTGTGGATGCCTCCCCCACTGGGTTCCGGTCTAAATTGGGTGGCACTTCCCGACCGTCCTAACAGTTACCTTACACCTTTCTGGTAGGTCGGACGGTCTGGGTTTCAACATCAACAACAACACAAACAGCTGCCATAAACCTTCGGGTTGGTCGTGTGGCTTGGGTCTTCTACATATCAATGAAATTTTTTTTGTTTTGTTAGAAGAGAGTACTGAAATGATGTTCGGTTAGCATTTATCTGTCAGACCAACCATCCTACTTAGTAATACATTTAGCGAATTTTTAAAATGTCACCAAATTGATAAAAATGTTTTCAAATCTATAAAAATATCTTGAAATTGATAAAATTGCGCTACATAAATGATATTAATTGTTTTTTGTTAGGGGATAGTATTGTGATGATATTTCGTCAATTTGTCGCAAAAGTCCCACTTGGCGATAAATTTGGCGATTTTTTAAAATGTCGCAAATTTGACGAAACTGTGGCCAAATGTTCCATAGAAATATAACTATTTAGACGATATTTTTTCTACCAATTTATTTGAAGCAAATGATATCATGTCGCTTAGCAACGGATTTAAATCCAATGTGTTTATGCGGCAGACGATTTTTATTAAATCCTTTCCGATTTGAATAATGAAGATATGTATATAAAATAAATTTCAATGCCATTTCATTTTGGACTGGATAATATCAATTATACTCTTCAGGTTTAAACATTATTATTATTGATATTTTCCGGAATTATTGATTCAGGGATTATTGATATTTTTAAGTTATTACGCCATTGTTTTATTGCGGCAAAAATTGCTGACACACGCATATTGTACGTTGTACGAGTAATCTTCTAGGAATGCACGGGTATATCTTCTAACCTACGAGAATATAAGTAGTACAGGTATATTGGCATATATTTTGACATATATTGGCATATATATTGGAATCAAGTACAGTCTTCTGGTATGAAGATTAAGGGGATTAATTATATATTCAATTTATTACGTCGTCTGTTGTATTTTACCAAAAAACATTTGAGACTCATATTGCAAAACGGGTAATCGTCTTCTAATAATCGGACATTATAAGTAGTACGTGTATATCTTCCCATATAATTTTAGCACTGTTTTCATTTTGACATGTATTGGAATAAATGACTGTCTTCAGATTTAAAGATTACGGGTTTATTGGTATTTTCAATTTATACATGTAATCTACTAATACAGGTTATATTTTCTAATATTCGCGTATATAATTAGTACGGGTCAAATACAATTTTAACGCTTTTATTTTGCATATATTGATTCAATTCCATATTTTTTTTTATATTTGCTTACATAAGGGGTCCAAGATGTTTTATTCTTCAGATATGTCCATGAAGATAATTTTATATAGCGAGAACAGAGATTCTTAAACTTCTTTTTAGGAGCATTATATTAAATATTTTAACAGAATATTTTGATTAAACATGTCATTTAGTATACTATAAGAATTTGGGCATGATTATGAATTTCAAGTTTCTTTATATTATATACTTCGTACGAAGAACGGTTATGCTGCTAGTAGTAATTATAAATAAAATAATAATTATTTATTAATAAAAATATAATATATAAAATGTGTCTACAAAATGTACAACAGCAGAATTATAACAAATGCAAATTTTGATTGAATGGGCACTCAATTAATTAACATATTTTTCTCGATTAATAATAGGTTTACAAAAACATTTCGACGTAGTTAACATTCTAATGTATACACAATTTAATATCAAACGGTCGAGTAAAATTTGTATCTTTGTTATTTATAGTATTTTGCAAGAAGACGTCTGTTTCTGTGTGTGCATACCTCATAGCGGAAAATCAAGCTTTCAACAGCTATGAAAATCTGTATAGAGGTGGTATCTCAGCTCATGCAAATATGAACCTCGCCGAGATTTTTTTTTAATTCCAATTAGTTTAAAGGTTATGAATATTTAAAGTCGAAATTTCGCCGTTTTTAAACCAATTTATCCCAGCAGACAATTCTTTGAAGAATGAGAGACATATGTCTGACGGTTACAAATAATTGGTACGACACGATCTGGGAGATAAAATCAAAAATTCTGAGTTTCAGAATTTTACAGATCATTTGGATTTTTTAGACGTGCAAATTGTTATGAGAATTCGCTCGATAAATCTCTTCTATAGTACGAAAATATTCGGAGATAGCATTTAATTCTCTAATTTTACTTTTCGCCATTCACGAAAACAAAGCAGACGAAAGACATGAAGTGATTTAAATTGAGAAGTTTTCTTATTTCTTGAATTTTAAATATATGATTCATAGTTTTCAAAAAAAAATACAATTCTTTGTCATTAAAAGGATTTTGTGAAAAAATCATTTGAATCAGATAACAACAACCATAATCCCGATCATTACCTCCCTGCTTTTCGTTCAATCCTGACAGTGTCACAGCGCAATGGGAGAAGGTGTGTTTAAGCGCTTATTTAGGGCTTACAGTTTGCATATGCGGATTAAATGCGAGCCCGCATATTCAAACCCACACTGCAATCATTTGGGCGTTTATCGAGGGCGTATTACGCCCTCGTAGCGTGTGGAGTGCAAACACATGTGCGCCAGCGCAGTGGACTATCATTGTTATTTGCAATAGGAGCTGAATCCCATTTTTGTCTAGATTAGTCTTACCACAATAGAATTATCGAACAGTAATCTCGGCACTCAACAGGAAAGCTAATGGATTGGTTGCCTTTACAGTATAGAATAATGTATTTTATGGAAAAACTTACAACGCTCCATATCACTAAAACCGCTCATGTTTACTCGTTCAATTCTGTTACAATGATTTTTATGCTAGTTATTATAGAATTATAAGACAAGCATGTAAGCTAAAATGTTATTTTCTTTCCTTTAGAAAGTCCGATGAAAAAGCATTTTTCCTGAAATCTTATCTGGCATAATTCTGTTCTTTCTTTAATTTATTGCATTTCAAAACTCTGAAAGTTAACTTTATATAAATTATTTAACTTTCTAATAAAAATTTGTAAGATGTAATACATTTTAAATCGTATTCTATAAAAAAAAATCTTTTAAAAATATGCACAGCACAAGTGTTTTCTGTAATGATATCAACCGGTGAAAATTTTCTAATATGATAATTATTGTGCAAAAAGGTTTAATTACAGTAATTTAAAAAATCTGATGTGAGCAGCACCTGACTTTGTCTGCAGATTCGAATTCATTTTGTCATTTTCTATTTCATTGTGAACTAAATTGAGTTTAATTGCTGAAAATAACATGGATACTTTTCTGATATTATATCAAATTTGCCTTTTTATTGCATATTCGTTAATTTTCGCAACTTAATTCACTTTACATTCTTTAGGTCTTAAATAAAAAGAAACAATATCTCGAGAACGGCTAGTCTCAGTGCAATGGGGTTGGTCTTAGTCTTTTCATCGTAAACATTACGTATAAAACAAGTATTAAATTGATGTATTTGAACATGCGTAGTTTTTTATTTTAAATTTTGACGATTTTTAGGGGTCATTTCGCAAAAAAAGGCAGGTTATTTTTTTTCCGAATCGTACCAAAATCGAATCAGCACCAGAGTAACCCACAACTGACTTATCTACCAAATTTTATAAAATTTGGTTCATTAGTTTTTGAGTTAGAGTGGGTACATACATTGCACAGACAGACACACAGACAGACAGACAGACGCACAGACACACACAAACGTCAGGTTAAAAATAGTAGTAGTTAAAAATTCGTATTTTAGAGGCCCCAAAATGTGTAGATCCATCGAAAACTCGGGTTGCGATTTTCGACATGATTGCAATACTGAATTTTGATTTTCGACGCTATTATAATATGTATTCAACTTTCTAAATATACATACTTCCATGCATTTAATTTATACAAAGGAATTAATAAAACATGTTTATTCCAACTCAAAACATATAAAATTTCATGTAAATGATGACTGCATTTAAATAGTTGTAAATACTTTAAATTCCTCAATGACATATAGTTTAAAATACAAACATAAAATAACTTTCATTTTTCTGGTAATATATCAGCCAATTATTTTCCATAAAAATTGCGTTCCTATTGAAATTAACAGTATACGTGGATCGCTTTTAGCGCTCTGCACATATACCTATTGTGGAATGGAAACACAAAAACTTGCTATAATCCACAAATTCGTGAACTTTTATAGAGACAGACAAATTCACTCTTATTACGCAGTTGGCATTAAATTTTACAAAGATCGCGGTCAAACTGCAAGATTAGTCTATGGACAATGGTCGAAACCAAGCGTTAATTTTTACAGAACCCGCCTGAAGGGGACGTTCCTAAAACTAGGATAACTCTAGTATCGATGTCGAAATCTGCAATGAAAGCGTTATCCTATCTTTTGGAAAACCTCTCTTTGGTGAGTTCTATTAGTATTTATAACTTAAAAAAATACTGCAATTTAAGAGTTAATTAACTTTATTTAAGTTATAAAATTAATAGCATTTTAAGTTAAACAAACTTTCAATTTTTCATATTTTCCTATTTCAATATTTGCAGTATATGCAGCCATAAGTTAAACACAATGATTTTTAATTCTTATATTTGTAGAAATTATTTGTTGCTATCATCCCGAAAATTTTTCCTGAGTTCTGTGTTTTATACATTAGTAGCGTCTTTCAGGGGTTAGGAAGTCTTTTTAATTTAATGAATTGTTTTAAATAACTAGTTGCAAACATGAATTAAAATATTAAACCCGTTTTCACACTTGCATACTTTTATGCAATTTATTTTATTTCTCAATTTAGAAAAGAAAATACATCATCAGGAAAAACAAGCAAAAAAAAAAAAAAAAAGCCTTGATTTGTTTTTTTCCCCCGCAATTATTTGGTATATAATATTCTTCTAAAAATAATCACAATATGAAATGACAGATCATTGTATAAATTTTAATGTGAATAACATGCATGATTCGGGTATATATGGTTGGCGGGAATCGAGACAGTACGAAAAATATAAACATTTTGGACGCTCATATCTCCGAACTTAATACATAAAAATATCAACTTAACCTTTACGTATTTTGTCGGAAATATAGTACCATTTATGTATCTATAGAAATAATTTCGTCATTTTAGTATATTGGCATTTTTTTTTTTTTTTTTTGATAAACTATAAAGTTTTTGTCAGAGCAGTTTTAGTCTCCGTTTACTTTCACTTGAACTATCTTCTAAATTATAAAAGATAAACAATAAGCGACAAGAGCATTTAGTAGGAAACCCAGATTCTAGATAAATAATTTGTTTTTAAAGACTTAATATAATTTTCGAGGAATCGTTTTACTAAGTTGAAAAAGATTGAAAATTTCTCGTTTTTCAAGTTTATAAATTCTTATTTCTCGAAAACTAAGAGAGGTAGCTATGAACTATATTAGGTAATTTGTAGCCCTTTGAAAACCATATAAGAGTATATAATTGGATTTTGGATCGGATTATTAGTTTTTGAAATATAGGGGCAACAATTTCGATATTTTAATATTTTGAACGGGTCGTTCGTTCTAATTTCAATATTTTGAACTATTTTGAAAAGGTGGTTCTAATTTCGATGTTTTAATATTTTGAACTATTTTGAAAAAGTGGTTCTATTTTCGATATTTTAATATTTAAAATTGTTTTAAAAACGTCAAAGAAAATAAACTACCTACATACGAAATTGGTATTTACGCGAAATCATTTCGGCTAGGGCCCTGACCGAGTTTTATAACATTGTTTCGGGCCGGGATCGGACTTAAAAAGTACGGCTGAGTCGAACATATTTAATTTTGAAAACTTTTCAAATTAGTTTTAATTGAATACATGAAATTATTGTCTTTATTTAAGCTATGTGAAGATAAATGTTTAAAAAAAAACTTTTATCTCAATTCTTCGTAGAAAAATTTCATGCATTCCTATTTCTAACATATGAATACAAATTATTTCCGGCCGGATCACACCTAGACTCAATGGTCTTTAAGCACTGATATTGTCGGGTCGGGCAGGATTAATTTTCGGCCCTTTCTGACCCTATTGGAGCTACTGCTGCTTTTTTATATAGTTCAGTGTCTTATCTCAATTTTCGATTTTATTTTGTCGTAAAAAATTTATTTGTGTTAGCTATGGATTGTTAAAAGATACTTTTAAAAAGCAAATGAATTTTATAACAAAATTAAACAAAGCAATAAAACTAAATAATAATAAATATGAGAAATCTATATAAACGATTCTTATGCACGCTTTTAAATAATTTAAAAGTACTGCCTTACCTTTCACGATTATACGATATTTTCATGTTGAACACGAGATGTATTTAATAAACTACGCATACACAAGCTGGCCTACTTACTCTGCTCTGCGAAGAAATGCAGGAATCTGGACTTGACTGAATGAAGATTACATGCTTTTTACAGATATTTTTCTGAGAGTCATAAATTACTTTCCCAATTAAAGACACTTTTAAGCGAACAAATATTGAGCTTGCTTTCCAAATCCCTGTACAATGTGTTTCATCCATCTACAGTTTCAGTATTTTTCTCCTGCTGTTTTTCCGACTGCATGAAGAAAAGAGGTTTTGTCCCAAGAGCTTTTATCAGAACCTAATTGGTCTTCGATGGTTTTGTCCGCGAAAATGTGTTCTACAAATGATCTGCACCCGCCGGGTGCCAGATCTGCGTCTCCGAATTTCCTCAATAAAAATGCCGACAAAGATTGGGGACTTCCGGGACCACCCTAGTTGTCATTGTCCTCAGCCATTTGTATTTGAAGGGGATTTATGACACAGAAAGGAAACCATTGTCCCACGTCCATCAGATGGCTTTGCTTCAACATGGACGTCAAAGATTTTGTTTCAACAAAAAAAAACTGTGATTTTGTAGTGGACATTTAGAAAATTAAAGTAAAAAAAAAGTTTTTAAAGTGAAATTTATGATTAATAAAACCCACTCTTATTTGGTTTTTTTCCGAGTGATTGCCAATTTTTCCGATTATTTTGAGCCAGGGGGGGTGTGACACCCCCCCGGTACTTACGTCCCTGCATGTACCCATGTCATGTTCATGAATGGGACGAGCTAGATCCACGAGAATAATGTCACCAAATTTATCGCATGGTATTACAGATGAAAAGTAAATATGCTTCTCAATAGAAAATATTTTTTTAAATTTTATATGACTTTTCGATAGTTTTTTTTTTAAAAATGTGCAATATCTCGAGAACGGTTCATGTTAGCGTTCTAAAATTTATCTCAATCGTTTTCTAATGAAAAATTACATAAGAAATGTCTATTTGCGTAGCTATATTAGCGGTTTTGATTTTTTGACGATTTTTTCAATATTTCACTCGAAAATTATGGAGGGTTCTGAACATTCGATTGCGTATAAAAACAATAGGCTTCCAGTGTTTACGGATTGTGATTTTTGCACCAAATTTCGTTCAAATCGGTCTATTCGTTCGTCAGTTATCGTGACACACACACATATACTTTCACTGATACACACACACACACACACATATACTTTCACACACATATACTCACTGACGCAAACACACATACTTTCACACACACATATACACACACACAGACATCACTTCAAAAATGTTTGATTCGTGATCAGGGATGCTTGAAACGTGCTCTCCCGTCGAAAACTCAATTTCGAATTTTCGACCCCGTCACAATACCTTTCTTATACATTATGTATATAAGGAAAGTAACAACTATTTACTTTCTTCAGTAATGCGTCTTTTTCTCTTTTTTTATGAATTTTATTGTCATTTTCGTACATAGGGACATTTTTTGTGCTACCGTTTGAATTTGAATCTAATTAATATTTTGTTAACGCATAAGAAACCTAATTTCCAAATTCAATATAAATAAGATGTATAATTATTTTGACAGATACATTCGCATTTACTCGCACTTAAAAATACCTGATTCGCGATCAAGAATGTCCAAAACGTTTAAATCCGAGGAAATGAAGATGTAGAATTTTTGCATTACATTACTTCTTCAGTGTTCTTAAAATTTTCTTCTTCAGTGAAAATACGTCAAAAGCTTAGTGCCAAATGAGAGATTAAACCCCATGCTGTAAACGTGCTGTACGAAAATACTCTATATCAGTAGTGGTGGCGCCACCTGATGTAACAAAAGAGAAGTAAAACAAGAAAAAAATGATTACAGAAAATATGGACTCAACTGAGATGCGCTAGGAAATGTTCTCAATAAGGTACGTTCTCAAAGTTAAAATCACGCTTCTATTGCAGATAACAGTATCCATGGGCCAGCTACGTGCTTGTTTGCATAGAATAGCCGATACTTGAAATGGCTGTAAGAAAATTTGCTAAGAGGCACAATTTTGCACACCTCTATGCATATCGATAAATTCAATTTACCACGTAGCTTTCATCAAATTTCTTAAATATTGAGCTTTTCAATTAGTATGTCATTAAAGATGCTAGCTACTCCATTCTGACGATAGAATAAGTGCGAAATCGGTCTATGAATTATATAATTCTGTGATCACAATCAATTCAATCACATCAATTTTGCACACCTCTATGGAATTTACCAGCAATTCAATTTACCAGGAGCTTTCTTCAAATTTCTTAAATATTGATCTTTTCAATTAGCTTGACATTAAAGATGCTAGCTACTCCATTTTGACGACAGAATAAGTGCGAAATCGGTCTATGAATTATATAATTCTGTGATCTACAGCAGAAGCTTGATTCTATAATCATGATCTTCATTATATCTTCATGTCTAAATAATTCTTAATCATGTCTTCGATTATGCCAAAAAACTGCGTTATGCCACTAAATTGATTGCTCTATGGTAAAAAATGCTTTTATAAAATATACTTAAAAGTCATGTAAAGATAAATTATATATGCGATGCTCATAAAGGCCTCGTGTAATCGAAAAACATCTAAATAACTTTTAAATCTGCTATGATATTATTAACTCTATGTTAAGAAATGTCTTCATGAAATACACTTAAACATCTTATAGAAACAAACTATATATTCTCTGGGTATAAAATTTTTGTGTATTCCAAAAAACTCTAAAAGAACAACTTCCAAATATGTCACAATATTAATTGCTCTATTTAAAGCAATGCTCTTATGAAATATAATTTAATGCTGTGTAACAATAAACCCGATATACTACGTGCATGAAAGTTTAGTGTATTCGAATATCGTCTAAAAGAGCAACAATATAACACGATATTAATTGCTCTATATTAAAATATTTTTACTTTCCTTATATACATAATGTATAAGTAAAGTATTGTGACGGGGTTGAAAATTCGAATTCGAGTTTTCGACGGGAGAACGCGTTTCAAGCATCCCTGATCACGAATCAAACATTTTTGAAGTGATGTCTGTATGTGTGTGTGTGTGAAAGTCTGTGTGTATCTGTGAGACTGTGGAGACGATAACTGACGAAAGAATGGACAGATTCGAACGAAATTTGGTACAAAAATCACAATCCGTAAACACAGGAAGCTTATTGTTTTTATACGCAATCGAATGTACAGAACCCGCCTAAATTTTCGAGTGAAATTTTGAAAAAATCGTCAAAAAATCAAAACCGCTAATAAAGTTACGCAAATAGACATTTCCTATGTAATTTTTCATTAGAAAACGATGTTCTCGAGATATTGCACATTTTTCAAAAAAATTATCAAACAGTTATATAAAAGAAAAAAAAATATATTTCCTATTGATAAACATGTTCACTTTTCATATGTAATACCATGCGATAAAGTTGGTGACATTATTCTCGTGGATCTAGCTTGTTCCATTCATGAAAAAAGATACTTTGAGTAATACTTTTGTATTTGAACGTCAATAGTCATTTATCTGCTGTAAGAATAACTTATTTCTCCGTCCATAACGCTTGGCGAGATTTTGGCGACGAATTTGGCGGAATGTCGCCAACTTGACGACATTTCTAATTGTTGCCAAATTAACAAAAATCTCGCCAAATTGATAAAATGACGCTAAATCAATGACAATGACGACTAAATGACGAAAATTCAATATCTTGGAAAGAATATATCTACTATAAGAATAACATTTTTTTAACAGTTAAAGTAGTAAATTCATTGCATTATATAAGGAAAGTCATGTGTAGCCCACATCAGATTTTTTTTTATAAAATATATATAAACAAAACCTTATAGAAACAAACTAGATATTCTCTGCTCATGAAATCTTTGTATTCGAAAAAAACATCTAAAAGAACAACTTCTAAATATTCCTCGATGCGATCTTCACTGAATGTAACAACCCTCAAGCCAGAAACTAAATAAGTATCTTTTCCAAAAGAGCTATAAATGTCTGCGGAAACCATATTTCAGGGGCGTAGAGACTCTGTAAAGGTATTCGCCGGGGCTTCTCTCTTCCTCAAGCCCCAGAGAGATCATGAATAGCGCCCCATCTAATAAGAGAGAACTTAGAGAAGCAGTGGTATGAGCAAGACGCAGTTATGGATGAGGAGTTAAATTTGCAATTCGTCGCAGCGGTTGCTTTATTATAACCATCGTTGTTGAATTAGTGTAATTAGGATAAGTTATTTACCACTAAATCAAGTATGGTGATAATTTAACTATAAGGATAATCCTGTAATATTTATCTGTAGAATGTAAACGTACGTGTGATCTTTGAATGTAAATATTTTTTTAACACTGTAGCTAATTTTGCACATATTTTTCTGACCTAATACAAAATTTCATCTTTCTCTGCTGTATATGCAAAAATGGCATACTTATTATGTAATAATTTTAAATTATAATTCGGAATTAATTATTTGTTTAAGCACTGTTTTTTTTAAATAATAACCTTTTTTTGTTGTTGTCATGTATGTTTTTGTGGAAATGTGTTTCTATGTTTAACTACAGGGTTATCAAAAGTCGCGCACATAAAATTTCCTAATTCTATAATGGATCGAAAAATTGTAGAATTTTTTTCAATAAAACAATTAGTCCTCATGATCATCATCATCATCATGGTACTACAGCCCTTGTAGGGCCTTGACCTCCTTTAAGATTTTTGACCATTCCTTTCTATTGGCCGCTCTCCTCTTATAATTGCTAATACCAAGCAATTTCAAATCCTCCTCTACCTGCTCCTTCCATATGACCCTAGGTCTTCCTCGAGATCTTGACCCTCCTGGGTTTCCTTCCAAAAAACCTTCTAATGATTCTCCTCTCCTCCGTCCTCATCATATGTCCGAGCCATTGAATTTTTTTTTTTCTACAGGGTTATCAAAAGTCGCGCACATAGTGCACATAAAATTTTCCTAGTACAAACCTCATGACTTAACCTCTCGGTTATCTCACTTTAAAACTGCTGCTTGTAAGACAATAACTTACAAAACTTCCTTGAGGAAAGCATATATGTGTCAGTTAGGTCACTACAGTTGCTTCAATGGCATTATAAGTCCCTTTTTTCAGCCTAAAATAACATTATGCGCTCTTAACAACCACTACTGCCGTTCGTTGGGCAGTTCGTTCTTTGCGGTTGCTAAGGGCGCATACTGTTCTTTTGGCATGAAGTAGGGCATTATAATGACCTCGAAATCATTGTAGTCACCTAACTGACATATGCTTTCTTTCCTCAAGGAGGTCTTGTAAGTTATTATACCTTTATCGACTTTGTGAATCTTTTGTATAACTTTATCGGATTGTGCCCCCCTGAGATTTTGAAAACTCGACGCCTATAGAGGTGATGGATAAATTTCACCTTCGTATCTATCTTTCGTTAGCTGGAACTATAGAGTGCTCTAGATAATGTGAGGCTAGAGACCTAATAGTCCATTGGTACTGAAGCTACTTTTGTTCCGTTTTGTTTAGCTTGCCATTGGAAAATAAAGAAACAACAACAACAACAAAAACTATGAGACCAGGAAACATTTATGCAGTTTTAAGACCTTAAAATGTCAGATAAAGCAATGGCCAATCTTCCAAGCATGATGAGCAACCAACAGAAAGATAAACAGAGGTATGTGCAAATTTGCATATATGATCGGATATATGATTTTGGGCATTATATAAATCCTGGTCTCACACGTGAATTTTTTCCCCCTTAAGAGTGTATATAAAATTAATGTAAGTTTAATCGTAATCATAATATGTGTAATAAATAATGTTTATTTTAAAAGTAAAAATTGTGTAATTCAATGTGTATGTTAATTAATGATTATATTTTAGGAACTCGTATAAAGAATTAATGGTGAGTTATAATGCGGCCACAATGAAATGTACAACTATTTGATTCACGATCATGTTAATTCTGGGTAATTTTCTAATTATGAACTCCAATGTTAAGTTTAATACTCGTACACCACAAAAACTATGTGTAAATTTTAGCTGGAGCTACAGAGTGCTCTCCAGATAATGTGAGGCTAGAGATATAATAATCTTTTCGTGCTCAGGCTATTTTTTGTTCCTTTTGTTTCGCCTATCATTAGAAATAATAATAATAATAATAATAATAATAATAATAAACTATGTGTAAACAAAAACTTGATAGAAGTTTTTTGTTATTCTCATGCTTTGAATTATTCGAATTTAAAGATTTTCTTATTATTAACTTCTGAACTAAATGATGATAATTATTCCCTAAACAATGGTAGTGGCATACAATATATGGAAGGATTTATAATTTGAACTACACTATGAATGCCAATGTATCAAAATAAAATTTTATTAACCCCGAAAAGTCAAATGCATCAATCAACGTCACTAAGCTGTTGCCAAATTGAAGAAACAAACTTTTGTAGAATTTTTACGAAAACTTTTAAAAATAGAACTTGGGTGCAGAATCTGATTTTGTTTTCGTTCTGCTAATGATTGTGACACAATTAGAACGACTGCGGAATATGAATATATGAAAAAAAAAACGATATACTCCAGATAATTAATATTCCTTTACTATGTTCGCTAAATGTAAGCCATTTGCACTCAAAATTTTGAATAAGTGTTTCTTTAAAAATGGTTATTTATGTCTGGAGAAACCATATTTCGGTGTAAACTGTCTGAAGGTATTTGCGGTGGGGCCTAATTCTCCCCAAATCCAGACATAATGGATAGATTTTATATCCAGTTTGACAGCAGTGGTTAAGCTCGTTGATTTGACATATAATTTATATTCGTAGATCTATGTAAATTGGTATGTCTATGTCGTATATCTAATGCGTACGTCTATGTCATTATGTGAAATCTATGCACATTATCTCTGCATCCGTAATAGAAGACACATTCTTGGCTGTTTGGATATATATAGATCTTGCCTAATATAATATTTCTCCATCTTCTTATATAATATAAGAAGATATATGCGTGTGTCGTCTGTAGCGGAAAATTGAAACTTCGGATAGCGGCGAAATTTAGTACAGAGGTACTTCATGTCTGCAGACAACACGGCTCAGCGAGATTATTTTAAAAAATCGGAAATCCGAAAATCCGTCGAAATTTCGATTTCAATATGTATATATGTATATATATATATATATATATATATATATATATATATATATATATATATATATATATATATATATATATATATATATATTACGGTAGAAACAATTTAAAATCCCATATGTGTAAACTTGTGCATATGCAGCAGATATGTTACAATGTCAATAATAAAAATAAATATAATAAAGCTAATTTCGAACATGAATAATGGCATACCCTAGTTCAATAAATTGGAAACTGTTAATTTATAGATCAATTTAAATTATCTGGTATCTTTGGTTTCCTTTTGTTAGGTATTTTATTTCAAATCCTCTAGGATAGTATTTTACCTCCTTAATGTTATTGAACTAGGGTATGCCATTATTTATATTCTAAATGAGATTTATTAAATATATATATATATATATACATTGCAATTTAGACTACTTACAGCTACAATATCTCATCGTAAATGCTGTCACATAAATAGAAACTAGGTTAATATAAAATGTCTCCAGGTGGGAGGGGGGGCGAATAATCGGATGTATGGCTGAAACAGTAGTTGTTGATGGGGCCGAAAACCCCAAAATTCCCTTTCTGTCCTGGGTCAATGTTGGACCTCGATATCCGGACTTGATTCTTTTTAACTTACACCATTTCACCAGTGACACCTTTTCGAGAGAAGAAACTATTTGGCAAACATCCAGATAAGTTTCTTCAATACTTGAAAAGACATATTTCACTTTCGTCCTTTTGTTGCATGAGGATCCGGCTTTCGTGTCCGAAAAGACTCATAAAAGCACATTTCCCGCCATTTTTATTTCCTGCGAAGTACTTAACTTCTGATACAGTCGAACATTTTTTACCCCCCCCCCCCCCCCACCTTTTTTTGCCAAACAAGTAGAATTAATATTCTAAATTGACTCAATCTCAAAAAGAGACCATTTACATTTTCTGGAATATTTAGAATTTTGAATAAATAGATATACAGGGTGTTCCAAGAAGATTGACCTCGGCTTTTATTCCTTAAATATTGATTTTAGACATATATAATAAATTACAAAGTTGCGTAAAAGAAGGTACAGAATTTTATGAAATTGATTAAAATTTTCAAGGGAATTAAATTTTAAGAAATACATAATTTAAATTTTTTTACGGCCCCCATACAAAAACATTTCCAATGCGTAAAATGTGCTCCATACACTAATAAGGTGCTGTTGTCCGCAAAAAAAAAAATAATTTTTTTTTACGGCCCTGGTACAAAAACTTTTCCAATGAGTAAAATGTGCCCCATACACTAATAGGTGTTGTACAAAATTTCAGCATTTTACCATAAAAAGTAACAGAGATATGAAAAGACAAAAATGCTGACTTAAAACACTTTTCAATGCAGCGACATGGGTTCTCAGAGGGGGAAAAATCATGTCGGCAGATCGCGTTTCAGGGGTCATACGCAAATTACGAAAGGCCAACGGCCCTACCGTGCTGGTAACACCGGTTATCGTTAGATCACCAAAGTGAAGCAGCATCGGGCACGGTTAGTACTTGGGTGGTGGGTGACAATCTGGGAACACCGCGTGCTGCTGGCACATTTCGGGCGCGGTAGCCCGGTGGTTTGCGCGCTGGATTTGCACGCTGCCACAACTGCCGCCGTGTTCATGCGGAGTACGATCACATTAAACATGTGAATCCAAAAATCCTTCCGAGAGGTTGGTGGGGAAGGAGGGTACGGTCCCTGTGGATGCCTCCCCCACTGGGTTCCGGTCTAAATTGGGTGGCACTTCCCGGTTTACAACAAACAGTTACCTTACACCTTTCTGGTAGGTCGGACGATCTGGGTCTCAACAATAACAGCAAATTACGAAAGAAAACAATGATTACATAAATAAATAATAATTTTGCTATTTATGGGTTCAAAAGTATCTACACTGTGTAGATATAATAACTTTACACAAAGATTATAAAGCTTGTTCAAAATGTCTTCCATCCATGCCAAAGATCCATTAAAGATAAGAGGCAGATATTATTTGCCTATGATGCATTTCTGCGTTGCGTCATTTGCACTTTTGCTGTAAACGTTTACATTTTAATTTGTGATTAATCCCTCACCAACTTTGTTTATACATATCTCTGGGACTTTTTATGACAAAATGCTGAAATTTTGTACATCACCTTATTAGTGTGTGGGGCACATTTTACTCATTGGATATTGTTTTATACGGGGGCCGTATAAAAATGTAAATTTTGTATTTCTTCAAATTTAATTCGCTTGAAAATTTTAATTGACTTCATAAAATTCTGTACCTTTCTTACGCAACTTTGTAATTTATTATATATGCCTAAGATCAATATTTAAGGAATAAAAGCCAAGGTCAATGTTTTTGGGTTACCCTGCATTTAGAGATAGTATAGTAAAGATGGGAAAGATATTCAGAAAGCCACATGAGAAAGAAAGGGCAGAGGGGATAGAAGTTGTATTTAATTATGATAAATATGTGAGATAAATACATTGGTAAAATTAAATGAGGTGTGGCTCAACACGACTTTCCCATATCAGAATCCAGTTCTTGATTATTTTTTTTTTCAATTTTATAAGAAATTTTTGAAAAAATCGGTATTATTAATCCAAATGATTACGATTATAGAGTGTTACCCTTCGCTTTAAAGGGGTTGAAAAAAATCTTTCGATTAATACCATACTTGAAACTTATCCCCCGGGGGGTTAAATTGACCTCAAAGGGTGCTGATGACGTCACGAAATTAATTTTTTTATCTCGGCTATTTGTCACAACAATGATTGAAACTATTAAGTCTCGTGATTATTGAGCTATAAATAAACCCTTTTATGCACTATAATGCCAAATTCTGTCCTGTGCTGCCATGTTAAAAATATAAAATTTCCAATAAATTACAAAATTTTAGTTCGAATTTAAAAAAAATTCCATCAAGTTCTAGATTTTTACTTTCCTTATATACATAATGTATAAGGAAAGTATTGTGACGGGGTCGAAAATTCGAATTCGAGTTTTCGACGGGAGAGCACGTTTCAATCATCCCTGATCACGAATCAAACATTTTTGAAGTGATGTCTGTGTGTGTGTGTGTGTGTGTGAAAGTATGTGTGTGTGTGTGTGTGTGTCAGTGGGTCTGTGGAGACGATAACTGACGAACGAATGGACCGATTCGAACAAAATTTGGTACAAAAATCACAATCCGTAAACACTGGAAGTCAATTGTTCTTAAATGTAATCGAATATTCAGAATCCGCCTAAATTTTCGAGTGAAATTTTGAAAAAATCGTCAAAAAATCAAAACCGCTAATAAAGTTACGCAAATAGACATTTCTTATGTAATTTTTCATTAGAAAACGATTAACATAAAATTTAGAACGCTAACATGAACCGTTCTCGAGATATTTAACATTTTTCAAAAAAATTATCAAAAAGTCATATAAAATAAAAAAAAATATATTTCCTATTGAGAAACATGTTCACTTTTCATATGTAATACCATGCGATAAATTGGGTGCCATCATTCTCGTGGATCTAGCTCGTTCCATTCATGAGAAAATATACTTCGAGTAATACTTTTGTATTTGAACGCCAATATTTATCTGTTATAAGAATAACTTATTTCTCCGTCAGTAAAGCTTGGCGAGATTTTGGCGACAAATTTGGCAGAATGTCGCCAACTTGGCGACTTTTTGAAATGTTGCCAAATTAACGAAAATCTCGCCAAATTGATTAAAATGACGCTAAATCAATGAAAATGACGACTAATTGTCGAAAATTCAGTATCTTGGAAAGAATATAAGTATCTACTATAAGAAAAACCTATTTTTTTACTGTAAAAGTAGTAAATTCATTGCATTATATAAGGAAAGTCATGTGTTGCCCACATCAGATTTTTTATTATAACAAAGCCGGATATAAAATTTCGTGAAAATCCATTAATATGTGTGACTGCTATTGTTTACACAAGAAATCGACCACAGACATCAGACGGACATTGCTTTAACAATATCGAGAACGTGTTCAGGAGGTCTCAAAACATATTTTTGCTTCAAAATCTGGAATTTGAAAAATTTCGCGAAAACATTATTTTCTCTAGCCTGCACTACATAGCACGAGAAAGTACAAATATTGTGTGACCAGCAAATGGCGTGACTTTTTACACCATCAGTGAGCTTCGATTTTCTTATTATGTTTTCATACTACTATGTAGATAAATAATGCTTTCTGGATAATTTTTAAATTCAGGGTTTTGAAGGATAATCACGCTTTATGAGCTCCTGGGCCGAACACTTTTGAAAAAGATGTGGGTGTAAAGTTGATGCTGAATCCATATCAATCATAATCTAAACTCGCTATAGACAATCTTGAGAAATATGTGTTTCAAAGAAAATTTTCGGTAAAAAACGTATATGGCAAAATTCTGTTCAAGTAATAAAAATATTCAGTTTAGAACTCGTGGAAAAAGCTTTCTTCGATCTGGATAACTGCGTTAAAATGGAAACTGCGCCTTAATATATTCGATATCTAACTTACCAAAAATCCCTCAAAATGGGGAGCTTCAACATTTAATAATTAAAAAAGAAAGATTAATTATGCATAAAGCATTGATTATGAAATACTTTCCAACCGAAATGCAATTTTATTTAAACGTCTCTAAAATGCGATACATTCAGCAGTGATATTTTTTTTATGTTATCGCAGTACTACAATAATCTATTTTACTTAGAAATTTAGAACTTCATCAAAAAGGCAATCGTCTATAAAATCGTCTGCTTTTCTATGTAAAATCAATGAATATGTCATTCAAATCACTTATATTCCAGACCCCAGAGCTAAATAATGTGGAGTGAGAAATATTCAGCAATTCTTATACAACTCAACTTAAAATCCTAGATTTGTTTACATTCTGCATACGTTAAAATTAGGCTTCGGTGTAGAAGTAATCAAAGTTTAGAGATCATTTAAGATAAAAAATATTGTAGTTGCGTAGGCATAGAATTTAGACACACAGATAATATTCAAAACTAAAGCGGTTTTAGGGCGAATGGAACACTAAATATAAATATAAGTGCTCCTTAAAAATCTCGATTTTCACCAAGCGAAAGAAAAATGGATGCCATATTTTATTTTGCAATGAGTCACGTGATTTCTCTATATAATATGGGTGTAATTGTTATTTCAAATTTTATTTAAAAAACTACTTCACATATTTTGATGACATTTTTTTCACACATTTTACGCGATAATGTGAATATTTCCTAAAATTTTCAGAACAATTTGTGAATTTTAACTCCGCTTAATACATGTCTGAAAAATTAGATCCCGTAAGGTTCAATGTATTTCATTTTTCAACCCGAGTTATATTCAAAACTAATTAGGTAATATTATTCTTTTATACACCCATATGTCCCTCAGACCGTCTCAACAACATACTAAAATTTCATTTTAATAATTTTTTTTTTTTACGGCAGTTATCGTGGGGACAGACAAACAGAATAAACAAAGTCATAAACACTTTACAACTTTGTTGGAAAGTGTTAAAAATTAATTTGAATTTTATAAAAAAGCTCGTTTTCTCTCCAGAGGCAAAGTACTGCTATATCACAGGCAACTTTTTACTTTCCTTATATACATAATGTATAAGGAAAGTATTGTGACGTGGTCGAAAATTCGAATTCGAGTTTTCGACAGGAGAACACGTTTCAAGCATCCCTGATCACGAATCAAACATTTTTGAAGTGATGTATGTGTGTGTGTGTGTGTCAAAGTATGTGTGTGTCAGTGAGTCTGTGGAGAAGATAACTGACGATCGAATGGAGCGATTGAACGAAATTTGGTACAAAAATCACAATCCGTAAACACTAGGAGCCTATGGTTTTTATACGGAATCGAATGTTCAGAACCCCCCTAAATTTTCGAGTGAAATTTTGAAAAATCGTCAAAAAATCAAAACCTTTAATAAAGTTACGCAAATAGACATTTCTTATGTAATTTTTCATTAGAAAACGTTTGACATAAATTTTAGAGCGCTAACATGAACCGTTCTCGAGATATTGCACATTAAAAAAAAATATCAAAAAGTCATATAAAATAAAATAAAAAATATTTCCTATTGAGGAACATGTTCACTTTTCATATGTAATACCATGCGATAAATTGGGTGACATCATTCTCGTGGATCTAGCTCGTTCCATTCATGAAAAAAATACTTTGAGTAATACTTTTGTATTTGAACCCCAATAGTCATTTATCTGCTGCCTGGATAATTTATTTCTCCGTCCATAACGCTTGGCGATATTTTGGCGACGAATTTGGCGGAATGTCGCCAACTTGGCGACATTTTTAATTGTTGCCAAATTAACAAAAATCTCGCCAAATGGATAAAAATGACTCTAAATCAATGAAAATGACGACTCACTGACAAAAATTCAATATCTTGGAAAGAATATAAGTATCTACTATAAGAACAACCTATTTTCTTTTACTGTAAATGTAGTAAATTCATTGCATTTTATAAGGAAAGTCATCTGCTGCCCATATCAGATTTGTTTTTATTATTACAGATATTTATTATATAAAAACAAATGACATTGATCAGCGAGCGATTACACTAGCAATTTTTGAGATTTATTAGGATGTTCACGTTAAAAATGGAAAAACTCTGATGTGGGCAACACATGACTTTCCTTATATAATGTAATGAATTTACTACTTTTACACAGTAAAAAAAATAGGTTTTTCTCATAGTAGATACTAATATTCTTTCCAAGATATTTAATTTTCGACAATTAGTTGTCATTTTTATCCATTTGGCGAGATTTTCGTTAATTTGGCAACATTTCAAAAAAGTCGCCAAGTTGGCGACATTTCGCCAAAATCTCGCCAAGCGTTATGCACTAAGAAATAAGTTATTCTTATAGCAGATAAATGACTATTGGCGTTCAAATACAAAATTATTATTCAAAGTATCTTTTGTCATGAATGGAACGAGCTAGATCCACGAGAATGATGCCACTCAATTTATCGTATGGTAGTACATATGAAAAGTGAACATGTTTCTCAATAGGAATTTTTTTTTTATTTTATGACTTTTTGATAATTTTTTTGAGAAATGTACAATATCTCGAAAACGGTTCATGTTAGCGTTCTAAAATGTATGTCAATCGTTTTCTAATGAAAAAATACATAAGAAATGTCTATTTGCGTAACTTTATTAGTGATTTTGATTTTTTGACGATTTTTTAAAAATTTCATTCGAAAATTTAGGGGTGTTCTGAACATTCGATTGCGGATAAAAACAATAGACTTCCAGTGTTTACGGATTGTGATTTTTGTACCAAATTTGGTTCGAATCGGTCCATTCGTTCGTCAGTTATCGTCTCCACAGACTCACTGACACACACACACACACACACACATACTTTCACACACACACACACACACACAGACATCACTTCAAAAATGTTTGATTCGTGATCAGGGATGCTTGAAACGTGCTCTCCCGTCGAAAACTCGAATTCGAATTTTCGACCCCGTCACAATACTTTCCTTATACATTATGTATATAAGGAAAGTAAAAATATAAATGAAATGAACGAACTATTATTAGGTGAATTAATGCATTGTTAATACTTTTACCCAGATATAAAGCATCATTGTTTAGATTCCTACTCCGATTCGTTCTGAAAATATTAATAATTTCACTTTTCACAGGAAACAAATTATCTTTCGAAAAAATCAAAGATTTGCATGCAATTTGGTTTTCTAATTTTAATTGGTAACAATAAACTTATTAGTTTTCGAGTGAATAAAAAAAGCCTAAATTTGTATTATTATTTTCCCATAATAATATTAAAAGTTATTAATCTGTATAAAAAGTCATATGTCGAGCACATTCAATAATTTATTTTACAAATCTAGTTTAAGAAATATGTTGTTAGACGTTTATTATTCTTTTATGAATGTCGCCTCAATCAAATTAGCATATTATGTATTCCATCTTGCTTTATTTATATCCTATCGTTCTAAAGCACGTCGCTGACCTCGATGAAACGTTGTTAAGTTATTAACATTGTAAGAGCAAACTTTAACAAGCAAATTTAAATTTTATTATAGAGTAATAACCAAATAAAATTCTGGTAGACAAAGAAATTTTAAATATTTGGATAAGACTAGAATAATTTTTCTTTTACATCTGATAATGAAAATAAAAAGCATATTTTCATCTGAGATGTATCGCCTTCTTTTATATATGAATCTCTGTAATGACTTTTATCATTTCTTCTTCAGATATATATCACCAAGCATTTGAAATACCTTTATTCTGCTTCGCTTGCGAAAGTATACTATCAGGCAAAAAGAGGAAAAATGCAAATTGCTCAGCTTTTCTATGGCTAAGTTTTCACAAAGGTATTTTATCTTGCGCGGAACACAAAAGGAAATGCAAATCGATACTGTAGTGAATGTTCCGGATAAAAACTGGAGTAAAAAGAATTTCAAAGTCGGAAAAAGCGGAAATAAGAAAAATGAGTTTATTTGCTGATTTTTTAGTAAATTTTTTTTTAAAGGTAATTCTCCAGGTGATTTGAGAGGATTACATTCGAACAGTAGAGTCGCCAGAAAATTATTTGGAAGGGAGGGAATGATAAGCAAACATTTTGTTTCCCATTTCTCCAAATATCATTTCCTCGAACGTCAATGGGCTCTATGAGTTTCTGAGGGTGTGTGTGTGTGTGTGTGGGGGGGGGGGGGGTAATTATGAACCGCCTTGGCTACGGTACTGCATTCTAAGGACTTCCAAACTGAAATGAATCATCTTTTCATACGTTGTCCATATATTTATAAATAATGTAGTTATTAATACTAGCTGTGTCTCGCAGCCAGTAGATTTAAAAAAAAACTAATTCGGTTAATAATTTAATAATTTTTTCAAAATCGATTCATCGAATGACCGAATATTCAAAATACGATTATACGGGCAAGTGAAATTATATACGGCCTATTGGACAAACAAATGCAAATATGTTTCGCCAATAGAACTAATAATGAGAGTTTTAGAAACACAATTGGCTAACAAAAAACGAGAAGGTAAAACATAGAAATTGCAAACAAATTGACAAATAGGGAATGCAGTTAAGCAGTGTTTCTGTCAGGCATACATCCGGGGGATGCGAAGCCCCCCCCCCGGGGACATTTTATTTAACCTAGTTTCTATTTATGTGGCAATATTTAGATATATTTATATAGAACAAATAGAAAACTTGCCCCCCCCCAAAGTTTCATTCGCCCCCCGGTCAAAATGTCTTGAAAAAAAAAACGCTGCAGTTAAGCAACTTGAACACCATAAAAAGACGCTGCATACAAGTAAGAAATTGTTGAACTGTTGTTAACAATTTTTTTATTGACGGTGAATGGGGAAAAATAATTTCTCAAATCGTAGCTAAATCTGAAGGAGTTTTATAATTAGTGGCCTCCCTCATCGTTTACCCCGTGCCACGAGGGTTGCTATCACTTGGTTCAACCTTATGGCTAGAATCATAGCAGAAATTGGCTTGATTTCATGTATGGTCACTATACTCATTTGTTAACTTAACCATTTTATGATTAGATTTAGCCATTTTTGGATGTTAAACGTTTAAAAAATGTGGCTAAATCTCTCTATAGAATGGTTAAGTTGCAAGCCTAGTGATCACTAACTCAATTTTTGAAATTTAAGGCTTTTCATGTTTGTATGCACTCATGCCTATACATTTAAGTGATTCAAGTACCTCAATTAAATCCTTTTTAGTTTTAAAATAATAACGTATTCGTAAAATTTCGAAAGACTCACCATATTTTGGTTCTTTAGGTAGAAATGAAACAGTGCTCTAACAGCATTTAGTATAGAACAATGTTATTAACGGGATAAATCTATGAAGTTGTAGTTTCTAGTTTTTGTGTTAAGTTTGAAAATGTCATATTGGTGGATAGATAAGTAAATCTTTGTTGTACAAAGATATTTTTTTAACGATCATGCATCACAAACCTAGCTTGAGACACGGAGTTAGAAAGAAGGAATTACTTCCCATATGGCATTATTTTTTCAATTTGGCGATATTTTTGTCCCTTTGGCAGCATTTAAAATAGTCGCCAAGTTGACGACGTCCCCCTTAATTTCTCGCAAAGCGTCACGGACGAAGAAATGGGCTATTGTTATATTTTACTCTTATGTTCTTTCCAAGATATTGAACTATCATCAATTAGTCATAGTTTTCGTTGATTTAGCGTCATTTTTATAAATTTCGCAGTATTTAAAAAGTCGCCATGTTGACGACATTCCGCCAAATTCGTCGCCAAAATCTCGCCAAGTGTTATGGACAGAGATATACATCATTTTTATAACAGATAAATGACTATTGGCGTCTAAATACAGAAGTGTTACCCAAAGTATTTTTCTCATAAATGGAACGATCTAGATCCACGAGAAGATGTCACCAAATTCATCGCCTGAAATTACATGTGAAAAGTGAACATATTTCACAATTGTTAATTTTATGTGATTTTTTGATGCATTCATTTGAAAAATGTGCAATATCTCGAGAACGGTTCGTGCTAGTGTTTTAATGTTTGTATTAATGGTTTTCTAATGAAAAATTACATAAGACATGACTATTAACGTAACTTTATTAAAAGTTTTGATGTTTTGATGATTTTTTCAAAATTTCACTAGAAAATTTAAGGGAGTTCTAAACATTCGATTGCGCTTAAAAACAATAGGCTTCAAGTATTCACAGATTGTCATTTTTTTAGTAAATTTTGTTTGAATCGCGCCATTCGTTCGTGAGATATAGTCTTCACAGACTCACTGACACACACACACACACACATATTATCTCAAAAGCGTTTGATTCGTGTTCAGGGATGCTTGAAACATGCTCTTCCGTCGAAAACTCGAATACGAATTTTCGACCTCGTCACAATTCTTTCCTTATACTTTCCTCTGTGTAAAAGTTCGGAGACTGTGCTGATATCTCCCACCCTAATTGGAGGAGAGGGAAACAATTTTACCGTTGCGTACTAGCACATGTGAAACGAGATGTGAAAAGGAAGAAGCAAGTGTTTTTTCAGACAATGCGTGCCAGTGAACTGTATTTGTTCGCTTTCGTCGAAAATGGAAATGGCATTTGAAGAACAGAGTGCGGATAACAAATTCTGCCGGCGTTTGGGGAAATCGCCGACAGAAACATTGTACCTGCTGTAGGCAATTTCCCCAAACGCTGCAGAATTTGATATTCGCACATTGTTCTTTAAACACCATTTCCGTTTTCGATGAATGCGAACGACTACAGTTCACTGACACGCATTGTTTGGAAAAACCCTGCACTGCGGACCTGCTTCTTCCTTTTCACATTTCGCGTCACATGTGCCTCTACGCCACGATGAAATAGTTCCCATCTCTTCCAATCAGGATTGGAGATATTAGCACAGTCTCCGAACTTTTTGATCCTATCTTGTATAAGGAAAGTAAAAACATCACACAAATACTTCCTTAAGTATTCCAATAACTTTGCAAGGAAATATCAATGGGTAAGCATATTAAGTCCATCTAAAGTAAAGTGACTATGCTAGATTGTTTAATGTGATTGCATCACGTCTAGTGGAGAATAAAAAAGTTGAGACAACGAAATCGCCAATAAAGCAAGATAGACGAAAAAAGACAATCACAAAGTTGTGAAACATCGTCTAATTAATAGAACGTACGAAACGTTTACAAGGAATGCGATAAAAACCCGTCTTGCTTCATCGGTTGCTAGATAATTATAGCAAAAATTATTTTTTCTAAGCATTTATTGTTACATAGCTGAGATCAACAAAATAATTTAATATACCCAATTCAATTTCATTCAGAAATTTTTCAAACAGTGAATATATCCAGCGCAACTCCACCTGATTATTTAGTAGCTACGACCGAGCCTGAAACCGTGTTAGAAAAATCAGGCCCAACCCAGACCACTGCCCGATCTCTGAAGACCTCTAGCATTGTAACTTTGTTAAAAATGCTTTGCAAGTGTAACAAAATAGATACAAGCTATTTTAAATTTTATTATAAAGTAATAAATAATTAAAATTCTGGTAGATAAGAAAATATTCAATATTTAATAAGAGTATTATAATTTCTGCTTTACACCTGATAATAAAAGTAAAAATCTGATGTGGGCAACACATGACTTTCCTTATAGAATGTAATGAATTTACTACTTTTACAGTAAAAATTAGGTTTTTCGTATAGTAGATACTAATATTCCTTCCAAGATATTGAATTTTCAACAATTAGTCGTCATTTTCATTGATTTAGCGTCATTTTTATCCATTTGGCGAGATTTTCGTTAAATTGGCAACATTTCAAAAAGTCGCCAAGTTGGCGACATTCCGTTAAATTCGTCGCCAAAATCTCGCCAAGCGTTATGGATGAAGAAATAAGTTATTCTTACAGCAGATAAATGACTATTGGCGTTCAAATACAAAAGTATTACCCAAAGTATCTTTTTTTATGAATGGAACGAGTTAGATCCACGAGAATGATGTCACCCAATTTATCGCGTGGTATTCCATATGAAAAGTGAACATGTTTCTCAATAGGAAATATTGTTTTAAATTTTATATGACTTTTTGATAATTTTTTTGAAAAATGCGCAATATCTCGAGAACGGTTCATGTTAGCGTTCTAAAATTTATGTCAATCGTTTTCTAATGAAAAATTACATAAGAAATGTCTATTTGCGTAACTTTATTCGAGGTTTTGATTTTTTGACGATTTTTTCAAAATTTTATTCGAAAATTTAGGGGGGTTCCGAACACTCGGTTGCGTATAAAAACAATAGGCTTCCAGTGTTTACGGATTGTGATTTTTGTACCAAATTTGGTTCGAATCGGTTCATTCGTTCGTCAGTTATCGTCTCCATAGACTCACTGACACACACACACACACACACACATACTTTCACACACACACATACACACACACACACAGACATCACTTCAAAAATGTTTGATTCGTGATCAGGGATGCTTGAAACGTGCTCTCCCGTCGAAAACACGAATTTGTATTTTCGACCCCGTCACAATACTTTCCTTATACATTATGTATATAAGGAAAGTAAAAAGTCTATTTTGACCTGAGATATAGCTATTTGTTTCACGTCTGGTTGTCTAATGACATTTATCATTTTTTTTTCAGATATAAATCACCAATCATTTGAAATACTTTTATTCTGGTTCGCTGGCGCAAGTGTGTTGTTATCAGGCAAAAAGTGAAAAATGCAAATTGCTCAATTTTTCTATGGCTAAGTTTTCACAAAGGTATCTTATATTACGTGGAACACAAAGGAAATGCAAATCGATACTCTCGTGAATGTACAGTATGGAAAGTTTGAAGGGAATTTTAAAGTCGGAAAGAATAAAAATAAAGGAAATGGTTTTGCTTGACTTTTTAGTCAAGTTTTTATAAAGCTAACTCCCGAGGTGATTCCTGAGGGACACTTTCGAATGGTGTTACAAACTGAAATTAGTTATTTGTTGCATACGTCGTTCATATATATAAAACATAGTTTATTGATACTAGCCGTGCTCTGTATAGCCAACAGCCAATTGGCCTAATAATTTCCGTCAATGGCGCCGTTTTTGTGGGTTCGAGACACTATTTGAACCCCTAATAATTTTGTTGGGGGTTCCTGGAACCCACAATGCTTTTGTGCATATTTAGTACGGAAAATGTACACATACATGCATATTTTTTTTATTAATTCTTCAAGTTTTTCATTATTATTCCCCTGTTTACTATATACGAAGTAGAGAGTACAGAAATTCCCCTCTTAGACTGTTTATTGTATTCTGAATAAAAAATTTTTAACTTCAAAATGATTTCAAGAGAAATTAGTTGACAAGTGTACCATTGGTAAATATACCTAAAAATAAATTTGACATTTTGTGTTATTTCTATAAGGATAATTGAGTTGTAAATTCGCACTGTATCTGTATATTGTATTATATTAATGTTGCGCCTATGAAAACAAAATAAATAAAATAAATAATTATCTAGAGAAAAAAAATATTTTTCTGTACCTAACTATAATTTGCTTCATTTTATCATTTCAGACGTCTTATTGCTAGATAATCTGATTGAGTAAAATATAAATTAGACTTAATTATACTTTGAAAAATGCATGGGTTTAAAATTTCTGAAACCTCCACTAATTTTTCAAGTCGACGCCTATGATTTCAGTTCACTAAATGCCAAATGATCAACTATTCCAAACTGTTACCTAAGCAACAAATGAAAGACATGACCTACAGAACAAACACATGCGAATATGGTTATCAAATTGAATCAGACAACATATTAAACACATATTTTCGTAAAATTTTTCGCGGTAGCCCATTGGTTAGCGCGCTGGAGTTGCACTCGGTAGGCCCGGGTTCGATTCCAGTCACTGCCAAATCTGCCGCCGTGTTCACGCGGAGTACGATCACGTTAAACATGTGGGTCCGTAAGTCCTTCCGAGAGGTTGCTGGTAGGAGAAGGTGGGTACGGTCCCTGTGGATGCCTCCCCCACTGGGTTCCGGTCTAAATTGGGTGGCACTTCAAGGCTGTCCAAACAGTTACCTTACACCTTTCAGGTAGGTCGGACGGTCTGGGTCTCAACAACAACATTATTATGCTTTTGCAACCATAAGCCTTCGGGTTGGTCATGTGGGCTGGGCTTTCCACATTATTATGCTTAGGGCGCGGTAGCCCAGTGGTTAGTGCGCTGGAGTTGCACTCGGTAGGCCCGGGTTCGATTCCAGCCACTGGCCAAACTACCCCCGTGTTCACGCGGAGTACGATCACGTTAAACATGTGGGTCCGTAAGTCCTTCCGAGAGGTTGGTGGTAGGAGAAGGAGGGTATGGTCCCTGTGGATGCCTCCCCCACTGGGTTCCGGTCTAAATTGGGTGGCACTTCCCGGCTGTCCAAACAGTTACCTTACACCTTTCTGGTAGGTCGGACGGTCTGGGTCTCAACAACAACATTATTATGCTTTTGCAACCATAAGCCTTCGGGTTGGTCATGTGGTCTGGGCTTTCTACATTATTATGCTTAGGGCGCGGTAGCCCAGTGGTTAGTGCGCTGGAGTTGCACTCGGTAGGCCCGGGTTCGATTCCAGCCACTGGCCAAACTACCCCCGTGTTCACGCGGAGTACGATCACGTTAAACATGTGGGTCCGTAAGTCCTTCCGAGAGGTTGGTGATACGGGAAGGAGGGTACGGTCCCTGTGGATGCCTCCCCACTGGGTTCCGGTCTAAATTGGGTGGAACTTCCCGGCCGTTCAAACAGTTACCTTACACTTTTCTGGTACTACCTAACTTTTCTGGTACTTTACTAAACATCTCAAGGCTCGAGAAGTACATTGCCAAAAATATCAAGCTTAATGCAACCCAGAAATCATACACAGAGGAGAAATTTAAAGATATAAAGATTTCCTGTCACACTCTTGAAAGTAATGTCTCTCCTCCGTCTCCACGTTCTCGCCGTGCAAATACTGATGCTATCTCTGCACTCTCCAAAACAATCAACGATAATCTTTCTACTCTACAAAATAAATTGGATACTGGCCTGAAAGCTCTTTCATCTTCCATAACCAAAGAAATTCCTCTTCTTGTCAAGAATACGGTGCAACAAACTCTGAAAGGATCTGTTCCTCCTGGTGCTTCTGCCTCAACCTCCTCCTCTGCTCATCCTTTGACTGACCCCGCCGGGAACAGACTTTATTCAAGTATCCTCCTCCAGGGGAAGGACAGGAAAAAAGACAACGTTCAACTTAAAAAGGATCTATTTTCACTACCTTGCCCTCGGGGCATCAACATAAAAAACATTTCGACTCTCCCGAACGGTACCCTAAAGGTAACCTGTAAAGAGCAGAACCCAGGAAACCTGTTGCCGATCTTCCAAAACTCAGCAATTAAAGATAAATTTACCATTAAACTCCAGGAAGATCGAAAACTAGCTCTTATCATCTTCGGCGTTCCTTCAGACTTTTCAGAAGAAAACGTTAAAGCACTTATTTGTCTAAACCATCCTACACTAAAACCTGGAGACATTCGAATCATAAAAAATTTCAAAACCAGATCTGGTAGCCTGAACTGGGTGTTCCTAGTCGACCTCTCTCCAGCTAACCGAATATTGGACTCGAAAAAACTGTTTCACCATTTCAAGTCCTACCTGGTGAAAAAATATATATCCCTAAAAATGTGTTATAAGTGCCAAGGATACGGGCACGTCGCAAATTTTTGCCATTACTCCGAAGGCAACTGCAGCCACTGTACTCGCAGCGGACATACTTTTAGAGACTGCAAAGCACGAACTCCAACATGTGTCAATTGCACAACCTCGAACGATCTGAACCCAAACCTACATTATGAAACTGATCATAACACGCACGATCGAAAAAACTGTAGAACTTATATGGCCGAAATGGCAAAAATTCGCTCCCTCCAGAGGGAGGCGTGAAAACTTTTATACAGATTTAGCTTTTTCATCTGTTTCCTTGTTCTATTTTAATATGTTTGTATTGCCTCTGTATATATGTTTTTATTTATTTATTTATTTTTAAAGCTTTGTCTTGGGGTTTCTTCCCCCCATCCGAGCCTTTTCCCTTTTTTATACTTCCTTTCTTGCCATGACTATTACCGGCATCCAGATTAACTTAAACCACTCTCTTTCCGCCCATTCAAATCTCTTTAAATTTGCAATAGACAACTCAATAGACTACATATGTCTTCAAGAACCCTATATAAATCATAATTTAATTCTCTCCCCCCCTCCTGGTGTTCGCCAATTTGTCTCCGTCTCCCAGAAGGCGGCTATTTTAATCTTTAATCCACTCTTAACAGTAAACTTTAAATTTAAATCATCCTCATCAATCTTTATAGAAATATTACTTCCCCAGCATCCCATCATTAATCTAGCTAGCATATATTTCCCACCCCATGATAACTTTTTAACCCTTTTATCAGAAATAGATATCTTTGACTACCTGAACTCTAACTTTCTCCTTCTGGGAGATTTTAATGCCCGTGCTCGGATGTGGGGATATGGGTTCCCCGACCAGAGGGGGTTGGACATGATTGACTTTTGCCTCAAAAACAATCTCATAATCTGTAACGATAAAAATTGTGGTCCAACTTTCGCTTCACACTCCGGAAATGGATTCCCCGACCTTTCTCTCATGAACTTTTCACTCTTCGATTCTATTTTTATCTGGGAGGTCCTCTCGAGTGATACTCTTAGCGACCATAAATATATTAAAATTACACTTAACCTTGACCCCCCCTCTAATGATACTTTCTTTTTCAAAAGTCAATACGGAATCGGTAAATTTATACATAACTTTAGAGCAAACTTAAATTTTCTTAATCCCCTTTTAGATAATATTCAAGACACTAACTCCCTAGATTCTTTTTTTAAAACTCTTATTGATATAACCCAAAAGTGTGCCTTAAAATTTATTAGAAAGAAAAAATCAAAAACAATTAAAAATTTTTCCTGGTGGAATCCCACCCTCACAAAACATAGAAACTTCGTTACCGCCCTTTATAAAAGAGTCAAATCACTCGAGAGGAATTTTGCCCCTCCCGCCGAAATCTCTGCGGCCTTAATTCTTTATAAACAAAATAGAGCCAAATACAAATTACTGATTATGAAAACAAGACTTGACTCCTGGAAATCTTTCTGCACAGGATGCAGCAAAACTTTCGGCTCTCAATTCAAATTTACTTTCCAGAAACACAAAAAATTTAATAACATTAATCTCCACTTCCCTGACTCCCCTTCCCTCAACCTTGATGATAAACTGAAACGCTTGTTGGACCACCATTTTAAAGAAGATAAGGATTTTATAAACTTTCCTTCATTTACTTTGCCTTCTGAGGGACTGGGGGTGGTTTCGGATGAAGAGCTCCTCATTGTCTTTAAAAATTTAAAAAATGGTAAGGCCCCAGGCCTTGACAATTTAGATTTCACAATTTGGAAGCAACTTTATAAATTTTTCCCTTCTTTCCTATCAAAAACTATAAATCTATGTTTTAAATTCTGCCACTTTCCCTCTTGTCTCAAAAATGCCAGCATTCTCTTCTTTAATAAACCTGGAAAAGACCCGTCTCAATGTTCTTCGTATAGACCCATTTGCCTCCTCCCGACCCTTGGTAAAATATTGGAAAAAATTTTCATAAATAAACTCAATTTTTGGCTTTCTTCTGAGGATGCTCTCCATCCCCTCCAATATGGCTTTAAGGAATTAACGAGTTGTGAGGACGCTGCTCTTGGGCTAATTCAAACCATTTCCTCCCACAAGTCAATACATTTTGTTTCTTTGACCACCGTGGACATCTGCGGAGCATTTGACAGTCTCAACTGGAACGTCTTGCCTCTTTCATTTTCAAAAATCAACCTCCCTCAACCTTTTCAAAATTTCATTTTTTCATATCTTTTTAACAGAGAAATTTCACTCAACATAGGTAAATCACATATTACAAAACACATTTCTATGGGCGCTCCACAGGGATAGGTTATATCCCCTTGCCTGTGGAGTATCTACTTTAATGACATTCTAAAACTCAACAACGATCTTTTTCACCTTCAGGCCTTCGCGGATGATCTCGCGGTGGTCACCTATTCATCCAACTTAAAAACACTACAACTTAATACCAATAACCTTTTAAACCTTATCTCATCCACTCGCACTGTTTTAAAACTTTCCATAGCTCCAGAAAAATGTAAATCAATAATATTCAATAAAAACCGCTCAAAAATCAGACAACGCCCTTCCTTCAAAATTCAAAACCATAAAATACCTACAACTAGACAACTCACCTTTCTTGGAATCACTATCGACGATAATTTAAAATGGAGCTTCCACATTTTCAATCTTAGAGAGAAATGTTTTAAGTTCGCCAGCACCTTTGGGAGGGTGTCTGGCAATAACTGGGGTATAGATAAATCCTTTTTAAAAATCTGGTATCTTTCGGTCATCGAAAAGATAATCATTTTCGGCGCAGGAATTTGGGGACAAGATTTGACTGGGGCTCAGGTCAAAAAACTTTTGTCTTTGCAAAGGATTTTTCTTCTCAAAATCTCTTCTGGTTTTCGGACTACTTCCAACATTTCTCTTTTCTCTATAACTGGTATTCCCCCCATTCATTTTGTCATTAATACACAATTTAAAAAATATGCCTTCTGGAAACTCAGAACAAATCATTTTACCAACACGTCTCTTCCCTCTCCCCCTAACTTTGACTTCAATCGCCCTTCCTCTTCTATCCCCCCTTCCCTTCGTATCGCCTATCTGGCTCCCTTCGACCCCTCACTTTTTTCAGACATAAATATTTACACTGATGGCTCTGCCATTGACGACAAAGTGGGTTACGCCATTTGCATATACAGGGGGGATAAACTTCAAAACATATATACTTTCAAACTCAACCTTGGGAACACAGTTTTTCAAGCTGAAATAGCAGCAATACACTTTGCTATCAACTGGGCTTCTACAAATAATTTAAAAATAAATATTTTTTCAGATAGTCAATCCTCCATTTCGGCCCTTAACTCCATTAGAAACAAATCTGACTATCTTTCCAAAATTAAACTAGATGCAAATTTAAACAAACATTTAATAAACCTCTGTTGGGTTAAAGCCCATTCTGACATCTCGGGAAACGAGGCCGCCGATGAAAATGCAAAACTTGCTACCTCTTCAGGTACCCCATTTCCTTTACCTTTTCCCTACTCTCTGTTAAAAAAGCATTGTAAACTAGATATCTTAAACGCCTGGCAATCTTATCTAAACAACTACATTTCCCCTCGCACCCATGACCCAGCCAGAATTTTAAACTTTCTTCCCCACGTAAACTTTAATTTCCTTTTAATGAACAAATATCTTATTTATTTTATCACGGGCCACGGCCCATTTTTGGATTACCTTTACTTTTTTAAATTTAAATCAACCTCTTGCTGTTCCTGCGGTTCCTTTGGAGATGCAGACCACTACGTCTTTGCTTGCCCCCACTCTAAACCTTTTCATCTTTCTAAACCTTCCCCCGCTAATTCCGCGGCCTGGTTCTCGAGTGTCTGCTCGAATAAAACTTCAATTAACAAAATTAAAAACTGTGTTCTCATAGCGAGAGAAATATCCAACAAAATCACTTGAATAGCCTGAGAGCCATTGCTGCTTTTAACTTTTTCTCTGGTTGTTGATCCCCTTGGTTTTTGCTTGCTCCTCCCCGGTGGTGCCGCCTTCCCTTTTATTTTGGTTTACTGTGTTGTTTTGGTGTTGTGTTTTGTTTTTGATTACTGCTTTGTTTGTTTGCTGTTTTGTTTAGTTGTGTTTATTCTGGTGTTGTCGCCGGATCTCTTCCCGGCCGTCCAATTAGATACTCAAGTCCTCTGGATGAGTCGGACGGTCTGGGTCTTCACTCACACACACTTTTCTGGTAGGTCGGACGGTCTGGGTCTCAACAACAACATTATTATCCTTTCTAACGTTTTCTAGATTATTGAAGGGGGAAAAAATGCTCGAAAATTTTAGAATTTTCACTTGGTCCCTTCACCCCGAAAATTAATTCACCTCTGACATTCGCCAATTGAGAATCATTAAATTCTGAGGGTCGGAATTTTGACCCATTCTAGTACTTTCTCTTTGCACATACTATATATTGTAGGGAAAATAATAAGAAAGTGATGCCTTAGTACCCTAATTCTTAACACTTTACAACATAGTTGGAAAGTGTTTACGACTTTGTTCATTCTGTCTGTCTGTCTGCTCGTTAGCACGATAACTGCCGTAAAAATTACTTTATCAAAATGGAATTTTAGTATGTTGTTCAGATGGTCTGTGGGACCTTTGGGAATATACATGAATAATATCACCCACTAAGTTTCGGATTGAACCCTGGTTGAAAAAATGAAATACATTGAACCCTATTTGACCTAATTTTTCAAACATTTTTTAAGCGAATTTGAAATTCACAAATTGCTTCGAAAATTTTAGGGAATATTCAAATTATCCCATAAAATATATAAAAAAAGTTTCAGCAAAACACTATATTCAGTAGTGTTTATATAAAAATTAAAATAATGATTACAGCCTTTATATGAAGAGATCACGTGACCCACTTCGAAATAAAATATGGCATCCATCTTGTGTCAAAATCGTGATTTTTAAAGTTCCTTTTAATTCATACTTAGTATTGCATCCCTTCTAAAACCGCTTTTTTTTTTTTGCTTAAATTCAGTACATCTACATGCTGAAACAACGCAATTACAATATATTTGAGTTTAAATGATCATCAAACTTTGATTATTTTTACAACGAAGCCTAATTTTCACTTATGGAGAATGTAAATACCAAAAGATGATGTAGAATGTGTTGTATAAGAATTGCTGCATTACTTTAACGCAAAATTATTTAGTTCATGGAGTCTGCAATATAGCTGATATGAATGAAACATTCATTGATTTTACACAGAGAACCAAACGATTTTTTTCGATGAAGTTTTAAGCATAGAGTTAAATTACTTGTACCTCCATGGTTTTAAGTTTTTAAATAAAATAAATTATTATAGTATTCTGATGAATAGAAAAAAGTTTATGAATGAAATGCTGCTTTTATATAGAGGCGATTTATATTTCGATGGCATCACATTTGAATAAAGTTCATTTGTTTTCGATGAAGTTTTCAAATATAATAAATATTGTAGTATTATGATAATTTTAAAAATAGTACCGAGGAATGTATCGCATTTTAGAGATGTTTAAACCAGGCAATTTATATTTCAATGCAGTCATTTGAATGAAGTTCATTTTTTCGATGAAGTTTTAAGTTTTGAAATATAATAAATTAATGTATTATTGTGATAATTTTAAAAATATTACCGAGGAATGTATCGCATTTTAGAGATGCTTATATAAAATTGCATCGAAGTTGTAAAGTGTTTCCTAATCAATGCTTTATGCATGATTGATCTT
Source organism: Amaurobius ferox (assembly GCA_951213105.1). Classification (NCBI taxonomy): domain Eukaryota; kingdom Metazoa; phylum Arthropoda; class Arachnida; order Araneae; family Amaurobiidae; genus Amaurobius; species Amaurobius ferox. Next base: position 78,079,714 of record OX578150.1, read on the forward strand.
TCTTGTTTATTTTTATTTTTATTTTGGGCAACCTTACTGAGTATGCGACGGAATATTGGGAAATAATAGCAATAATAGAAATAAAATCTTATAGAGAAGGTTCATAGTTTATATGTAGAATAAAAAGTAGTTAAGACATCTTAAATCTGTCTGAGAGAATAAATTGAACATTGAAAAATTCAATAATTAGGGTATTTATTAAATTCCTTGTCAATGCGGACCATCGTACATTAGTGCAAAAACATGCCTTAAAGCACTGCCTGAAGAAATACAAAGAAATTGTGTAGAAAAGTAAAAAATTAATAAATCTTCAATCGCTTATCATTACTGTATGACAAGTCACCGATTTGATTTATCTTCTGTCTCCATTATTCAAAAGTTCTCTTCAATATTTGATTTGGATTTCTTTGAAGCGTTTCATATCAATAAAAATTCCAGTAATTCAGTAAAATACTTGTAAGTGACGCCCTATTTCTTTGAGGTCTAGCATGACTATGTCTAATTTTTATTTATCTGTTTCAAACTTTTTCTGCTTCGCATGTTGAGTTCTTATACTCTGCATTTATTTTTCTTGTTTACTTTACAAGCTCATATTTACTTCATTTTCTATTTTCTCCCGTTTTACTTCACTTTTCTCACACTGGGTGGCGCTCAAAAAGGTTCTCACAAAGGGCCCATTGGTTAGCGCGCTGGAGTTGCACTCGGTAGGCCCGGGTTCGATTCCAGCCACTGCCAAAACTGCCGCCGTGTTCATGCGGAGTACGATCGCGTTAAACATGTGGGTCCGAAAGTCCTTCCGAGAGGTTGGTGGTAGGGGAAGGAGGGTAATGCCTCCCCCACTGGGTTCCGGTCTAAATTGGGTGGCACTTCCCGACCGTCCAAACAGTTACCTTACACCTTTCTGGTAGGTCGGACGGTCTGGGTTTCAACAACAACACTGGGTGGCGCTATATGGATTCTGTCGTTAAGCCAGCTCTGTTTGATTGGCTTTGTCTTTGAACGTTCTGGTTCAGAATTGTTGCTCTAAAGAAGGAAATAAAATGATATACGAAGCGTACATATGTTCACTGATCTTTATTTGCGCTGCATTTTACGTTTTGTTCTAGTTCATTATCTTAAATCTGCTTTATTCTCAAAAATATACTACCAGGCAAAAAAAAAAAAATCGAATTACCGCAATCAATAATCACTTAGATGTTTAAATTTAAAAAACATATTTTATCTGGTGATAAACACAAAGAAAGTGCAGGACGATACTTTGAAGCAGTGGTTCTCAATCTTTTTGAGGTCAGGGAATACTTAACTCTGACATTTTTTTTGCGCGGAACACTTACAATACAGCATAAGCTTCTAAGCATTTTTTCATTCCTGATTTATTCTCTAAAGTTTAGAGAATAGATCAGGAATGAAACATTGGCTTAAAGAAGAATTCCATTGATGAAACTAACAAAAATAGAAAATAGTTTGTAAAATATGAAAACCTTGACTGTTTCTTGAAAGTTGTTACCAAGATCGTTTATAAGGTTAAAGATGAATATACTGTATTATGAGCTAAACTGAATTAAGACTTTGTTTTACATTGAATAGTTCTTTTACAATGTTCCTAAGAAAGTCCGTATGCACCAAAAGAACTTCGTAGTGTACACGTTAGGTCAATCTTATAAAGAAGATGTATATGTGTGTGCGTGTTGTCTGCAGCGGAAATATTGGACGGCGTCGAAATATGGTACAGAGGTATTTCAGAACCAGACCGATACACGCCAGCGAAGTTTAGTTATTTTATATTTAGCACCATAGTCGGACAGCAACAAAAATTGTATAGAGATACTTCAGAACCCGGGTTGATACGCCTCGGCGACATTTTTTAAAATTTGAATACTATTAGCAGAAACAACAAGCACACAACTATAATAGAAGGTCTTTATTTCACTTATTATAAGACATACAAAATTTAAAAAGGCCAGAGCGCGTTCGAGCGTAAATACGCCCTTCGGCAGTGGCTACATGGAAATATAAATGATCGTTCATATATAGACCAGAAAAGGTGACAAATTTGCATGAATACAATTATCAATAAACATACGTTTAGCTAAGGAGAATCCAAAAATACAAAACATTTTGCACAGATTAAAAAAATTGAGCATAAATCACGAAAAGTACAGTAAAAAATCTTTACAATTTTATTACAGAAATTTCAAATTCAAAAATTTTTTAAAAATAGGGGGCAGTCAGGCCCAATCCCCAATTGGATGACGTCAAAGATAACTATGAAGAGACTTGAATTGCATGGAGTCGAGAATGAGTCGCCAAGCACAACTTAAAATCTGAACGGAGTCAAAATTACAAATCAACTCGCGGTAAATATAAATAAAGAGGGATTCAAGAAGGAGAATATTACGAGGGTTACTACAACGCATAAGAATTTATTTATTTGAATACTATATTTATTTATTTGAATACTATTTTTAGTTATTTTATGTTTAACATGATTTAGAGCGATGTTCACACAAATCGATTCCTCAGTGATCGAAAATATTATCACCGTGCTTCCGTCTTGACATCATTGGCAGGACCGACGCAAATTCTTTTCAACGATGTTTGAACCGAATTCTTAGGACAATTCCTTTGTATTTATTTATTTATTTTTGAATACATCGGAATTTGCATCTTTCAGGCTTACTTCATATATCTGGCTTTGCTGCCGAGTTCGTTATCATAACTTTTTAAATTCTCCCATAGGGGTGATGCAGGCTCTTTTATTCGATTGAGCTTGGTCACCTTACTCAGAAGCGGCAGGAGGTTTTCTAAGGCCCCCAAGCAAACTTTTATAAAGCCTCATCTGAACAATAAACACAGTAAAACGTCATACATCCAAAAATTGGTAATCCGAAAAATCGATTATCCGACAATTTAATTGTGCTGTTTGTACAAGTTTAAAAAATATACAAATTCATCAAAAGACTAATATATATACGTTAGTCTTTTCACTTTAGGTCCTGGAATAGAATTTTGGACCCCTAGTTCAACAATATTTTGGAGGTCTTTGATTTGATATAAAATACATCTGGGTTTGAAAACTACCTTGTCCCAACGGATAATCCTACCACGATTTTACAGGGTGGCCACTGAAAGACTGAAGGATTTGAAAAAGTCATAGCGTGTTCATTTTCAATCTTTTTTTATTACTTTCCCTGCAATATATGGTAATGTATAGGGAAAGTATTGGAATCATGTCGAAAATCGCCACTCGAATTTTCGTCGGATCTACACGTTTCGAGACCTCTAGAATACGAAAAAACTATTTTTAGCGTGACGTCTGTGTGTGTATCTGTCTGTGTGTCTGTGCAATGTATGTATCCACTTTAACTCAAAAACTAATGGACTGAATTTCATAAAATTTGGTAGGTAAGTCACTTGGATGTGATCCTGGTGCTGATTAGTTTTTGGTATGATTCGTAAAAGCAGAACCCGCCTTTTTTGCGAAATGGCCCGTAAAAATTTCATTTATCCGCTGCAGCTAAAGTACTAATTTACCAAATTTCCCAAAATTTGGTAGATAAGTTACTTGTAGGATACTCGAGTGCTGATTAGAATTTGGCACGATTCGGAAAAGAAGAACCCGCCTTTTTTTACGAAATGGCCCGTCAAGATCGTCAAAATCTAAAGAAAAGACTATGTAGTATATGCTCAAATGTAACAATTAAATTCTTGTTTTACACGCAATTTTTGAAGAGGAAAATAATATAACACACTCCATTAATCTTTTGTGTTATTTGGTTCAATTAAACTCAATCTAATGAATTATTAAATAAATAAAGAAAATATGAATTTGTGTCTGCAGGGAAAGTCATTTGCTGCCCACATCAGATTTTTTTCTTTTTTTACAGGCTATAGAGTATCCTTAGAGATTAAACTAGTTACGTATGATGTCCAGCAACGAGTAAAACTCATTGGGTTTTTCTATTTCAGTAAAGATCAATTATTGCAACTTAGAGAAAACACCGGCAACATTTTAACGTCAGAGTATCTATCTCTTAGAGATAACATGATTGAGAACCTAATCGCCCGGTTTGAAGGAACTGGTTCAGAACTGGATTTGAAAGAACAGATCCGGGAAGGTTCATCAAAATGTTGCTGGTATTTTCTATGAGTTTCAATAGTTGATCTTTCACTGGAATAGAAAAACACAATGAGTTTTACTCATTGCTGGACATCATATGCAGCCATTTTAATCTCCAAGGGATGCCCTATAACCTGTAAAAAAAAAGAAAATAAAAAATGTTAAAAAGGAACAAGTTATGACTTTTTCAAACCCTTCTGTCTTTCAGTTGCCACCCTGTATAACAAAACGCACCATGGGAATTATAGTGTCACGATCCCAATATGTTCAACTACAATTCGATAAACAAGTTGCAGCTAAAACGGTGTAAAGAACGCTATAAACTGATACACAAATGCCTAATAATGAAATATAATTATATAAAAGATAAAAAAAAGTTGGATTAGGTATAATGTATGCATTAATAAGTCTTTAAAAATATGCAATATAAGTCCAATAAAAAAAATATGATGTGGGCAGCACATGACTTATATCATGCAATATCATGACCTTATATCATGCAATGAATTTATTGAATTTTCGTCAATGAGTCGTCATTTTCATTGATTTAGCGTCATTTTTATCTATTTGGCGAGTTTTTCGTTATTTTAGAAACATTTTAAAAAGTCGCCAAGTTGGCGATATTCCACCAAATTCGTCGCCAAAATCTCCCCAAGCGTTATGGACAGAGAAATAAGTTATTCTTACAGCAGATAAATGACTATTGACGTTCAAATACAAAAATATTACTCAAAGTATCTTTCTTCATGAATGGAAGGAGCTGACACGAGAATGATGTCACCAAATATATCGCATGGTATTACATATGAAAAGAGAACATATTTCTCAATAGGAAATATTTTTTTTAATTTTATATGATTTTTTAATAATTTTTTAAAAAAATATGCAATATCTCGAGAACGGTTCATGTTAGCGTTCTAAAATGTATGTCAATCGTTTTCTAATGAAACATTACATAAGAAATGTGTATTTGGGTAACTTTATTAGAGGTTTTGATTTTTTGACGATTTTTTCAAAATTTCACTCGATAATTTAGGGAGGTTCTGAACATTCGATTGCGTATAAAAACAATAGGCTTCCAGTGTTTAGAGATTGTAATTGTTGTACCAAATTTCGTTCGAATCGGTCCATTCGTTAGTCAGTTATCGTCTCCACAGACTTACTGACACACACACACACACACCACTTCAAAAATGTTCGATTCGTGATCAGGGAAGCTTGAAACGTGCTCTCCCGTCGAAAACTCGAATTCGAATTTTCGACCCCGTCACAATACTTTCCTTATACCTTATTGTATATAAGGAAAGCAATAATTTACAGAATTTTGATGCCCTCTGTAAAATTATGTCGTCTGCTGTAAATATTAAATCTACTGCACTCGCAAAAGTATTCCACCAGCAAAAAGAATAAAATTCAAATTATCTCGATTTATCAGCGCTTAGTTTTTTTTTTTTCTTAAATTATAAAGGTATTTCATCTGGCGATGAACACAAAGGGAATACAGGGTGATTCTTTTAACAAATAAATGAAGAATGAAAACAATGTTAAAAAGAAATTCATTGTCAGATAAAACTGACAAAAACGAAACAGCTTGTAAAGAATGAAAATCGTCACTCTTTCTTGAAGTTTGTTACAAAGGTTGTTTATAAGATTAAAGGTGAATAAACTAGATTGTGAATTAAACTGAATTAAGTCTTTTTTTTTTCCATTTAAAGCTTTTATATACCTACATGTAATACGTGACGTATTAATAGCTTCTGGCAGTCTCAGTGAGAAAAGATCTGGACAGAAAATTCACATTTTATATTCTCATACTCTTGTATAGAGAAAGTATCATTTTTTAAACATTTTCGAATTCGAGATTTTGAAGGAAGACCATATTTTAAGACATGAACACATTTCGAACACTTTCGGGAAGAAATCGATCGGTGTGTAATGTATGTGTATCTGCCTGCGTTTGGTCACAGTTACACAAAAAGGAAGGTATAGTTACAAAATTTATTGATATACCAACATATTTATCCCGGCCTGGATAAATGTGTTTATATGTTCTGTATGTTTATATGTTGTGTAGGTCGCATTTGGTTGTATGTTGTGCAGGTTGCGTTTGTTTTTATGTTGTGCCGGTTGTGTTTGTTTATATGTTGTGTAGGCTGTGTTTGTTTATATGTTGTGTAGGATGTGTTTATTTATATTTTGTTGTTGAGACCCAGACCGTCCGACCTGCCAGAAAGTTGTAAGGTAACTGTTTGGACGGCCGGGATATTTATATGTCGTGTAGGTTGTGTTTGTTTATATATTGGGTAGATTGTGTTTGCTTATATGTTGTGTAGGTTGTGTTTGTTTATATGTTGTGTAGGTTGTGCATGTTTATATGCTGTGTAAAAATATAATCTGCATGTGACGAGCGGAATCCATTTTGTAATTGCGAAGAAAATTCACTGAATTTTTGGTTTTTGATCCTCCCAATGCTCAGCTTTGTCACGAATTTAAGAACATTTTCTTCAATTCGGCACACAGAATTTAATATTTACATACTCATACATACAATAACTCTTAACCATTACTGATTTTGTAGCATACAACGGGACTCCTATCAGCAGAGGTCTGCACAGACTTAATTTAAAAACATTTATCCGGCCCGGCCCAATCCGAAATATTAAGATTTGACCCGACCCGAGCCGGAGAATTTTTCAAATTGATTCATTCGAGCCTAACCCGGCCATAAAACACTCAAGTCCGTCCTGACACAGTTTCGGTCCCAGACTAATTTCTTTTAAATACGTTGAATCCTGACTAAAGCTAACGCACTGTTACCTCGTGTCATGATCATAATATATCATTTAAGGAATTAAACGCTAATTATCTTACATATTACATACAACGATTTAAATCAGCCGGTGACAGTTGCGAAGAACAATGTTTTATTTTTACTTCGCCATGTCTTCGAATAAATAAATCTTCAATTTCTTGTCTGAAATTATCATTCTTTTGTATACGGTTCTAATTTACCCATTAGCGTTCTCCATAAGAGTAAATTTTTATTACTTAATATTGGGCAGGGAGATTTTCATCTGCTTATTGAGAATTTTGTTTCATATTTAATTTAAAATATTTCTGCTCGTTTACATTTTTCTGTATAAAGTTAGATTTAATTTTGGCTTTTTCCTTTATTTTTACCAACCCGACCAAACCCGAATTTTTAAAAACCTGATCCGAACCCGTTTCGAAATAGTTTCCTTGAAATTCGGCCCGGACCGTTGTTTAATTTGGAAAAGGCCACCTCGGTACTATAAAATTCATCTAATCATCGATAAATGAGTATATAACAAGAAAGATCAATCATGCATAAAGCATTGATTATGAAACACTTTCCAACTTCAATGCAATTTTATATAAACATCTCTAAAATGCGATACATTCTTCAGTAATATTTTTAAAATCATCACAATACTATATTAATTTATTATATTTGAAAACCTCATCGAAGAAAATGAACTTTATCCAAATTACAGCATTGAAATATAAATTGTTTGGTTTAAACATCTTTAAAATGCGATACATTCCACGGTAATATATTTTTAAAATTATCATTATACTACAATAATTTATTATATTTGAAAACTTCATCGAAAACAAATGAACGTTATTCAAATGACGTTATCGAAATATAAATCGCCTCTATATAAAAGCAGCATTTCACTCATAGACATTTTTCCAATCGTTTCATTCATCACAATACTATAATAATTTATTTTACGTGAAAATTTGAAAAATTTACCATATTTATTTTAAAATGTGAAACCTTTCTTATACTTAAAACAATTAAACTCTTGGAAAGATATTTATTATATAACATATCTCTTTTTTCTTTCTGGAGGATATAGCAAGAGTCAGAATTTAATTGAATTTGCTTTTCTCCCTACATTAAATAATTTTTATTTAAAAAATTACCTAACATATTTTACTGAAACTTTTTTTTATATACTTTATGGGATAATTTGAATATTTCTTAAAAATTTTGAAGTATTTGTGAATTTTAAATTCGCTTAAAAAATATTTAAAGAATTAGGTCTCATAGGGTTTAATGTATGTCATTTTTTCAACCCGGGTTCAATCCAAAACTAATTGGGTGATATTATTCATTTATATTCCCATAGGTACCACAGACCGTCTGAAAAACATACTAAAATTTCATTTTGATAAAGTCATTTTTACGGCAGTTATCGTGCTAACGGACAGACAGACAGACAGAATGAACAAAGTCATAAACACTTTTCAACTACGTTGTAATGTGTTAAAAATTGGACGTTAAGCCCAGGGAGCCCTCGGAGCCCCGCCCCTCCTCCTAAAATTTAGGTTCTTTATATAGGTCATCCCCGAAAAACAAAATAAGGTTTTTCAAATGTTTGCCATTTAATATATTTCTAAATGTATTGTGAGATGCATACGTTTTTAAGATATATAATTATTGTTTAAGTCTAAATATGTTTTATTTTAGACATATTGCTATTTATCTTCAAAATTCCACCCCAGCCCCCTCCTCGATGTTTTTCTGACTAGGCGCCTGTCATACTGATTAACTCCTATACGACTTTATCAAAAGATAATTACTATATCACCCATTATAAAACGCAATTAATTTACGTCCCTCTAGACCCCTAACAAAACGTATCTGATCCACAAAACTTGAAATTCACTATATATTGAATCAATAATATTAATTTACCCAAAGCGACCGGATTTCTCAAATAAATTGAACTACATATTCAAATTTATTTAATATTCATTAATTTGGCGTCATTTTAGTTCATTTAGTGTCATTTCTGCCGATTTGGCAACACTTTCTTCAATTTAACGACATTTTCAAAAAGCGCCAAATTCGCGATATTTGTCAAATTGTCGCCAAATTTATCATCGTGAATTACAGACAAACAAATAAATGTCTTTTGGTGAAAATTGTTGGTGTTAAATTACAAATTTATTACAAAAAGTATCTCCTCTTGTGAATGGAATGAACGAGGTCTTCCAGAATGGTGCTAGAAAATTTGTCATATTGCATATGGAAAGGGAATACATTTCACGATGTTAAAGTCAATTTAATTGTATGTAATTTATTTTTTCAATTTATTTGGAAAACGTGCAATATATTAAAAAACAACTTTTGCTAGCGTTCTAAAAATTGTGTCATTAATTTTCTAGTAAAAAATTACATTCGAAATGATTTTTTATGTAACATTATTAAAGATTCTGATATTTATATGATTTTTTCAAAATTTCATTCGAAAATTAGAGGTTCTTCCGAACATTCGATTGTCGGTCATTTGGTGAATACTAACAATACCCCATATTGTCCGTATCCACCGACTGCAATAATTTTACCAAACTTCGTTCGAAACGTTCCATTCGCTCGCCAGATATTGCATTCACAGGCTCACGAACACACACACTAACATACACACATACACACACATTAACACACACAAACACACATACACTCTAACATCCATACATACACACAGCCATCACTTCAAAACCGTTCGATTCGAGTTCAGAGATGCTTGAAACGTTCTCTACCGTCGAAAATTCCAATTCGAATTTTCTACCCCTCACAATTATTTTCCTATACATTATATACTAGCATGTAGGGAAAGGAAAATGTAAAAATTTCAAAATATTAAGAAAATGTTTAAAAAGAAAAATATATTATTTGCAACAGACAGAAAATGTTGCAAATAATACTTATTCAGCTGATTTCTACATCGTGATATACTATCCGACACGAAAAAAGCAACACCATCAAAGAGCGAGTAAAGTGTGATGATAAAGGACATACAGACAGATGGCATATATAAATAAGTGATGTTAATTACAAAAAGGAAAATGCAATACAGTAATGGCATAAACAGGGTGATCAGTTGACAGTTGGAATACATCTTGCGGCGATACAAGCAGCAACCGTTCGAGGAACAGATGCAATGAGCTTACCGATAGTTTTCTAATGGATGGATGACCATATGCCTTCAACCATCCTCCACATGCAGCCTTCTGCTTTAGGCGGCTACAGGGCAGTCAAACGACGGCCAATAACGTGTTGAAGTGTTGAAAACCCAGACCACACGACAGACCCGAAGGTTTACTGTAGCTAAGTGTGTGGCCGGGATCTTTATTTTAGATTCAAAATATTACAAAACAGGTTAAAATTGAATTACAACACAGTTACAACAAGTCAAATAAAAGAATGGCAACGACAAAACAAAACATAAAAACTATACAATACAATACAAGAGAGACATAAGAAAGAAAAAAGGAAAGAGGGGAAAACCCCGAAGGGAAAAAAACCCAAGCACTAATGTAGTATAACCATCAAGGAACTATATAAACAGCACAACAAAACAAACCACATAAACAAAACTAACTGCAAAAACAAAGCAAAAACCTCCACCAAAAAAGCGACACCTCAGGGGGGGTCCAGAGAGCAGAGAAAATGTTAAAAGCAGAAGAGGCTCCCAGGCTGATTATGAAATTTTATTAGAAATTTCTCTCGCTATGAGAACACAGTTTTTGATCTTGTTAATAGAAGTTTTGTTGGAGCAGACACTCGAGAACCAGGCCACGGAGTTTCCAGCAGAAGGTTTAGAAAGGTGGAAAGATTTTGTAAGGGGACAAGTGAAAACATAGTGGTCTGCGTCACCATAGGATCCGCAAGTACAGCATGAGGTTGTTTTGTGTTTAAAAAAGTATAAGTAATCGAGGAATGGGCCGTGGCCCTTAATAAAGTAAACAAGATATTTATTTGTTATGTGGGTATTAAAGTTAACATTCGGGAGAAATTTTAATATTCTAGCTGGATCGTGGTTTCTGGGGGAAATATAATCATTTAAATAGTTTTGCCAAGAATTTAGGATGTCGAGTTTACAGTGTTTCTTTAATAAGGAATATGGAAAAGGTATAGAGGTGGGGGTGCCGGAAGAGGTAGCAAGTTTAGCATTTGTATCGGCGGCCTCGTTACCCGAGATGTCTGAGTGGGCCTTGACCCAACAAAGGTTGATTAAATGTTTATTAATATTAGCTTCAAGTTTAATTTTGGACAGAAAGTCAGATTTGTTTCTAATAGATTTAAGGGCCGAAATAGAGGATTGACTATCTGAAAAGATGTTAATTTTGAAATTATTAGAAGATGCCCATTTGATAGCAAAGTGGATAGCGGCGATTTCCGCCTGAAAAACTGTGTTCCCAAGGTTGAGTTTGAAAGTAAAGGTGTTTTCTAATATGTCTTTATTAAAAATGGAAATAGCATAACCAATTTTGTCGTCAATGGCAGAGCCATCGGTGAAAACATTGATATCAGAAAAGGTGGAGGGAACAAGAGGTAAAAGGTTAGCAATACGAAGATAGGGGGGGGGGGGATAAGTGAAGAGGGAGAATTAAAATCGAAGTTTGAAGGGGGGGGGGAGGGACGGATCAGTAAAAAGGTTATTTCGGAGTTTCCAAAAATTATATTTTTTATATTGAGTATTTATAACAAAATGTATGGGAGGGGGGGGGATACCAGTTAAAGAATATAGAGAAATGTTGGAAGTAGTCCGAAAACCAGAAGAAATTTTTAGAAGAAAAATCCTTTGGAGAGATAAAAGTTTTTTGACCTGAGCCCCAGTCAAAGCTTGTCCCCAAATTCCCGCGCCGAAAATGATAATCTTTTCGATAATCGAAAGATACCAGGTTTTTAAAAAGGATTTATCTATAATAGGCCAATAACGTGTAAAGAACCTTGACGCCCCAACCGGGACTCGAACCCAGAATCTCCGAACTGGCCAGCCGACGCTCTAGCGTTGAGCCATTGGGACGATATTGTAAATTCTTATCTTTGAACTGGACACTGCATTCTCCACCCTTTGCCAGATTGGTAGGTAACTGAATATCTGCCTGATCACCTCCTTGCTGTTTTTACCTCAGGTTAGCCTCCTGCCGCTACTATTTATACCCAGGCTAGTATCCTGCTACTACTGTTTTTATCCAGGCTAGTATCCTGCTACTACTATTTCTACCCAGTTTAGCATCCTGCGTGGTAGTTATCCTTTTTCTTACCGGCGCTGCATATTCCAGAGTTCATTCATCCGTGCTATTCGTACTGGAGTCTCTTTCATACTTCCAACATCTTTGCTCTAATCTTCAAGGTTAATTCGTTCGGGCGCCATTGTAAAGAACCTTGCCGCCCCATGCGGGACTCGAACCCAGAATCTCCGAACTGGTCAGCCGACGCTCTATCGTTGAGCTATTGGGACGATATTGTAAGTTCTTGTCTTTGAAGTGGACTCTGTACACGTCCCACACATAATAGATGGCTAAGAGATCTGCAGACAGCGGAGACCAAGGAAGTACCTGCATACTTTACAAGGCTGGTCTGCTGATGGTTGCCGTGTACGGTCGCGATTCATGGTGATCTTGCTGAAAAATAGCAATTTGCAACCTTTGAAAGTAGGGCAATGTAACCGGCCACAGCACGTCATCCATATATCGTCGTGCCGTCATTATGCCTCTAATACGAACCAGAGGTGACCGGCTATCGAAGCCGTTGGCACCCCAAACCATGATGCCGCTTTGTCGAGCAGGATGGCGTTTAACTGTCGTAGCAGGATTGGATATATTTCCACTTCGCCTCTAGGCGAACATTCGGCGGGCGGCTGCCATTCGACAAACAGAACCGAGACTCGCCGCTGAACACTACCTTGTCCCATTCAGTCGTCCAAGAGACTCGGGCCTGACACTATTGAAATATCTCACGTCGGTGTCTTGTTGTTAATGGACATCGTAAAGGACGATTTGAGTGCAAGCCGCTTTCGGCCAGTGGTTGAGAAACTGTTCTCGTTGATATTGAAACATCTAATGTACCCTGAAAATTCTGCAGAATGTCGACAGTCGTCTGCATCGATCAACGCGTGCTAACGTACGTCTGGATGAACCCGTACCACTGAGATGATTCACATGCCCTTCTTCAATCCATCTTCTCCAAATCCTTTGCACAATGGACGCATCATCGTGTGTTTCAGCGGCGATACGCCGGTACGACCACCCAGCCGTATGTAGGTGTGACGGTTTGAATCCTGGTCACGGCACCAAATGTGCCGATTTATTGCGCCGACTATTTATTATTTTGATATATAATTACTCTATCGTAAAATGCAGTTAAATAATTAATTATTTAACTGCATTTTACGATAGAGTAATCATACATGTAAAAAATGCACTCAGTAGATTAACCATACATGTAAAAAATGCACTAAAACTCACTGTTGTATACATTGCGTTGGTGGCCGCAAAACCCAACTAAATATTGCATAACGGGATAACTAAGAGCTAAACAGTTAACAGGAAAGGAACAACATTTATTTCATTACATAATTATCTTACACTCTTAGAATTGACAAATTATAGAAAGTATCATTCTATTCGAATACATATTCAAGTGGTTTGGAGGGTGTAATGCCAGATAATTAATAATTTGGTTGGATCACGTGGTGGGACGAATTAACTAGTTTTCTTTAACAATTTTTGAAGACATCCTCGTATAATTCTATTTGTACGGAGCCTGATAAGGTCTTTCACACCTTGAAGAGGACCACAGAGGCTTTTCCACAATTTACACCCTTTTTAACACCAGATGTACATGAGAGTTCTCCTCCGAACTCATCCCTACATCAGAGGCACACACACAAATATCTAACTGCTACTGCAGCTTGACCTTCAAAAATGCAACTGACCTGAACCATGCTTGACCTTATATTTATACCTTTTTCTTCTGCTGGACGGTCTGCATGCCTTCTCTTTGGTAAGCAGACACACAGTCTCCAACGCGATTACCGGCAATGGGGTTAGCGGAATATTCACTCCCCCCCGCATTAACCCTGCTTCCACCATTTTTCATTCATATCAATTATTTAATATTCTAGATTTCTGGCATTGCAGTAGGCATAAAATGAATCCCCTCGCACGATCGTCAAAATGCTGAAACGGATTTCGGCGTCGTCGGCTAAGCATCTCTTCAACAACACGTGTCTTCTGAAATGAAAAACAGCTCGGAAAACGGGTTTCCGTAGGCGACCAACAGTAACGACTGTTGGCTCATCTGCGTTTCTATACCTTTTATCCCGCACTGTAATCACGTGACCTACTTGCATTTCAGATCATTTGCATACATCGACCAGCTGCATTTGTCTCGCTCGGGTAGAGTATAAGCACTCTTTGAGGCAAACGATAAGTTACCAACTATTACTAAAAGTAACAAGAGTCGAAGAGACACAGTTTTCCTGTTTTGACAAAATTTCTCAAAACTATAATAGGCGAGAATCATTTGAATTTGGTTTTACATTTAGAATATGAATTTGGTTTCATATAAATAGAATTTTGAATTTACGTTTTAGTCCAATCTGGTTACAATCTGGTTTCAAAAGTCACCAATTTGCTCAAGTCATTCATTGCTGAAATGCTTCTGCATACACCCAACTATCCCTTTACGTACCCCCAGGGGTACGTGTGCCCCAGATTGGTAAGCACTATTATAGACCATTATATATATCACCAGCAACTTCTTTCCTCTTGCAAAAGTGTGATATCAGGAAGAAAGGAAAAAAATATGTAAATGACCGAAAATCACCATAGCTTATACTTTCACTAAAGGTATTTATCTCGCGGCGAGCACAAAGAAATGCAGGTCGATACTTTAGTGGATGAATGAGGTATAAAAACGGGGAGGGAGACACTTTTTCAACTTTGGAAGAGGAAAACAACGTTAAATAAAAAGGGGTTGTAAAAAATGGAAATAGCGATTCTCTCTGTACGTAAGGTTGTTTATGATTGTTGATAAATGCATTGGAGGGCGCGTTAAACTGAATTAAAGGGACGGTGGACGTTAAATTTTTTTAATATATTTATTGACTTAGAAACATGAAAATTTATATAATATAAATATTCTTCTTAACATTACTATATAAAATAAAATTCAATTTTTTTCAATTTTGTTATAATTTTGTATTTTTTTTTTTAATTTAATTATTTTTAACGAGAATTTGAAAATGCTCCTTGCGGGCCATTTGTTCACATTTTCGATTAATTTTACATTATGATCGCTCAAAAACGCATTATGAACAAATTTGGGTATTCGTTTTTAAATCCTTTAGAAAGTTAATTTTTTAAAAATATTTTTCTGCATTAAAACTTAATTTTCATTATTTAATTGGGTTATTATTCACTTTTAATTACCTTAATAAAGTTCAATTATAAAATGCATACCCAGTTCCATTAAAAAGTATGAAAGGTGTCTTCGTGCCACATTTGATGCATCTCAAACAAAAATTAATACGCATGGAGCATTTTAAAAATGCAAAACCTTTGAAAAATCCGTTTCGAAAAAAATGCATTTAATTTTTTTCTTACGGGTGGGAAAGCGTCTATCCCAAATGAAGAACCTCCCCAAAAGACAGGTATTTAACATACTCTAACCCAAACAGTTCCACCCCCTTTGCAGACATTGGCGTCCATGGAAATGCGACGATTTCCATGGACGCCAATGTCTGCAAAAGGGGGTCGAACTGTTTGGGATAGGGTATGTTAAATACCTGTCTTTTGGGGAGGTTCTTCATTTGGGATGGACGCTGTTCCACCCGTAAGCAAGAAGTTAAATGTGTAAAACAATGTTATATATTAAAACAAAAAAAAACTTTTATTAGTCGATTTTTGCTCATTTCAACGTCCACCGTCCCCTTAAGGCTTTTTTTACACCGGTCGTTCGTGCAAACTGCATATGCAGGCCCGCTGGTCAAATGGGCCCATGACATAAATTTTTACGCTTCGGGCAATATTTTGAATATTTTATAATTTTTATGTTTTTTTTCTAAATTTTAATGCTAGTTTTTATTAATCAAAATTTTATTTATTTAGTCTATTTTATATGCGTCAAGCAGTTTTAGTTTAATTTATTATTTATATACTACAGACTGACTGATTTAAATAAAACATCAATCGTCAAATCTATTCCATAATTCGAGTCTGCGTTGACCAGTCATTGTACAGTAATACACGATGTTAATGTAAATACACGAAAATATTGCACCGAAGTGATTGATTGATAGGATGAAGATTAGAAGGCAAAGAATATTGAATCGAAGTAGTTCAACTGAGAAACAAAGATGAAATTGATGAAACAGATATAGATAAGAATAGAGATTTATATTTTGATAACAGGCGAGATAAAACTACAGTGCCGGTAAAAAAAAAAGAAACAAATATTATCGTCAAACAATAATGGAAGAGCGCATAATAATTTGACAGTCTAGAACAAGGACGCCTGTACAAATTGTTGGCCACTTAAAAACATTTATCTTGAAGTCCCCTCCGTATTTGATTTTTCTCTCTTTGTGAATAATGTTCCATGCCTTCACCAGCCTAATAAAAATGTTGGGAATCCGGGACCTCACCGGAACGAGGTCCCCACTCGAGGGGTGTTCTTACATTATAATTGGCTCTGTCTAGATTTACATAGACTATATAACACCAAAATCTATATAATTGGCCCTGTCTACATTCTAAATACATAGACTATGTAACACCAAAATCTACATAATTGGTCCTGTCTGGATCCTAAATACATAGACTATATAACACTACAATCTATATAATTGGCCCTGCCTAGATTCTAAATACAGAAAGAGGATCGCACTCAGAGGAACCAAGTGCGAGTCCCGAGTCAAACTGTCCCCGTATTAATACAGAGTATTGGCATATTAAATATATGGGATCGAAAGTCCTTCCGAGAGAGTAGTGTAGGGGAAGGAAGGTACGGTCTCTGTGGATTCAAAGCTATGCCAAAAGCTATGCCAAAAGGCTATTCTCATGCAAGGCAAGGCAAGGCTGCTACGAATAGATGGAATAAATAAAAGAGGACTATCCTCTCTAAAACATATCACGTGGACTTGAGCAAGACAGAATTATTTTGCAGTGCGAATTTTAAAGAATTGTACGAAATTTGGCGAATATAAAATATATTCACAAAATTAAGATTGTTTTTCGTATTAATTTTGTATTATCATTCATTCTATTATAATATCTATTATAATGTTTATTTTGTGCCGCAAATTTACGCTATTTTTAGTGTTTTTACAGACATTTCGTGAATATCAAATAAATATATGGAGTTTTTGGACCTTTTACGAAAAGTTGCTTGTTTTTCCGTTCTTGAAAGAATTTCGTGCCAGCAAAAGATCTATGGAGGCACTCCTTCTTCAGCTAAATCACGGAATATTAAACTTTATTGAATTTAGCTTGAGTAGTGGCAATGACTATATTATTTGCATACGACGAATTTGCCATAACTTTGCGCTGGCATATATAAGCAAATTCAGTACCAAGGTTCTTTTATTTAAGGTTGGGCAGTCAGCCCGGCAACGAATCAAAAAAGTTGCCAGCTCAACCTCAACGAGCATTTCGCTATTTGTGACGCCAGAGAAGACAGGACTTCGGGGGTCGTTGACAAAATACAGCAAGTTTTCACATTATTACAATTAAAAATTGTTTGTTCATTTTGAAGTGGCAATATCCAGATGCAAACAAATTGAGCAGAAATTTAAATTGTGCTGAGCACACCTTCCCCAGTGGAGTCCAAAGAGAGTTAGTGACATCGATGAAGTAGAATGACAGTCACAGTTAAAAAATTATGTCTCTTCAGAGACCCCCGAGAACAAAATGCGTGCATTTGCTATTCCCGTGGCATCATATGCGCAGAGTCTTTTAAAAAAAATGAAGTCAGCTATTCCCGGGACAAACACATCCTGATTTAGAGTATTGTCGTTGTTTTAATCAGGGGGGTGCTCGTCCCGGGCATGACCGACTTAATTATTTTCACTTGGTTCTGCGCATCTAACAACATGGGAATTAAGAACACGCGTATTTTGTTCTCGGACTCAAGAGGAACTGAACTTATTATAATCTTACTCCACT
This sequence comes from Amaurobius ferox, assembly GCA_951213105.1. Taxonomy (NCBI): domain Eukaryota; kingdom Metazoa; phylum Arthropoda; class Arachnida; order Araneae; family Amaurobiidae; genus Amaurobius; species Amaurobius ferox. The sequence goes on from OX578150.1 coordinate 78,097,826, forward strand.
GACGTCACTAAATTTACTTGAACGTCACTGGATCCTGTGCGCAGAGCACAATTTAAAATCCTTTGCGCAAGTTGTTTACGCCTAGGTATTGCCACTTCAAAATTAGCAAACAATTTTTAACTGTAATAATGCGAAAACTTGCCGTGTTTTGGCAACTCCTCTCAAAGTTTACTCTTTACCGCGATATCACGAATGAATGGCGAATTCTCGCCATAGAAATCTCTGGAAAGAGGGCATATCATCGGAACTAGTGGATATTTCTAGAAAATTACAGCAAATTCGTAAACTCTCCCAAAGTTACCAAATTGATGATATTTCGCCAAATCTGGCACCCCGGTCACAAATAAGTCTCCAAAATACGGCAACCATATATTCACGCAGTATCAATGGTTGCCTGTAACAGGATTTTCTCCTTGTGGGAAATCAGACAGCAGTAAAGCATTTAGCATATTCGTTACATATACCGCACTTTTCATTTTAACAGAACTATAATATAAATTAATATAAAATAAACTATAAAATAAATAATATTGAAAATTTTTCTATAAATTTTCTTTGAAAAGTTTTTAATACAATTGAAGACTATTAGATAATACTCCAAAAAGTATAAAATCCTATAGCAATAAATGTGTTGTACGATTATAAATATCTAGTTGATGTTCGGATTGTATTACGTCATTTCACGAGACGAGGAACAGGACATCTCGTACATATAAGTTCAATTCCCCAGGGAAGTATTACTCTTAATTTGAGCGTCAAGGTGGTTAAACAAGAGCTTGATGATCTTTACTCAGCAAAGAAAGAGTGTACAGAAATTATTAAAGCGAGATTAAGTGTAAATATTTTTGATTCGGAAATTAATTGGATGATGTTTTTTGAAACCAAGGGCTTGATTATCAGAAGAGATCGCGCGGCGTTTGCCCTTGATCCCAATATTTTAAATGCTCATGACAATATAAGTGTCTATGGCAATACATCATATTTTTATTTTATGACATTTAAAAAATCACATGCAATAGAAATATTCCAAAATCAACATGATACTAAATAAGAAATCCAAATGACCAGTTGTCAAGGAAGTAAAAATGATTAGAAGAATGGTTTGATAATAATCGGTCTTTTACGAGAAATAGAAAGTATTTTTAATGTTTAGTAAAGAAAAATATTTTATGTACTCTATAGGAGTATAAGTAGTCAATAAACATACAGTTAATATACCAGTAAATATATACTCTATAACAAAAAAATCGACGCACCAAGAAGCAGTTGTCCGATTGTAATAAAATTTCGTATGCAAAGACATTTTGAGCGAAAATGCAAATGAATGAAATTTGGTGTCCAGTGAATAAATAGTGGGAGTTCCAGCGCATCGGAACTGGGCATTCAGCAGGTGTATATAAGGAGCGATTCTGAATCTGTGGTCAAAATTACTGTTGCATTTCGACTGCTGATATCTTACGTCTTTGGTAGTCAGTTCTGGCACACTGACAGCACAGCGGTACGCAGACAACATTCTACGACCAGTTCTGTTACCGTTCCTTTTGCGACACCCCGGACTTACTTTTCAACAAGATAATGCCCGGCCGCACACGGCACGTGTTGCTATGAATTGTCTTCAAGCTTGTCCAACACTTCCTTGGACAGCTAGGTCTCCTGATCTCTCTCCCATATAGCACATTTGGGACGTTATGGGAAGGCGATTGCAACCATCCCGGAATGTTGACGATTTAGACCGACAGTTGGAGACAATTTGGCAAGACATTCCGCAGGACACCATCCGTGAACTTTATCAGTCTGTGCCATGCCGGGTGACATCTTGCATCCAGGCCAGAGGTGGACCAACGCCTTATTGACTTTATCCCTTTGTATACGGCCAAACTCTAAATCATTAAATTGTTCTGAAATTTTAATCGTTTCTTTTTTTATGTATGTTCTTCACATCCACCAATTTTTATCATAATCGGACAATTTCTTCTTGGTGTCGATTCTTGGTGTCTTCTTGGTGTCTTGTGTCGATTTTTTTGTTATTGAGTATACTTCCTGTATAAAACAGAGTACAGTTTTATACATCTATATAAAAAAATTGAAAAATCTGTCTGTCTGTATGTGTGTGTGTGTTTGTCTCATCATCACGGGAGAAAAGCTACACCGGATTTCATGACATTTTGTGGGTAGCCGTGAAATAGCCCTACTTAAAATTTAGCTATAATGCACTAATCAGTCTTTTAAAAATGCAAGAAAAGTCCAATAAAAACAATGTACAAAATTTTAGGCCCTCTGCAAACATGAGGCCCCAAACGATCTGCTTGGCCTTCGTGACGCCCCTGACGCTGTTAATAACGGAGTATATTATTTTTCAATTTCTTATACTAGTTGTAAATAAAATTGATAGATCAATTCGCTGCCACACCAATACCACCAATACATCAATACGAAAATAAACACATTTAAAGCGTGATAGCACCATCAATTGTTGTCAAAAGGAAATAAAATGTGTTTCTCAACACTGCTGCCGTGTATAATAATATCAAAAAATCCACAAACCTAACTAATTTTGATTCCGTTAATATCACGTACACCATTACACAACGCACCGAATTTAACTATTTCTTACTAGTAAAGTAATTAATTTGACAGATAATACATGCCTTAAATACGCCTTAGGTATCACATTAAAATATTAGTTAATTTAATACCACTTTTTTTAAAATATGATTTTTTTTAATAAATGAACATTTTATCAAGAATAAAAAATTGATAATGTCAAAACTCTCTGAAATTACTTTTGGCCGATATCCAGTGACATTGGTAAAAAACCTGCTTAAATGACTCAGTTTTTTTTTTTTTTTTTGTTATAGCCATAATTACAATTTCTCGATCGTCTGGAAATGAAAAATGGAGCTTAATATTTTGTAACTTATGTAATTTCTTTTTTGGATTAATAAATTGGATTTCAATTCTCACTTATTTCATCGTCAGTAATTAAGTAGGGGAAAATATTCTGGACCCTTAATATTTTTAGAAAAAGAAAATGCATTTATTTTAAATTCCACGTATGACGAATGATGTGTTTGATTAAGGTTGTCTAACAATATAAAATCTTTCTCAGTTTAAACTTCTCGTTCTAAGTTTAAATTTTAATTTTTCGTTCCAAGTTAATGTTTTTCGTTCTAAGTAAATTCTAGTTCTAAATTTAAGCTCCCCGTTCTAAGCTTGAAACTCTCGTTCTAAGTTTAAACTTCTCGTTCAGGATTTGATGTTCTAAATGACATTAAAGCTAATGTGAGATATCCGATGTCATAGTTCATATCAATAAAGTTGCATCATTAGAACTCTAGCCAATGAGGAACCTTAACGACTTTGATTGTAGATGATTTAATAGATCTTGAGTGTTTTAATTGCCGATAAAAAAACATTACGTATTAGTAAATTAATATGACATCGTCGTATAATTACATTATACAGTTAAAAATTGGGAATTAACCTGGTTTGAAGGCAAGAAATAACCTGGAACATATGGCTGAAAGTGGATAAGGAATTCCAACTGAAAGAGGGGAAAAGAGTTGTAAAATTCACGGAAGAAGCTGGATACTATGAATGAATTTGGTGAAGATGCAATTTCGAACAGTGCGAATTATAGTATAAGGATTCTGACATAATCAAATACATTAAAATTAACATAATGCAATGGGCCGGAAATTTGCTAAGAATGGATAACAACACAAGCACAAAGAAAATTTTTATGGCTACATCGATCTGGACAACCAAAGGATGGACGATGGATAGATTGGTGGACGAGGATTTTGAGATGCTGAAAATGAAGACTTGGAGAAGCATAAAGCATTCCTTCAAAGGGAGACGCTCGGAACGATATTCTGAGGAAGGCAAGACCCGAAAAATTAAAACAGAACTAAAGTTCAAAATATGATCAGCAATTGAAAACTTATACACCTTTTATTTAGAAATAAGAGATATCCAAATTACTTCTTGTTTACAAAGCTGTTTTAAAAGAGAATTCTTCGCTCTTGATGGTTTAAGATAGAAACTTTGCGATAATATTTTCGATCGCTGACGAACCGATTTGTGCGTGAAATCTCTAAAAATGACAATCCGACACTTAATAACTAAAAAACTAACTTTAAAAAAATCTCCATACGGTGCTTTCTGTCGGAAGCCGGAGTACCAAATTTCACGACCGTACAGTGCTTAGATCTTCCGCTACAGATGATTCAAACAAACACAAACAAACCTCTTTTTTATTATTATAGATTATCTACGATATTATATTTAGTAAGGATGCCATTTTCTAATCATGACATTTTTCTACACATAGGTATGATAGGAAATGCAATAAGCATTATTACATATTATGTTAGTATAGAAGCAAACTATAAACGATAATGGGACTTACAAAAATGTTCGAATGCAACACCACGACATTCATTCACGAGTTCTGCTGAAAAATTTCCTAGAAAACCGCCTACAGCAGATTGCATTGTCTCCTCGAACATTTATATCCCCCAAATGGCATCATTTAATGTCGGTGGAAACGATATTTCAAATCTTAAACTCTTCAAAGTGATCACGTGATTGTAATGATTGTATATTATTGCGTTTTGCTTCCCGCCATTTTACCTTTCGTTCGATTATTATGGTCGTTGAGATTTTATCAGTACTATTGATGAGGACTGCAATGTGGAATGGTTCGAGACATTTTTCGGAAGATAAAAGCAGATGACTGTAATTGTCAAAATTCAACGTTTTGTTTTACTTTCCCTACATACGTAGTATAATGTATATAAGAAAAGTATTGTGACGGGTTTCCTTGTGTGGTAATCTCTGTTAACAATGAAATGACAAAATTTCTTCCATGATGAGTTATGGACAAGCCAACTGATCAACCATTGTGACAGGGTTAAAAATTCGAATTATTTAACATTTTTACGGCAGAGCACTTTTTGAGCATCTATGATCTTGAATAGAATGTTTTTGATGTGATGAGTAATCTCCGTTAACAATGCAATTGCAAAATTCCTTCCATGCTGAGTCATGGACAAGCCAAATAATCAACCATTGTGGCAAGGTTAAATATTCGAATTATTTAAAATTTTTACGGCAGAGCACTTTATGAACATCCATGAACTTGAATAGAAAGTTTTTAATGTGATGAGTAACCTCTGTTAACAATGCAATGGTAAAATTCCGTCCATGCAGAGTCATGGACAAGCCAAATAATCAACCATTGTGGCAGAGTTAAAAATTCGAATTATTCGACATTTTTACGGAAGAGCACTTTTTAAGAACATCACTGAACTTGAATCGAATGTTTTTGAGATGATATGTATATTTGTGTGTTGAAGACCCAGACCGTCCGACTCATCCTAAGGACTAGAGCAACCGTTTGGACGACCGGTGTATATTTGTGTGTGACGCAACATCTCGCAAACGAATGGAACGTTTTGAAAAAAAATGGGATGCTTTTTAGAATTTGTGAATAGTAGAACCCTATTTATTTTAAACGCAATCAGATGTTCAAAATCCCCAAATATTCAAAAGAATTATTTAACATCAGAACGACGGATATTTTGAACTACCTTGAACGACGAGCAGCTTGATTTGTTCTCTTATTATAAAACCTAGAATAATTTTCTTCTGTGTTTTCAATAACTTTAAGAAAATAACAAAAGTCATTAAATTTCAATGGGATGGGATTAGCCGTTTTGGAGGAATCGTTTCTCAAAATAGTTATGCGGTCAAAATAACCGCATCCGTCGATCTAGTGTTAAAAAAAATATTAAAAAATCAGGATTTTCAGTAATTTTTACTTTCATTATATACATAATGTATAAGGAAAGTATTGTGACGGGGTCGAAAATTCGAATTCGAGTTTTCGACGGGAGAGCACGTTTCAAGCATCCCTGATCACGAATCAAGCATTTTTGAAGTGATGTCTGTGTGTGTGTGTGTATGTGAAAGTATGTGCGTGTGTGTGTGTGTGAAAGTATGTGTGTGTGTGTGTGAAAGTATGTGTGTGTGTGTGTGTGTGTGTGTGTGTCAGTGAGTCTGTGGAGACGATAACTGACGAACGAATGGACCGATTCGAACGAAATTTGGTACAAAAATCACAAACCGTAAACACTGGAAGCCTATTGTTTTTATATGCAATGGAATGTTCAGAACCCCCCTAAATTTTCGTGTGAAATTTTGAAAAAATCGTCAAAAAATCAAAACCTTTAATAAAGTTACGCAAATAGACATTTCTTATGTAATTTTTCATTAGAAAACGATTGACATAAATTTTAGAACGCTAACACGAACCATTCTCGAGATATTGTACATTTTTCAAAAAAATTATCAAAAAATCATATAAAATAAAAAAAATATTTCCTCTTGAGAAACATGTTCACTTTTCATATGTAATACCATGCGATAAAGTGAATGACATTATTGTCGTGGATCTAGCTCGTTCCATTCATGAAAAAAGATTGAGTAATATTTGAACGCCACGAGTCATTTATCTGCTGTAAGAATAACTTATTTCTTCGTCCATAATGCTTGGCGATATTTCGGCGACGAGTTCGGCGGAATGTCGCCAACTTGGCGACTTTTTGAAATGTTGCCAAATTAACGAAAATTTCGCAAAATGGATAAAAGTGACACTAAATCAATGAAAATGACGACTAATTGTCGAAAATTCAATATCTTGGGAAGAATATAAGTATCTACTATAAGAAAAACCTATATTTTTTACTGTAAAAGTAGTAAATTCATTACATTACATAAGGAAAGTCATGTGTTGCCCACATCAGATTTTTTATAATTTTATTTGTTATTTTTCATTTACTGAAGAATGACACAGTCTATTAATAAAAATTACGTGCATACTTTAGAACGCTAGCATGAAACGCTCTCGAGATATATCAATCGCACGCACGTACTTGAACAGTACACTGAAATCGTAGCATTGAAATCGTACAGCGAAATATTGTATACAAAATGACCCTAGATTCGAATGTGCGCTCATACCTATACTACGTATATATGTTTAAAACAAATTGCCCAAATATATAACTCTTGAACGATTGGTCGAAGACCTATATGACACCAATTTAAGAAATGCTTCATGTTGAGTCATGTGACACGGTTAGTGTCACGTGATTAGAACTGTCGTAGACTGCAAGGTAAACTTTCAGTCTACGACCATTCCAGTCAGGTGACACGGTTTAATTAAAAAAGAAGGTGTCAAATCTAAATTTTTATACGAGCCCTCTACAAATGAAGTTTTTATTTGCAAATTGTTTATTATTCGTGCAAAGACCTTTTTAAAAAAAACAGTTCTCTAATATGCGAAACTAGCCTTGAAAAAATTGTTAAATTAATAGGACTTATACCACTTTAACCCGATCAAAAGTTATAGCAAATACATAAATCTCAGGGGTTGTTAACAAGTTAAATTTCGAAAGATAAAGTTTGTATTTAAAAATTTGCTAGATTTAAAGTTTGCATACTTATATATATATACATATATATATATATATATATATATATATATATATATATATATATATATATATATATATATATATATATATATATGTGTGTGTGTGTGTGTGTGTGTGTGCGTGCGCGTGTGAGTGTGTGTGTGTGTTATTATATAGATCGTACATCCTGAAAATAAATCTTTATTTATCGTCGATTTTTAAAACATTTAAGAACACAGGCTGTTGTGTACTTTTATAGATATGCCCATATACAAACACCTACTGAACCGATCTAAACCTCCTGAAATCTTTCTCATACTCGAGACTACTTGGCACTTTGGCAGTCCCCCAAAATGCATCCGCGCATGAGAGTCGACACATTTTTCTCCGCGATGTTTTTCGTCGTTCCAAAAGCGATACTGTCACCCGTAGAGGTCCATAAAAATATTTTTGAATAATTCCTGCTCGCAATTTGTTAACATGTGCATATTTCGCCACGTTTGACATCCAGTGAAATAGCCAGTCTCTTGAAGTGAATCTACAAATATTTGGAACGCGAGACATTTCAAACTTCTCATATATTCATGTTTCTCATTGCTTAGATCCTCTCTTACCATAATCCACACCAAAATGTAAAGGAAAATAATAATGTGAGCAGCGCGTGACTTTTTGATGTGAAACATCTTAAATCTCGAAAGAGATGTGACTTAGATGAAATGGTAGTATATAACAGAAGTGACATCATGATGTTACGAATATGTGAAAGATAACCATTGCTATAATTTGAGGGTCTGGGTTGCGCGATTTCGGCGACAAATTTTGTGACGTTGGTGCTAAATATTGCAAAATATTGCTAGATTTTTTGCAACATTTGGCACCTATTTGGAGAGTTCAGAAACTTATCTTTCTTGCTTCCAACCCAGACCCTCGAACCTACCTGGAGGTGTAAGGTATTTGTTCAGACGTGAATAGGGAAAGTGCCACCCAATTTTGACCGGAACCCAGTGCGGGCGACATCCACAGGGACCTACCCTCCTTCCTCTACCACCAACCTTTCGGAACGAAATTCAGACCAAATATTTAAAGTGCCCATATTTAATATTTAATTAGCCAAATATTTAAAGTCCCTCTGCGTGAACACAGGGACAGTTTGGGCAGAGCCATGAATGAACTTGGGTCCTCCAAGTGCAATCACGGGTCTTAACCATTGGGCAATCCCTCCCGACTAGAGACTTTTCGAATTTTGTAGATTCGCTAAGAACTTTGCGAGTTACTTTCCACACAAGGTATGGATCATTCAATCTATAACGAGTAACAGAGTTACTTACTTCTTTTTATTAACTCAAATTTATATTTTCTTTCTTGCTTTCATAATATATGAATTGCAGTTTCATATTTCAAAATAAATAGTATGTGGACAGCACATGATTTTCCTTACGTAAAGCAACGCCTTTATTTCTTTCAAAATAATAGGGAACAAAATCCACGACCTAATGTTTCTGGCATTGAATGACGTCGCACAAATTGAATTGGCGCATTTGGTAACTTATTAGAAGAGAGTATGACTTATTCATATTTACATGCGAAATCGTTATCAAAATGCAGCGGAAACTTCGATAACCAGCAAATGTTGCTAGAAGATGCTTGTGAGTAACTAATTTTATCTATAGCTGTGATCAAGTTAGGTGCAGCTTTTGAGATTGTCAGTAGCTGCGATGTCTAGCCATACATTAAACGAAATTTTTATATAAAATATACTTTCAAAATATTATCGGTATATATAGACGGCACACAAATATGTTTCACATTTCATTTATCGAAATCTTATACTATGTGGAAAGATGGTATAATGTTTTCCGTCTAGGGTTTAGTTAAAAACTGTTCCAATGGCTACCGCTGAAAACAATTATCCATGATCTGTCGAGCTATAAATAAAATAAAATGAAATGAAAGGAAATTTAGAATGGTAGAATTAGTGCCAATATGAAATCCCACCAAAATGTTATTTCATTTTCTCTATTTTTCCTTAGTCATTTTAGCACCTTTGGAAATAGTTTTTTGGGATTAAACTATCTCCTTAGAAATGATTCACTTCTTTCATATATATTGCAAATAAACACTATTCCATTGCACCAAGAAAAGCTATGGAAATGGGTTCCAAAAGCTATGGAAATGGGTTCAGTAGGTTTTAAAAGATGCCCGGCCGTCAAAATTTCGAATTCGAAATATTTTCGGAGAATAGCGCTATAATAGAAGATAGTAATATGTAAATAAAAGTACTCAGATGAGCATATCGACTGGCACTATAAATTCTCCAAAACACGTTCAGGCTGTAGGGTCCGCTACAATTATGAAATAATTAATCTAATGTGTTTAATATATTACTCTCTATATTTATTCAAAAATTTAGAAGAACCTCGTAGGTTCACTACAACTGCGAAATAATTAATATAGTACTCTCTATATTTATTCACAAATTTAGAAGACCCTCACTAGGTCCACTACAATTGTGAAATAATTAATGTAATGTGTTTAACATATTACTCTCTATATTTATTCATACATTTAGAAGATCCTTGTAGGGTCCACTACAACTGTGAAATAATTAATCTAATGCGTTTAATATATTAATATATTACTCTCTATATTTATTCACAAATTTAGAAGACCCTCGTAGGGTCCACTATAACTGTGAAATAATTAATGTAATGTGTTTAATATAGTACTCTATATTTATTCACAAATTTAGAAGACCCTTGTTGGGTCAACTACAATTGTGAAATAATTAATGTAATGTGTTTAATATATTACTCTATATTTATTCAAAGATTTAGAAGACCCTCGTAGGTTCACTACAGCTGCGAAATAATTAATATAGTACTCTCTATATTTATTCACAAATTTAGGAGACCCTCACTAGGTCCACTACAATTGTGAAATAATTAATGTAATGTGTTTAACATATTACTCTCTATATTTATTCATACATTTAGAAGACCCTTGTAGGGTCCACTACAACTGCGAAATAATTAATCTAATGTGTTTAATATATTAATATATTACTCCCTATATTTATTCACACATTTAGAAGACCCTCGTAGGGTCCACTACAACTGTGAAATAATTAATGTAATGTGCTTAATATAGTAATATCTATATTTATTCACAAATTTAGAAGACCCTTGTTGGGTCAACTACAATTGTGAAATAATTAATGTATTGTGTTTAATATATTACTCTCTATATTTATTCATACATTTAGAAGACCCTCGTAGGGTCCACTACAATTGTGAAATAATTAATATAATGTGTTTAATATATTACTCTATATTTATTCACAAATTTAGAAGACTCTCATTATAGAGCACCCTAAATTTATATTTAGTTTGTAGGGTCCATTTCAACCACCTCAATAATTAATCTGATGTGTTTGCATATTACAATTTTCATATATATATTTACAAATTTAGAAGATCCTCATTACGGCGCGCTCTAACTTCATATTTAAGTATGATGTACGTAATTTTTATTTTTTACCACAATAAATGTATAATAACTACCAAAATAAAAAATATATACTTATTAATATGAAATTTGAAAACACACGTTAATATTTTAAATATTTCTGCAGAGAAAAAAAAATCTGATGTGGGCAACACATGACTTTCCTTATATAATGTAATGAATTTACTACTTTTACAGTAAAAAAATAGGTTTTTCTTATAGTAGATACTAATATTCTTTCCAAGATATTGAATTTTCGACAATCAGTCGTCATTTTCATTGATTTAGCATCATTTTTATCCATTTGGCGTGATTTTCATTAATTTGGCAACATTTCAAAAAAGTCGCCAAGTTGGCGACATTCCGCCAAATTCGTCGCCAGAATCTCGCCAAGCGTTATGCACTAAGAAAAAAGTTATTCTTACAGCAGATAAATGACTATTGGCGTTCAAATACAAAAGTATTATTCAAAGTATATTTTTTCATGAATGGAACGAGCTAGATCCACGAGAATGATGTCACTCAATTTATCGCATGGTATTACATATGAAAAGTGAACATGTTTCTCAATAGGAATTTTTTTTTTTTTATGTGACTTTTTCATAATTTTTTTGAAAAATGTACAATATCTCGAGAACGGTTCATGTTAGCGTTCTAAAATTTATGCCAATCGTTTTCTAATGAAAAATTACATAAGAAAAGTCTATTTACGTAACTTTATTAGCGGTTTTGATTTTTTGACGATTTTTTCAAAATTTCATTCGAAAATTTAGGGGGGTTCTGAACATTCGATTACGTATAAAAACAATAGGCTTCCAGTGTTTGCGGATTGTGATTTTTGTACCAAATTTGGTTCGAATCGGTCCATTCGTTCGTCAGTTATCGTCTCCACAGACTCACTGACACACACACACACACACACACACACACACATACTTTCACACACACACACACACACACACACACACACACACACACATACACACACACAGACATCACTCCAAAAATGTTTGATTCGTGATCAGGGATGCTTGAAACGTGCTCTCCCGTCGAAAACTCGAATTCGAATTTTCGACCCCGTCACAATACTTTCCTTATACATTATGTATATAAGGAAAGTAATAAGTGGACTTTTGATAACGCGCCAGGGCCGGAAATACAACTATAGATAGCTAATGGATTCTCTCTATATTAAAAAAACGTAGATGATGCCGCCACAGATGTTTGACAAATATCGCTTTCCTCGAGTTTCTCTGTCTCGTACCGAAAATAGATAGCATACAAAAATATGAACACACAAACAGAAATATAGCATACAAGAATATGGAAGACCACGTTTCAAGCATCCCTGAACTCGAATTGGACGTTCTTGAGGTGATGTTTGAGATGTGTGTGTATGTCTGTGTGTGCGTGTTAGTGTACTTCAACACATTAGCATGAACCGCTCGATATTGCACATTTTTTAAATAAATAGATCTAAAAATTACATAAAAGCAAGCAGTAGTATGTATAATCAAATATGTAACAGTTGGAGTTTTTTTCATATATATATATATATATATATATAATATTAAAATAGTAAATCCAATGGTAGAATGGAAGAAGTAACTCATAATACACTATCTTACATATATATATGAACATAGCATACAAAACTATGAACATACACACAAAAATATAGCATACAAGAATATGGAAGACCATGTTTCAAGCATCCCTGAATTCGAATTGGACGTTCTTGAGGTGATGTCTGAGGTGTGTGTGTGTGGTCACACACACACACACATCAGACATCATCTCATTTCACACCTCATTTTGAGGCGACACACACACGCTTCTGAGGTGTCATACACACACCTCAGACATCACCTCATTTTGACGCGAAAGGGTTTGCCAATAGTCATTTATTTCACATGATATCAATTTGGATTTTGATGAGGATTTTTTATGCATGGATAGATCATTCTATTTGGTTTAATAAGGTGTAAAAGTCGCCAAGTTTCAATGTATATGATTTTAAATCAACGCCATCTGGATCTTATGCATCATAATTTCACTGTAAGCGAAGTAAATTTATTGTATTATGTAGGGAAAGTCAGATGCTGTCCACATCAGATCTTTCAAAATGCAGCACGGGCGCACTAACAATAGAAAGAAGTAAATTTGAAAGTTCCATCCCACAGCAGCAAACCCCCATTAAACTTGATGAGAGAGAGAGAAAGAATGATAAAAGCAGCCTCAGTCATTCATCAGGTCGGGTGGCACTTTGCAATGATAGTTGCGGGTGTAGTGCTGGAGATATACCATTAGCTAAATAGGAGGACTCTACAAATGAGGAAACATATGGTTATTTTTACACGACACGTTGGGAAGATAAGAACCCGAAGAGCACGTCATTTTGTTGGCAGTGTTAAATGAATATTTGGAGCTTGTTTTCGCTAGAGTTTGGCAAAAAAGAATCTAATTATTAATCAGCCATTACGATTTAAATATAATTGGTAATGCCGATTATACTTATGCAGGGTTCAATAACTTTGTGAGGTAAGGGTACATGTGATAGGTGTATGCGTTTGTTCTGTCTATAATAAAGTGATCATGTCCGATCGAATAAAAGTTACTGCAATTTCCATGACGGAGAATTAAAAGAGTCAGGATAACGAACTCGGTAAGAGAGCGAGATAAATGAAAAAATCAATTGCAAAGTTTTAGCATTGCATCATCTTATAATTCAGTATACCGAAGTAAAAAGGAGAGGATATTTGTAGCCTCACGGGCATTTCACGGGCTCTTCTTCAACAAGAACGTCTCCTTCATGCACTGCAGCAACTATTTCCGTAACCGTTAATCCTGCTCATTAGTGTTGCAAGTCAGACCTTAACGTCAAAAAGTTCCCTGGGCGCTTCACATAAGGACAAGATACGATATTGTATTCATCCAAGTCCATTTCTGTCTCCCACCAATCCCGCAGAGTTTATGTTCAGCCTTGGTTTTTCCCGACCTGTTACGAAATCCCAGTGTAATCTGAGTGTTCTGTTTGAAAGTGCAATATGTGCAATACATCAACGTTATCTTGCCTCTTCTGAAAACTTTGTTACATGTGTATACAGATGGTTTCAAAGTCAGGGCTGAGGAAAGATGGGGTTCTGTACATTTCTGTTAACTATTTGTACATTATATCACATTGGGTATAAACGGATGCGCCTTTGATGGTGAGGTCGGGGTAATTTCTGTTTCTTTACAGCAACTAACTGATAGAATCACGTTTTTCATAAAGGCAATAATTCTTTGGGACTCGAAGACAGATATCTATCAAGTAGTGAACTTTAAAACTCCCACAATCCACCAGGGGAACGTGGAGTGTAGAATATGATTTGAATCGTTTCACGAATTCCAAAAACGGGTCGTGTTTCAATCGTAATCGACTGCATCTGGTCCAATCGTCATCGTTGCATCTGGTTCCTAGAGATGAGACGGCAGATGCCTTGGCAAAGAGAGGTACATATGATTTACTTAAAGTCCTCCTGTAGTGGAACTACCTTTGATATTGTGGCCTCTATTCATCGTTGAATCAAAGATGACCACAAGAGCTGTCTTTTGGAAAGAACATAGAGTATATTATGGAAAGACATTGTTTCGGAATTATCTGATCGTCTCAGAGAAAAAGCAGTGGCGACCTTCAGCATGGCTGCAGGGCGAAAATGCCTTGCCTCATACCTTTTGCGTATTTCTCTCCTGAACAGTTTCTTATTTCAACACCACCTAGAGTTCAGGGACTCTAGAAGGTGCTGCTTGTGTCTTCTATATGACTGGCAAAGTTATACATGCTGGTTACCTCTTTCTTGCTCAGCCATATAACGATGGCTCTCATCATTACGGATATGTCAATGCAAAAAGTATTAAACAACACACGGGAAAGACATTGTACCCAATGAACAAGGAAGTGAAAACAAAAATGGTTGTAGAAATCCTTCGAAGAAGAAATAAAGCATGAAAAGTCAGAGACTTAAGTTGATGAGTAGAAAACAAGAAAATCAGACTAAAAATGTGCCCAAAGGGGGAAATTGCACCAAAAAGGCGCTAGAACAAAGAGTATAAATAAGGAAGAGTATAAGACAAAGGTACACCGTATACTATGTACTTCAGGTAATATTCAGCACAAAAGTCTGGAACGAATTGGATTCAGTGTATTTTTTTCAAAAGTTAGGCTAATCTAAAATAAAGAAATGATAGTCCAACTTACATGAGAATCAACTCTGAATCAGATATTGATATTTTGTCGGAGAATAGTAATAATGAATATCTTTAAAAATTCGAAGTTAAACTCTTTAAAAAGATATATTAATAAAACCACGTCACTGGCACATTATGATACACTAATTTAAGAGACATAAACCAGGGACCAAATAAAAAATTTCGTTCTGTATATTTCAGAAAAGTTACGAATGATATAAAGTATAATAAATGAATTACAATGAAAAAATATTAATTATACTGAATATTGCAATTTTGTTATTACAGTGCAACATCCTTTTTGAGTTTCTTTGTGGAACAGATTCAAAAACGTTATATGCCGGGAAAGCACAATATTATGGAAAGATTTATTTTAACTAACATAAAATCAAGGAAAACAAGCAAGAAAGTAAATATATCAATCCCAAAAATTTACTTTTTCACTTGTTAAAAGTTTGATTTAATATCACGTAGAAAAATTTCAAACGTATCAAAAATGTATAAACCTCTATATTTAACGATTCTTTGAATAAATTTGCTATAAAATTTGAAAAATGACACGTTAAAGTCCTCAGAAACACTATATGTTCAGAAACGAAACAATTAAGACAAAGAACTTTCGATGAGGATGAAGAAAGAGGATCTTCGAGAAATCCTGCAGTTTAGACACGTCTACCCGGGCCTATACGGTAGTAACATGATTTAATTGCGTAGTCATTGTCTTTTAGTTCGGAATCAGCTAAAGGAATAACCATTTCGAGAAATGTCTCTCCAAAACAATATGCCGACACCAGGGAATCTGGCACCAATCAAAGCAAAAATACGTCTGCATCGTCCTTCGTTTATTTGCAATTAAAACGTTTTATACATTTATTTCGAATAACACGTAATTAAAATTAAAGTTACTTGGTCGTAAATTATTTGGGTAGACATTGTCTACTTTGTCACACATGAAGCTTCGCTACTGATCTCATTATATGTTACATATTTCACATATTAATTTCCCTCCGAGCGTCCAAACAGCTGCTTATGTCTTAGGACGAGTTGGACGGTCTGGGTTTTCGACATATTAATTTCCCTGCAATACGTGGTAATGTATAGGGATTGGAATCGTGTTGAAAACCGCAACTCAAGTTTTCAACGGACCTACACGTTTTGCGACTTCTAGAACACGAAAAACTATTTTTAACGGAACATGTGTGTGTGTGTGTGTGTGCGTCTGTGTGTGTTGAAGACCTAGACCGTCCGACTTATCCTGAGGACTTGAGCAACTATTTGGACGGCCGGGCGTCTGTGTGTGTGTTCACTCTAACTTAAAAACTAATTGGCCAAATTCCTTAAAATTGTATACGTAAGTCACTTGTGGGCGACCCTGGTGCTGATTAGATTTTGGTACGACTCGAGATAAAAGAATCGTCTTTTTCGGCAAAATTACCCTAAAAAATCGCATGTATCTACTTTAGCTAAATACTAATCGACCAAATTTCACAAAATTTGGTAGGTAAGTTACTTGTGGGTTACCCTCGTGATGATCAAATTTTGGTGCGATTTGGTAAAAAGCAAACTTGCCAATTTTTACTGTACGATCCGCAAAAATCGTCAATATCTAAAATAAAATACTACATATGCTCAAATGTATCCATTAAATGCTTGTTTAATACGTCATTTGGACGATAAAAATAATAATACCAACCCCTTTACTCTAGGACTAACCGTTCTCAAAATATTTTAGTTTTTTCACATTTTTGCTACGTCGCCTTTGAAAATATATCCAGTTACCAAATGAAAACGAAAATGGAATTGAAAGTGAAAATTCGGTGTTATTTTGTGCAATTAAACTCAATTTAATGAATTATTAAAGAAATAAAAATAAAAAGAATTTGAGTCTGTAGGGGAAGTCATATGCTGCCCACATCAGATATTTTAAATTGTTTCCATTCTTAATATTATTATCTCTGAAAATAATTATTTACACTCAATAAAATATTGTTTCCAGGATTTATGTTATATGATTCTGTTCCGTAACAGCACCACCTTTCCTCAGGGTGGGGCAAAATATATGAGTCGACTTAGCTAATTAAATAATATTTAAAATACTATTTATAAATGCTTAAATAGAGTGCATTAATATGGTTGAAAATGTCTGCAAGGTAATATAAAATTCACTTGGAATCATTGAATCTATCTTTAAATTCGAAATTAGAATCAAACAAAAAGAACTTAACAATCTTTTAGTTCAACTGCGCTCGTTAATACTTTTACCCCGGAAATAGAATCAAACAAAAAGAACTTTACAATATTTTAGCTTAACTACGCTCGTTAATGCTTTTATCCAGGAAATATAATCAAACAAAAATAACTTAACAATCTTTTAATTCAGATACGTTCGTTAATGTTTTAACCCAGGATATAGGATAAAAAAAAATAACTTAACAATCTTTAAGTTCAACTACGCTCGTTAATGCTTTTACCCAGGAAATAGAACCAAACAAAAGGAACTTAACAATCTTTTAATTCAACTACGCTCGTTAATGCTTTTACTCAGGAAATAGAATTAAACAAAAAAAATTAACAATATTTCAGTTTAACTACCCTCGTTAATGCTTTTACACAGGAAAATCCTATAATTCCTCTACCAGAGCTGCTGCTCTCTCTGCCATTAAATTTGGGTTACACATATACTCATTAGCTCCCGTCGAACTGTTAAAACGCTTCAAAAATAATTTGTATACATGATTGAAGCTTAACTTATAGATTTCGGGGTTATTTGAAATATTTTTCAACAACTTTAATTTAAAAAGAAGCAGGATTTATCACAAATTTTATGCATTGTAATAAAAACATTTCGTGTCATTACGGACCCTTTTAGATGTTCTTACAGATCCCAATGGGTCCGCGGACCCCACCTTGGAAACAACGGCATTAGACTGTGATTTACAGTAATTTTCGCCTATATCAAAAAGCAAGAAACTATCAATGAATACTTAAATGAAAGGAAGCAGAATTATTTTCAAAATCCGATACTCTCCATGAAATACGTAGAACAGAAATTAGATTAAACTTTAAAGAAACCATGGCTTGAAAGTTCGGCCGGGATAGTTACAAAGTTAAACGCTGCTCCAGACATAAAAGTGAAAAAATTTCAGTTGTTAAGGAAGTCCTAAATTCTGAACGAGAGTGTTTGGAAGCGTTCCAAAAGCAAAGTCTGGCACTTTCAGGAAATATTTCACCTTTTTTCATCGCATACCTTCTTGTCATAATGGTCTCATAAAGCTAAATAAGCCATTCGTCATTTTATGTAGAGAGGAATTGTGGGTGAGATAATATGAAGGAAGGTGGGAAATATTCCAAGTGTGGTTTTCACTTTCTTATACTATCGTATAGGAGCAGTATTCTCTGCTTGCTCACCCCACGTACATTTTGGAACGAAAAAATCTGATGTGGGCAGCTTATGACTTTCCCTGCAGACTCAAATTTATTTTCTCTTTATTTCATTAATATTTTATTAAATTGAGTTTAATTGCATTGAAAAACACGAATAATTAATTGAAATTACACTGAATTTACACTTTTAATCCAGCTTTCGTTTTCATTTGGTAGCTGGACTTATTCTCAAAACCGGCATAGCAAAAATGTGAAAAAAACTAAAATATCTCGAGAACGGCTAGTTCTAGAGTAATGGGGTTCATCTTATTCTTTTCATCGTCGAAAATCACATATAAAACAAGTATTTAATTAATGCATTTGAGCATACATATTCTTTCATTTTAGATTTTGACAACTTTTGCGGGCAATTTTGCAAAAAAAATAGATTCTTGTTTCACAGATCATACCAAAATCTAATGAGCACCAGGGTAACCCATTAGTGACTTAGTGACTTACCTACCAAATTTTGTGAAATTCGGTCAATTAGCTTTTCAGTTAGATTGGATACAGGCAAATTTTGCTGGCCATCTCGCAAAAAAACGCAGGTTCTTTTATCCCGAATTGTACCAAAATCTAATCAGTACCAGGATCACCCACAAGGGACTAACCTACCAAATTTCATAAAATTCGGTTCAATAGTTTTTGAGTTAGAGTGAATACATACATTGCACAGACAGACACACATACACACACACAGACGTCACGCTAAAAATATTTTTTCGTATTCTAAAGGTTTCTAAACTTGTAGATACGTCGAAATCTCGAGTTGCGATTTTTAGTATGATTTCAATACTTTCCCTATACATTACCATGTATTGCAGGGAGCGTAAAAGAATCAAGGGTGGATGAGTTTTTAGAACATTTTAAGTATAGGACTGTATGTTCATCGTGTACAACTGTATGTTTACTGTAAATTACTATTTATTTATTGTGTATTACTGTATGTTTATTTTGTATCACTGTATGTTTATTGTGTATGACTGTTTATTTATTGTGTATTACTGTATGTTTATTTTGTATCACTGTATGTTTATTGTGTATGACTGTATGTTTATTTTGTATCACTGTATGTTTATTGTGTATGACTGTATGTTTGTTATGTATCACTGTATGTTTATTGTGTATGACTGTATGTTTATTACGTATGACTGTTTATTTATTGTGTATTACTGTATATTTATTTTGTATCACTGCATGTTTATTGTTGTTGTTGAAACCCAGACCGTCCGACCTACCAGAAGGGTGTAAGGTAACTGTTTGGACGGTCGGGAAGTGCCACCCAATATAGACCGGAACCCAGTGGGGGAGGCTTCCACAGGGACCGTACCCTCCTTCCCCTACCACCAACCTCTCGGAAGGACTTTCGGACCCACATGTTTAACGTGATCGTACTCCGCATGAACACGGCGGCAGTTTTGGCAGTGGCTGGAATCGAACCCGGGCCAACCGAGTGCAACTCCAGCGCGCTAACCAAAGGGCTACCGCGCCCCCTGCATGTTTATTGTGTATGACTTTATGTTTATTATGTATCACTATATGTTTATTGTGTATGACTGTATGTTTAGTGTTGTTGTTGAGACCCAGACCGTCCGACCTACCAGAAAGGTGTAAGGTAACCGTTTGGACGGCCGGGAAGTGTCACCCAATTTAGACCGGAACCTAGTGTGAGAGGCATCCACAGGGACCGTACCCTCCTTCCCCTACCACCAACCTCTCGGAGGGACTTACGGACCCACATGTTTAACGTGATCGTACTCCGCATGAACACGGCAGCAGTTGTGGCAGCGTGCAAACCCAGCACGCAAACCACTGGTCTACCGAGTCCGAAATGTGCCAATAGCACGCGGTGTTCCCAGGTGGTCACCCACTCAAGTATTAACCGCGCCCGATGCTGCTTGACTTCGGTGATCTAACGAGAACCGGTGTTTTCAGCACGGTAGGGCCGTTGGCCTTGTGTATGTTTAGTGTGGAAGACATTGGCGTCCATGGACGCCAATGCCTGCAAAAGGGGATCGAACTGTTTGGGATCAGGCATGTCAAATACCTGTCTGTTTGAGAGGTTCGTCGGTTTGAGATTGACACTGTCCCATCCGTAAGCAAAATGTTAAGCAAAGTGGTTATGGATTTTCTTCTTAATATTATTCCTTTTGCACAGTCTCCCCCCCTCAGACTTCACTTCTACAATAAGGGCTTGAAATTTTGTCACAGTAGCTCGGTAGAGCGTCGACTAGTCAGTTTGAAGATCCAGGGATCAAATCCCGGTTGCGGTAGCAAGGCTATTTACAATGGCGCCCGAGCAAATCAACCCTTATGGATGCCTTCAAAGTAGGTATCCATCTTTTATTTTGAAGTGGGTCACGTGATCTCTTAATATAATATGGAAGTCACTATTATTTTAATTTTTATTTCAAAAAAAGTACCGAACATATTTTGCTCAAATTTTTATATATTTTATGGGATAATTTGAATATTTCCTAAAATTTTCAAAGCAATTTGAGAATTTTAACTTCGCTTAAAAAAATGTTTGAAAAATTAGGTCATATTGGGTTCAATGTATTTCACTTTTTCAACCCGGGTTCAATCAGCGAGGTAACCCATTGGTTAGCGCGCTGGAGTTGCGCTCGGTAGGCCCGGGTTCGATTCCAGCCACTGCCAAAACTGCCGCCGTGTTCATGCGGAGTACGATCACGTTAAACATGTGGGTCCGAAAGTCCTTCCGAGAGGTTGGTGGTAGGGGAAGGAGGGTACGGTCCCTGTGGATGCCTCCCCCTCTGGGTTCCGGTCTAAATTGGGTGGCACTTCCCGACCGTCCAAACAGTTACCTTACACCTTTCTGGTAGGTCGGACGGTCTGGGTTTCAACAACAACAACAACAACCCGGGTTCAATCCAAAACTAATTGGGTGATATTATTCATTTACATTACAATATGTCCCACAGACCGTCTAAACAACATAATAAAATTTCATTTTGATAAAGTTATTTTTACGGCAGTTATCGTGCGAACGGACAGACAGACAGAATGACCAAAGTCATAAAAACTTTTCAACTATGTTGGAAAATGTTAAAAATCGCAGGATTTTTTTTAATGCAGAAAGATATTATAGAGAGAAACATGGCTTGAAAAGAGTTAAATTGAGTAAAAATGGTGTTTTAGACTTAAAAAAGAAAATTTCCAGCTGTTAAGGAAATCCTAAATTATCGACGAGACGGCTGGAAACGTTCCAAAAGCAAAGTATTGCATTTCCAGGAAATATTTAGCCTTTTTCATTGCACACCTTCATGTCATGATGGCCTCATAAAGCTAAATAAGCTATTCGTCATTTTATGTAGAGAGAAATTATGAAGAATTAATATGAAGAGAGGTGGGAACAAGTGTGGTTTTCACTTTCTTTTGCTATCGCAAAGAAACAGAATTTACCAAAAGAAATTTGGAATTTTAGATTTTGACAGAAATTAATGAGAGACTGAACAATTCTGAAACACTCGCTTTCCCGATGTTCTCCCAAAAATGTGTTTTCTTAAAAAATGTGTCTTTCCTTTTTAACACTTTACAACATAGTTGAAAGTGTTTATGACTTTGTTCATTCTGTTTGTTAACACTTTACAACATAGTTGAAAGTGTTTATGACTTTGTTCATTCTGTTTGTTAACACTTTACAACATAGTTGAAAGTGTTTATGACTTTGTTCATTCTGTGTCTGTCTGTTTGCCCGTTAGCACGATATCTACCGTAAAAATGGCTTCATCAAAATGAAATTTTAGTATGTTTTTCAAACGGTCTGTGGGACCGATGGGAATATAAATGAATAATATCACCCAATTAGTTGTTTATTGAACCCGGGTTGAAAAAGTGAAATACATTCAACCCTATAGGACCTAATGTTTCAAACATTTTTTAAGCGAATTTGAAATTCAAAAATTGCTTCCAAAATTTTAGGAAATATTCAAATTATCCCATAAAATATATAAAAAAAATTTCACTAAAATATATCAGGTAGTTTTTTAAATAAAAATTATTTAATATAGGGAGAAAAACAAATTTAATTTAATTCTGACTTTCATTATATCCTCCAGAAAGAAAAAAGAGATATATTATATAATAAATATCTTTCCAAGAGTTTAATTATTTTATATATGAGAAAGGTTTCATATTTTAAAATAAATATGGTAGATAACAATTTTTCAAATTTTTAAATAAAATAAATTATTATAATATTGTGATGAATGAAACGATTGGAAAAATGTTTATGAATGAAATGCTGCTTTTATATAGAAGCGATTTATATTTCGATGTCGTCATTTGAATGAAGTTCATTTGTTTTCGATAAAGTTTTCAAATATAATAAATTATTGTAATGTTATGATAATTTTAAAAAATATTAGAGAGGAATGTATCGCATTTTAGAGATGTTTAAACCAGGCAATTTATATTTCAATGCCGTCATTTGAATGAAGTTCATTTTCTTCTTTGAAGTTTTCAAATATAATAAATTTATGTAGTCTTGTGATAATTTTAAAAATATTACCGAGGAATGTATCGCATTTTAGAGATGTTTGTATAAAATTGCATTGAAGTCGGAAAGTGTTTCATAATCAATGCTTTATGCATGATTGATCTTTCTTGTTTAATACTTTACAACATAATTGAAAAGTGTTTATGACGTAGTTCAGTGTGTCTGTCTTTCTGTTCGTTCGCACGATAACTGCCGTAAAAATAACTTTATCAAAATGAAATTTTAGTACGTTGTTGAAACGGTCTGAAGGACATATGGGAATGTAAATCAATAATATCACCCATTTAATTTTGAATTAAACCCGGGTTGAAAAAATGAAATACATTGAACCCTATGGGACCTAATTTTTCAAACATTTTTTGAGCGATGTTAACATTAGGAAATGTTCAAATTATCCCATAAAATATATATAAAAAAAATCAGCAAGATATTTTCGGTAGTGTTTTAAACAAAAATTAAAATAATAATTAGACCCATATAATATGAATAGATCACGTGATCCACTTCAAAATGAAATATGGCATCCATCTTTATTTCCCAGTGTAAAAATCTGATATTCTTTAAAATTTATATTTAGTGTTACATCCAGGCCCGTTTTGGGTGACTTGGGAGGGCAATGGACAAAGGGTGATAAGGGCGCCTTCATACTAAATAATTGTATGCCGTCACGCGCTTATGTTTTTGTCTCCATAGGCAAAACCTATATAAAATAATGGCATTCTGTTCAACGACTCTTTCCTCTTTAACTAGTGATTTATGATCTACGGTCAATTATAGCTGATGGTATTTTCCTATGACCATCTCCTTATACTATGTATGTAGCAGAAATAAATAAAGTGGTTGATTGATTGATCTTGGACAATTTCTGCACCAAATATTTTTAATAATTATTACTGCATAAATCTATTTACGTATACTAACAACAACAATTAACAAAACACAAATAGTTAAGGAACATATAAACTTTTTTATCAGGTTTCAAATGATTTTCAGAAACATTAATCTATATAATAAACAAAGAACATGTTGGCATTGTTCAACGTTCTTGAAGAGTGAAACCGGAAGTCGTCGCTTTTCTCGCTTAATTCTAAACTACATAATTTTTCCAACAAATTTTCAAATTAAAATAGAATAAATTTATTCACAAGAAACACTCTAAAGTTAAAACAAGCTCAAAAAAGTTGATTCATTGATATAACGAAGTGAAATTGTGAAAAAATCATCAAAAAATGAAAACCTTTAATAAAGTTACGCAAATAGACATGTCTTATGTAATGTTTCCTTAGAAAACGATTGACATAAAGTTTAGAACGCTAGCAAGAATCGTTCGCGAGATATTGCACAATTTTTAAATAAAATTATCAAAAAATCCCATAAATTAAAAAAAAATATATTAACTGTTGAGAAACATGTTTACTTTTAATATGTAATATCATGCGATAAATTGGGTGACATTATTCTTGTGAATCTAGCTCGTTCCATTCTAGAGAAAAGATACTTTGAGTAATACTTTTGTATTTGAACGCCAATAGTCATTTATCTGCTTTAAGAATAACTTATTTCTCCACCCATAACGCTTGGCGAGATTTTGGCGCCGAATTTGGCGGAATACTGCCAACTTAGCGACTTTTTAAAATGTTGACAAATTAACGAAAATCTCGCCAAATGGATAAAAATGACACTAAATCAATGAAAATGAAGACTAATTGACGAAAATTCAATATCTTAGAATGAATATAAATATCTACTCTAATAAAAACCTACATTTTTATTGTAAAAGTAGTAAATTCATTGCATTATATAAGGAAAGTAATGTATTGCCCACATCAAATTTTTTTGTAATTTAACCATTTTTAATGGCATCGGATTATCCTGCAATATGCAAATTTTGTTTCGTGGTTTCAAACTGTGTAATAAGAGCTCATGTCTTTCATGTGTCATTTACATTACTACTGATGAAGGACATTGTGATGTCCGAAAGCGATCAACTATTTTTGTAACTTTGTATACGTTCTTAATGGTATTTCATTAAAGACTACTGTTGCGTGGATCTAGCCACACGTCAGGTCAGGACTCAAAATTCATTAGATAATTTCATTCCCCCAGTCATCGTGCTTTCTGAAAGGCCGCATCGTGCTATATAATATAAAGGAACATTAAAGATACTCTAAACGGAGGACAATGACGACACAATGTTAAATATACATTGTGTCCCAAAAAGATTGAAACGCGCTTTAATTCTTTACCTATTGGAGATAAGTGGGTAATGTAAATTGCAAAAATGTTGAAAGTAAGGTAGGAAATAAGACTACGTTAATGAAATAGTCATCCCATTCATTTTCAAAAGGTTACACTTTTTAAATTTTTATGCGACTCCCCTTAGACAAATTGGGTCAATCAGAAAATTTTTATTTTTAATGCAACAAGATCATTATAAAAATCGCATATCTGTATCTTTAAAATTGAGCGAGTTATATTTAATTGAAATTGAACATTCTGAATGGTTACCATATATCAAATTAGAAGAGTAAAGTTGTTAGATATCACAAAAAAGATAAAACGGGATGATAATACATAGGAGAACCCCAAACGCGTAGCGAGTACCACTACTTTATATGATCTCAGTCTGTGTAATGCTTTATTTAGATGTATTTGTGATAAAAAATTTAGACACATATTATTGTATTTTTGATCTAAACAATTCCCATCGTCAATTTGTTTATGATCCTTATTTTCACTGATGAAACAGCCTTTCACATGGTACGGAAAAGTGGCATAAGCCAGATTTTTTTCCTTTATCATAATTCAGTTGATTTTAAAGATACAGATATGTGGGGTTTTTTAATGATCTTGTTGCATTAAAAATAAAAAAATTCTGATTGGCCCAATTTGTCTAAAGGTGTCGTATAAAAATTTAAAATGTGTAACTTTTTGAAAATGAATGGGAAGACTATTTCATTAACGTAGTCTTATTTCCTACCTTACTTTCAACATGTTTGCAATTTACATGGCCAAGTTATCTCCAACAGGTAAAGAATTAAAGCGCGTTTCAATCGTTTTGGGGACACCCTATATACAACATTTTATTAAAAATAATTAACAGAATTAAAAGAAATCATCTGGACTTAATTAATTTACAATATATGAACTCTCAAAATATAATGGATTCTCCATGCAAATAATCAAATTCGCTCCTCAAAATTCATTAATTAAATTATCCAAAAATGCGTCATGTTAAGAAGTGCCTAAAATTATTATATCAGCTTTTGCTACTAATCAATTTATTACTTCATTATGTGAACTACTTTAACATTTCCTCTACACAATAATATATCTCTACAATCCCCCTGATTCATATATAAAAACATCATTATTTAATGCTGAGAGAGATTTAGGATTATCAAATCAAGTGTTGTACATGGAATATGCATAGGCATACCTAAATCATCTGACGGGAGGCACCGGCGTCAAGGCGTGTGCCATGGGTCCAAACATCGATTTTTAGGAGTGCACACTCTGGAGGTTTGAAATCAAGTCTCTATTACTTTTCTTAACTAACCCTCACTCTCTCAACACTAAAATTGTTTCCGCCTTAATTATGGTGCCCCCCGCTTTCCAATTGGACAGCATAGGGTTACACCTACGCCCCATGTTGTCATCATTGGCTGGATGTCACCCTTGATATGCAGGGTGTCCCAAAAATATTAACCTCGGCTTTTATTCCTTAAATATTGATCTTAGACATATATAATAAATTACAAAGTTGCGTAAAATAGGGTACAGAACTTTATGAAATCGATTAAAATTTTCAGGATATTAAATTTGAAGAAATACAAATTTAAATTTTTATACGGCTCCCGTACAAAAATATTTCCTATGCGTAAAATGTGTCCCATGCACTAATAAAGTGATGTGCAAAATTTCAGCATTTTATCATAAAAAGTCACAGAGATATGTTTAAACAAAGTTCGTGAGGGATTAATCACAAATTAAAATGCAAATGTTTACAACAAGAGTGCAAATGACGCAACGCAGAACTGCATCATAGGCAAATAATACCTGCCTCTTATCTTTAATGGATCTTTGGCATGGATGGAAAACATTTTGAATAAGCTTTGTAATCTTTGTGTAAAGTTATTATTTCTACACAGTGTAGATTTTTTTGTACCAATAAATAGCAAAATTATTATTTATTTATGTAATCATTGTTTTCTTTCGTAATTTGTGCATGACCCCTGAAAGGCGATCTGCCGACATGATTTTTCACCTCCGAGAACCCATGTCAATGCATCGAAAAGTGGTTTAAGTCAGCATATTTTCTTTTCATATACCTGGTACTTTTTATGATAAAATACTGAAATTTTGTACATCACCTTATTAGTATATGGAGCACATTTTACGGACTGGAAATGTTTTTGTACGAGGGCCTTATAAAATTTAAATTTTGTATTTCTTAAAATTTAATTCCCTTGAAAATTTTAATCGATTTCATAAAATTCTTTACCTTTTTGTACGCAACTTTGTAATTTATGATATATGTCTAAGATCAATATTTAAGGAATAAAAGCCGAGGTCAATATTTTTTGGACACCCTGTATATGCGAGGCCCCAAATTCATATCTTTGCTGGACCTGCTTCCCACGCTTCCAAGGAACACGTGCTATTGGGGCCGTCAAGAGGTCAGCCTCGTTATTGACCAAACCTCGGCGCCCTGTGAAACCTTAGAGCAACCGCTCTTGAGCCGCAAAGGGGAGAGGAACAGTTGCCGCTGCAGGTTCCAGCGGAGGGAAACTCGCAGAAAGTTAATAATTCCTTAAGGGGCCCTCTCTTTAAATGCTGATCTCCTTTCTACTATCTACAATGTTACAACTTTGTCAAATAGCAATGTAACAACTACTAAATATGTAGTCTTTGATGTAAATATTTTTTGCTGTAAATATTTTTAAACTTATTACTTTTCTTATATACATAATGCATAAGGAAAGTATTGTGACGGGGTCGAAAATTCGAATTCGAGTTTTCGACGGGAGAGCACGTTTCAAGCATCTCTGATCACGAATCAAACATTTTTGAAGTGATGTCTGTGTGTGTGTGTGTGTGTGAAAGTGTGTGTGTGTGTGTGTCAGTGAGTCTGTGGAGACGATAACTGACGAACGAATGTACCGATTCAAACCAAATTTGGTATAAAAATCACAATCCGTAAACACTGGAAGCCGTAAACACAGGAAGTGTTGTTTTTATACGCAATCGAATGTTCAGAACCCCCCCTAAATTTTCGAATGAAATTTTGAAAAAATCGTCAAAAAATCAAAACCGCGAATAAAGTTACGTAAATAGACATTTCTTATGTAATTTTTCATTTGAAAACGATTGACATAAATTTTAGAACGATAACATGAACCGTTTTCGAGATATTACGCATTTTTAAAAAAAATTATCAAAAAGTCATATAAAATAGAAAAAAAATATATTTCCTATTGAGAAACATGTTCACTTTTCATATGCAATATCATGCGATAAATTGGGTGACATCATTCTCGTGGATCTAGCTCGTTCCATTCATGAAAAAAGATACTTTGAGTAATACTTTTGTATTTGAACGCCAATAGTCATTTATCTGCTGTAAGAATAACTTATTTCTTCGTCCATAACGCTTGGCGAGATTTTGGCGACGAAATTGGCGGAATGTCGCCAACTTGGCGACTCTTTTAAATGTTGCCAAATTAACGAAAATCTCGCCAAATGGATAAAAATGACGCTAAATGAATGAAAATGACGACTAATTGTCGAAAATTCAATATCTTGGAAGGAATATTAGTATCTACTATAAGAAAAACCTATTTTTTTATTGTAAAAGTACATTCATTACATTATATAAGGAAAGTCATGTGTTGCCCACATCAGATTTTTTGTTGTTTATTGTGTTTGTTTAATCTTTCCCCGTATATCATGACAAATGTGGCACTATCGTTTGAGACAGGTTTAAAATGGGGCAAGTTTTAAATACTCACCCCATTATAAGTATTTACTTACTATAGTTATATCTAATTAATTATTTCAAATTGTTATCAAAACAATGGTTTGGAATTCACTTCACTATGACTTTAGAACAGTTCACTTTTATAGTAATCATGTAAGTACTGATAAAGAAAAGTGTAAATATTTTAATTTTCAGATAATTTTTACTTTCCTTTTATATACATAATGTATAAGGAAAGTATTGTGACGAGGTCGAAAAATCGAATTCGAGTTTTCGACGGGAAAGCAGGTTTCAAGCATCCTTGATCACGAATCGAACGTTTTTGAAGTGATGCCTGTGTGTGTATGTGAAAGTATGTGTGTGTCAGTGAGTCTGTGGAGACGATATCTCACGAACGAATCAAGCGATTCGAATGACATTTGGTACAAAAATCACAATCCGTGAATACTGGAAGCTTATTGCTTTTAAATGCAATCGAATGTTCATAACCCCCCTAAATTTTCGAGTGAAATTTTGAAAAAATCATCAAAATATCAAAACCTTTAACAAAATTACGCAAATAGACATTTCTTATGTAATTTTTCCTTAGAAAGCGATTGACATAAACTTTAGAACGCTACAATGAACCGTTCTCGAGATATTTCACATTTTTAAAATAAATTTATCAAAAAATCCCGTAAATTGAAAAAAATATATTAACTGTTGAGAAACATGTTCACCTTTCATATGTAATATCATGCGATAAATTGGGTGACATTATTCTCGTGGATCTAGCTCATTCCATTCATGAGAAAAGATACTTTGAGTAATACTTCTGTATTTGAACGCCAATGGTCATTTATCTGCTATAAGAATAACTTATTTCGCCTTCCATAACGCTTGGCGATATTTTGACGACGAATTTAGCAGAATGTCGCCAACTTGGTGACTTTTTTAAATGATGCCAAATTAACGAAAATGTCGCCAAATGCATAAAAATGACTCTAAATCAATGAAAATGACGACTAATTGACGAAACTTTAATACCTTGGAAAGAATATAAGTATCTACTATAAGAATAACCTTTTTTTTTTTACTGTAAAAGTAGTAAATTCATTGCATTATATAAGGAAATTCATGTACTGTCCACATCAGATTTTTTTCTTTTAAAAAATTGTTTCAAATTGCATAAACAGCGTTATATCAGTCACAACATTTTCTCTATAATAGCTTTACTAAATATAGTAATTCAAAGTACAAAGACGATTAATAGAAGTATGCATAACAAAAATTTTCGTATTAGAAAGCAAAAATAGGGCGTTTTGTAAAACTCAAGTTTTGTTTTGAAACTGCCTCTAATTCAGAAATTTTTATAATTTTCAAATTTTTGCATTATACGAAGTGAAAATAAAACAACCCAGACGTCCTAAAAAATCTCATCAACACCGTCTGAAAATATTTATGAGACGCTTCAAAAAGTAACTTTTGTCATTTAAGCAAGAAGACTCCAGATTAGAAAAATAGATATCGACAATGAGGTCTGAATGTGGAAGAAAAGAAAGAAAAATAATTTTTTAACACCAGGTAGAAAGAAAATTACCAAAAGTTCTGAAGAAAATGGGAGGACGCCATTGGCAATTTTCTCTACTTGAAAGCAGCAATTATTGAAGACATTACCACATTTGATTATCTGGAAAAATGTTAAGAGTAATTCTTTAGAAACTTCGTGATTTTCGTGGACTTCTTTTAGTTCTTGAACTGTAAGAAAAGGTTACTTTACGATTTTATTGTTCCATAGGTATTAGCCAAGATTGATAAAATAATTTGGGGTTACTTAAATCAGGGACCAAAATTAACAAATAAAATTTTTCTTGCGGTATACTTTAAGAAGTTGGGAATAAAATGAAATATTAAAACAGAATTGCATTAATCAAATTTTGAAATTTTGTTATGACAGTGGGACCCCGGTTTAGCGTTTCTCGGTGTAACCGATTCAAAAACGCTTTATGCGGGAAAACACAATACACGGGAAACTCTATTTTAACTAGTGCATGTAAATCAAGGTAAACAAGTAAGAAACTAAATACACTACTCAACAAGCTTTACATTTCCACTTTTTTAAAAGTTAAATTCATGATTCACAAAAAAAAAAAAAAATTCTGTACCAAAATATGAAAACCCCTATAATTTAGTAATTTTTATATGAAACTAGCTATTAACTATGGAAATGACTCTGCAGACAATAAATACTATAATAAGTCCTCAGACAATAAACACTATAATGAGTCCTCAAACAATAAACACTATAATGAGACCTCAAAGAATAAACACTATAATGAGTCCTCCGACAATAAACACTATAATGAGTCCTCAGACAATAAACACTATAATCAGTCCTCAGACAATAAACACTATAATGAGTCCTCAGACAATAAACACTATAATGAGTCCTCAGACAATAAACACTATATTGAGTCCTCAGGCAATAAACACTATAATGAGCCCTTAGGGAATAAACACTATAATGAGTCATTAGACAATAAACACTATAATGAGTCCTCAGAAAATAAACACTATGGGTCCTCAGATAATAAACACTATAATGAGTCCTCAGACAATAAACACTACAATGAGCCCTCAGGGAATAAACACTATAATGAGTCATTAGACAATAAACACTATAATGAGTCCTCAGAAAATAAACACTATGAGTCCTCAGATAATAAACACTATAATGAGTACTCAGACAATAAACATTATAATGAGTCCTCAGACTATAAACACTATAATGATTCTTCAGACAATAAACACTATACTGAGTCCTCAGACAATAAAAACTATAATGAGTCATCATACAATAAACACTATATTTGAGGAAACAAAACAATTGAGGCAAAAGAAAAAAAATCCCTTTCCGAAAGGTGAAATGGAGTCTTTACTCCTCCAAAAAATCCTGCAGCTTAGACACATCTACCCGCGCCTATACGGCAATAAAATAATAGAATTGCGCGCTTATTCCCTATTAGTTCCATTCCCAACGCAATATTACACGTTGGAGATATGTTGTCATTTGTTGTCATTCTTATATGTTGTCATTTAGAGATATGTATCTCATGAAAAATACGCCGGCACTTGAGAGTCTGATACCAGTTGAAGCAAAAATACATCAGCGTCTTCCAACGTTTATTTACAATGGAAACATTTTATATATTTAGTGCGAATAATATATTATTAAAGTGAAAATTATTCGGTCGTAAATTACTTGTCTCCTCTAATGCTTTGCCCTGTCCATTAGCAAATATAAAATATTTAGAGCCTGGAAATAAAATGAAAAATATGGAACATATAGTTGGTGCCCTGGGCAACCAGCAGGGGTATTTTTGAAACGGCTCTTGCATCGTTATATTTCCTAGATGTCTTCAATATAATTTTTTTATAGTAGAAAGTTATTGAATTGATTCAACCGCTACGCGAGCGCGTAGACCTCTGTACCAAGAAGTCAACCCGCTACGTATGAATAACGATAAATACCAATATTTACTTGCTTGAAAATATCTATCCAAGATGCTTTAATCTGAGAACGCAAATTAATTAACTTAATTTGAATATAACCTGACAAATTCAAAATCGTTTTGAGATAACAATGTGAATTTTCTACTGATTAATCAGGGTGATGGTCTCTATTCTGTTAGCGTTAAAATATTCTTATATATAAACCGTTCCTTATACTTCCTTGAAGAAAGCAGGCATAGGGGTATAAAGTTATATTCTCACAAGCAGCAGATTTATTTATTGTGGATTTAATTATTTATTGTGGCCTGTCGTAGTTCACTTTATATACAGGGTGTCCCTAAAACATTGACCTCGGCTTTTATTCCCTAAATATTGATCTTAGACATATATTATAAACTACAAAGTTGCGTAAAAAAAGGTACAGAATGTCTTGAAATCGATAAAAATTTTCAGAGGATTATATTTGAAGAAATACAAAATTTAAATTTTTGTACGGCCCCCGTGCAAAAATATTTCCAATGAGTAAAATGGTGCCCCATACACTAATAAGGTGATGTACAAAATTTCAGCATTTTATCATAAAAAGCCCCAGAGATATGTTTAAACAAAGTTGGTGAGAGATTAATCACAAATTAAAATGTAAATGTTTACAGCAAGAGTGCAAATGACACAACGCAGAAATGCATCATAGGCAAATAATATCTGCCTCTTATCTTTAATGGATCTTTGGCATGATGGAAAACATTTTGAACATGCTTTCTGTAAAGTTATTATTTCTACACAATGTAGATACTTTTGTACCAATAAATAGCAAAATTATTATTTATTTATGTAATCATTGTTTTCTTTCGTAATTTGTGTATGACCCTTGAAACGCGATCTGCCGACATGATTTTTCCGCAATGAGAACTCATGATGGTGCATTAAAAAGTGATTTGAGTCAGCATTTTTGTCTTTTCATATCTCTGGGACTTTTTATGATAAAATGCTAAAATTTTGTACATCATCTTATTAGTGTATAGGGCGCATTTTACTCATTGGAAATGTTTTTGTACGGTGGCCGTATAAAATTTTAAAATTCTTAAAATTTAATTCCTTTGAAAATTTTAATCGATTTCATGAAATTCTGTACATTTTTCTACGCAACTTTTTAATTTATTATATGTGTCTCAGATCAATATTTAAGGAATAAAAGCCGAGGTCAATGTTTTTGGGACACCCTGTAGCTTGAACATAACTGAAATCGCAACACCATGAAGAAATTGAGGTATCCTTATGAAATTTATAGAATATAATTGTAACATGAAGATGTGCAGATTATCAAAATA
Source organism: Amaurobius ferox (assembly GCA_951213105.1). Lineage (NCBI taxonomy): Eukaryota > Metazoa > Arthropoda > Arachnida > Araneae > Amaurobiidae > Amaurobius > Amaurobius ferox. The sequence continues at coordinate 78,131,783 of OX578150.1, forward strand.
TAATACTTGGAAAATGAAAGCATGGAACTCAATTGACATTAAATCAATATGGAATAGGCCCACCGCGAGTGACTCTGCAGGATTGAATACAACGAGGCATCCCGTTAATGAGATGGTCAATGGTGTGCTGAGGCATGGCATTCCACACAACATGCAATTGGGCTTGTAACTGAACATGGTTTGCTGGAATTGGGAGTTCTATTAATCAGCGATCCGTGATGTCCCAGATATGCTCAATTGGCGACAAATCCGGAGAATATGCTGACCAAAGCAGGATATCAAATCTTTGTAGACTATTCATAGTGACCCGTGCAGCATGTGGCCTGGCATTATCCTGTTGAAAAAGCAGTCCAGACCTGGTTGACAGACATGGCTGTGCCACAGGTGTCACAATGTCAGAGACGTATCATTGTGCCGTGATACTGCCAGAAACGTTGACCAAAGGTGGACCACCAAATGTTATACCATCCCAAACCATGGTAACACTTAGGGGGGGCTGTGTGGCGACTGATAGTAAAAGTTTCCTGGTGGCATTGTTGAAAGCGCCGCCATACGCGAGTACGGCCATCTGGTATCCCAAAATAGAATCGTGATTCATCAGCGAACAGAATGTTTCGTCATTCTGTCGACCAACTGCGTCTCATTTGATAGCACTGGAGGCGAATTAACAGGTGAAGACGTTGAAACGGTAGGTTTCGAAAAGGTCGCCTACCTCGGAGACCTGCGTCATGCAAACGGTTTCGAATTATTTGCGTCAAAACCACGTTACCTGTAGTGTGGGATAAATGTCGTTGTAACACGGTTGCTGTGGTAAACGGCTCCCGCGCATCGCTTCTCAAAAGCATACGATCTTACGGCATGGTACACCTGAAAGCTCCACTACCAGATCTTCGTGTCGTTTCGTTGTCATTCACGAACCGTAACACACACCGTTGAACTGTGCTCACATCACGACCCAATAGTTCAGCGATCCTTCGACGTCTCAATTCACCCTTACATAAAACAATGATTTGTTGCCTTTCCGTTGACGACAACTGAACGTATGCGGTACGTCGGCGTACTCTTGACATACTGTTATGATTTTTACAACCTGAAACCAATGACGCTACAATTTATCTGTGATAGCGCTCCTCCTTGACCTGACGCTTTCATGCTGCTCGGCAAGGTGCTACGTCACTATGCGTAACGAAAATGTGATCATTTGCATATCTCGCATTGCTGTTTTCATTGCCTGATTTACATAAAACTACACCTAAAACTTTATGACGTTGCGATTTTAGTTGTAAACAGTGTATATTATGTGATTATAAAAATGTACACAGTTTCAAAATGCGAAAAAAGCTTTTAAAGTAACTGCACAAGGGATTTAAACCAGAAGTGTACTTACGTCCAATCTTAATTAGACTTATGGAACAGAACGTACCTGCAAAATTAAAAACAAGTATGATTAACCCTAAATTTAATCATAATTAATTGTAAAGAAACTAATAATAAAGCTTAAATACCTGAAAAATAAATATATAATTAATAATAAAGTAAAGAGCTGCAATAACTTTAACTTTCCTTATATAAAATAATGTATAAGGAAAGTATTGTTTTAATGGGGTCGAAAATTCGAATTCGAGTTTTCGGAGAGCACGTTTCAAGCATCCCTGATCACGAATCGAACATTTTTGTGGTGATGTCTGTGTGTGTGTCTGTGAAAGTATGTGTGTGTGTGTGTGAAAGTATGTGTGTGTGTCAGTGAGCCTGTGGGGACGATAACTGACGAATGAATGGACCGAATCAAACGAAATTTGGTACAAAAATTACAATCCGTGAATACTGGAAGCTTATTGATTTTATACACCAATCGAAGGTTCAGAACCCCCTAAATTTTCGAGTGAAATTTAAAAAAAAATCATCCAAAAATCAAAATCTCTAATAAAGTTACGGAAATAAACATTTCTTATGTAATTTTTCATTAGATAATATTGAACGATTGACATAAATGTTAGAATGCTAGCATAAACCGTTCTCGAGATATTGCACATTTTTCAAAAAAATTATCAAAAAATCATATAAATTAAAAAAAAATGTCCTATTGAGAAACATGTTCACTTTTCTTATGTAATATCATGCGATAAATTTGGTGACATCATTCTCGTGGATCTAGCTCGATCCATTCATGAAAAATATACTTTGAGTAATACTTTTGTATTTGAACGCCAATAGTCATTTATCTGCTGTAAGAGCAACTTATTTCTCCTTCCATAACGTTTGGAGAGATTTTGGCGACGAATTTGGTGGAATGTCGCCAACTTGGCGACTTTTATGAATTTTGCTAAATTAACGAAAAACTTGCCAAATGGATAAGAATGAAGCTAAATCAATGAAAATGACGACTAATTGACGAAAATCCAATATCGGCTAAAGAATATAAATACACTCTATAATAAAAAAAATCGAGGCACCAAGTAAGAGTTGTCCGATTGCGCTAAAAATTGGTGGATATGAAGAACATACATAGAAAAAGAAACAATTAAAATTTCAGAACAATTTAATGATTTAGAGTTTGACCGTATGCAAAGGGAGGAAGTCAATAAGACTTTGGCTCATCTCTGGCCTAGATGCTAGATGTCACCCGGCGTAGCATAGACTGATAAAGTTCACGGATGGTGTCTTACGGAAGGTCCTTCCAAATTGTCTCCAACTGTCGGGCTAAATCGTCAACATTCCGGGATAGTTGCAATCGCCTTCCCATAACGTATCAAATGTGCTCTATGGGAGAGAGATCAGAAGACCTAGTTGGCCAAGGAAGTGTTGGGTAAGCTTGAAGATAATTCATAGTAACACGTGCCGTGTGCGGCCGGGCATTATCTTGTTGAAAAGTAAATCCGGGGTGTCGCAAAAGGAACGGTATTATGTCTACGTATGTTGTCTACGTACCTCTGTGCTGTCAGTATGACAGAAATGACTACCAAAGGGGTCCGTCTATCAAAGGAGATGGCACCCCAGACCATACCCGCCTGCAGATATACACCTACCCAGATATACACCTGCTGAATGCGCAGTTCCGATGCGCTGGAGCTCCCAATATTTATTCATTGGACACAAAATTCTATTCATTTGCATGTTCGCTCAAAATGTCTTTGGATACGAAATTTCATTACAATCGGACAACTCCTTCTTGGTGCTTCGATTTTTTTGTCATAGAGAATATCTACTATAATTATTTTACAGTAAAATAATTTATTATTTTACTGTAAAAGTAGTAAATTCACTGCATTATATAAGGAAAGTCATGTGCTGCCCACATCAGATTTTCTTATATAAAACTATTTCTGAAGCTAGTATGAAAATAATTCTGATGTAGATAGCAATAAAACTCTCTAGATAGATTTATATTAATGCAGTGCAGAGCAAGCTGTCTCCGTTTTAACATTATCTTTTTTCGCATTTTTCTTATAAACAGAAATCAAACTTACTCTTACCCATTCACAACATTTATCTTTCAACTAAGTGTAGAAAAATTAGGGAAGGTTTATATCTGGCAAATAATTTATTTGGTAGGGGATAGCCACGTGGTTTTGACCCAGGGATTGAACTTGGAGGACCCGGATTTGGCTTCTGAAGTTTCCTAAATTATCCCTGTGTATATGCAGAGTACGGGCACGTTCAAATCAGTGTATCTGAAAGTCCTTCCGAGAGATTGGTGATAGGGGAAGGAGAATTTGGTCCCTGTGTATGCCGCCCCACTGGATCCCGGTCAAAATTGTTGAATTACCCAGACCGCCCCACTCACCCGAGCGCTTGAGCAGCTTTTTGAACGGCCGGCCGGTCTAAATTGTGTAGTAAGTAAAGTTATTTAGATTTCTATCGTGGTGTGCCTGGGGTCTTTGGACCAACAGAAGCTGTATTCTCTCTCCCTTTGTCATGGTCTTATGTATTTATTCTGGCCTTGTTCCAGACAGTTGGGATAAATAACAACAAAAACAAATAATTCATTTTTATCTTTAAAGAAAGCAAATAAAAGTTACAAATCGGGATGGGCATATGACTTATTTTAAGTCGTTTGGTGATATTTGATATTCAAATGCTAATTCGGACTGAAACATATTAAGTGACAAATTACGTAAAATCTGTGCCATTCGTCAATTACGTTCCTATTCGAATTTCAATCATTTGTTTTAACAGTGCATTGGATAATTTCACAATATGTCTGGAGATTGTGACATAGTCAAATACCACTTATTGTGGACAAGTTTGGAAAAATTAATAATTTACGACATAACGGTTTAATTTCTTTCCAACACATTGGGCAACAGATGCCTGAAGTCACAACTTCTAGCAAAGTCGCACAAATTTCTATTTAAACAGCGTCTTTGAAGTTTCTCCGGTTGAGTGACGAAATAACTGTAGTGGGGATTCTTTGAAGCTGAGGTTAATTGCGCTGAAGAATTTGGAAATATATTGCAGATCCTCTGTGATAAGTGAAACTTTGCGAACGCATATGATACTTTGAATCATCTCAATGAAAATGAGTCGCAAAGAATATAAATAAAAAAAATCTGATGTGGGCAACACATGACTTTCCTTATATAATGTTATGAATTTACTACTTTTACAGTAAGAAAAAATGTTTTTCTTATAGTAGATGCTAATATTCTTTCCAAGATATTGAATTTTCAACAATTAGTCGTCATTTTCATTGATTTAGCGTCATTTTTATCCATTTGGCGAGATTTTCGTTAATTTGGCAACATTTCAAAAAGTCGCCAAGTTGGCGACATTCCGCCAAATTCGTCGCCAAAATCTCGCCAAGTGTTATGGATGAAGAAATAAGTTATTCTTACAGCAGACAAATGACTATTGGCGTTCAAATACAAAAGTATTACTCAAAGTATCTTTTTCCATGAATGGAACTAGCTAGATCTACGAAAATGATGTCACCCAATTTATCGTATGGTATTACATATGAAAAGTGAACATGTTTCTCAATAGGAACTATTTTTTTTTATTTTATATGACTTTTTGATAATTTTTTAAAAAAATTTGAAATATCTCGAGAACGGTTTGTGTTAGCGTTCTAAAATTTACGCCAATCATTTTCTAATGAAACATTACATAAGAAATGTCTATTTGCATAACTTTATTAGTGGTTTTGAATTTTTGACGATTTTTTCAAAATTTTATTCGAAAATTTAGGGGGCTTCTGAACATTCGATTGCGTATAAAAACAATAGGCTTCCAGTGTTTACGGATTGTGATTTTTGTACCAAATTTGATTCGAATCGGTCCATTCGTTCGTCAGTTATCGTCTCCACAGACTCACTGACACACACACACACACACACACACGCACACACACACACACACAGACACAGACATCACTTCAAAAATGTTTGATTCGTGATCAGGGATGCTTGAAACGTGCTCTACCGTCGAAAACTCGAATTCGAATTTTCGACCCCGTCACAATACTTTTCTTATACATTATGTATATAAGGAAAGTAATAAGAACACATGAAAGTAGAAAATAAATTTTAAACACACATGAAATTGAATCGTATTGAAAATGTAGGAAGTTTCAATTCAGAAGAATACAATTTATTTAACTTTTCCGTGCGCTATAGAGTAGGGGAGGAGATTGAAAAAAGTGATTTTCTCTCAATTTATTTTTTAACACTTTACAACAAAGTTGAAAAGTGTTTATGACTTTGTTCATTCTGTCTGTCTGTCTGTCTGTCTGTCCGTTAGCACGATAACTGCCGTAAAAATGACTTAATCAAAATGAAATTTTAGTATGTTGTTCAGACGGTCTATAGGACCTATGGGAATATAAATGAATAATATCACCCAATTAGTTTTGGATTGGACCCGGGTTGAAAAAATGGAATACATTGAGCCCTATGGGACCTAATTTTTCAAGCATTTTTTAAGCGGATTTAAAATTCACAAATTGCTTCGAAAATTTTAGGCAGTATTCAAATTGTTCCATAAAATATATAAAAAAAAATTCAGCGAAATATATTCAGTAGTTTTTTAAATAAAAATTAAAATAATAATAACACCTCTTATATGAAGCGATCACGTGTCCATGATATGAAACGATCACATGACCCACTTCAAAATGATATATGGCATCCATCTTGTCTCAAAATCGTGATTTTTAAAGTTCTTTCTAATTCATATTGAGTGTTGTATCCATCCTAAAATTACTTTATTTTGGCCTAAATTCTGTGCATCTACATACTTTAACAACGCAATGACAATATATTTCAGTTTAAATGCTCATACAAATTTAATTATTTCTACTATTAAGCCTACTTTTCCCCTATGTAAAATGTAAACAGCAAAATATGTAGAATGAGTTGTATTAGAATCGCTGTAATTCTTTAACACAAAATCATTTAGTCCATGGAGTCTGCATGGCTGATATGAATGAAATATTCAATGATTTTAGAAAGAGAAGGACGATAATTTTCGATAAAGTTTTACGCATAGAGTTTTACTTACTTGTAGCTCCATGGTCTTCATTTTTAAATAATATAAATTATTATAGTATTGTGATGAATGACATGAATGGGGGAATTATTTATGAATGAAATGTTGCTTTTATAGAGAGAGCCAGGCGTGTTATTTTTTCTATGACGTCATTTGAATGGATTTCAGTTGTTTTCGATGAAGTTTTCAAATATAATAAATTATCGTAGTATTATGATAATTCTAAAAAAATCTGATGTGGGCAACACATGACTTTCCTTATATAATGTAATGAATTTTATACTTTTACAGTAAAAAAATAGATTTTTTCTTATAGTAGATACTAATATTCTTTCCAAGATATTGAATTTTCAACAATTAGTCGTCATTTTCACTGATTTAGCGTCATATTTATCCATTTGGCGAGATTTTCGTTAATTTGGCAACATTTCCAAAAAGTCGCCAAGTTGGCGACATTCCGCCAAATTCGTCGTCAAAATCTCGCCAAGCGTTATGCACTAAGAAATAAGGTATTCTTACAGCAGATAAATGACTATTGGCGTTCAAATACAAAAGTACTTTTCAAAGTGTCTTTTTTCATGAATGGAACGAGCTAGATCCACGAGAATGATGTCACTCAATTTATCGCATGGCTTTACATATGAAAAGTGAACAAGTTTCTCAATAGGAATTTTTTTTTAATTTTATATGACTTTTTGATAATTTTTTTGAAAAATGTACAATATCTCAAGAACGGTTCATGTTAGCGTTCTAAAATTTAGGTCAATCGTTTTCTAATAAAAAATTACATAAGAAATGTCTATTTGCGTATTTTTATTAGTGGTTTTGATTTTTTAACGATTTTTTCAAAATTTCATTCGAAAATTTAGGGGGGGTTCTGAACTTTCGATTGCGTATAAAAACAATAGGCTTCCAGTGTTTACGGATTGTGATTTTTGTACCAAATTTGATTTGAATCGGTCCATTCGTTCGTCAGTTATCGTCTCCACAGTCCCACTGACACACACACACACACACACACACACACACACACACACACACACATACACACACACAGACATCACTTCAAAAATGTTTGATTCGTGATCAGGGATGCTCGAAACGTGCTCTCCCGTCGAAAACTCGATTTCGAATTTTCGACCCCGTCACAATACTTTCCTTATACATTATGTATATAAGGAAAGTAATTATTACCGAGGAATGTATCACATTTTAGAGATGTTTAAACCAGGCAATTTATATTTTAATGCCGTCATTTGAATGAAGTTAATTTTTTTCGATGAAGGTTTAAGGTTTCAAATATAATAAATTAATGTAGTATTGTGATAAGTTTTAAAATATTACCGAGGAATGTATTGCATTTTAGACATGTTGAAATAAAATTGCATTGAAGTTGGAAAGTGTTTTATAATCAATGCTTTAAGCATGATTGATCTTTCTTGTTATTTATTCTCTTTGCTTAATTACTTTTTTATTACTTTCCTTATATACATAAATTATAAAGAAAGTATTGTGACGGGGTCAAAAATTCGAATTCGAGTTTTCGACGGAAGAACACGTTTCAAGCATCCCTGATCACGAATCAAACATTTTTGAAGTGATGTCTGTGTGTGTGTGTGAAAGTATGTGTGTGTGTCAGTGAGTCTGTGGAGACGATAACTGACGAACGAATGGACCGATTCGAACCAAATTTGGTACAAAAATCACAATCCGTAAACACTGGAAGCCTATTGTTTTTATATGGAATCGAATATTCAGAACCCCCCTAAATTTTCGAATGAAATTTTGAAAAAATCGTCAAAAAATCAAATCCGCTAATAAAGTTACCCAAATAGACATTTCTTATGTAATTTTTCATTACGAAACGATTGGCATAAATTTTAGAACGCTAACATGGACCGTTCTCGAGATATTGTACATTTTTCAAAAAAATTATGAAAAAGTCACATAAAAAAAAAAAATTCCTATTGAGAAACATGTTCACTTTTCATATGTAATACTATGCGATAAATTGAATGACATCATTCTCGTGGATCTAGCTCTTTCCATTCATGAAAAAATATTCTTTGAATAATACTTTTGTATTTGAACGCCAATAGTCATTTATCTGCTGTAAGAATAACTTTTTTCTTAGTGCATAACGCTTGGCGAGATTTTGGCGACGAATTTGGCGGAATGTCGCCAACTTGGCGACTTTTTTGAAATGTTGCCAAATTAATGAAAATCTCGCCAAATGGGTAAAAATGATGCTAAATCAATGAAAATGACGACTAATTGTAGAAAATTCAATATCTTGGAAAGAATATTAGTATCTACTATAAGAAAAACCTATTTTTTTACTGTAAAAGTAGTAAATTCATTACATTATATAAGGAAAGTCATGTGTTGCCCACATCAAATTTTCTTTATTGGTATCGGATTATCCTACAATATGCAAATTTTGTTTCGTGGTTTCAAACTGTGTAATAAGAGATCATGTCTTTCATGTGTCATTTACATTACTACTGATGAAGAACATTGTGATGTCCGAAAGCGCTTTGCTATTTTTGTAACTTTGTATAAGTTCTTAATGGTATTTCATTAAAGACTACTGTTGCAGGGATGGATCTAAACACACGTCAGGTTAGGACTCAAAATTCATTAGATAATTTCATTTCCCCAATCATCGTGCTTTCCGAACTGACCGTATCGTGCTTTATAATATAAAGGAACGTTAAAGATACTCTACACTGAGGACACAATGTTAAATATACAGGGTGTCCCAAAAAGATTGAAACGCGCTTTAATTCTTTACCTATTGGAGATAAGTGGGTAATGTAAATTGCAAATATGTTGAAAGTAAGGTAGGAAATAGACTATGTTAATGAAATAGTCATCCCATTCATTTTCAAAAAGGTACACTTTTTAAATTTTTATACGGCCCCCTTAGACAAATTGGATCAATCAGAAAATATTTATTTTTAATGCAACAAGATCATTAAAAAAACCGCATATCCTCGTCTTTAAAATTGAGCGAGTTATATTTAATTGAAAATTGAACATTCTGAATGGGGACCATATATCAAATTAGGAATGTACATTTGTTACATATCACAAAAAAAGATAAAACTGGATGACAATACATAGCAGAACCCCAAACGCGTAGCGAGTACCTCTACTTTATATGATCTCTGTCTGTATAATGCTTTATTTAGATGTATTTGTCATAAAAAATTTTGACACATATTAATGTATTTTTGATCTAAGCAATTTCCATCGTCAGTGTGTTTATGATCCCTATTTTCACTGATGAAACAGCCTTTCACATGGTACGGAAAAGTGGCATAAGCCAGATTTTTTTTTCCTTTATCATAATTCAGTTGATTTTAAAGATACAGATATGTGGGGTTTTCTTAATGATCTTGTTGCATTAAAAATAAAAAAATTCTGATTGACCCAATTTGTCTAAAGGGGTCATATAAAAATTTAAAATGTGTAACTTTTTGAAAATGAATGGGAAGACTATTTCATTAACGTAGTCTTATTTCCTACCTTACTTTCAACATTTTTGCAATTTACATGGCCAAGTTATCTCCAACAGGTAAAGAATTAAAACGCGTTTCAATCGTTTTGGGGACGCCCTATATACAACATTTTATTAAAAATAATTAACAGAATTAAAAGAAGTCATCTTGACTTAATTAATTTACAATATATGAACTTTCAAAATATAATGGATTCTCCATGCAAATAATCAAATTCGCTCCTCAAAATTCATTAATTAAATTATCCAAAAATGCGTCATGTTAAGAAGTGCCTAAAATTATTATATCAGCCTTTACTACTAATCAATTTATTACTTCATTATGTGAACTACTTTAACATTTTCTCTACATAATAATATATCTCTACAATCCCCCTGATTCATATATAAAAACATCATTATTTAATGCTGACAGAGATTTAGGATTATCAAATCAAGTGTTGTACATGGAATATGCATAGGCATACCTCGATCATCTGGAGGCACCGGCGTCAAGGCGTGTGCCATGGGTCCAAACATCGATTTTTAGGAGTGCACACTCTGGAGGTTTGAAATCAAGTCTCTATTACTTTTCTTAACTAACCCTCACTCTCTCAACACTAAAATTGCTTCCGCCTTAATTATGGTGTCCCCCGCTTTCCAATTGGACAGCATAGGGTTACACCTACGCCCCATGTTGTCATCATTGGCTGGATGTCACCCTTGATATGCAGGGTGTCCCAAAAATATTAACCTCGGCTTTTATTCCTTAAATATTGATCTTAGACATATATAATAAATTACAAAGTTGCGTAAAATGGGGTACAGAACTTTATGAAATCGATTAAAATTTTCAGGATATTAAATTTGAAGAAATACAAATTTAAATTTTTATACGGCTCCCGTACAAAAATATTTCGTATGCGTAAAATGTGCCCCATACACTAATAAAGTGATGTGCAAAATTTCAGCATTTTATCATAAAAAGTCACAGAGATATGTTTAAACACAGTTGGTGAGGGATTAATCACAATTTAAAATGCAAATGTTTACAACAAGAGTGCAAATGACGCAACGCAGAAATGCATCATTGGCAAATAATACCTGCCTCTTATCTTTAATGGATCTTTGGCATGGATGAAAAACATTTTGAATAAGCTTTGTAATCTTGGTGTAAAGTTATTATTTCTACACAGTGTAGATATTTTTGTAGCAGTAAATAGCAAAATTATTATTTATTTATGTAATCATTGTTTCCTTTCGTAATTTGTGCATGACCCCTGAAAGGCGATCTGTCGACATGATTTTTCACCTCCGAGAACCCATGTCAATGCATCGAAAAGTGGTTTAAGTCACCATTTTTTCTTTTCATATATCTGGTACTTTTTATGATAAAATACTGAAATTTTGTACATCACCTTATTAGTATATGGAGCACATTTTACGGACTGGAAATGTTTTTGTACGGGGGCCGTATAAAAATTTAAATTTTGTATTTCTTAAAATTTAATTCCCTTGAAAATTTTAATCGATTTCATAAAATTATTTACCTTTTTTTACGCAACTTTGTAATTTATGATATATGTCTAAGATCAATATTTAAGGAATAAAAGCCGAGGTTAATATTTTTTGGACACCCTGTATATGCGAGGCCCGAAATTCATATCTTTGTTGGACCTGCTTCCCACGCTTCCAAGGAACACGTGCTATTGGGGCCGTCAAGAGGTCAGCCTCGTTATTGACCAAACGTCGGCGCCCTGTGAAACCTTAGAGCAACCGCTCTTGAGCCGCAAAAGGGGAGAGGAACATTTGCCGCTGCAGGTGCCAGAGGAGGGAAACTCGCCGAAATTTAATAATTCCTTAAGGGGCCCTCTCTTTAAATGCTGATCTCCTTTCTACTATCTACAATATTAACACTGTGTCAAATAGCAATGTAACAACTACTAAATATGTAGTCTTTGATGTAAATATTTTTTGCTGTAAATATTTTTAAACTTATTACTTTCCTTATATACATAATGCATAAGGAAAGTATTGTGACGGGGTCGAAAATTCGAATTCGAGTTTTCGACGGGAGAGCACGTTTCAAGCATCTCTGATCACGAATCAAACATTTTTGAAGTGATGTCTGTGTGTGTGTGTGTGTTGAAGACCCAGACCGTCCGGCTCATCCTGAGGACATGAGCAGCCATTTGGATGTGTGTGTGTGTGTGTGAGAAAGTATGTGTGTGTGTGTGTGTGTGTGTGTGTCAGTGAGTCTGTGGAGATGATAACTGACGAACGAATGTACCGATTCAAACCAAATTTGGTACAAAAATCACAATCCGTAAACACTGGAAGCCTATTGTTTTTATACGCAATCGAATGTTCAGAACCCCCCTAAATTTTCGAATGAAATTTTGAAAAAATCGTCAAAATATCAAAACCGCGAATAAAGTTACGTAAATAGACATTTCTTATGTAATTTTTCATTAGAAAACGATTGACATAAATTTTAGAACGATAACATGAACCGTTCTCGAGATATTACGCATTTTTAAAAAAAATTATCAAAAAGTCATATAAAATAGAAAAAAAAATATATTTCCTATTGAGAAACATGTTCACTTTTCATATGCAATATCATGCGATAAATTGGGTGACATCATTCTCGTGGATCTAGCTCGTTCCATTCATGAAAAAATATACTTTGAGTAATACTTTTGTATTTGAACGCCAATAGTCATTTATCTGCTGTAAGAATAACTTATTTCTTCGTCCTTAACGCTTGACGAGATTTTGGCGACGAAATTGGCGGAATGTCGCCAACTTGGCGACTCTTTTAAATGTTGCCAAATTAACGAAAATATCGCCAAATGGATAAAAATGACGCTAAATGAATGAAAATGACGACTAATTGTCGAAAATTTAATATCTTGAAAAGAATATTAGTATCTACTATAAGAAAAACCTATTTTTTTATTGTAAAAGTACATTCATTACATTATATAAGGAAAGTCATGTGTTGCCCACATCAGATTTTTTGTTGTTTATTGTGTTTGTTTAATATTTCCCCGTATATCATGACAAATGTGGCACTATCGTTTGAGACAGGTTTAAAATGGGGCAAGTTTTAAATACTCACCCCATTATAAGTATTTACTTACTATAGTTATATCTAATTAATTGTTTCAAATTGTTATCAAAACAATGGTTTGGAATTCACTTCACCATGACTTTAGAACAGTTCACTTTTATAGTAATCATGTAAGTACTGATAAAGAAAAGTGTAAATATTTTAATTTTCAGATAATTTTTACTTTCCTTTTATATACATAATGTATAAGGAAAGTATTGTGACGAGGTCGAAAATTCGAATTCGAGTTTTCGACGGGAGAGCAGGTTTCAAGCATCCCTGATCACGAATCGAACGTTTTTGAAGTGATGCCTGTGTGTGTATGTGAAAGTATGTGTGTGTCAGTGAGTCTGTGGAGACGATATCTCACGAACGAATCAAGCGATTCGAATGACATTTGGTACAAAAATCAAAATCCGTGAATACTGGAAGCTTATTGCTTTTAAATGCAATCGAATGTTCATAACCCCCCTAAATTTTCGAGTGAAATTTTGAAAAAATCATCAAAAAATCAAAACCTTTAACAAAATTACGCAAATAGACATTTCTTATGTAATTTTTCCTTAGAAAGCGATTGACATAAACTTTAGAACGCTACAATGAACCGTTCTCGAGATATTTCACATTTTTAAAATAAATTTATCAAAAAATCCCGTAAATTGAAAAAAATATATTAACTGTTGAGAAACATGTTCACTTTTCATATGTAATATCATGCGATAAATTGGGTGACATTATTCTCGTGCATCTAGCTCATTCCATTCATGAGAAAAGATACTTTGAGTAATACTTCTGTATTTGAACGCCAATGGTCATTTATCTGCTATAAGAATAATTTATTTCGCCTTCCATAACGCTTGGCGATATTTTGACGACGAATTTAGCAGAATGTCGCCAACTTGGTGACTTTTTTAAATGATGCCAAATTAACGAAAATGTCGCCAAATGCATAAAAATGACTCTAAATCAATGAAAATGACGACTAATTGACGAAACTTTAATACCTTGGAAAGAATATAAGTATCTACTATAAGAATAACCTATTTTTTTTTTTTTATTGTAAAAGTAGTAAATTCATTGCATTATATAAGGAAATTCATGTACTGTCCACATCAGATTTTTTTCTTTTAAAAAATTGTTTCAAATTGCATAAACAGCGTTATATCAGTCACAACATTTTCTCTATAATAGCTTTACTAAATATAGTAATTCAAAGTACAAAGACGATTAATAGAAGTATGCATAACAAAAATTTTCGTGTTAGAAAGCAAAAATAGGGCGTTTTGTAAAACTCAAGTTTTGTTTTGAAACTGCCTCTAATTCAGAAATTTTTATAATTTTCAAATTTTTGCATTATACGAAGTGAAATAAAACAACCCAGACGTCCTAAAAAATCTCATCAACACCGTCTGAAAATATTTATGAGACGCTTCAAAAAGTAACTTTTGTCATTTAAGCAAGAAGACTCCAGATTAGAAAAATAGATATCGACAATGAGGTCTGAATGTGGAAGTAAAGAAAGAAAAATAATTTTTTAACACCAGGTAGAAAGAAAATTACCAAAAGTTCTGAAGAAAATGGGAGGACGCCATTGGCAATTTTCTCTACTTGAAAGCAGCAATTATTGAAGACATTACCACATTTGATTATCTGGAAAAATGTTAAGAGTAATTCTTTAGAAACTTCGTGATTTTCGTGGACTTCTTTTAGTTCTTGAACTGTAAGAAAAGGTTACTTTACGATTTTATTGTTCCATAGGTATTAGCCAAGATTGATAAAATAATTTGGGGTTACATAAATCAGGGACCAAAATTAACAAATAAAATTTTTCTTGCGGTATACTTTAAGAAGTTGGGAATAAAATGAAATATTAAAACAGAATTGCATTAATCAAATTTTGAAATTTTGTTATGACAGTGGAACCCCGGTTTAGCGTTTCTCGGTGTAACCGATTCAAAAACGCTTTATGCGGGAAAACACAATACACGGGAAACTCTATTTTAACTAGTGCATATAAATCAAGGTAAACAAGTAAGAAACTAAATACACTACTCAACAAGCTTTACATTTCCACTTTTTTAAAAGTTAAATTCATGATTCACAAAAAAAAAAAAAAATTCTGTACCAAAATATGAAAACCCCTATAATTTAGTAATTTTTATATGAAACTAGCTATTAACTATGGAAATGACTCTGCAGACAATAAATACTGTAATAAGTCCTCAGACAATAAACACTATAATGAGTCCTCAAACAATAAACACTATAATGAGACCTCAAAGAATAAACACTATAATGAGTCTTCCGACAATAAACACTATAATGAGTCCTCAGACAATAAACACTATAATCAGTCCTCAGACAATAAACACTATAATGAGTCCTCAGACAATAAACACTATAATGAGTCCTCAGACAATAAACACTATATTGAGTCCTCAGGCAATAAACACTATAATGAGCCCTCAGGGAATAAACACTATAATGAGTCATTAGACAATAAACACTATAATGAGTCCTCAGAAAATAAACACTATGAGTCCTCAGATAATAAACACTATAATGAGTCCTCAGACAATAAATACTATAATGAGCCCTCAGGGAATAAACACTATAATGAGTCATTAGACAATAAACACTATAATGAGTCCTCAGAAAATAAACACTATGAGTCCTCAGATAATAAACACTATAATGAGTCCTCAGACAATAAACACTATAATGCGTCCTCAGACAATAAACACTATAATGAGTACTCAGACAATAAACATTATAATGAGTCCTCAGACTATAAACACTATAATGATTCTTCAGACAATAAACACTATACTGAGTCCTCAGACAATAAAAACTATAATGAATCATCATACAATAAACACTATATTTGAGGAAACAAAACAATTGAGGCAAAAGAAAAAAAATCCCTTTCCGAAAGGTGAAATGGAGTCTTTACTCCTCCAAAAAATCCTGCAGCTTAGACACATCTACCCGCGCCTATACGGCAATAAAATAATAGAATTGCGCGCTTATTCCCTATTAGTTCCATTCCCAACGCAATATTACACGTTGGAGATATGTTGTCATTTGTTGTCATTCTTATATGTTGTCTTTTAGAGATATGTATCTCATAAAAATACGCCGGCACTTGAGAGTCTGATACCAGTTGAAGCAAAAATACATCAGCGTCTTCCAACGTTTATTTACAATGGAAACATTTTATATATTTAGTGCGAATAATACATTATTAAAGTAAAAATTATTCGGTCGTAAATTACTTGTCTCCTCTAATGCTTTGCCACTGTCCTAAGCAAATATAAAGTATTTAGAGTCTGGAAATAAAATGAAAAATATGGAACATATAGTTGGTGCCCTGGGCAACCAGCTGGGGTGTTTTTGAAACGGCTCTTGCATCGTTATATTTCCTAGATGTCTTCAATATAATTTTTTTATAGTAGAAAGTTATTGAATTGATTCAACCGCTACGCGAGCGTGTAGACCTCTGTACCAAGAAGTCAACCCGCTACGTATGAATAACGATAAATACCAATATTTACTTGCTTGAAAATATCTATCCAAGACGCTTTAATCTGAGAACGCAAATTAATTAACTTAATTTGAATATAACCTGACAAATTCAAAATCGTTTTGAGATAACAATGTGAATTTTCTACTGATTAATCAGGGTGATGGTCTCTATTCTGTTAACGTTAAAATATTCTTATATATAAACCGTTTCTTATACTTCCTTGCAGAAAGCAGGCATAGGGGTATAAAGTTATATTCTCACAAGCAGCAGCTTTATTTATTGTGGTTTTAATTATTTATTGTGGCCTGTCGTAGTTCACTTTATATACAGGGTGTCCCAAAAACATTGACCTCGGTTTTTATTCCCTAAATATTGATCTTAGACATATATAATAAATTACAAAGTTGCGTAAAAAAAAGGTACAGAATTTCATGAAATCGATAAAAATTTTCAGAGGATTATATTTGAAGAAATACAAAATTTAAATTTTTGTACGGTCCCCGTACAAAAACATTTCCAATGAGTAAAATGGTGCCCCATACACTAATAAGGTTATGTACAAAATTTCAGCATTTTATCATAAAAAGCCCCAGAGATATGTTTAAACAAAATTGGTGAGAGATTAATCACAAATTAAAATGTAAATGTTTACAGCAAGAGTGCAAATGACGCAACGCAGAAATGCATCATAGGCAAATAATATCTGCCTCTTATCTTTAATGGATCTTTGGCATGGATGGAAAACCTTTTGAACATGCTTTCTGTAAAGTTATTATTTCTACACAATGTAGATACTTTTGTACCAATAAATAGCAAAATTATTATTTATTTATGTAATCATTGTTTTCTTTCGTAATTTGTGTATGACCCTTGAAACGCGATCTGCCGACATGATTTTTCCGCAATGAGAACCCATGACGATGCATCGAAAAGTGGTTTGAGTCAGCATGTTTGTCTTTTCATATCTCTGGGACTTTTTATGATAAAATGCTGAAATTTTGTACATCACCTTATTAGTGTATAGGGCACATTTTACTCATTAGAAATGTTTTTGTACGGTGGCCGTATAAAAATTTGAATTTTGTATTTCTTAAAATTTAATTCCTTTGAACATTTTAATCGATTTCATAAAATTCTGTACATTTTTCTACGCAAATTTTTAATTTATTATAAAATTGTCTAAGATCAATATTTAAGGAATAAAAGCCGAGGTCAATGTTTTTGGGACAACCTGTATCTTGACCATAACTGAAATCGCAACACCATCAAGAAATTGAGGTATCCTTATGAAATTTATAGAATATAATTGTAACATATGGAGATGTGCAAATTATCAAAAAATCATACTTGGAAAATGAAAGCATGGAACTCAATTGACATTAAATCAATATGGAATAGGCCCACCGCGAGCGACTCTGCAGGATTGAATACAACGAGGCTTCCCGTCAATGAGATGGTCAATGGAGTGCTGAGGGATGGCATTCCACACAGCATGCAATTGGACTTGTAACTGAACATGGTTTGCTGGAATTGGGAGTTCTATTAATCAGCGATCCGTGATGTCCCAGATATGCTCAATTGGCGACAAATCCGGAGAATATGCTGACCAAAGCAGGATATCAAATCTTTGTAGACTATTCATAGTGACCCGTACAGCATGTGGCCTGGCATTATCCTGTTGAAAAAGCAGTCCAGACCTGGTTGACAGACATGGCTGTGCCACAGGTGTCACAATGTCAGAGACGTATCATTGTGCCGTGATACTGCCAGAAACGTGGACCAAAGGTAGACCACCAAATGTTATACCATCCCAAACCATGGTAACACTTAGGGGAGCTGTGTGGCGACTGATAGAAAAATTTTCCTGGTGGCGTTGTTGAAAGCGCCGCCATACGCGAGTACGGCCATCTGGTATCCCAAAACAGAATCGTGACTCATCAGCGAACAGAATGTTTCGTCATTCTGTCGACCAACTGCGTCTCATTTGATAGCACTGGAGGCGAATTAACAGGTGAAGACGTTGAAACGGTAGGTTTCGAAAAGGTCGCCTACCTCGGAGTCCTACGTCATGCAAACGGTTTCGAATTATTTGCGTCGAAACTACGTTACCTGTAGTGTGGGATAAATGTCGTTGTAACACGGGTGCTGTGGTAAACGGCTCTCAAAAGCATACGATCTTACGGCATGGTACACCTGAAAGCTCCACTACCAGATCTTCGTGTCGTTTCGTGGTCATTCACGAACCGTAACACACACCGTTGAACTGTGCTCACATCACGACCCAATAGTTCAGCGATCCTTCGAAGTCTCAATTCACCTTCACATAAAACAATGATTTGCTGCCTTTCCGTTGACGACAACTGAACGTATGCGGTACGTCGGCGTACTCTTGACATACTGTTATGATTTTTACAACCTGAAACCAATGACGCTACAATTTATCTGTGATAGCGCTCCTCCTTGACCTGACGCTTTCATGCTGCTCGACAAGGTGCTACGTCACTATGTGTAACGAAAATGTGATCATTTGCATATCTCGCACTGCTGTTTTCATTTTCTGATTTACATAAAACTACACCTAAAACTTTATGACGTTGCGATTTTAGTTGTGAACAGTGTATATTATGTGATTATAAAAATGTACACAGTTTCAAAATGCGAAAAAAGCTTTTAAAGTAACTGCACAAGGGATTTAAACCAGAAGTGTACTTACGTCCAATCTTAATTAGACTTACGGAACAGAACGTACCTGCAAAATTAAAAACAAGTATGATTAACCCTAAATGTAATCATAATTAATTGTAAAGAAACTAATAATAAAGCTTAAATACCTGAAAAATAAATATATAATTAATAATAAAGTAAAGAGCTGCAATAACTTTTACTTTCCTTATATAAAATAATGTATAAGGAAAGTATTGTTTTAATGGGGTCGAAAATTCGAATTCGAGTTTTCGAAGGGAGAGCACGTTTCAAGCATCCCTGATCACGAATCGAACATTTTTGTGGTGATGTCTGTGTGTGTGTGTGTGAAAGTATGTGTGTGTGTCAGTGAGCCTGTGGGGACGATAACTGACGAATGAATGAACCGAATCAAACGAAATTTGGTACAAAAATTACAATCCATGAATACTGGAAGCTTATTGTTTTTATACGCAATCGAAGGTTCAGAACCCCCTAAATTTTCGAGTGAAATTTAAAAAAAATCATCAAAAAATCAAAATCTCTAATAAAGTTACGGAAATAAACATTTCTTATGTAATTTTTCATTAGATAATATTGAACGATTGACATAAATGTTAGAATGCTAGCATAAACCGTTCTCGAGATATTGCACATTTTTCAAAAAAATTATCAAAAAATCATATAAATTAAAAAAAATGTCCTATTGAGAAACATGTTCACTTTTCTTATGTAATATCATGCGATAAATTTGGTGACATCATTCTCGTGGATCTAGCTCGATCCATTCATGAAAAATATACTTTGAGTAATACTTTTGTATTTGAACGCCAATAGTCATTTATCTGCTGTAAGAGCAACTTATTTCTCCTTCCATAACGCTTGGAGAGATTTTGGCGACGAATTTGGTGGAATGTCGCCAACTTGGCGACTTTTATAAATTTTGCTAAATTAACGAAAAACTTGCCAAATGGATAAGAATGAAGCTAAATCAATGAAAATGACGACTAATTGACGAAAATCCAATATCGGCTAAAGAATATAAATACACTCTATAATAAAAAAAATCGACGCACCAAGAAAGAGCTGTCCGATTGCGCTAAAAATTGGTGGATATGAAGAACATACATAGAAAAAGAAGCAATTGAAATTTCAGAACAATTTAATGATTTAGAGTTTGACCGTATGCAAAAGGAGGACGTCAATAAGACTTTGGCTCATCTCTGGCCTAGATGCAAGATGTCACCCGGCGTGGCATAGACTGATAAAGTTCACGGATGGTGTCCTACGGAAGGTCCTTCCAAATTGTCTCCAACTGTCGGGCTAAATCGTCAACATTCCGGGATAGTTGCAATCGCCTTCCCATAACGTATCAAATGTGTTCTATGGGAGAGAGATCAGGAGACCTAGTTGGCCAAGGAAGTGTTGGGTAAGCTTGAAGATAATTCATAGTAACACGTGCCGTGTGCGGCCGGGCATTATCTTGTTGAAAAGTAAATCCGGGGTGTCGCAAAAGGAACGGTATTATGTCTACGTACCTCTGTGCTGTCAGTGTGACAGAAATGACTACCAAAGGGGTCCGTCTATCAAAGGAGATGGCACCCCAGACCATACCCACCTGCAGATATACACCTACCCAGATATACACCTGCTGAATGCGCAGTTCCGATGCGCTGGAGCTCCCACTATTTATTCATTGGACACCAAATTCTATTCATTTGCATGTTCGCTCAAAATGTCTTTGCATACGAAATTTCATTACAATCGGACAACTCCTTCATGGTGCTTCGATTTTTTTGTCATAGAGTATATCTACTATAAGAATAATTTATTATTTTACTGTAAAAGTAGTAAATTCACTGCATTATATAAGGAAAGTCATGTGCTGCCCACATCAGATTTTCTTATATAAAACTATTTCTGAAGCTAGTATGAAAATAATTCTGATGTAGATAGCAATAAAACTCTCTAGATAGATTTATATTAATGCAGTGCAGAGCAAGCTGTCTCCGTTTTAACATTATCCTTTTTCGCATTTTTCTTATAAACAGAAATCAAACTTACTCTTCCCCATTCACAACATTTATCTTTCAACTAAGTGTAGAAAAATTAGGGAAGGTTTATATCTGGCAAATAATTTATTTGGTAGGGGATAGCCACGTGGTTTTGACCCAGGGATTGAACTTGGAGGACCCGAATTTGGCTTCTGAAGTTTTCTAAATTATCCCTGTGTATATGCAGAGTACGGGCACGTTCAAATCAGTGTATTTGAAAGTCCTTCCGAGAGATTGGTGATAGGGGAAGAAGAATTTGGTCCCTGTGTATGCCGCCCCACTGGATCCCGGTCAAAATTGTTGAATTACCCAGACCGCCCCACTCACCCGAGCGCTTGAGCAGCTTTTTGAACGGCCGGCCGGTCTAAATTGTGTAGTAAGTAAAGTTATTTAGATTTCTATCGTGGTGTGCCTGGGGTCTTTGGACCAACAGAAGCTGTATTCTCTCTCCCTTTGTCATGGTCTTATGTATTTATTCTGGCCTTGTTCCAGACAGTTGGGATAAATAACAACAAAAACAAATAATTCATTTTTATCTTTAAAGAAAGCAAATAAAAGTTACCAATCGGGATGGGCATATGACTTATTTTAAGTCGTTTGGTGATATTTGATATTCAAATGCTAATTCGGACTGAAACATATTAAGTGACAAATTACGTAAAATCTGTGCCATTCGTCAATTACGTTCCTATTCGAATTTCAATCATTTGTTTTAACAGTGCATTGGATAATTTCACAATATGTCTGGAGATTGTGACATAGTCAAATACCACTTATTGTGGACAAGTTTGGAAAAATTAATAATTTACGACATAACGGTTTAATTTCTTTCCAACACATTGGGCAACAGATGCTTGAAGTCACAACTTCTAGCAAAGTCGCACAAATTTCTATTTAAACAGCGTCTTTGAAGTTTCTCCGGTTGAGTGACGAAATAACTGTAGTGGGGATTCTTTGAAGCTGAGGTTAATTGCGCTGAAGAATTTGGAAATATATTGCAGAGCCTCTGTGATAAGTGAAACTTTGCGAACGCATATGATACTTTGAATCATCTCAATGAAAATGAGTCTCAAAGAATATAAATAAAAAAAATCTGATGTGGGCAACACATGACTTTCCTTATATAATGTTATGAATTTACTACTTTTACAGTAAGAAAAAATGTTTTTCTTATAGTAGATGCTAATATTCTTTCCAAGATATTGAATTTTCAACAATTAGTCGTCATTTTCATTGATTTAGCGTCATTTTTATCCATTTGGCGAGATTTTCGTTAATTAGGCAACATTTCAAAAAGTCGCCAAGTTGGCGACATTCCGCCAAATTCGTCGCCAAAATCTCGCCAAGTGTTATGGATGAAGAAATAAGTTATTCTTACAGCAGACAAATGACTATTGGCGTTCAAATACAAAAATATTACTCAAAGTATCTTTTTCCATGAATGGAACTAGCTAGATCTACGAAAATGATGTCACCCAATTTATCGTATGGTATTACATATGAAAAGTGAACATGTTTCTCAATAGGAACTATTTTTTTTTATTTTATATGACTTTTTGATAATTTTTTTAAAAAATTTGAAATATCTCGAGAACGGTTTGTGTTAGCGTTCTAAAATTTACGCCAATCATTTTCTAATGAAACATTACATAAGAAATGTCTATTTGCATAACTTTATTAGTGGTTTTGAATTTTTGACGATTTTTTCAAAATTTTAATCGAAAATTTAGGGGGCTTCTGAACATTCGATTGCGTATAAAAACAATAGGCTTCCAGTGTTTACGGATTGTGATTTTTGTACCAAATTTGATTCGAATCGGTCCATTCGTTCGTCAGTTATCGTCTCCACAGACTCACTGACACACACACACACACACACACACACACACACACACACGCACACACACACACACACACACACAGACACAGACATCACTTCAAAAATGTTTGATTCGTGATCAGGGATGCTTGAAACGTGCTCTACCGTCGAAAACTCGAATTCGAATTTTCGACCCCGTCACAATACTTTTCTTATACATTATGTATATAAGGAAAGTAATAAGAACACATGAAAGTAGAAAAAAAATTTTAAACACACATGAAATTGAATCGTATTGAAAATGTAGGAAGTTTCAATTCAGAAGAATACAATTTATTTAACTTTTCCGTGCGCTATAGTGTAGGGGAGGAGATTGAAAAAAGTGATTTTCTCTCAATTTATTTTTTAACACTTTATAACAAAGTTGAAAAGTGTTTATGACTTTGTTCATTCTGTCTGTCTGTCTGTCTGTCCGTTAGCACGATAACTGCCGTAAAAATGACTTAATCAAAATGAAATTTTAGTATGTTGTTCAGACGGTCTATAGGACCTATGGGAATATAAATGAATAATATCACCCAATTAGTTTTGGATTGGACCCGGGTTGAAAAAATGGAATACATTGAGCCCTATGGGACCTAATTTTTCAAGCATTTTTTAAGCGGATTTAAAATTCACAAATTGCTTCGAAAATTTTAGGCAGTATTCAAATTGTTCCATAAAATATATAAAAAAAAATTCAGCGAAATATATTCAGTAGTTTTTTAAATAAAAATTAAAATAATAATAACACCTCTTATATGAAGCGATCACGTGTCCATGATATGAAACGATCACATGACCCACTTCAAAATGATATATGGCATCCATCTTGTCTCAAAATCGTGATTTTTAAAGTTCTTTTTAATTCATATTGAGTGTTGTATCCATCCTAAAACTACTTTATTTTTGCCTAAATTCTGTGCATCTACATACTTTAACAACGCAATGACAATATATTTCAGTTTAAATGCTCATACAAATTTGATTATTTCTACAATTAAGCCTATTTTTCACCTATGTAAAATGTAAACAGCAAAATATGTAGAATGAGTTGTATTAGAATCGCTGTAATTCTTTAACACAAAATCATTTAGTCCATGGAGTCTGCATGGCTGATATGAATGAAATATTCATTGATTTTAGAAAGAGAAGGACGATAATTTTCGATGAAGTTTTACGCATAGAGTTTTACTTACTTGTAGCTCCATGGTCTTAATTTTTAAATAATATAAATTATTATAGTATTGTGATGAATGACATGAATGGGGGAATTATTTATGAATGAAATGTTGCTTTTATAGAGAGAGCCAGGCGTGTTATTTTTTCTATGACGTCATTTGAATGGATTTCAGTTGTTTTCGATGAAGTTTTCAAATATAATAAATTATCGTAGTATTATGATAATTCTAAAAAAATCTGATGTGGGCAACACATGACTTTCCTTATATAATGTAATGAATTTTATACTTTTACAGTAAAAAAATAGATTTTTTCTTATAGTAGATACTAATATTCTTTCCAAGATATTGAATTTTCAACAATTAGTCGTCATTTTCACTGATTTAGCGTCATATTTATCCATTTGGCGAGATTTTCGTTAATTTGGCAACATTTCAAAAAAGTCGCCAAGTTGGCGACATTCCTCCAAATTCGTCGTCAAAATCTCGCCAAGCGTTATGCACTAAGAAATAAGGTATTCTTACAGCAGATAAATGACTATTGGCGTTCAAATACAAAAGTATTTTTCAAAGTGTCTTTTTTCATGAATGGAGCGAGCTAGATCCACGAGAATGATGTCACTCAATTTATCGCATGGCTTTACATATGAAAATTGAACAAGTTTCTCAATAGGAATTTTTTTTTTATTTTATATGACTTTTTGATAATTTTTTTGAAAAATGTACAATATCTCAAGAACGGTTCATGTTAGCGTTCTAAAATTTATGTCAATCGTTTTCTAATAAAAAATTACATAAGAAATGTCTATTTGCGTAACTTTATTAGTGGTTTTGATTTTTTAACGATTTTTTCAAAATTTCATTCGAAAATTTAGGGGGGTTCTGAACATTCGATTGCGTATAAAAACAATAGGCTTCCAGTGTTTACGGATTGTGATTTTTGTACAAAATTTGATTTGAATCGGTCCATTCGTTCGTCAGTTATCGTCTCCACAGTCCCACTGACACACACACACACACACACACACACACACACACATACACACACACAGACATCACTTCAAAAATGTTTGATTCGTGATCAGGGATGCTTGAAACGTGCTCTCCCGACGAAAACTCGATTTCGAATTTTCGACCCCGTCACAATACTTTCCTTATACATTATGTATATAAGGAAAGTAATTATTACCGAGGAATGTATCACATTTTAGAGATGTTTAAACCAGGCAATTTATATTTTAATGCCGTCATTTGAATGAAGTTAATTTTTTTCGATGAAGGTTTAAGGTTTCAAATATACTAAATTAATGTAGTATTGTGATAAGTTTTAAAATATTACCGAGGAATGTATTGCATTTTAGACATGTTTAAATAAAATTGCATTGAAGTTGGAAAGTGTTTCATAATCAATGCTTTAAGCATGATTGATCTTTCTTGTTATTTATTCTCTTTGCTTAATTACTTTTTTATTACTTTCCTTATATACATAAATTATAAGGAAAGTATTGTGACGGGGTCAAAAATTCGAATTCGAGTTTTCGACGGAAGAACACGTTTCAAGCATCCCTGATCACGAATCAAACATTTTTGAAGTGATGTCTGTGTGTGTGTATGTGTGTGTGAAAGTATGTGTGTGTGTCAGTGAGTCTGTGGAGACGATAACTGACGAACGAATGGACCGATTCGAACCAAATTTGATACAAAAATCACAATCCGTAAACACTGGAAGCCTATTGTTTTTATATGGAATCGAATGTTCAGAACCCCCCTAAATTTTCGAATGAAATTTTGAAAAAATCGTCAAAAAATCAAATCCGCTAATAAAGTTACGCAAATAGACATTTCTTATGTAATTTTTCATTACGAAACGATTGGCATAAATTTTAGAACGCTAACATGGACCGTTCTCGAGATATTGTACATTTTTCAAAAAAATTATGAAAAAGTCACATAAAAAAAAAATTCCTATTGAGAAACATGTTCACTTTTCATATGTAATACTATGCGATAAATTGAATGACATCATTCTCGTGGATCTAGCTCGTTCCATTCATGAAAAAATATTCTTTGAATAATACTTTTGTATTTGAACGCCAATAGTCATTTACCTGCTGTAAGAATAACTTTTTTCTTAGTGCATAACGCTTGGCGAGATTTTGGCGACGAATTTGGCGGAATGTCGCCAACTTGGCGACTTTTTTGAAATGTTGCCAAATTAATGAAAATCTCGCCAAATGGGTAAAAATGATGCTAAATCAATGAAAATGACGACTAATTGTAGAAAATTCAATATCTTGGAAAGAATATTAGTATCTACTATAAGAAAAACCTATTTTTTTACTGTAAAAGTAGTAAATTCATTACATTATATAAGGAAAGTCATGTGTTGCCCACATCAGATTTTTTTATTTTATTATTACTTTCCTTATATACATAATGTATAAGGAAAGTATTGTGACGGGGTCGAAAATTCGAAATCGAGTTTTCGACGGGAGAGCACGTTTCAAGCATCCCTGATCACGAATCAAACATTTTTGAAGTGATGTCTGTGTGTGTGTATGTGTGTGTGTGTGTGTGTCTGTGTGAAAGTATGTGTGTGTGTGTGTGTCAGTGAGTCTGTGGAGACGATAACTGACGAACGAATGGACCGATTCGAACCAAATTTGGTACAAAAATCACAATCCGTAAACACTGGAAGCCTGTTGTTTTTATGCGTAATCGAATGCTCAGAACCCCCCTAAATTTTCGAATAAAATTTTGAAAAAATCGTCAAAAAATCAAAACCACTAATAAAGTTACGCAAATAGACATTTCTTATGTAATTTCTCATTAAAAAACGATTGACATAAATTTTAGAACGCTAACATGAACCGTTCTCTAGATATTGCACATTTTTCAAAAAAATTATTAAAAAGTCATATAAAATGAAAAAAAAAAATATTTCCTATTGAGAAACATGTTCACTTTTCATATGTAATATCATGCGATAATTTGGGTGACATCATTCTCGTGTATCTATCTCGTTCCATTCATGAAAAAAGATACTTTGAGTAATACTTTTGTATTTGAACGCCAATAGTCATTTATCTGCTGTAAGAACAACTTATTTCTTCGTCCATAACGCTTGGCGAGATTTTGGCGACGAATTTGACGGAATGTCGCCAACTTGGCGACTTTTTGAAATGTTGCCAAATTAACGAAAATCTCGCCAAATGGATAAAAATGACGCTAAATTAATGAAAATGATGACTAATTGTCGAAAATTCAATATCTTGGAAAGAATATTAGTATCTACTATAAGAAAAACCTATTTTTTTACTGTAAAAGTAGTAAATTCATTACACTATATAAGGAAAGTCATGTGTTGCCCACATCAGATTTTTTAAAAAAGATAGCCATGACATATATTAATGACATAACGACGTCAAAATTGAATAGGTGAAAATGTTCTACAATATGAAACTGTGTGTCGAGTTTCAGCTCTTTACATGTTCTAGTAACCAAGAACAAGCAGGCAAAAAATAAGGTATGTTAATGACGTAACAATGAAAATTTCATTGATGAAAATGTTCCTTGCCAAGTTTGAATTTGCTACATATTTTAAAAGCAAAGAGCGAACCTGTAAAAGATGACGTAACGATAATTGCCGTAAATGACGTAACGATGTAACTTAGTGATTTGAAAATTCTATAAATGTAGATGCTTAGCGAGATGAAACTGTGCATCGAGTTTCAACTCTCTACATTCTTTAAGAGTCAAAAACGAACCAGTAAAAGATGACGTATCGTAAATTACGTAACGATAAGTGATCTAAATGACGTAACGATGTAACGTAGTGACTTGCAAATTCTATAAATGAAAATGTTCCGCGAGATGAAACTGCGTGACTAGTTTCAGCTCTCTATGTGATCTGAGAGTTGAGAACGTGCCCGTTAAGGATGACGTACGTAAAAGACGTAACGTAATGACGTAAACATTTTACAGATAAAAATGTTCTGCGAAATGAAACTGTGTACCGAGTTTTAGCTCCCTTCCATTTGAGCCGAGAACGAGCCCGTCAAAAATGTTGAACGAAGGAACAGAGGCCGCATGAACTTAATAAGTGATGTAGGGTAAACAAATCGAGTTTTTTGATATCTTCAAGTGTTGCTTCTCCATATCATTTTTAACTCATTCCAACATAGTTGAAAAGTGGTTATGACTTTGGTCATTCTATCTGTCCGTTCGTACGATAAGTTCCATAAAAATAACTTAATCGAAAAGTCAATTTAGTATACCGTTAAGACGGTTTGTGGGATGCTTGGGCATGAAAAGGAATAATATCACCCAATTAGTTGTTTCATGCTTTTAATTGCACATTTGTGCAATTAAAAGTTATATTTTTTAAGCTAAGTTAAAATTCACAAATAGGGTCAATTCAGTATGCTGTTGAGATGGTCTGTGGAATGCTTGGGAATGAAAAGGAATAATATCGCTCAATTAGTTTTAGACTTAATCCGGAGTGAAAAAAAAGAAATACATTGAACCCTACGGGACTTAATTTTTCGAACATCTTTTAAGCCAAGTTAAATTTTACAAATTAAGTCAATGAGACAATTTAGTCAAATTGAGTCAATTGAGTACGCTGTTGGGACGGTCTATGGGATGATTGGGAAAGAAAAGGAATAATATCGCCCAATTTATTTCGGACTTAGCCGGATTGAAAAAATAAAATATATTGAACTCTATGAGACTTTTCGAGCATTTTTACACTTACGTTTTTACAACCCATTTTTACAACTCTACGGGACATTTCGAACACTTTTTCGAACATTTTTAAGCGAAGTTAAAATTCACAAGTTGATCTGAAAATTTTAGGAAGCATTCAAATTATCACATAAAATGTATAAAAAATTTTTAGCAAAACCTGTTGTGTTGTTTTTTCAAAATAAAAATTAAAATAATAATTACATCCATATTATATGAACCGATATATGAAGAGATAACGTGACTCACTGAAAAATAAAATATGACTTCCATTTCCCGCTGTTTCCCATAGATATTTAAAGATAAATTAAATTTATATTTAGTGTTGCATCCGTCATAAAATCGCTTTATTTTTGCGTATTATCTGTATATCTAAATTCTGTGCCAACGCAAATACAATATTTTGTATTTTAAATGATCACTAAAATTTCTTTATTCCTACAACGAAGCCTAATTTTAACGCTAAACTATAGCATGCAGAATGTAAACGAATCAAGCTATTGTAATGTGAGGTGTATAAGAATTGCTGAATTTTTCACGCAAAATTATTTGCTCTGGAGTCTGAAGTGTAAATGATATAAATGAAACATTCATTGACTTTACATAGAGAAGCAGACGTTTTATATTTAGACGACGTCATTTGAATAAAGTCCATTTTGTCTAACTAGCATTGTTTGTTTCGATGAAGTTTTAAGTTTTTAAGCATAATAAATTACTGTAGTACTATGATAATTTAAAATACCTCAGCGCTGAATACATTACATTTAAGAGATGTTTAAATAAAATTGCATTTCAGTTGGAAAGTGTTTCATAATCAATGCATTATGCATAATTGATCTTTTTTATTAAAATTTTAATCTTTTTCTTTTACCTCACGAAACCCCTGATCACGAATCGAATATTTTTGAAGTGATGTGTGTGTGTGTGTGTGTGTGTGTCAGTGAGTCTGTGGAGACGATATCTTACGTACGAATGGAGCGATTCGGATGAAATTTGGTACAAAAATCACAATCCATGAATACTGGAAGCCTATTGTTTTAAAACACAACCGAATGTTCAGAACCCCCCCCCCCCCCCTAAAGTTTTGAGTGAAATTTTGAAAAAATCATAAAATCAAAACCTTTAATAAAGTTACGAAAATAGACATTTCTTATGCAATTTTTTCTTAGAAAACGATTGAAAAACTTTAGAACACTAGCATGAACCGTTCTCGCGATATTTCACATTTTTCAAATAAATTTATCAAAAAATCCCATAATTTAAAAAAATATATTAACTGTTAAGAACATGTTCACTTTTCATATGTAATATCATGCGATAAATTGGGTGACATCATTCTCGTGGATCTAACTCGTTCCATTCACGAAAAAAGATACTTTGAGTAATACTTTTGTATTTGAACGCCAGTAGTCATTTATCTGCTGTAAGAATAACTTATTTCTTTATCCTTAACGCTTGGCGAGATTTTGATGACAAATTTGGTGGAATGTCGCCAACTTGGCGACTTTTTTAAATGTTGCTAAATCAACGAAAATCTCGCCAAATGGATACAAATGACGCTAAATCAATGAAAATAACGACTAATTGAAGAAAATTCAATATCTTGGAAAGAATATAAGTATCTGCTATAAGAATATTTTTTTTTTTAAATGTAGTAAATTCATTGCATTTATATAAGGAAAGTCATGTGCTGCCCACATCAGATTTTTTTATCTATTTTATTAAATTTTAATCTTTTTATTTTACGCCAAAATAACGTTATCTACATAATATTCTCTTAATTCCAATCATTATTTTTTGATCTTTGAAAATATCAATCATCCTACTCAACCTACCTTTACTTTCGTCTTGTTACATTGCCATTTCATTTATGTACGAGGAAAAATCTCTGAATAATATAGGATCCTGTACTTACAAGACACTCGTTTTGGACATTTTGGCCATTTGCCATATCACCGGGATCACCGACGCATAGAACATTAATGGAAATCTAATGTTACCCGGCAAATTGCAGTTCAACCACGAAAATCGCTCCAAATATAGGAAAAAGTGTTTCCAGAAACTGTGTTAGGTAACTGCTGTTTATTTTGAGAACCCTATTTTTGGTATGTAAATATTATTCAGCATGTTAAATAAGCTGCCTGTGTTAAATATAGTTCTAATATGGATGGAATTACGGTGTAACTTCAAAGCAACCTCAAAAATCTGATGTGGGCAGCACATGACTTTCCGTGCAGACTTATATCCACATTCTCTTTATTTTAATTAAATTTATTTCACTTTTAATTCAATTTTCTTTCTCATTCGGTAACCGGACTTATTTTCAATGGTGGCGTACAGAAAATACGAAAAACTAAAATATCTCGAGAACGGCTAGTCCTAGTGTAATGGGGTTGGTCTTATTCCTTTTTTTGTTAAAAGTTACGTATTAAACAAGCATTTAATGGATCTATTTGAGCATACGTAGTCCTTTAGTTTAGATTTTGACGATTTTTGCGGGCCATTTTGCAAAAAAGGCAGGTTATTGTTTGCTGAATCGTACCAAAATATAATCAGCACCAGAGTGACCCGCAAGTGACTTACCTACCAAATTTTGTGAAATTCGGTCCATTAGTTTTTCAGTTAGAGTGGATACAAACTTTTGCGGGCCATTTTGCAAAAAAAGGCAGGTTCTTTTATCTCGAATCGTACCCAAAACTAATCAACGCCAGACTCGCCCACAAGTGACTTACCTACTAAATTTTGTGAAATTCGGTCCATTAGTTTTTTAATTATAATGGATACAAAATCTGCACAGACAGACACACAGACGTCACGCTAAAAATGGTTTTTTCGTATTCTAGAGGTGTTGAAACGCGTAGATTCGCCGAAAACTCGAGTTGCGATTTTAGGCATGATTCAAATACTTTCCCTATACATTACCATGTATTGCAGGGAAAGTAAAAATCTGATGTGGGCAGCACATGACTTACCCTGCAGACTTATATTCACGTTCTATTTATTTAAATTAAATTTAATTAATTTTTAATTCAATTTTCGTTCTCATTTGAAAACTGGACTTATTTTCAAAAATGGTGTAGGAAAAATACGAAAAACTAAAATATCTCGAGAACGGCTAGTCCTAGTGTAATGGGGTTGGTCTTATTCTTTTCTTCGCTAAAAATTACGTATTAAACAAGCATTTAATGGCTATATTTGAGCATACGTAGTTCTTAAGTTTAGATTTTGATGATTTTTGCGGGCCATTTTGCAAAAAAAGGCAGGTTATTCTTTTTCGAATTATACCAAAATCTAATCAGCACCAGGGTGTCCTACAAGCGACTTATCTACCAAATTTTGTGAAATTCGGTCCATTAGTTTTTCAGTTAGAATGGATACAAGCTTTTGCGGGCTATTTCGCCAAAAAAGGCGGGTTCTTTTAACCCGAGTCATACCCAAAACTAATCAGCACCAGATTCGTGCACAAGTGACTTACCTACCAAATTTTATGAAATTCGGTCAATTAGTTTTTTAGTTATAGTAGATACAAAATCTTCACAGACAGACAGACACACAGACAGACACACAGACAGACACACAGACAGACAGATACACAGACACACACACAGACGTCACGCTAAAAATAGTTTTTTCGTATTCTAGAAGTCTCGAAACGTGTAGATCCGTCGAAAACTTGAGTTGCGATTTTAGGCATGATTCAAATACTTTCCCTATACATTACCATGCATTACAGGGAAAGTAAAAATTGCGCGCATTGCATGAAGTATATTTAATATGGCTCTTATTTATTTGCTTTCATTAATTGGTAAAACTGTCATTAAATAACTGTTATTTATAACATTTTTGCAGTATGTAATAAAATTACTTTTGAAATAGTTATGGACTTCTCTTAGTTCGAGCTTTGGGAATATTAATATGTCTTTGGCGTGCGTTTGAATTAATCGTACCAAATTCTATTCGATTTGAGTCTATTTGTCCAAGCGATATCGTATCCACAGTTTTAAAGGCCGACACGCTAATATGAGAAAACTGCTATCGTTAGCAGTGACTGCTAAAAAAATAGTGAGCAACTCTGTAACTCGCTATAGATTGAGCTGGCACAGCACTCTTTTCGCATATTTCGAACGGAAAAAAATTGATATGTGTTATGTATGACAATGGTACAGAGTATAACCTGGGGGGGGGGGGGGATTTCAATATTGTCTGGGTTTCTCGAAAGAAAAAAATTAAATTACGATAGATTATCAGTTACGATTATCAGTTACGATAGATTAATGGAATGCAGTAAAATTTGCCAGAATCTGACCATAAACAACGAAATCATCGACGTTAAAAAATTCGGATGTAACATTTGCATGCATCCGACTGGGCGATCGTACAGACGGAGTAAGCAATAAGCCCATATTGGAGTAAGGAATAAGCCCATATTGGAGTAAGCAATAAGCCCATATTGGAGTAAGCAATAAGCCCATATTGGAGTAAGCAATAAGCCCATATTGGAGTATAGCATAAATGTTGAATTGCAGATCTGAAATTAAATATTTTTACACTTTTCTACCAGAATTTTTTACTTTCCCTGCAATACATGGTAAAGTATAGGGAAAGTATTGGAATCATATCGAAAATCGCAACCCGAGTTTTCGACGGATCTACACGTTTCAAGACCTCTAGAATACGAAAAAACCATTTTTAGCGTGACGTCTGTGTGTGTGTCTGTCTGTCTGTGCAGATTTTGTATCCACTCTAAATAAAAAACTAAAACACCGAATTTCACAAAATTTGGTAGATGAGTCACTTGTGGTTTACCCTGGTGTTGATTAGATTTTGGTACGATTCAGAAAAAGATAACCTGCTTTTTTTTCAAAATGGCCCGCAAAAATCGTCAAAATCTAAACTAAAGAACTACGTATACTCAAATATATTCATTAAATGCTCGTTTAATACGTAATTTTGAATGACGAAAAAAATAAGTCCAACCCCATTACACTAGGACTAACCGTTCTCGAGATATTTTAGTTTTTCTTATTTTCTCTACTCCACCTTTGAAAATAAGTCCGGTTACCGACTGAGAACGAAAATTGAATTAAAAGTGAAATACATTTAATTTAAATAAAGAGACCGTGGATATAAGTCTGCAGGGAAAGTCATGTGCTGCCCGCATCAGATTTTTTATTATGCATCTTAAAGATTAGTTTCTCTAAAACGCAATGTAAGGCGTGCAACCTCCAGGTTCTTAACGTTTTGCTTACGGGTGGGACAGCGTCCATCCCAAACGAAGAACCTGCCAAAAAGACAGATATTTGACATACCCTATCTCAAACAGTTTGATCCCCCTTTGCAGACATTGGCGTCCATAGACGCCGATAGGGTATGTCAAATAGCTGTCTTTTTTTGAGGTTCTTCGTTTGGGATTGAAGTTGTCCTCCCACCCGTAAGCAAAAGGTTAATATAAGCTTGGATCACCAGTTCGGTAACCAATCAAAAAGTTATCGGCCTAATGTCGGTGAGCTTAGCATTTCGTCATTCGTGACGCCACGAACCTGGGGAGTTGTTGCCAAAACACAGCAAGTTTTCCCATTATTACAATTAAAAATTGTTTGTTAATTTTGAAGTAGCAATATCCAAATGTAAACAACATGCGCAGAGACAGTTTTAATTGTGCTGTGCACACCGTCCTCAGTGACGTCCATGAAGGTACAGGAACCTGGGGAGTTGTTGCCAAAACACAGCAAGTTTTCCCATTATTACAATTAAAAATTGTTTGTTAATTTTGAAGTAGCAATATCCAAATGTAAACAACATGCGCAG
Source organism: Amaurobius ferox (assembly GCA_951213105.1). NCBI lineage: Eukaryota > Metazoa > Arthropoda > Arachnida > Araneae > Amaurobiidae > Amaurobius > Amaurobius ferox. The sequence continues at coordinate 78,166,741 of OX578150.1, forward strand.
AGAGAGTTTTAATTGTGCTGTGCACACCGTCCTCAGTGACGTCCATGAAGGTACAGGAACCTGGGGAGTTGTTGCCAAAACACAGCAAGTTTTCCCATTATTACAATTAAAAATTGTTTGTTAATTTTGAAGTAGCAATATCCAAATGTAAACAACATGCGCAGAGAGAGTTTTAATTGTGCTGTGCACACCGTCCTCAGTGACGTCCATGAAGGTACAGGAACCTGGGGAGTTGTTGACAAAACACAGCAAGTTTTCCCATTATTACAATTAAAAACTGTTTGTTAATTTTGAAGTAGCAATATCCAAATGTAAACAACATGCGCAGAGAGAGTTTTAATTGTGCTGTGCACACCGTCCTCAGTGACGTCCATGAAGGTACAGGTGACGTTCAAAAAGATTCCCTGTCTTTTCAGAGGACAAAATGCGCGCGTTTGCTATTTCCGTGACATCATAGTTGTTACAGTTTCCATTAGATCCGACAGAATCTGCTACGAGTTCTCGGATTTGTATTCACTTTATATTCGCTTGTAACTTTGAGGGATTAAGTTGTTTCAATTCTGCATATTAAATTTATTTTCCATTTACTCCTATCATCTCTTGTAAAGGAAACAATTAAAAGTGTAAATAACGAATATAAACTTATCAAACTTGACAGCAGTTTTATTTCACAAGACGTTCATACAAAACCTCTTGATTGGCTTATGTCAGTTACGACTTTGGAATAAAAGATTACGGAAGTTCTTTATATTTTCAATTTCTTAAGTCATCTGTTTTATTAAAGCACAGATTTTTTAAATTCATATATTTTCTGTGTTTAACCGATTATTGAAATGGGATGAAAATGGAACCCGTATAATTTAGCTATCATTTTGACATTTTCATTTTGACGCATGCTGATCAAACTTCCATTTTTTTTTACTTTCCCTGCAATACATGGTAATGTATAGGGAAAGTATTGGAATCATGTCGAAAATCGCAACTCGAGTTTTCGACAGATCTACACGTTTCGAGACCTCTAGAATACGAAAAAACTATTTTTAGAGTGACGTCTGTGTGTGTGTCTGTATGTGCAGATTTTGTATCCACACTAGATAAAAAACTAATGAACCGAATTTCATAAAATTTGGTAGGTAAGTCACTTGTAGGCGAATCTGGTGCTGATTAGATTTGGGTACGATTCGGGATAAAAGAACCCGCCTTCTTTTGCGAAATGGCCCGCAAAAGCTTGTATCCACTCTAGCTGTAAAACTAATTGACCAAATCCCACAAAATTTAGTAGATAAGTCACTTGTGAGTCACCCTGGTACTGATTGGATTTTGGTACGATTCGGGAAAAAAATAACCTGCCTTTTTTTTGAAAAAAAAGCCCTCAAAAATCGCAAAAATTTAAAATAAAAACTACTTATGCTCAAATATATCCATTAAATGTTTATTTAATACGTAATTTTTAATGAAGAAAAGAATAAGACCAACCCCATTACACTAGAGCTAGCCGTTCTCGAGATATGTTAGGTTTTTCGTATTTTCTCTACGCCACCTTGAAAATAAGTCCAGTTATCAAATGAGAACGAAAATTGAATTAAAAGTGAAATAAATTTAATTAAAAATAAAGAGAACGTGAATATAAGTCTGCAGGGAAAGACATGTGCTGCCCACATTAGATTTTTTTCTTTGTCTGCCAATCGGTTTACAAATGGGACTTGGGAATTTTAATCTTCAGATTTGCCTGTGCAAATAATTTTGTATAGCAGAAAGAAGGGTTATTTTACAAATATTTGGGGAAATTAAATAAAATATTTATTTGAAATGCTTGAAGAACAGTAACATTTAGAACACTACTAGATGTTGCCCATTAAAAATCATGTGCAAGACCGGGTGTATTGGCTGGTATGTAAATATAAATAAGTGGATATAAATTATGTATTATAATTTAAAAAAAATAAATTCATCACAGTATGTAGATAAGTTTTGTGGTACTCCCACAATAGGTTTTATTATCTTATCCTTATAACTTTCCCTGCAATACATGGTAATGTATAGGGAAAGCATTGGAATCATGCCGAAAATCGCAACTCGAGTTTTCGACGAATCTACGCGTTTTGAGATCTCTAGAATACGAAAAAACTAGTTTTATCGTGACGTCTCTCTCTCTCTGTGTGTGTGTGTGTCTGTACAATGTATGTATCCACTCTCACTCAAAAACTAATGGACCGAATTTCATAAAATTTGGTTGGTAAGTCACTTGGGTGTGACCCTGGTGTTGATTAATTTTTAGTACGATTCGGGATAGAGGAACTCGCCTTTTTTTGCGAAATGGCCCGCAAAAATTACCTGTATCCACGCTATATGAAAAACTAATGGACCGAATTTTACAAAATTTGGTAGATAAGTCGCTTGTGGGTTATCAACAGCACAGTTACCCTGGTGCTGTTTAGATCGTGGTACTATTCGGAAAAAATAATCTGCCTTTTTTTGCGAAATGGCCCACATAAATCGTCAAAATCTGAACTAAAAAACTACGTATGCTCAAATATATCCATTAAATGTTTGCTTTACGCCTAATTTTTAACGGTGAAGAAAATAAGACCAACCCCATTTCACTAGGACTAGCCGTTCTCGAGATATTTTAGTTTTTTCGTATTTTCTCTACGCCACCTTTGAAAATAAGTCCAGTTACCAAATGAGAACGAAAATTGAATTAAAAGTGAATTAAATTTAATTAAAACGAGAATCTAAATCTGCAGAGAAAGTCATGTGCTGCCCACATCAGATTTTATTTATAAAGTTCTCCTCTTTTTTTTATTATGCCATATTTCACAAAAACTACCACACATTTTAAAAATACCTCTCAGAAGTCAGAACTAGTAATAAAATCCATAAACTATGCCCCTTCACGAATATTTAAAGTTATTTCACAACAGATACTCATAAAAGAACTGCATTTAAGATAGGGATCTCAGAAAACACTAAACGACAGTTGGATATGAATAAATTCTTGATCTTAAGATAAGCAAAATGTATACTTTTGTTAATGTATATGGAGCAGTTTTTATGATTGAGAACAGCAATTGCAAGGTAGCATTAGGTTTCTATTCATGCGTATTGGGAATCTGATTCCACAAATGCGGTATATGTCCAAAATGCATTCTAGTAATAATGAAAGCTATAGTAATATTGTAAAAATGGAACTTCTCATGCTCATAAAAATAAATCTTTCAGTATAAAATGGAATATGAATGAAATATTGCATTATTATAACAAAGGATACGTGTATTTTTGTAATGATGGAATCTTACATTATTATAAGAATGGGATATTGCATTCTTGTAAGAATTAAAATTTGCATTATTACAAGAATGGAATCTTGCATTACTTTAAGAATGAAATCTTATATTATTATAAGAATGGAATCTTGCATTCTTGTGAAAATGCAATTTTGCATTCTTGTAGAGAATGAAATATTGCAATATGAAAGAAATATTGCATTATTATAACAAAGGATACTTGCATTTTTGTAATGATGGAATCTTACATAATTATAAGAATGAGATATTGCATTCTTGTAAGAATTGAAATTTGCATCATTATAAGAATGGAATCTTGCATTATTTTAAGAATGATTTCTTATATTATTATAAGAATGGAATCTTGCATTCTTGTGAAAATGCAATTTTGCATTCTTGTAAGAAATAATCTTGTATTATTATAAGAATGAAATCTTGCATTCCTGTAAGAATGTAATTTTGCTTTTTTGTAAGAATGAAACCTGCAGTATTATAAAGAAGAAAACCTGCATTCTTGCAAGAATATCATTTTGCATTCGTGTAAGAATGAATCTTTTGCAAAACTACCCGCCATAGAAAATACACAATGGGTACAATGGATGTTCCAATATCAATGAGAATGGTTTCTCGACGATTGGCCGAAATCGGCTTGCACTCAAACCGTCCTTTATGAAGACTATTATTGAAGACAAGACACCGACGGGAGGGACTGCAATGGTGTTGGTCCCGAGCCTCTTGGATGACAAAATGGTGCAGGGTAGTGTTCAACGACAATTCTCAGTTCTGTTTGTCGAATGACAGCCGCCGTGTGAGAGTCTGGAGGCTACATGGAAGCAGATCCAATCCTGCTGCGACTGTTGAACGCCATACTGCTCTATAAAGCGGCATCATGGTTTGGGGTGCTAACAGCTTCAATAACCGACCACCTCTGGTTCGTATCAGAGGCACAATGACGGCACGATGATATAGGGATGAGGTGCTGCAGCCGGTTGTACTTCTCTACCTTCAGCGGTTGCGAAATGCTGATTTCCAACAAGATAACGCGCGACCGCACACCGCAACCATAATCAGGCAAGCTTTACAAGATATCCCAGTGCTTCCTTGTGTGTGTGTGTGTGTGGCCTCAGATTTCTCCGAATCTCTCACCCATTGAGCATGTATGGGACGTGATTGGCCATCCTTTGGCTACCCTGCTCCCGCCTCAAACAGAGGACGACCTGTGGAGGATGGCTGAAGGCATATGGTAACCCATCCCTCAGGAAACTATCCGCACGCTCATTGCATCTGTTTCTCGAAGGGTTGCTGCTTGTATCGTATATATGTAGAGATAGTCCTTCTGCCTATTGAGCTTCCTGTTTATGTTATTACTGCATTGCATTATCCTTCTGGAATTAACATCACTTACTTATATATGCCATCCCTGTCTGTGTCCTTTCTCATCACACTGTATTCGCTCTTTCATGGTGTTGCATTTTCTGTGCAATGTAGTGCATTAAAAAAATCAGCGAAGATTTCTGACTGTGTGGATGAGCGCTTGGCGTTTTAAATTACAAAGGGTTCTGCTGTAATTACAAGTGAGATTGCATTTAAATTCGGTCTTTCAACAAGTATTATTTTTTATGAGTAAAATACTATAATGTAGCATGAAAATGCAAAACGTGCATGAAAAGTACGATATTTTATACTATTAGCAAATGACAGAAAATATATATCAGTTTTGTAAATATAAACAGCTAGAACTAACAAAATTGAACAATTCAAGAGTGCACTGAAATAAATCTGATGTGGGCAGCACATGCCTTCCCCTGCAGACTTATATTCACGTTCTCTTTATTTAATTAAATTTATTTCACTTTTAATTTAATTTTCGCTCTCATTCGGTAACCGGACTTATTTTCAAAGGTGGCGTAGAGAAAATACGAAAAACTAAAATATCTCGAGAACGGCTAGTCCTAGTGTAATGGGGTTGGTCTTATTCTTTTCGTCGTTAAAAATTACGTATTAAACGAGCATTTAATGGGTATATTTGAATATACCTAGTTCTTTAGTTTAGATTTTGAAGATTTTTGCGGGCCATTTTGCAAAAAAAGGTAGGTTATTTTTTTCTGAATCGTACCAAAATCTAATCAGCACCAGGATAATACACAAGTGATTCATCTACCGAATTTTGTGAAATTTAGTCCATTAGTCTTTCAGTTAGAGTGGATACAAGCTTTTGCGGGCCATTTCGCAAAAAAAAAGGCGGGTTCTTTTATCCCGAATCGTACCCAAAACTAATCAGCACCAGATTCGCCCATAAGTGACTTACCTACCAAATTTTATGAAAATCGGTCAATTACTTTTTTAGTTAGAGTGGATACAAAATCTGCACAGACAGACACACAGACACACACACAGACGTCACGCTAAAAATAGTTTTTTCGTATTCTAGAGGTCTCGTAACGTGTAGATTCGTCGAAAACGAGAGTTGTGATTTTCGGTATGATTCCAATACTTTCCCTATACATTACCATGTATTGCAGGGAAAGTAAAAGGTGAAAAATAAATTTGAAACGTAACAAGCGTAGTCGAAAATCATTGATATATCCTTAAAAAATTTATGTATCAATTATTGACAATTACTATACTATGTAAACTTAATACCTTATAATTATGTTAATATTAATACCTTAATTTTTAATCGAAATTATCAATTGTTCTTGTAAAAGAGATTCTCACGTTAACAGGTGATTACCAACATGAAATCCAATTTATTTTTTCTAAAACTCCCAAATACGCAAACGGATTGCTTCGCCATACTGATGCGGCGATAAAGGTTACACCACTAACAACTAAATTTAAATAGTAGTCATTATTAGAATACTTCTTCATCCTAATTGCGTTTCAAGTTAGGTAAATATCTAATTATGTGTGAAAAATGGCTCAAAATATTTAGAATTACATAACGTTATTATTTTCTGAGAAAATAGCACCTTGTTTGACACAAAATGGCGAATTAAAAAAAATTATATTTAGTTCTAGATATTTTAATAAGAAAGCCGGATATAAAGTTTCTTGCATATCCATTAATATTTGTTGCTGCTATTGTGTGCACAAGAAATCTACCACAAATATACATACAGACAGAGGTTGTCTTAGTATGTATTGGCATCAAAATCTGGAATTCGAAAATTTTCATAAAAGCAATACTTTCTCTATATAGTATGAGAAAGTAAAAATATTCAGCAATATTCTTACACATATGACTAGTTTCACGAATATTAAAAAATCATATATAATATTACAATTACATCCATTTTTTTACTTCTTTTCTCATTAATTAATCATTACTCAAAAATGAAACACTCATACTCAATCTTTCTTTATACCTCACCGTGCTTTACATTCCAACTTTGTAAAAAAAGGCGGGAAAAACTCTCAAAAATGTAGTGTCTATCTCTTACACTCAGAGGAGACATTTTGGCAATTTGCCATAGCACAGAGATCAGCGGGCTATAGCACATTAATGGAAATCTAATGTTACCCTGAAAATTACTGCTCAATCATAAAAATTGTTCGGAATATATAGCATTAGCATAACTTTTGTTTATTTTGAGATCGCGAGTTTGGCTATCCAAATATCATTTCATGTTCCCTGAGTATATTCTGAGCTAAATATAGTTCTTTTATGAGTGTCATTATAATGTAAGTCTAAACATTTGTAGAAAGGGCGTAGTTTATGGTTTTTATTAATAGCGATGACTTCAGGCGTATTTTTGTACTTTTAGATAGATTTCTGCGATATGTGGCATATCAAAAATGTTTAAAAATATTTTTTTTATAAAAATCTATATATATATATATATATATATATATATATATATATATATATATATATATATATATATATATATATATATATATTAAATGGAAAGTCTTGTTTGTTTATCTGGCTATCTGTTCCGTATACAAATCTCCAGTTTTGGATAGAATTTTTTCAAATTTTGTATGATTATTCTATATTTTATTGTAAGTAACCCTGTCTATGTTTCGATCTCCAGGGGGGGGGGGGCTACTCCAAGAGGGTGGTGTACTGATCTTAGTTCCTTATCCTCTGGTCCTCCTTTCCTGGGGAGAGGGGGTAAATTAATCTGTGGATAGGCCCGGGTGCTTGCTCTTGTTGTCCTTGAAGCAGGCGCTTCCAGATGGCGGAAAGAAACAGTGTCTTTGTGACCTGTTTCCAGAGCCGTCGGCGACTGGGGTCGAGTCTCGGCGGGAACCTTCTGGCTCAGCTTGGTGAATGATTCTGTTTCTAACATCAAGGATTGTTGATATCTATATATAAAGAGCAGTATTCTGGAGTTCTACGTAGCGTATGGCATCAGATACTGAAAACGGAGCTGGATATTAGACTCGTTTTCAACTTATTTACAACAATGGAGAATTATGAAGCTTTACGTTACGTATAACATCAGATACTGTTAACGAAGCTGGATATTGAACTCATGTTTAAATTATTTATACCTCCTTTTGTGTTGTGGATACGTTGAGAGCGATTGAGTGTTGTTTTTTATTATAGTGGTTATCCAAAGAATAAACCGTTTTTTTTTAATTATACGCAAAATTAAACATTTTATAGCAATAGCAGTATACAAACGATTATTTTCTGAAAGTTTATTAGCAGAAAATTGTTCATGTTGCTCAGTAACGGAATCAAATCGTGTGTATTCGGCAGACGATAATTTTCTGAAGCTTTATTTAAAGGAAATTGTTCATGTTTCTCAGCAACGGAATTAAGTCTAATGTTTATTTCGGCATATTTTCTGAAACTTTATTTAAAGAAAATTGTTCATGTTGCTCAGGGATAGAATTAAATCTAATGTGTAAATCAAGAGACGATTATTTTCTGAAACTTTGTTTAAAGAATATTGTTCAGGTTTCTCAGCAACGGAATTAAATCTAATGTATAATTAGGCAGACGATTTTTATTTAATTTATACCATTTAGATAATAAAGAAATGGATAGAAAAATATATTTTTTTTAAATAAACAGTATTATATTTAAAATTAGGTTGTATCAGTTACGACCTTGGGATATAATATTACGGGAATTATTGATATTTTCAATTTCTTACGTCATCTGTTTTGTTTCTAGCAAATATTTTTCAAGTTTATATATTACTATTATTCTTAACAGATTGTTGAAATAAGATAAAAGTGGCACGGGTATCTTCTGTCATTTCAGCGTCTTCGTTTCTGCGTGTGTTAACCAAACTTCAATATCTGCTTGTGAAGCTAATTTTGTAAAATGAGGGCAAAGTTTCTTATGCTACTTTTCAGGAGAATTTAAATAATTTTTTATTAGAATTTTTTGATAAACAATATAATTTAGAAAAATACAGAAATTTGCATATTTTTAATCATGAGCAATGTCGGGTATATCTGTTAGTTTCAATAATTAAGAAATTGCGATAAAATAAATTTAAAGCAGTATATTTTCTAAATTTTTATACCAGTCCAGCCTTGAAATATAAAATAACAATTCTTCTAACTTCAAACACAAATCTGCAGAATTAAACATGCTGTTCCCGTTTAACAACGTTTTAAGCAAAAAATATATAGTCAATATAATTGATAGTTAAAGCGTAAAACAATTGATCGTCAACATACGCCAGAATGAAAGCACTAAACTGGTAGATAAAGTTAGACGCAGTGCCATTTTTATCATGTTGCAACAATCGGTTAAACACTGTAAAAAATATTATATAAACATGAAATTCTTTGAATAAATATAACAGATGGCTTAAAAATTGAAAATATCAATAATTCTCGTTATCATATATCCCCGAACCGTAACTGGTATAATGCAATAAAAAATATACCATTCATTTATTAAATTTACTGTTAATCTATTTCTTTATTATTTAACTTGATTGAATGAAAATCGTCTGCGGTATAAACACGTGGTAAAAACACATTGACTTAATTGTGTAGTATGTATTTTTATTCAAATAAATCATTATGTATTTTCTTCAAATAAAGTTTCAGATAATAATCGTCTGCACTTTGTTATTTCTATACAAGTGTTGTTTTTTTAATATCTCGACAACCCCCGAGCCAAGATACTTTAAGACTCATTCCATTATTGAAGTTAAATTGAATTTCTGCATAAACTCTCATATCTGGCACATGAAATGAAATTTGCCGAAACGGCGAAATATAAAACTACTATTTCATAAAGAAAAAGAAACATATTTATTTTATCTTAAATGCAATCTAGAAAACCACTCGCAGATTTTTCTCCTCATCGCATGGTAGATTTCTGCTTTAAAGATTTAGGAATTCATTACGCCGATTTATGAAATTATTTAAATTGAATACAGTAGAATTGAATAAAGTAGAATTTCTTTTTATAACCTTTCACTTAGTTTAATTTGCGTTCGTAAAATTAGTTTAAACTGTTCCGAAAAAAATTAGGTGTATGGAAAATAGTTGATTATTTAAAAACTTTATATTTATATGTAAAAAATATTCGGCGTTGGTCCAGATTTCAGATGCAAATCTCTGATTAAAAGCGAACTCTCAAGCGACTCAAAGCGATCTCTCGAAAGCTAACGAACGCTTTAACAATACGCCAGTTTAGAACAAAAAATTTTACTCATGAATTCCGAGATTGTCTTACCTTTTTTTCATGAAACTCGTAGTAACGTATTCGCGCCCCTCCCTCTGTTGTGACGTCTGAAATCCGGAACTTGTTTCCCGTTCACTTTGCATGATCATATTTTCTAGTTTTATAAGACATTAAAAATCGCAACTTTCATATAGGAAATAGAAGAACTAGAAAGATTTTTGATTAGGATAAAAATACATCACTATATTTATGACAAAAATTAGAAACGCGCGAGTCTTAAATTTTTCGATGCAGCAATATGAAAATGAAATTATATAAAATACGCATATTTCGATGTATATTCAATTTTTTTAAATGTGAAAGAATTGCCCTACGAATTCTGTGCAAAGTTCGTCAAAAAAAACTTTTCCTATTTTTTCAATGTTGCCAAGGTGGAAAACCTACGATAATATTTTCGATCGCCAAAGAACCGATTTTGTTTGAAAATCGCTAAAAATTGCACTTCAACATAAAATAACTATAAAGAACTAATTCGATTTTTTTTTAAAAATCGCTCCGAGATGTCTTAGGACATAACTTGTACTATCGCTGCACCAAATTTCTCAGCTGTGGGTCGCTTAGATTTTTTGATACGCGATCAAAATGCGAACAGACGAATAAAAAAAAATATTTTATTATGAAATACAGGCGGCCCTCGACTTTCGCACATAATTGGTTCCTGAAAATGTGTGCGAATGTTTGTTCGAAAGTAGAGGGATGTAAGAAAAACATCAAACATTGTATTTTAAAATATTTATTTCTCAATAATAATATTTATGTATAAATATACATAATTAAGTTAACGAGGCGTGTTGAAGTGCTTTCTTTATAAACTTGTCAAGAGTTAGTTGAATACCATCTTTTTTTTTTTCTTTTCTTGATAAAGAATTCTATAACATGCTGCGTCTTTCTCAATCGACATACGTACTTGAGATATACGTTCTCTATTGGGATCACATTCTTCCATGAAAGTCAAAAATTTGTCAAGATGCATGAAGGCTTCATTCATATTTTTGATTGTCAAAGTCTGGACGATTTTATCAGATTCTTCTTCCTCACTTTCATTGTGTATTTCATTTAAATCTTGTTGCTCAATTAAGTATTCATTTGACAGAGGTACTGAGTGAGATTCAATCAACTCATCAACATCTTCGTCGTTGACGGCCAAGTTTAGTTCATTCATTAGGCTAACTATTTCATCTGTGATAGTTTTTGGAGTTTCTTTAGAATTTATAAAATCACTCATCATGTGTGGGCATAATTGTTTCCAGGAACCTTTCATTGTTGGCCCTTTTATTTCAGCCCAAGAGTCTCCAATATTGTTTATTGCGTTCCATATATTATAGTTCTTCCAAAAATGTCTTAATGTAGTCCCACCTTCCCTGTCAATTCACTTGATGGCCCGATTCATTATTGTCCTCATAATATCGTTTAAACGTAGCTACTATCACACACACACACACACACACTGTTTGGTCCATGGACTGTATGAGGCAGGTAGTACTAGGAGGAAGAAACACAACATTGATTTTGGGAAATAAATTCTGCAGAGATTTTGAGTGTCCTGGATCATTGTCTAAGATTAGTAATGCTTTAAATTGTAAATTTTTATCTTTACAGTATTGCTTAACTGCAGGCACGAAATGAAAAGTGAAACAACCAATCTGTAAATATTAACATAGTAACCCAGACTTTTTTATTTGATTTCCAAATGACTAGAAGCAATTATTTATCTTTCCCTTTCAATGCTCTGGGATTTTCTGCTTGATAAATTAACATTTGCCTCAATTTTAAATCACCAGCTAAGTTTCCACCAAGAAGCAATGTCAATCGGTTTTTAGAAGGTTTATGTCCAGGGGCAACTGATTCTTTCTTCGATAAGAATGTTCGATTAGGCATTTTTTTTTCCAAAATAAACTCGCCTCGTCTGCATTGAATATTTGGCTAGGAGAACATTCTCCATCTACAATAATTTTGGACAATGAAGAAATAAATTCTTTTGCAGCATCTTTATCTGCATCAGCCGATTCTCCAGTGAATTTAATATTATGTAAAGAATACCTCATTTTAAATTTGTCGAACCAGCCATTACTTGCTTGAAACACAGTGTTAGAATCTTCATTTAATCTAGTCTTCCAATCTTCATGGAAACTAAGAACCTTAGCTTGAATAATTGAAATACTCAGAGGGACATCGTTTTGATGTTGATTATCAATCCATGACGACAAAGATCTTTCCATTTCATCCATCACTATGCCGTGTCTTTTGGAAACAATCTTTGAAGATATATTTCCACAATTTTGAACGTATTCCTTCATTTTATTCTTGGTTTTTAAAATTGAACATATCGTAGACCTGTTTATGTCGTACAAACAGCCGATTGAAGCAAAAGGTTCACCGCTTTCAGAAGGTCTAATTATTTCGATCTTTGTCTGGATCGTATGAAGTTTGAGTCCGTAATTTCTTTTTGTTCGTATCAACACTGTAGTTTCTCACTCATGTTTATAAATTTATAAGGGCGAAATATTTAAACATAAACAAATAAATTGGCAAAACACACAACGCGAGACTAAACCTGTTTAATACATTGTATGTATTTGACATTCGGCCCCTCGGAACCCTAGTGACGTCACAACGATTCCAAGAAGTCCACTAGTCTAGGCAGCAAATAAAAAATTGAATTTTTTAAAATGTGCGAAATAGCGAATTGTGCGAAAGTAGCATGTGCGAAAGTCGAGGGCCGCCTGTATATGTTAATTTTTTATGTCTTTGCTCATTCATTCTGTCTGTCTGTCCGTTCGCGCGATAACTGCCGTAAAAACGTAACTCTGGAGTCTGGAATATAGGTGATATAAATGAAATATTCATTAATTTTACATAGAGAAGCAAACGATTTTATAGCATTGCCTTTATCGATGAAGTTTTAAGCACGGAGTTAGTAAGTACTTTTACTTCCGTGCTTTTAAGTTTCAAAGTAAAATAAATTATTGTAGTGCTGTGATAATTTATAAAATGTCACTGCTGAATGTAACGCATTTTAGAGATGTTTAAATAAAATTGCACTGCATTTGTAAAGTGCTTCATAATCAATGCTTTGTGCATGATTGATTTTTCTTGTTATTTTATTTCTTTTTCTTGTTCTTTTCGCGCTATATCCTAAAGAAGTCACTTAAATTTTTCTGCTTAACACTAAAGTTTAAAATTTGCGTTTTGACGGAAACAATACTTTGAATCGTGTCACTTTAAGCAAGAAAAATGTAACACTTTCTAAATAATACATATATCTTCGCAAAATTATTTAAAAAATTATAACTAGTAATTTTCAATTAGTTTAAATAATTCTTTAAATTAGATTTTAAGCTGGGGAGGCTCAGCTTTTTAGCCTCAATGGACGCTAAGCCTATGATATACAGGATGCAAGAACGAATCCAAATTTCTAGATAACTTACGTTCATTCATAAGCACAAAGTAAACAAGAACACTATACAATCAAACAGCTCTTAAATGCTCCACTAATTGCACAGAATAAGCGATATTATTCTTAAAATACTGAAGAAAATATTTTCACAAAACAGCAGATGTCCTTCCGAGAGGTTGGTGGTAGGGGAAGGAGGGTACGGTCCCTGTGGATGCCTCCCCCACTGGGTTCCGGTCAAAATTGGGTGGCACTTCCCGACCGTCCAAACAGTTACCTTACACCTTTCTGGTAGGTCGGACGGTCTGGGTTTCAACAACAACAAAACAGCAGATACTATTCTCAAAAATCACAGTCCAATGTAGCTCGTGTCGCGTAAATTCGTAAACTCCGCTGCAACGGAGGGGTGAGTCCTCTTTATAGTTCCTCAATAGAAACTTCTGGTAATCTCTATATCTAAAAAAATAATTGTTCTATCGAGAAGTTTCTGGAACATTTCGAAATTCGCCAAATATCGCCAAATTGTCGATAAATTGCCAAATCTGGAAACCCTTCTAACTGGGAAATCCTGGCAACCCTGAGCACACGTCATCCTCACGTCCTACTGACGCCATGCACTGTATTTTCTTCGCTCGACCTTCCAGACAGACGCAAAAGGAGGCGCCAATCAGAACATTGCTCATTTGCAATAGTATCCACTAATAGATCAAATTTCACAAAATGTAGTACTTGTATTGTAATGTAGATAAGTCACTTGTGCTTTACCCAGGTGTTACTTAGCTTTTAGTACGATTCGGAAAAAAAATAACCTAATTTGTTTTGCGAAATAGCCCGGAAAAGTCGTACACTTTAGCTGAAAAATAACTAACCAAGTTTCACAAAATTTGGTAGATACACAACTTGTGGAATACCTTTGTGCTAATTATATTTTGGGTACGATTTGGAAAACAAGAACCTGCTGTTTTTAAGGAAAAAGCTCGCATAAGCAGTAAAAATATAAAATAAAAGACTACATATGCTCAAATGTATCATAAGCATTTAGTATTAACTAAATGCTTATGTTATACGCAATGCAATTTTTGACAAGAAAAATATAAGACCGCTCTCATAACTCTTGAACTAACCGATCTACAGATATTTTAGTTTTTTCGCATTTTCGATACCTTGCCTTTTTCAAGTACCGCCAATTTCGAAAAGAAAACGAAAATATAATTAAAACTGCAAATTCACAGTAATTTCAAATAATTACTCGGGTTAATTTGTACAATTAAACTGAATTTAATAAATTATGAAAGAAAGAAAAATATTTTGAGTTTGTAGGGACAATTATATGTTGTCTACATCAGATTTTTACATTCCTTACAATGCATGGTAATGCATAGGGGAAGTATTAATATCGTGTCAGAAATCGGTACTTGGGTCTTTAGAGAATCTACACGTTTTGAGCACTTTATAACCCGAAAATAGTATTTTTAGCTTGATGACTGTGTGTGTGTGTATGTTTATCTATTCTAGTTCAAAAGCCAATCGACCAAATTTCTCAAAATTTGGTAAATAAGTCATCTGCAGCTGACTCTCCTGCTAATTAGATTTTGGTACGATTTGAGAAAACAGAATCTGGTTCTTTCGGCAAAAATCGTCAAAATCTAAAATAAAAGACTGCATATGCTCAAATGAATCAGTTAAATGTTTGTCTTATACGTAACTTTTAAGACGAAATGTGTAAGACAAACTGCATAACTCTAGAAAAAACTGTTCTCCAGATATTTTAGTTTTTTTTTTTTGGCAACATGACAAGACGTATTTTCCTGCATTCAGTCATATAAAAGAATAAAAACGAAAATTGAATTAAAACTGTAAATTCAGTATAATTTTAATTAATTTTTCGTGTCGTATTCAACAATTAAACTCTTTTTACTTTCCTTATATACATAATGTATAAGGAAAGTATTGTAACGGGATCGAAAATTCGAATTCGAGTTTTCGACGGGAGAGCACGTTTCAAGCATCCCTGATCACGAATAAAACATTTTTGAGGTGATGTCTGTGTGTGTGAAAGTATGTGTTTGTGTGTGTGTGTCAGTGAGTCTGTGGAGACGATAACTGACGAACGAATGGACCGATTCGAACCAAATTTGGTACAAAAATCACAATCCGTAAACACTGGAAGCCTATAGTTTTTATATGTAATCGAATGTTCAGAACTCCCCTAAATTTCGAATGAAATTTTGAAAATATCGTCAAAAAATCAAAACCGCTAATAAAGTTACGCAAATAGACATTTCTTATGTAATTTTTCATTAGAAAACGATTGGCATAAATTTTAGAACGCTAACATGAACCGTTCTCGAGATATTGTATATTTTTCAAAAAAATTATGAAAAAGTCACATAAAAGAAAAAAATTCCTATTGAGAAACATGTTCACTTTTCATATGTAATACCATGCGATAAATTGAGTGACATCATTCTCGTGTATCTAGCTCGTTCCATTCATGAAAAAATATACTGTGAATAATACTTTTGTATTTGAACGTCAATAGTCATTTATTTGCTGTAAGAATAACTTTTTTCTTAGTGCATAACGCTTGGCGAGATTTTGGCGACCAATTTGGCGGAATGTCGCCAACTTGGCGACTTTTTTTAAATGTTGCCAAATTAATGAAAATCTCGCCAAATGGATAAAAATGATGCTAAATCAATGAAAATGACGACTAATTGTCGAAAATTCAATATCTTGGAAAGAATATTAGTATCTACTATAAGAAAAACTTATTTTTTTACTGTAAAAGTAGTAAATTCATTACATTATATAAGGAAAGTCATGTGTTTCCCACATCAGATTTTTAATGATTATACGAGGGTTACACTGAAGTTTTTGAAATACGGCTAAGTGGTACAAGTTAAACTTACAACTCTTAGTAGTGTTCAAAGTACTCCCCTCCAAAATCAATGCACTGTTGTAGGCGAATTTCCCAAAGATTGAATGCGTCAAGCCATCCATTTCTTGGAATCGATGACAAATATGCTTTTATAGCCTCATCAATATCATCTTCGAAATGAAAACGACGTCCACTTAATTTTGTTTTTAGATTAAAAAATATGATGTGGGCAACACATGACTTTCCTTTTATAATGCAATGAATTTACTACTTTTACAGTAAAAAATAGTTTTTTTTTATAGTAGATACTTATATTCTTTCCAAGATATTGAATTTTCGACAATTAGTCGTCATTTTCATTGATTTATCGTCATTTTTATCCATTTGGCGAGATTTTCGTTAATTTGGCAACATTTCAAAAAGTCGCCAAGTTGGCGACATTCCGCCAATTTCGTCGCCAAAATCTCACCAAGCGTTATGGACGAAGAAATAAGTTATATATATATATATATATATATATATAACTTATTAGATATTGAATTTTCGACATATATTATATAACTATTATTATATATTTATATATTATATAACTTATTAGATATTGAATTTTCCACAATTAGTCGTCATTTTCATTGATTTAGCGTCATTTTTATCCATTTGGCGAGATTTTCGTTAATTTCGCAACATTTCAAAAAGTCGCCAAGTTGGCGACATTCCGCCAATTTCGTCGCCAAAATCTTGCCAAGCGTTATGGACGAAGAAATAAGTTATTCTTACAGCAGATAAATTGGCGTTCAAATGCAAAAGTATTACACAAAGTATCTTTTTTCATGAATGGAACGAGCTAGATCCACGAGAATGATGTCACCCAATTTATCGTATGATACTATATATGAAAAGTGAACATGTTTCTCAATAGGAAATATTTTTTTTTCTATTTTATATGACTTTTTGATAATTTTTTTGAAAAATGTGCAATATCTCGAGAATGGTTCATGCTAGCATTCTAAAATTTATGTCAATCGTTTTCTAATAAAAAATTACATAAGAAATGTCTGTTTACGTAACTTTATTATTGGTTTTGATTTTCTGACGATTTTTTCAAAATTTCATTCGGAAATTTAGGGGGATTCTGAACATTCGATTGCGTATAAAAACAATAGGCTTCCAGTGTTTACAGATTGTGATTTTTGTACCAAATTTGGTTCGAATCGGTCCATTCGTTCGTCAGTTATCGTCTCCACAGACCCACTGACACACACACACACAGACATCACTTCAAAAATGTTTGATTCGTGATCAGGGATGCTTGAAACGTGCTCTCCCGTCGAAAACTCGAATTCGAATTTTCGACCCCGTCACAATACTTTTCTTATACATTATGTATATAAGGAAAGTAATAAGAACACGTGAAAGTAGAAAATAAATTTTAATCACACATGAAATTGAATCGAATTGAAAATGTAGGAAGTTTCAATTCAGAAGAATACAATTTATTTAACTTTACCGTGCGCTATAGTGTAGGGGAGGAGATTGAATTTCTCTCAATTTATTTTTTATTTATTTTCTTTGCTTAATTACTTTTTTATTTTATTTTATTATTTAAAAAAGATAGTCATGACATATATTAATGACATAACGACGTCAAAATTGAATAGGTGAAAATGTTCTACAATATGAAACTGTGTGTCGAGTTTCAACTCTTTACATGTTCTAGTAACCAAGAACAAGCAGGCAAAAAATAAGGTATGTCATTCGTATCCATTTGGTTATATTTTCGTTAATTTGGCAACATTTAAAAAAGTCGCCAAGTTGGCGACATTCCGCCAAATTCGTCGCCAAAATATCGCCAAGCGTTATAAATGGATAAATAAGTTATTCTTATAGCAGATAAATGACTATTGGTTTTCAAATACAAAAGTATTACTCAAAGTATCTTTTCTCATGAATGGAACGAGCTAGATCCACGAGAATGATGTCACCCAATTTATCGCATGATATTACATATGAAAAATGAACATGTTTCTCAACAGTTAATATATTTTTTTTTAATTTATGGGATTTTTTGATAAATGTATTTAAAAATATGCAATATCTCAAGAATGGTTCGTGCTAGCGTTCTAAAGTTTATGTCAATCGTTTTCTAAGGAAAAATTACATAAGAAATGTCTATTTGCATAACTATATTGAAGGTTTTGATTTTTTGAATATTTTTTCAAAATTTCACTCGAAAATTTAGGGGGGGGGGGTTCTGAACATTCGATTACCTTTAAAAACAATAGCCTTTCAGTATTTACGGATTGTGATTTTTGTACCAAATTTCATTCAAATCGCTCCATTCGTTCGTGAGATATTGTCTCCACAGACTCACTGACACACACACACACGCAGACATCACTTCAAAAATGTTTGATTCATGATCAGGGATGCTTGAAACGTGCTCTCCCGTCCAAAACTCGAATTTTCGACTCCGTCACAATACTTTCCTTATACATTATGTATATAAGGAAAGTAAAAATAGCCAAAAGTCACATAGCAAGATCAGAAGAATAGGGTGGATGTTCTATCACTTTGATACTTTTTTGTTCAAGAAATTCAACTGTCATTCTTGCTGAATGAGAAGATGCATTGTCAAGTGAAGCACGAGTCTTCTAACATTTCCTGAAGAATTTCTGGGAGACATTTAGTGGTGTACCAATTAGCTGTAACTGTCTTCTATCCCTCTAGCTTTATGGCTTTAACCAGACCTGTATTTTGAAGAACACTGCATACATTACTTTTTTCATTGTTCGCTGTCTTTTCAGTTGGTTTGGGAGTCATCTTCAAAGACCCACACTTTACTTTCTTGAGGTGTTGGAATGTCAAAAAACGGTATGTACATTTCATCTCGGTAAATTCTCAGAATAGGCCCCCACTCGTTTTTTTTTCTAAGTACAAAATTGCGCCAAGTTGGCCGTGTTTTGAAATTGACTCCTCCCAATTGAAGTGACGTATATTCCCGTGTTTTAAAATAGGCTCCTCCTACAATAGTGACGTCTTATTCTAGAGTTTTATGAACTGTAATTTTATTAAATGATATTGCAATTGAATATAAATAAAAGTTAATAATACTTATAAAAAGATTACAAACGATACTTAGTAAACGGATTGCACTTTAACAAAATTTAAGAAAAAACGGAACTTAGAAAAAAGTTCGTACTTTAACTAAATTTAAGAAAAAACGGAACTTAGAAAAAAGTTTGTACTTTAACTAAATTTAAGAAAAAACGGAACTTAGAAAAAAGATTGTACTTTAACTAAATTTAAGAAAAAGCAGAACTTAGAAAAAAGTTTGTACTTTAACTAAATTTAAGAAAAAGCAGAACTTAGAAAAAAGTTTGTACTTTAACTAAATTTAAGAAAAAACAGAACTTAGAAAAAAGTTTGTACTTTAACTAAATTTAAGAAAAAACAGAACTTAGAAAAAAGTTTGTACTTTAACTAAATTTAAGTAAAAA
The DNA here is from genome assembly GCA_951213105.1 of Amaurobius ferox. Classification (NCBI taxonomy): domain Eukaryota; kingdom Metazoa; phylum Arthropoda; class Arachnida; order Araneae; family Amaurobiidae; genus Amaurobius; species Amaurobius ferox. The sequence goes on from OX578150.1 coordinate 78,186,470, forward strand.
CGGAACTTAGAAAAAAGTTTGTACTTTAACTAAATTCCAGAGAAAACGATACTTAGAAAAAAGTTTGTACTTTAACAAAAATCAATGATTTTAGAAATAATGCAGTGTCACAATCATTAAGTAATTTTAGGGTTTCTTTACTGATTCTGACACGCTCCGCTTTTTGGTGTTCTGTTAAATTATGGGGGACCCAACGACAAACTAATTTTTTCATATGCAATTCTTCATGAATAATTTTATGTATAGCTGCGGATTCAATGTCAAGTTCCTTCTGTATTGTGGTATCGATTTCCGTGATTACCAAATTTTGAAGTGGCTTCACGGTATCAAATTGTGGAATAGGATTTTGTAAATAAGAACAGTTCGAAAATAAATAGGAGATCTGCAACTGCCGTCTATCTCAAGATATAATTAGTAGGTAATAATTAGAAGCGTATTGGTGATTGTATAGAAGTTTTGATACCCTCTTACAACGTTATTGCTCTGTGTTGACCAGGTCCTATTCCCTGGCCGATTCTAGGAATAGGTTGGTCAGCCATAAATCGATGTTAATGCAAAGGAGCGATACATAAATTAAACAAGTTGTGGAAAGCAGAATAAGTTAATTATATTGATAAATATTTATTCAAATTGAAATTAAATATTTTAAGCAATTATATATAAAGGCATATCTATGTCCACCAGTAATAACCTTTGTCCAATAATAAGTAACCTCGATGCAACTCATATCAATACTAAAAATCTGATGTGGGCAACACATGACTTTCCTTACATAATGTAATGAATTTACTACTTTTACAGTAAAAAAATAGGTTTTTCCTATAGTAGATATTAATATTCTTTCCAAGATATTGAATTTTCGACAATTAGTAGTCTTTTTCATTGATTTAGCGTCATTTTTATCCATTTGGCGAGATTTTCGTTAATTTGGCAACATTTCAAAAAGTCGCCAAGTTGGCGATATTTTACCAAATTCGTCGCCATATCTCGCCAAGCGTTATGGACGAAGAAATAAGTTGTTCTTACAGCAGATAAATGACTATTAGCGTTCAAATACAAAAGTATTACTCAAAGTATCTTTTTTCATGAATGGAATGAGCTAGATCCACGAGAATGATGTCACCCAATTTATCGCATGGTATTACATATGAAAAGTGAACATGTTTCTCAATAGGAAATATTTATTTTTCATTTTATATGACTTTTTGATAATTTTTTTGAAAAATGCGCAATATATCGAAAACGGTTCATGTTAGACTTCTAAAATGTATGTCAATCGTTTTCTAATGAAAAATGATATATAAGAAATGTCTATTTGCATAACTTTATTAAAGGTTTTGATTTTTTGACGATTTTTTCAAAATTTCATTCGAAAATTTAGGAGGGTTCTGAACATTCGATTACATATAAAAACAATAGGCTTCCAGTGTTTACGGATTGTGATTTTTGTACCGAATTTTGTTCGAATCGGTCCATTCGTTCGTCAGTTATCGTCTCCACAGACTCACTGACACACACAGACAGACATCACTTCAAAAATGTTTGATTCGTGATCAGGGATGCTTGAAACGTGCTCTCCCGTCGAAAACTCGAATTCGAATTTTCGACCCCGTCACAATACTTTCCTTATACATTATGTATATAAGGAAAGTAAAAATGTACTTACAGATTTTCATGTACTCAACTATACGGCAAAGGGGGGAGAGAGGAGGCTGGAACACACAGCTCCAGCTATTAGGACTTCAATGGGCTCTGAATGGCCACAAGTTCAAGATCTGGAATAATCGTGCTGGAACGTGATATTCAGCACTATTCTTAAGGTTGACTATTCTGTGTCTCCATCAGGGCGGAGGATTCATTCTCGGGTAGCACTTCATCTTCTCAAATTCTGCACCCCTTCAACATTCCACCCTTGCGGACCAACCCGAAAGTCGTCAAAGTCTTATCGATTACATGCTGGAACTTACTGATCGTCCAATATACTAATTCCCAGGTTTCGAATTCAATACGTACATTTCATATACCCATATTTTCCAATCCACGAGAATTTACAATTCATCGGATAACACGCCGTGACCTCACCGGCGTCCACCTTTGCCATAATTCAGGGTCAAAATGCCACTGCCACGAGCGTCGGCCAAACAGCCTATACGTCACCGATCAATCAAGCCCTCATTGGCTAAACGACACCTGCATCAGTGACGTATCGTAATTAAAACCGCGACAAACGTCACTATTAGACGAACGCTGGCGACAGTGGAAACAAAACTACGTTTCTTCACGTAAGTCGTCTGCCAGAACAGAAAATAATTCAGCAAAATGGCTCAGAAACGCAGGTAATCGTGATTGTGTTCCTAAAGTTGATACGAACACTATCAATTGGTAGGTACATCGATTAACATTTTTCGAATGGCCGACACATTATCTGGAACTACAGCTGACAAAGGTTTCCTTTGTGTTTTTCATCCAGGAGAGAATTTCGACCTCTTCTAAACTCTGTAAACCATCCGAATACAGTGGCATGAGATGAGCATCATTTCCATATGCTAATTATAGACGTTCTCGATTTAACCCCACTTTAAAATTATAGAAAATCATAGCTCGATAATGCTCTCGTGTCAAGTCCACTTTATTTTCTTTCAAAATTTATTCTACGATAGCTAAATTGTAATTGTTGCCACAAATTATCGTCTGCGGTCATAAGAGTTCAAATTTAAATATCCAGCCAAAAAATTTTTTTCTAGCGCGTATCGTCTGTCCCTGTCTCAAAAATTTCAGTGTGATCCTCGCATAAGAAAAAAAAAATATGTATTTGAGTCTGTAGGGAAATTCCTGAGCTGCCTACATCAAATTTTTATACAATACTAAGAGAAAGAATAAACCAGAAAGAAAAAGAACGTTTTTTAATCATATACGGTATCTAATTTTCAATTTTGATGTTCAGGGAAATAAGTAACTAATAAAAATTTTTAATCGCACATTTGCTTATTGAATTTAAATTGAGTTTCTGCGAAAACCTAGAGACTTGTCACTTTACATGTAATTTTCCGAAACGACTAGATTAAACTTAATCATAAATATTGATTAATCGCATAAAAATATTTATTTTATCTCAAACTATATCTGGAAAAAAGCTTTTCCATTCATATTAGTTTTTATTTGTAAGTTTTAGTTATTCATTATTCCAATTTATAAAATAATTTAAAATGAAAGCAGTTAAAATCTTATCTTAAATGGATAATATTTGAAAATCATTTAAATTCAGAAGAATAATTTGTTTTCATAATTTTCGACTTTATATATATAATCGGTAATCTCTAGGTAAATTCTACTTAGCTAAAAATTTACGATCAATGCAGATTCTAAAGTTATCAAAATTAAAAATTATACAGATGCGTTGTGTCATCAGAATAGTACGCAGTGTGACGATTGGTTAAGAGTCCCTAGTCCTGAGACTTTAACCTCCGGTATGAGACCTTTATTTGATAAGCAGGATATTATTTGAGCAGAGATCAGAAACGTATTATATCTTAATTTATTTATTTTTATTCGATAATTTTTCTGGATTGTATGCTGGCAATTTCTGAATAAAGTTTCATTTCTATTTTCCTGCTTTACAAAAAAAAATGTTCGTTACCAAAGAAACGCAAACATTCTATGGGTGTTTATGAGCTATAATGGGAATTTATAAGGTTTCTAGAAAAATCCTTAAACATGACAATAACTTTATAAGGAAAGGTCCCTGAGTTAAGTCTTATAGATAAGTGAGCACCTGTACGAATAAAAGTGATTGCAACACCTGTTGAAGAGAATTTACAATGTTAAGATAATGAACTCTCATGAAGCAAGATAGACGAAAAAAGCTAATTACAAAGTTGTAGATCATTATTTAATTAGTAGAAATCGACTTCATGAACTTACAAAACGTGTATATGGAAGGCAATAAGTATCTGTTTTAAAGCCGGAACAACAGGGTCTGTAACACGATGACACCGGCAATGCCTGTCAAAGCAGGCGATAATATTCTTTAAAGAATTTAAATGTGCATTGCTGCTGATGGAGTGCATTTTTAACAGGCTGTACTTCTGAGTATGTAAGTGTTGCTAATTTTAGCATTCTTGGATGGAACAGAAATCCCCTAACAACCATTTTGTGTCAAATAAATGTCCATCAATAAATGTTGTGTCAAATAAAAATAAAATTACAGTTTTGTGTCAATTCCTACTCATTAAATAGTACTCTACAACATCGTACATGGAATTTTTTCGTGTATTTCGCCTTGTTGCTACGTTTCAAATTCTCTGCTGGAGGACGCTGGAATTACATTTATTCGATAAGGAATGACCCCTTTACCTTAATAAACCTAACGCGTACACTCATGGACCTTGCCTTACAAAGTTATTGGGGGTGTTTAAGGAATTTTCTAGAAATCCTTTATATTTAATATATTTTTTTATAATTTATAAAAATCATTAAACGAATTTTCAGTGTTAATTGTTTTGCCTTTTTTTATTCATCTTTCTTACACAATTTATTTTTATTTTCCTCTTTTCTTAAGTAATACTAAATGTATCGTTAAGACAAAAAGTTCGATAAGCACTGCATACAATACACTGATTTATAAAGTAAAAGTACATTTATCTTACCTTCAAATACTTTATTTTTTCGGCATAGATTACTTTTTAACTTCGTCCATCAATTTCTTTTCTAGACATTAAGAAGAACTCCTAAAAACGATCCTTTTAAAAGCTTTCCATACAAAATACGTTAAAAATAATTTTTCATAAGTTTTTGGAAACATCTAGAAAACACTTGAATAGGAAAATTCTATTATCAAATTAGCATTCACAGCTAATGTATTTTCTTTTTATTCTAAACTGGATAAAGCTCCCTTAATTTTGCGCTGATATGTACTAGTCGCCATTTTATCTTAATTCAAATCTTGATTATTGAGTAATAATTCCAGATACGTTATCAATGGTTTGATAATACTGATGTATGAATATAAACATAACGCACAGGCAAATTTCTTCAATAGTATTCTTATATTATTTATTTCTTATATTAAGTGTGTTTCATTCATTATATTGAGTGCTTTCTAAGATTGTACAGGAGTTATCAGATGCCAAATTCAAAATTACAAACTTCATATCAGAACATAGTCCTGCAAATATGTTGAGTGATGAACTTTTAACAAAACTCTCCAACATGTAGTTGAAAAGTGTTTATGACTTTGGTCATTCTGTCTGTCTGTCTGTCCGTTCGCACGAGAACTGCTGCAAAAATGACTTATCGAAAAGAAATTTTAGCATGTTGTTGAGACGGTCTGTGAGATGTCTGGGAATGAAAAGGAATAATATCACCCAATTAGTTTCGGATTGAAACCGAGTTAAAAAAAAAGGGAAATACATTGAACTAGTTGGAACTTACTTTTTCAAATACTTTTTAAGCGAAGTTAAAATTCACAAATTGCTTAGAAAATTTTAAGAAATATTGAAATTATCACATAAAATCTTTAAAAAAATTCAGCAAAATATGTTGGGTAGTTTTAAGATAAAAATTGAAATAATAATTACACCCACGATATAGAGAGTCCGGTCGTCCAAATAGTTACTCATGTCCTCTGGATGAGTCGGACGGCCTGGGGTTTCCACCCACGATATAGAGATCACGTGACTCATTGTAAAATAAAATATGGCTCCAGTTTTTCCCGATGTTACCGTAGATGTTTGTTCGACCCAGACCGTCCGATCCACCCGAAGATGTAAGATATCTGTTTGGACGGCCAGAGAGTGCTGCCCAATTTAAACCGGAACCCAGTGGGGGTGGCATCCACAGAGACCGTACCTTCCTTCCCCTACCACTAACCTCACGGAAGGACTTACGGACCCACATGTTTAACGTGATCGTACTCCGCTCGAACACGGCGACAGTTTGTTAAGAGGCGGAAATCGAACTCGGGTCGTCCAAGCGCATTTCCCACGTGCTAACCACTGGGCTGTCGCGCTCCACCGCAGATGTTTAAAGATCGTTAAAATTTATATTTAGTGTTGCATCCTTCATAAATCCACTTTATTTTTGCGTGTTATCTTTATCTAAATTCTGTTCCAACGCCATTACAATATTTTTGATTTCAAATTATCACCAAACTGTGATTATTCCTGAAATTTTAACGTTTATACTATAGCATTCAGAATGTAAACAAATCAAGCGATTGTAAGGTGAGTTGTATAAAAATTGCGGATTTTTTTTCTCGCAAAATTATTTAGTTCTGGTGTCTGGAATATGAGTGATATGAATGAAATATTCATTGATTTTACATAGAGAGGCAGACGATTTATATGTCGATGACGTCATTTTAATAAAGTTCAATTTGTATAACTGGCATTGTCTTTTTTGATGACGTTTTAACCTTCCAAATACAATAAATTAAAGTAGTACTGTAATAATTTAAAAATATCAGTGTTGAATGTATCAAATTTTATAGATGTTCATCTAGAGTTGCATTTCAGTTGGAAAGTGTTTCATAATCAATGCTTTGTGTATGATAGATTTTTCTTGTTTAGATATGCAAAGGTTCACTGTCCCTGCCTTGTTTGAACCACAGATCGTCCAACTAGCCAGCCGATACACTAACCATTGTGATTAGAACTTGTTCTCGTCGAAGCGGCTCATATAACCAATCTTCTGATGTCAGATCAGAATGTAACTGTCGGTCTGAATGACCGTCTTCGTCATATGAAAACGAAAATCGAATTAAAACTGCGGATTCAGTGAAATTTCAAATCCATATTATTTTGTGCAGTTGCACTCAATTTAATGAATTGAAAAAGAACGAAAGGGCAAATAAACTTTTTGTCTGTTGAAAATGAATTTGGGATTTTTTTGTGAATGAATTTGTGGTTTCTACGTGGATCTACAGTATGGCACATGAATGTGGTGAAAATATCGAGTAAATCTTTGTACTAATATATAAGTTGCAATAATACACTACGTGACAGTGAAAATGAGACACCAAGAAGAAGTGGGCAGAAAGTGAAGAAAATCGCCAAACAGAGAGAGACAGCAACGAACAATAAGTGAAGTTTATTGCAAAATGATACACCTATACACTGAGCGGTAACACCGTCTGATCAGTAGCTTCTAAGACCACCGCGGTCGGCGATACAGGCAGCAACACGTCTAGGTAGAGAATCAATGAGCGTGAGGATGTTATACTGAAGGATGGCTGCCCATTCCCTGCCAACCATTTGCCAGAGTTCGTCTTCTAAACGAAGCGGTGGCAGCGCACGCAAACAACATCCAGTCACCTCCCAGACGTGTTCGATTGGTGAGAGATCAGGGGAGACTAGTGGCCAATAAAGCACTTGGGTACCTTGCAGGGCATGTTCACTGATGCGTGCCGTGTGTGATCGAGAGTTATCCTGCTAGAAAATGGCATTGGGCATCTCCTGAAGGAAGGATAGTGTCACCGACCGCAGCACATCATCCACTTATCGTTGGGCCGTCATAGTGCCCTCAATACGGACTAGAGGTGACCTGCTATCGTAGGCAATGGCGCCCCAAACCATGATGCTGCGGTGTGGCGTTCCACAGATGCGTCCGGATGGGACCTGTCACTGCTTCGATGCCAGGCTCGCACACGGCGACTGTCATTGCTAAAACAGACGCGTGACTCGTCTGGGAACACGACCCTGTGCCGTTCCGCAGTCCACGTGGCTCTATCCCGACACCATTATAAACGGAGACGTCTGTGCAGGTCGCCGGCGACCAATCGGTGGATAATGGTCCTGGTCGATATGGGAGCATCAAGGGTGTCCTGTACATGCTGCAAAATGGCGACGGAAGTGGCCTGCGGGGCGCAACGCTACGGATTGCCTTGTTCCACGCGTGATGACGTCGCTCTAGCCGTACCGGCACCCCTCAAACGTGCCACATTCCCTTGTTCCAACCATCTTTGCCATAGTGGACGCATGCAGGTGGCTGTCCGCTGAGATTTGACGTATGAATCAACCTGTCCTTCTGAGTCCGTTCGCTATACCCCTCGTGAAATCGTCTGTCTGCTGGAACTGCCTCGGTTGGCGGCGGCCTGGCATTCTTTGCTACTACACGTTTCCTCTGAGACAAAAAAATGCAAAATGATAACCGTGGCAGAGAGAGCGGCGCCATTATTGCCGATTCTGCAGGTTCCTTCCCTTATATCTCACTCAACGTGCGCAGGACAGATGCGCATTTCGCATCATTTAAATACCTTGGTGAGCTGCGTCTACCCTGCAATTTGCATATTTTTCTACTCCGTCTTGATGTCTCATTTTAACTGTCACGTAGTGTAATATTTGTAATAAAGAGACCAGTATTAAAATAAAAAAAATTCAGAAACAAGCATTTTGTAAAATACATGCACATATTCCTTCGAAATTTATTTATGGAAAAAAATTAATTTTTATCGCTTCGAATAAACAGTTGTTAAAAATGCTTTTAAAAAGTTGTTAAAAAAGTTTATGACTTTCGAATTCCTTTATGAAATGCAAGAAATAAAATGTCGGATAAGCCAAGTTTGCATTTTGATTCCAAACATTAAGAATTGAAGAAAAAAAAGATTAGCCCCATTAACAGCTGTGTTGATCGTACAAAAAAATTGCTGTCATCTCAACAGTTTTCATACATCCATGATAATTTTTTTCCAAAAAATATCTAATCTTGGCATTTCCATCTCGCTTGGGGAAACTGAGGAAAGGGCGGATGATAAATACGAATTACTAGCAAAATTTATGGATTTTTGCGATAAAGAAAATAATTTTTCTTTGTGCAAAAAGTGACCCTTTTAATTCTCCCGGCCGTCTAAACACAAATTTTACACCTATGAGTATGTCGGACGGTCTAAGTTGAAAACAGAAAAGAAGAAAAAAACCTTTTAATTCGACAATTTTCCGGTTAAAATATTTTATTTACTTGATGATATGTATGATATATAGAGCTCTTGGGAAGGTTCTTAACGGTCCAATAATTTTGTAATGAAAGGCCCAGGTGACTACACGATAGGCCAATCTATAGTAAAGTGACCCATGCCTGATCGAATAAAAGGGATTGCAGCGCTCCTAGCGGAGAACTGAAAAAGTTAGGATAACAAACTCGACAGCAAAATGAGATTATAAAGAGCCTTGCTGACCCAACCGGGACTCGAAACCTGGATCTCCAAACTGGCCAGCCGACTCTCTACCGTTGAGCTACTGGGACGAAATTGCAAGCTCTTATAGTCGAAGTGGACTCTGCATTCTCCATCCTCTAATGTCCGACTGGCGGTCAATTGACAATCTGATTTACCACCTCCTGCTACTACTAATTTTACCCAGGTTAGTACCCTGCATGGCCGTTATCCTCTCAGTTTGAAATCAGCGTTCAATCTTTCAGATTCCACTGAACCCGTACTAGGGTTACTTTTAGACCTCCGACATCTACCTATGTGTTGTGGAAAAAGTTATTACTTACGGTTCTGCTATATGGGGTAGAAAAATAAAAAAAAATGTAAATTAAAAAAATTCTTTCACTCCAAAGGATCTTCCTTCTAAAAATCTGTCCAGGCTACCGTACAACATCTAATAACTCCTTATTTTCCCTCACTGGTGTTTCTCCCATTCATTTTACAATTTCTATCCTCTATAATAAATTTATTTTTTGGAAACAAAAAATTTATTCCTTTTCTTCTCCCTCCCTCCCACCTCCCTCTGATTTTGATTTCCTTGTTCCTTTCTCTAACTTTCACCCCCCCCCCTAAATGGTCCGTAAATTTAGTTAACAGAATGGATAAAGTCTCTGTCATTTATAATGTATACTGATGTCTCAAATATTGACAATAACACTGGTTTTTTAGTCTGTATTTTTAAATATGATGTTCTGGAAAAGGTTCTCTCCTATAAACTTGACAATAGGAATATAGTATTTCTAGCCGAACTTACTGCTATTTCCTTTCCTATTAACTGGGGTTCCTCTAATAATGCCCCTGTTAATATTTTTTCCGATAGCCTCTCTTCCATTCAAGCTCTTAACTCAATAATAAATAAATCTAATTATCTGAATTCCATTAAATCCAAAGCTCTCCTTGCCAAAAACCTTGTCAATATTTCTTGGGTAAAAACTCACAATAATATATCTAGAAATGAAATTGCTGATTACCAAGCCAAAATTGTTGTTATCTCTGGTTCCCCTCTTACTATTCCCTTTCCTTACTCGTTCCTTACAAAGTTTTGTAAATCTCATATCCTTAATCTTTGGCAAAATTATCTTAATGATTATATTTCCACCAGGACTGGTGATCCGGCTAGAATCCTGCCTTACCTCCCTATCGTGAATCCTAATTTACAAATTTTTAATAAATATCTCATTTACTTTCTAACTGGTCATGGCCCCTTTCTTGATTACCTATACTTTTTCAAAATCAAATACATCTCTAACTATATTTGAAATAAATTCGGTGATTTTGTCTATTACATTTTCGATTGTCCTTTTTCTAAAAATTTTCATCTCTGCAAACCCTCCCCCTCTAATAAGCCAATGTGGTTCTCCAAAGTTCGTTCAAATCCCTCTTCAGTAGATAAAATTAAAAACTGTATTCTTGTTACCATGGAAATTTCTAATACAGTGGCCTAAGCTTATGAGTATATTCTGCTCTCAATTAATTTTGATCAATGAATCCCTTTATTCTGTTCTTATTAACTTATATGGACTTATTGTGTTGTTCCCTCCATATTTTCTGTTTAAAAAAAAGCTATGTCAGCTGTTCTTATTTTCGCGGTTCTTTCTTTTTCTTTTTACCCTTTTTATTTGAATTTTTCTAATTTTTCTTTCGTAAATGTTATTCTAAATTTCTGTTTTTTTGTTTGCCATGTGCCATTTTTTTGCCTTTTCACATATTTTCTTTTTATATATTTACTAAATTTTACTTTTAAAATTTTATTATTTTCTTTAATTTTAATCTATTTTCCATTATGACAATATACCTCACTCTAAATTTTATTTTTCAATGATTTTTTTATCTATATTCGCAATAACCCTTTTCCCATTTTTGAAAAATGGACGTACTTGTCAAGTTTAAACATAATGTAAAAGTGTCTGTTTAACCACAATATTTTACATCAATTGTTATCTTTTTAGACCTAAATAAATGTTCGTTTGGCGGGATGGTAGACCTTCGGTGCCTCCTGAGTGCAGGAGGTATCCTTTCTTGGCCGTGCAGCTAGCTACTCTAAACCCACTATGTGAGTCGCACTGTCTGGGGTCTTAAGACCTCCCACATCTTTACACTAATCTACAGGGTTGATTTGTTCGTGCTCCATTGTAAAAAGCCTGGCTGCCCCAATCGGGAATCGAACCCTGAATCTCCGAACTGGCCAGCCGACGCACTATCTTTGAACTATTGAGACGAATTTGCAAGTTCTAATTATCGAAGTGGACTCTGCAAGATTAAAAAAATTCTGATGTAGGCAGCACATGACTGTCCCTGCAGACTTAAATTCATATTTTCTTTATTTCGTTTAGAGTGTGTTATATTATTTTCCTCGTCAAAAATTGCGTATAAAACAAGAATTTATGGATACATTTTAGCATACGTAGTCTTTTTTTTTTTCAGATTTTGGTGATTTTTGCAGGCCATTTTATAAAAAAAAGCAGGTTGTTATTTTCTGAATCGTACCAAAATCAAATCAGCACCAGAGTGTCCCACAAGTAACTAATCTACTAAATAGTGTGCAATTTGGTCAATTAGTATTTTAGAAAGAGTGGATACATGAAATTTTTGCGGGCCATTTTGTAAAAAAGGCGGGTTCTGCTTTTTTGAATCGTACCAAATTCCAATCAGTACCGGAGAATCCAACATGTAACTTATCTACCAAATTTTGTGAAATTTGGCCAATTAGTATTTTAGCTAGAGCGGATACATGAAATTTTTACTGACCATTTCGCCAAAAAAGGCGGGTTCTATTTTTACGAATCGTACCAAAAACTATCAGCACCAAGGTCACATCCAAGTGACTTACCTACCAAATTTTATGAAATCTGGTCCATTAGTTTTTGAGTTAGAGGGGATACATGCATTGCACAGATAGACAGACAGACAGACACACTGACAGACAGACACACAGACGTCACGCTAAAAATGGTTTTTTCGTATTCTAGAGCTCTCGAAACGCGTAGATCCGTCGAAAACCCGAGTTGCGATTTTCGACAAGATTCCAATACTTTCCCTATACATTACCATGTGTTGCAGGGAAAGTAAAATATGTAAATTACGCTGTGGAAGACAATATAATTAGTAGGAATGAACGCCAGGACACACATGAAACCCGAAAGGCAATCAATATCTCTCAAAATATCGTATCATCAAAGACTGTAACTGTGGAACCTGCAATGCAAGCTATTTTTCTTGAATTCAAATGTGTATTGTTGCTGACTGAGAACAATTTGGGCATACTCTACAACAGACAATTTAAAAAGTTTAAATTGTCTGTTGTAGACAATTTAAACAATTTAAAAGGGAAGCGGACTGGGCAACAAAGCGAGATAAACAAACAGCCAGTTACAGAGTTATAAAACGTTATCTAATCAGTAAGTATCTACCATAAAACTATAACTGAAGGCATTCATTTGACACAATAGGGTTTTACGTACGGCAGTTTCTATTCAAGAATTATACAATGAACAACACTTACATCAACAGAAAGGTAGTGTAGTCTGTTTAAAACTCCCTCACTCAGAGACAATGTGCATTTAAAAATCTAGAAAGCATATTACCACGTACTTTCACAAGCATTGCATATGTTACTGTGATAGTAACCCTGGTGAAACAACTTAATGGCAAGTATTTATTGCTTTCCATACACGTGTTTCGTCCGCTCTTGCAGGAACGAACATCTTTATTATTTCACGGTGAAAGAAGTAAGATAATTGCATTATGTAAGGAAAATAATGTGCTACAGAGTTTTACATGAGATTTTTACGTCCCCATACGTAATATTGAGAAAGTATGGTTTATACGAAAATTTTCGATTTCGAGATGTTAATGCCAATATATGATTTAAGACCCCCTAAACACGTTTCGACTATAACGATGTCCGCCTGTTTATATGTCTGACTCTCTGTCTGTCTAATGTCCGCGGTCTATTTTTTGCTTACACGATGGCAGCCACAAATATTAATGCATTTTCATGAAACTTAATATCCGGCTGTATTATAAAAGAAATCTTGAACTAGATAGAATAGTTTTAAATTCGATCGAAAACGAAATGTATTTGATTTTTTTTTTTTACCATAACGGCAGAGGACAAAATGTGGCATAATCATGCATAATAGGGTTTATTTATGGCTTATTGATTACGAAACTTTTATTTTCAATCATTGTTGTGAAAAACAGCTGCAAGACAATTTTTTAGTTTCCCTGCAATATATGGTAATAAGGGAAAGTATTGGAATCATAACGAAAATCATAACTCGAGTTTTCGACGGATCTATACGTTTCGAGACCTCTAAAATACGAAAAAACTATTTTTAGCGTCACGTCTGTGTGTGCCTCTGTTTGTGCAATGTATATATCCAATCTAACTCAAAAACTAATGGACCGAATTTCATAAAATTTGGAAGGTGAGACACTTGGGTGAAACCCTAGTACTGATTAGTTTTTGGTAGGATTCGTAAAGACAGAACCCGCCTTTTTTTTTGCGAAATGGTCCACAAAAATTGCCTTTATCCACACTAGCTGAAAAACTAATGGACCGAATTTCACAAAATTCGGTGGATAAGTCGTTTGTGGTTTACCTTGGTGCTGATTAGATTTTGGTACGCTTCGGAAAAAAACAACCTGCCTTTTGTTGCAAAATGACCAGCAAAAATCGTCAAAAGCTAAAATAAAAAACTACGTATGTTCAAATATATCCATTAAATGCTTGTTTTATACGTAATTTTTAACGAAGAAAAAAATAATATCAACCCCATTACACTAGCACTAGCTGTTTTCGAAATATTTTTGTTTTTTTGTATTCTCTCTACGCCACTTTTGAAAAAATTTGATGTGACAACACATGACTTTCCTTATATAATGCAATGGATTTACTATTTTTACAATAAAAAAATAGGTTTTTCTTATCGTAACTATTTATATACTTTCCAAGAAATTGAATTTTCGTCAATTAGTCGTCATTTTCACTGATTTAGTGTCACTTTTATCCATTTGGCGAGATTTCCGTTAATTTGGCAACATTTAAAAAAGCCCCCAAATTGGGGACATTCCGTCAAATTCGGCGCCATAATCTCGCCAAGAGTTATGGACGGAGAAATAAGTTATTCTTAAAGCAGATAAATAACTATTGGCGTTCAAATACAAAAGTATTACTCAGAATATCTTTTCTCATGCATGGAACGAGCTAGATCCACTAGAATGATGTCACCCAATTTATCGCATCATATTACATATGAAAAGTAAACATGTTTCTCAACAGTTAGTATATATTTTTTTAATTTATGGGAATTTTTGATAAATTTATTTAAAAAATGTGCAATATCTCGAGAACAGTACGTGTTAGCGTTCTAAAGTTTATGTCAATAGTTTTCTAAGGAAAAATTACATTAGAAATGTCTATTTGCATAACTTGATTAAAGGTTTTGATTTTTTGATGATTTTTTCAAAATTTCACTCGAAAATTTAGGGAGGTTCTGAACATTCGATTACGTTTAAAAACAATATGCTTCAAGTATTCACGGATTGTGATTTTTGTACCAAATTTCGTTCGAATTGGTCCATTTGTTCACCAGTTATCGTCTCCACAGACTCACTGACACACACAAACAAACATACTTTCACATACACACACACACTTACACACACATACTTTCACACGCACACACACACATACTTTCACACACACACACACACAGACATCACCTCAAGAATGTTTGATTCGTGATCAGGGATGCTTGAAACGTGCTCTCCCGTCGAAAACTCGAATTCGAGTTTTCGACCCCGTCACAATACTTTCCTTATACATTATGTATATAAGGGAAGTAATACGTCCCGTTATCAAATGAGAACGAAAATTGAATTGAAAGTGAATTAATTTTAATTGAAATAAAGAGAACGTAGATTTAAGTCTGCAGAGATAGTCATGTGCTGCCCACATCGGATTCTTTTTGTTCGTGACGTCATTAGCTCCCTTGGGGCGCAAGATATCCCTCCAGATGGGGGGTATATTGTCAAGTACGGTAGGATCAACCGAAAGTGTTTTTCAAGCCTTTGAAAATGAAGGGTAACAGGCTATAGTTGTAATCATTTGGACCCACAATACCGATATTTTCAAATTTTTTCTTATAAAATTTGAAGAAAAAAAAAATTTCTGGTATGAGAAAGTCGAGTTAAGCAACACTGCAGTTAATTTTAATTTGAAAAATTCTTTAATACTATAAATTGCTAAAGCGAAGCATCTCATAATACAGAATAAAAATAGCAGTTTTAATGCGCAACATATAAAGTAGTTATGAAATGCGTGCTGATCATTAATATATAAATATACTGCATTATGTAATGCAAAATTTTAATCAGTTCAAATAAATCGACACACGTGCAGGGAAGACAATATATAAATTGCGGATATGGTGGTGTATACCAATTGCGCTAAGTATCTCAAACAGATAACGTATTTATAATTCTACAGAATCTGTGGAACTTATTCACCTGGCATGAAAAGCAAAATTTATTTTGTGCCACGAATACAAATCGAATTATCTTACATAAACAAAATATCCATGTTCTAAAAAACTAATTCTATTTCAAATGAACTTAAGTCAAAGTTTCTTACTTCTAAAGTTCGAATGTTGCATTATGTCTCGATATCAACAAACGCTTTCTTTGAAACGCATCTCAGGAGAGTGAGAGCACCTCTCTCAACCAGCCAATTGGAATGGCTCATTTAGATGACGTATATTTTCAAATGGTTTGTAACAAATTAATTTCAAATCGAATTTTCTGTCTTAAAATATGTCAACAAAATAAATGCAGTAATATTTTTTTTATTTTTTTTTTGTATGCGAATTTCAGACGTTTGTATTTACAATGTGTGATGAAGAAGAAGAAGACTACGAAATTAATATCCGGGAACATATACTTTTCTCAAGAATAGTATAATAAAAAATCTGATGTGGGCAACACATGACTTTCCTTATATAATGTAATGAATTTACTACTTTTACAGTAAAAAAATAGGTTTTTCTTATAGTAGATACTAATATTCTTTCCAAGATATTGAATTTTCGACAATTAGTCGTCATTTTCATTGATTTAGCATCATTTTTATCCATTTGGAGAGATTTTCGTTAATTTGGCAACATTTCAAAAAGTCGCCAAGTTGGCGACATTCGGCCAAATTCGTCGCCAAAATCTCGCCAAGCGTTATGGACGAAGAAATAATTTATTCTTACAGCAGATAAATGACTATTGGCGTTCAAATACAAAAGTATTACTTAAAGTATCTTTTTTTATGAATGGAACGAGCTAGATCCACGAGAATGATGTCACCCAATTTATCGCATCATATTACATATGGAAAGTAAACATGTTTCTCAACAGTTAATATATTTTTTTTAATTTATGGGAATTTTTGATAAATTTATTTAAAAAATGTGCAATATCTCGAGAACGGTACGTGCTATCGTTCTGAAATTTATGTCAATCGTTTTCTATTCAAACATTACATAAGAAATGTCTATTTGCTTAACTTTATTAGCGGTTTTGATTTTTTGACGATTTTTTCAAAATTTCATTCGAAAATTTTTTTGGGGGGGGGGGGTTCTGAACATTCGATTGCGTATAAAAACAATAGGCTTCCAGTGTTTACGGATTGTGATTTTTGTACCTAATTTTGTTCGAATCGGTCCATTCGTTCTTCAGTTATCGTCTCCACAGACTCACTGACACACACGCACACACACACAGGCATCACTTCAAAAATGTTTGATTCGTGATCAGGGATGCTTGAAACGTACTCTCCCGTCGAAAACTCGAATTCGAATTTTCGACCCCGTCACAATACTTTCCTTATACATTATGTATATAAGGAAAGTAATTAATGTTGCAAACCGCAGTTGCACCATATAAAAAAATCCAACGTGGGCAGCGTATGACTTTCCCTGTATAATACAATTAATTTACTCCTTTCACGGTGACAAATGATGTATAAGATTAACGGCACAGTGTTTCAACGTTGAATTGTACATTTGGCGCTTTTCGGATGGCAACACGTAAAAGTATTTTGAAGTACCCAATTAATTTATGTTTCGCGCAACTCTTAATGACAATAATCAATATTGATAAGACATATATTAAAATATTTTAATAATTAATTTATCACTATGTTGTTATTTTCGTTAATTTAACGTCATTTTTGAAATTTTGACGATATTTTCGTAAATATCGGAGCAATATATCGCCAAGTGGGAGATATTTCGCTTAATGAGTCGCCAAATTCCCAAACTTTATCGCCAAGCGTTAGAGATAAACGAAAAGAAGACCTTTCCTTATAAATGACTTTAAATGCAAATTGTTATGCGCCAAAATACAAAACTATGAATGAAACGTGAATAGAATGAATTAGATTTACATGAACGGTGTTAGCAAATGTATTGTATGATATTGCATATGTAAATTGAACAAATTTCACAACAATTAAAACTCTTTTTAGTTTTATGTGATTTTTTTTTGGTAAATTTATTTGAAAAATGTGCAATATCTCGCAAATGGTTCATTATACAGCTCTAAAGTTTATATTATTTATTTTCTAATGGCGAATTATTACACGAGAAATGATAATTTACTTAGCATTATTGAATGGCATGATTTCGCACGTACGCATGTATGCACACACACACACAATATCGCACGTACGCACACACAATATCGCACGTACGCACACACATAAACACACAATATCACACGTAAGCACACACACGAGTATCACCTCCAAAAACGTTCGATTTGATTTCAATGATACTTGTAACATATTTTTCCGTCGAAAACACGAATTCGAATTTTCGACCCCGTCACAATACGGTCTCTATACATTATACTCTATATAGGCAAAGTAACAGTATCAGTTATTTGAATCAGTAATAGTTTCTGACTGAATTTGTTCGCACTGTAGAACAATAAGCATTTTATCGATTTCCGTACTTTGTCTAGAGTTTGTTTCATTGTTGTTTCCGTGAAAAAGAAAGGCACAGAAATATCGACCTCTAGAGTCAGGTGGTCACATCCGGGACGTTCAAGAGGGGAGAGAAAATGAAGACGTTTTGTCCCGTCCCTTGTGAGAATCAGAAATGGAACGTACAGAGATAAAGGCTTTTTTATTGGCATTATTCTAGTTATAAGCTTTTCCTTATTCTGTTAATCAAGGAAAAGTCTGATGGGGGCAGTACAGGACTTTCACCACACAATGCAATGATTTTACGTCTTTTGCAGAGAAATAATGGTGGGCAAGATCCACAGCACAATGTTTTTGGTATTGAATCAATGTCACGAAAATTGAAATCGGAAACTTTTGGCAACTTCTGAGTTAAAGGCATTTTATTGTTATTATTCCAGTTATAGGCTTTTCATTATTCTGTTAATCAAAAAAAGTCGAATGTGGGCGACATAGCTCTTTCACTACATAATGCAATAACTTTACTTTTTTTCAGCGAAGTAATGGTGGACAAGGCCCACAGCACAATGCTTTGACAAGACGTTTTTGTCAACTTATGAGTTAAAGACTTCATCATTGTTCTAGTTATAAGCTTTTCCTTACTCTGTTAATCAAGAAAAAGTTTGATGTGTGTAGTATAGGACTTTCTCTACATAATGCAGTGACTTTACTTCTTTTGCAGCGAAATAATGGCGAATAATATCCACTCATTTAGATTTTTTGCACAGGCGCCCATAGGGGAAGGCCGGAAGGTGCATTTGCCCGCCCTTGGATGTTCCAGATTACAAAAGTGGGCATCAAGCTAGTCGAAGTTGTACATTTTCTCCTCGAGCTTGCCCCACTAACGTCAGTGGTTTTCCCCCTCCTAGGAAAAATTCTATGGGCGCCCAGGATTTTTGGTATGGAATTAATGCCACCAGAATTGAAATTGGACGCTTTTGGCAACTTTTGAGGCTTTTTTGTTAGGTTTTATTTTGAGTCTATTTTAAAGGCTTTTTTATTATCATTATTCTGGTTATGAGCGTGTCCTTATTCTGTTAATCAAGAGAAAATCTGATGTGGGCAGCATCACTGCATAATGCAATGACTTTACTTCTTTAACAGTGAATTTGGTATTGAATTAATGCCATGTAAATTGAAATTGAACACACTTTTGGAAATGAGTTAAAATAACTTTTATTATCATTATTCTAGTTATAAGCTTCTCTTTATTATAATAATCAAGATAAAATCTGATGAGGGCAACACGGGATTTTCACTGCGTATGCAATGCCTTTATTTCTTTCGGAGTAAAATAAAGGTGGACAAGATCCACAGCAGAATGGTATTGAGCTGATACCACGTAAATTTAAAATTGACGCTTTTGGCAATTTATGAGAGGCTTTTTATTATCGTTATTCTAGTTATAAGCTTTTCCTTATTCTGTTAATCAAGAAAAAGTCTGATGTGGGCAGCATAGGACTTTCACTACATAATGCAATGACTTTATTTCTTCCGCAGTGAAATAAAGGTGGACAAGATCCACAGCAGAATAATATCGAATTAATACAGTGCAACTTGGATAAAACGAACGTCTCTAATTCGAAATCGTCGTTAATTCGAAGATTTCTCTTGGTCCCTTGAACTTTGTATTAAATCAATGTTAAAAAATCGTGGATAATGCGAAGTTCAACTTCCTTAATTCGAAGTTTTTTATAAAAATTTTCAAACCATAACAACTTTTCGGCCTTTCATCGTTAAGAAAACATCACCGGAAAACCCCCACCTGTTCGACACGTGACAGCTCAGCCCCCCCCCCCTTCCCGCTACCTGTTCGACCGGTTCGACCGCTCAACCAACAGAGGGTATTGATTCAACCGGCTACAGACCTCATTTGAGCTTCCTACTATCAGTGTGTCTGTAGTGTTGTGAGAGTTTCGGTAGTGAGCATTCACGATGTCTTTGAGTACCGATGTCTTTCGTCGGTACATTGAAGGACAAACAAACGTTAGTGAGGCTGTTTTCCGTTCACTAAACATGCTTGATGATTTTGCTAACCTTAAACGACTCAACTACACAAAACAATCAGACGTTGCACAATTTTTTCTAAAACTATGATTTTCTGTATTGAATGTAATACGTACATATATGTAGCTTACTTAAATCTTATTTTGTTTACATACATATAGTGTTTAAGTCCTTCATACCATGATATTTCTCAATAAATATTTACTTATTGACAGAATAACATTTTCAAGCATTCAGTGGGCCTGAAACTAAAGTTAAAAGATGTAACTTTTTTAAATCGAAGTTTTGGATAATTCGAATTTTTTTAGTGGTCCCTTCAGCTTTGAATTATCCAAGTTGCACTGTACTACGTAAATTTGAATTTGATGCTTTTGGCAATTTATGAGTTAAAGGCTTTTTATTATCGTTATTTTAGTTATAAGCTTCTCCTTATTCTGTTAATCAATAAACAATCAGATGTGGGATGCACAGGACTTTCACTACGTAATGCAATGACTTTACTTCTTTCACAGTGTAACAATGGTGGACAAGATCCACAGCACAATGTTTTTGGTATAGAATTAATGCCACGTAAATTGAAATGGGACACTTATGGCAACTTATGAGCTAAAGGCCCTTTTGTTATCCTTATTCTAGTTATAAGATTTTCTAGCTATAGCTATTCCAGTTATAGCCTTTAAGCTATAACTAGAATAGTGAATGAAATCGTGAATGGAACAAACAAGATCCATGAGAATGATGTTATCAGATTTGTTACATAATATTGCATACAGAAACTGAACATATTTGATGATATTTACCGATTTTTTATTCTGAGTAATTTTTGCGGAAAATTTATTTGAAAAACGATGAAATATCTCTAGAACGGATCGAGCTGGCATTTTAATGTTTGTGTCATTCGATTTCGAACAAAAAATTCGTATGAAAAGATTATTTATTTATCTATGTTAAAGGCCTTGATTTTTTAACGCTTTATTCAAAATTTCATTCGAAAATCGCGAAATGGCTCGAGAATGGTTCATGCTATCGTTCTAAAATTTATGTCATTCGTTTCCTTATGAAAAACTACGTTTGAAATGAATATTCATTTGCCATTATTGAAGGTAATGATTTTTTAATGATTTTTTCAAAATTCATTCGAAAATTGGGGAAATACTATTCGTTTAAAATTGGTAGGATTCCCCTATTCACTGATTTTAATAATCGTACCAAATTTCGTTCGTGAGATATCGTACACACAGACTGACTCATACACACATTCACATACATACCTTCAAAAATGTTCGATTCTAGTTCAGGAATGCTAAAAACGTCGTCTTGCGTCAAAAACTCTAATTCAAATTTTCTACCTCGTCACAATAGTTTCCCTAATAAATTTTCCTAAGAAATAAATAAATTTCCCGTAATTTGATTGATTTTAGGGGGAGATATAGCGCTTCTTAGGAAAAGTAAAATTTCTATTATCTCGATAACGGCTCATAGTATGCAAAGGTCTCACTATAAGGATATAAAGGTCTCACTAGATAACTATGCAAAGGTCTCACCGTCTTAGCTGCGGTTCGAATTGGCTAGTCCGTGCTCTAACCGTTGAGCTACTGAGACAAGATTTTCAGTTCTTCTCGTCGGAGTAATCCCTATAGCTACTGAACAGTGATGGTCATTCATTTCTTGTTAAAAGTATTTATAAAGCATACACTCATTTAAGTATAGTCATCACATTCATTTAAATACAGGCATCTCACTCATTTAAATGCAGTCATTACACTCATTTAAATACAGTCATTATACTCATTTAAATGCAGTCATCGAACTCATTTAAATACAGCCATCATACTCATTTAATACAGACATCAAACTCATTTAAATACAGCCATCCCACTCATTTAAATACAGTCATGACACCCGTTTAAATACAGTCATCACACTCATTTATATACAATATTTACTTTTGATTGATTTTAGGGGGAGATATCGCTCTTCTTAGGAAAAGTAAAATTAATATCTCGAGAACGACTCATAGTATGCAATGATAATATATGCAAAGGTCTCATTAGATAACTATGCAAAGATCTCACTGTCTTAGCTGCGGTTCGAATTGGCCAGCCCGTGCTCTAACCATTGAGCTACTGAGACAAGATTTCCAGTTTTCCTCGTCGGAGTAATCCCTATAACTACTAAACAGTGATGGTCACTCATTTTTTGCTAAAAGTACTTATAAAGCATACACCCCTTTAAGTATAGTCATCACACTCATTTAAATACAGTCATCAAACTCATTTAAATGCAGTCATTACACTCATTTAAATACAATCATCATACTCATTTAAATGCAGTCATCGAACTCATTTAAATACAGTCATCACACCCGTTAAATACAGTCATTACACTCATTTAAATACAGTCATGACACCCGTTTAAATACAGTCATCACACTCATTTATATACAATATTTACTTTTGATTGATTTTAGGGGGAGATATCGCGCTTCTTAGGAAAAGTAAAATTAATATCTCGAGAACGACTCATAGTATGCAATGATAATATATGCAAAGGTCTCACTATAAGGATATAAAGATCTCACTAGATAACTATGCAATGGTCTCACTTGATAACTATGCAAAGGTCTCACTGTCTTAGCTGCGGTTTGAATTGGCCAGCCCGTGCTCTAGCCATTAAGCTACTGAAAGAAGATTTTCAGTTCTTCTCGTCGGAGTAATCCCTATAACTACTAAACAATGATGGTTATTCATTTCTTGTTAAAAGTACTTATAAAGCATACACTCATTTAATTAGAATCATCACACTCATTTAAATACAGTCATCACACTCATTTAAATACAGTCATCACACTCATTTAAATAGAGTCATTACACTCATTTAAATACAGTCATCATGCTCATTTAAATGCAGTCATCGAACTCATTTAAATACAGTCATCACACCCGTTTAAATACAGTCATCCCACTCATTTAAATACAGTCATCACATCCGTTTAAATACAGTCACCCCACTCATTTAAATACAGTCATCCCACTCATTTAAATACAGTCATCACATCCGTTTAAATACAGTCATCTCACTCATTTAAATACAGTCATCCCACTCATTTAAATACAGTCCTGACATCCGTTTAAATACAGTCATCCCACTCATTTAAATACAGTCATTTGCACCCGTTTAAATACAGTCATCACACTCATTTATGTACAGTATTTATTTCTGATTACAAGGATTACATATTTTAATTGCATATTTCGAAAGCAATTACATATTTGATAAGAGCGTTTTTTATGATATTTTCCATTTAAATTAAAATTGTGCACTATCACTAGAAATGCATATTGTGTTTTAGTATTGATTATAGATTTAGATTAACTGCCTAGCAGATAAAAAAAATTGTCAAATATTTAAAGCACTAAAACTTTGAAAATAGCAAAACTTCAGCGATGATAGAATGAATTAATAATTTCCATCAAATAAATGGAGCAATTTATATTCATTTCGAGATTACTATTTTCGCGTGAGAAGGCATATATATCATGAGATTAATCTCTTCGAGAATATATCTCTGAATTATGAATTTTTAAAAAGTGCGATATGTCCAAAACCAGACTTTCCTTACATATCAATACGAGCTAAATCGAATAGTGAAATACCTCAGTGTTTGAAGAATAATATCGGCTGTTTTTACCTTCCTTATATATATATATAATGTTAATGTATAAGGAAAGTATTGTGACGGGGTTGAAAATTCGAATTCGAGCTTTCGACGGGAAAGCAAGTTTCAAGCATCCCTGATCACGAATCAGATGTTTTTGAGATGATGTCTGTGTATATGTGTGGGGTGAAAGTATATGTGTGTGTGTGGGTGTGTGTCAGTGTGTCAGTGAGCTTGTGAAGACGATAACTGACGAACGAATGGACCGATTCGAACGAAATTTGGTATACAAATCACAATCCATAAATACTGGAAGCCTATTGTTTTTAAACGCAATCGAATGTTCAGAACCCTCATAAATTTTCGAGTGAAGTTTTGAAAAAATCATTAAAAAAGTTAAACCTTTAATAAAGTTACGTAAATAGACATTTCTTGTGTAATTTTTCCTTAGAAAACGATTGACATAAACTTTAGAACGCTAGCGCGAACCGTTCTCGAAATATTGCACATTTTTCAAATAAATTTATCAAAAAATCCCATAAATTAAAAAAAATATTAACTGTTGAGAAACATGTTCACTTTTCATATGTAATATCATGCGATAAATTGGGTGACATCATTCTCGTGGATCTAGCTCGTTCTATTCATGAGAAATACTTTGAGTAATACTTTTGTATTTGAACGCCAATAATCATTCAAAGTTAATCGCAGTTAGTTTTTTTTTTTTTAATTTATGGGATTTTTTGATAAATTTATTTGAAAAATGTGCAATATCTCGAGAACGGTTCGTGCTAGCGTTCTAAAGTTTATGTCAATCTTTTCCAAAGGTTACATTACATAAAAAATGTCTATTTACGAAAGGTTTTAATTTTTTGATGATTTTTTCAAAATTTCACTCGAAAATTTAGGGGGTTTCAGAACATTCGATTACGTTTAAAAACAATAGGCTTCATTCATCTGCTATAAGAATAATTTATTTCTCCGTCCATAACACTTGGTGATTTAGGCGACGAATTTGGCGGAATGTCGCCAAATTAATGAAACTATCGCCAAATGGATAAAAATGATGTCAAATCTATGAAAATGACGACTAATTGACAAAAATTCAATATCTTGGGAAGAATATAAGTATCTACTATGATAATAACCTTTTTTTTTTACTGTAAAAGTAGTAAACTCATTGCATTATACAAGGAAAGTCATGTGCTGCCCACATCAGATATTTTTAATTAGCTGAGCATTTAATTGCTGTTTTATTGTATCGGTTTTTGTATCTGTATGTGATTTCGTACGATAGTTATTGAGTTATTCGCTGCAAACTGTGCATGTTTACGCTTAGTAGTACTTTTAAATAAAAATGTTATATATACCGAAACTTGGACTCATTCTTATATCCTAAGGGTACATCCACGATTTCATACATCGTAACACTATTTATGAAAAAAAGCTGATTTAAACTTTTATAACATAGGTTAAAGCTTTATATCGGAAAAATACTTCCTTAGTTTAACAGCATATAAGGATGATTAAAAGTATCAACCCTATTAAAAGTATCAACCACAGAACAGCCTTATTCCACAGGGGGCAAAAGACAGAGCACCAGGAGGTATTAATCCAAGTTTGTTTTTAGTAGTTCTGCGTTGATCGGTAGAGGGCGCTCTTATAGTGGAGCTGCAGAGGTTTTTGTGTTTGGAATATAGTTTGTAGGAGCGCCCTCTATCGATCGACGCGAGACTATGATTGACAAGCTTGGGATACGGCGCCAGCAACAACATAGACGCAACAATGAATTTTGGAGCTTCATGTAGCACAAGCAAAATTGTGTATGAATTTGATGCCATTTACGTGGAAGAATTGAAATTGGTAGTTTCCATAAAAGTTCTCAAAATTGCGGTATATAGCAAGTTTTCTTACTGCCGCTGAAGATAATAGCTATTCTATGCTGATAAATGCATAAGAAACGCTAAACCGGTCCATGAATGCAAGTATTATCTGCAATGGGAATTTCTTTCAAATTCTGGGAACGCTCTTTACTGGCGCCTTCTGTGGGTTTGAAGAACGTGTTAGTCAAAGGCAAGAATAGAGTGTTATTGTTTTTATTTTTTTCATCTTGAAGAAGGCGGCTGTTTTGTACCGCCGAAACCAGTTGATACTTTTAATCAATTTTATATTCTGTTAAACTAAGGAATAATTCATTTTCCAGATTTTATTGAAACCGTATTGTAAGACGACTTTTTATATAAGGTTTTATAATTGAAAGATCAATTGATTTGTTGTTATTGCAGCACAACAAATTTCATAAAAATTGCTGTTTTTTTTTTCTTTTTTTAGTAATATCACGTTTCCAACGGGAAAAGTGAAACTTTTAATATCTCGATACCAGTTCTTAATACTGTTAAGCAATAGTGCTTCATTATTTCTGGTTAAAATAACTTACAAAAGATTCTGTAATAGCCAGTATGGATTTTTTTTATTTTCTGATTTAAATAATGTGTAATATCTCCAAAACGTTCTGTGAATTATTCGCTTTCAAATAGAAAGTATGCATAAAAATTAATTTTGTGCTTTTGTTTTTTACTTTCCCTGCAATACATGGTAATGTATAGGAAAAGTATTGGAATCGTGTCGAAAATCGCAACTCGAGTTTTCGATGGATCTACACGTTTCGAGACCTCTGGAATACGAAAAAACTATTTTTAGCGTGACGTCTGTGTGTGTGTCTGTCTTTGCAATGTATGTATCCACTCTAACTAAAAGACTAATGGACTGAATTTCGTAAAATTTGGTAGGTAAATCACTTGGGTGAGAGCCTGCTGCTGATTAGTTTTTGGTAGGATTCGTAAACACAGAACCCGCCTTTCTTTGAGAAATGGCCAGTAAAAATTTCATGTATCCACTCTAGCAAAAATTCTAATTGACCTAATTTCACCACATAATTTGGTAAATAGGTTACTTGCAGGATACTCTTGTACTGATTAGATTTTGGTACGATTCGGAAAAGACCAACCTGCCTTTTTTTAGGAGATGGCCCGCAAAAATTTCATGTATCTACACTAGCTAAAATACTAAACGACCAAATTTCATTAATTTGGTGGATAAGTTACTTGTGAGATACTCTGGTGCTGATTAGATTTTTGTACGATTCGGAAAAGACCAACCTGCCTTTTTTTAGGAGATGGCCCGCAAAAATTTCATGTATCTACACTAGCTAAAATACTAATCGACCAAATTTCATTAATTTGGTGGATAAGTTCCTTGTGAGATACTCTGGTGCTGATTAGATTTTTGGTACGATTCGGAAAAGACCAACCTGCCTTTTTTTAGGAGATGGCCCGCAAAAATTTCATGTATCTTCACTAGCTAAAATACTAATCGACCAAATTTCATTAATTTGGTGGATAAGTTCCTTGTGAGATACTCTGGTGCTGATTAGATTTTGGTACGATTCGGAAAAGACCAACCTGCCTTTTTTTAGGAGATGGCCCGCAAAAATTTCATGTATCTACACTAGCTAAAATACTAATCGACCAAATTTCATTAATTTGGTGGATAAGTTACTTGTGAGATACTCTGGTGCTGATTAGATTTTGGTACGATTCGGAAAAGACCAACCTGCCTTTTTTTAGGAGATGGCCCGCAAAAATTTCATGTATCTACACTAGCTAAAATACTAATCGACCAAATTTCATTAATTTGGTGGATAAGTTCCTTGTGAGATACTCTGGTGCTGATTAGATTTTGGTACGATTCGGAAAAGACCAACCTGCCTTTTTTTAGGAGATGGCCCGCAAAAATTTCATGTATCTACACTAGCTAAAATACTAAACGACCAAATTTCATTAATTTGGTGGATAAGTTACTTGTGAGATACTCTGGTGCTGATTAGATTTTGGTACGATTCGGAAAAGACCAACCTGTCTTTTTTTAGGAGATGACCCGTAAAAATTTCATGTATCTACACTAGCTAAAATACTAATCGACCAAATTTCATTAATTTGGTGGATAAGTTACTTGTGAGATACTCTGGTGCTGATTAGATTTTGGTACGATTCGGAAAAGACCAACCTGCCTTTTTTTAGGAGATGGCCCGCAAACATTTCATGTATCTACACTAGCTAAAATACTAATCGACCAAATTTCATTAATTTGGTGGATAAGTTACTTGTGAGATACTCTGGTGCTGATTAGATTTTGGTACGATTCGGAAAAGACCAACCTGCCTTTTTTTAGGAGATGGCCCGCAAAAATTTCATGTATCTACACTAGCTAAAATACTAATCGACCAAATTTCATTAATTTGGTGGATAAGTTACTTTTGGGATACTCTGGTGCTGATTAGATTTTGGTACGATTCGGAAAAGAACAATCTGCCTTTTTTTACGAAATGGTCCTTGAAAATCACCAAAATATAAAAAAAAAAACTAAGCAGTGTATGCTCAAATGTATCAATAAAATTCTTGCTTTATACGCAATTTTTGACGAGGAACAGAACATAACACACTCCATTATACTTCTAACCGTTCCCAAGATATTTGAGATTTCTTGCATTTTTGTTACGCCGATTTCGGAAAAATGTCCAATTACCAATTAAAAACAAAAAATGAATTAGAAATGCAAATTTAGTGTTATTTTGTGCAATTAAACTCAATTTCATGAATTATAAAAGAAATGAAGAGAACATGAATATGAGTCGGCAGAGAAAGTCATATACTGCCCACATCAGATTTTTACTTTCCCTGCAATACATGGTAATGTATAGGGAAAGTATTGGAATCATGTCGAAAATCGCAACTCGAGTTTTCGACGGATCTACACGTTTCGAGTCCTCTAGAATACGAAAAAACCATTTTTAGCGTGACGTCTGTGCGTGTGTCTGTCTGTCTGTGCGTGTGTCTGTCTGCCTGCCTGTGTGTCTCTCTATCTGTCTGTGCAGATTTTGTAACCACTCTAACTAAAACACTAATACACCGACTTTCACAAAATTTAGTAGGTAAGTCACCTGTGGGCGGGTCTGGTGCTGATTAGTTTTGGGTACGATTCGGGATAAAAGAACCTGCCTTTTTTTTTGCGAAATGGCCTGCAAAAGCTCTTATCCACTCTAGCTGAAAAACTAATGGACCGAATTTCACAAAATTCGGTAGATGAGTCACGTATAGTATGAGTCACGTAAAATCTAATCAGCACCAGGGCGCCCCTGGTGCTGATTAGATTTTAGTATGATTCAGAAAAGAATAACCTGCCTTTTTTTGCAGAATTGCCCGCAAAAATTGTCAAAATCTAAACTAAAAGGCTATGTATGCTCAAATATATCCAATAAATGCTTGTTTAATACGTAATTTTTTAACGAAGAAATGAATAAGACTAACCCCATTACACTAGGACTAGCCGTTCTCGATATATATTAGTTTTTTTCGTATTTTCTCCACGCCACCTTTTCTCCACGAAAATTGAATTAAAAGTGAATTAAATTTAATTAAAATAAAGAGAACGTGGATATAAGTCTGCAGGGAAAGTCATGTGCTACCCACATCAGATTTTTATATTTGTTTCTCTTTCACTTTGCGAAGGAGAAATATTCGAAATATTAAGAGCCTCACCCTGGTCTGACAATCCTGAGAATCAGTAGACTTGTGATGTTTACGGATTAAAATAATTGTACTAAGTTCTATTCTATTATTTTATTCTTTTCCCGAGAAATATCGTCTCCACAGTCTCAGAGACAAACACACTCACAGACAACAGACCTAAACACACATACTCACAGAAAGACAAACTCACAGTCAGCATTGCAAAAATAGTTTATTTCCATTCAGAGGTGGTAAAATCGTGTTGATTCGTGAAAATCCAAGAGTAGGATTTTTGACCTTATAAAAATACTTTCCCTTAACATGTACGATGTACTATTGTAGAATAAGATGAAATCTGCAAAGAGCCTTTTGTAGACTTTGTTTTTCTCTGTTTTATTACTACTGTCCATTAAGATAAGGTACATTTAAGATTTATAGCACAAAAAATATGACACGAAAAATATTTTAAATTGCTTTGAACTTTATACATTTTTTATTAATTACAATTTTTAATTGGGAACTTAACGTAGTTTTAAACCAATTTTGTCAAAATAGCAATAATCAGCAATATCTTGAAAAGCATTTCATTCTTATTCTTTTTATAATTAATAATTTTCATAATTCCTCCAATCCATTAATAGCATCCTCAGATCGATTTCAATCTTGAAAAGCGAAACCGGTCTACAAATGATGTTATCTGCAATAGAAATGCAGGCTCGACTTTGAGAACGCCCTTTATTGGTATGTTCTGATAGTATGAATTTGGCCGTTGCAGCTTTGTGCAGCCTAAACTAAATGTTTGAGAAATTTGAAAACAGCTACGTGTTAGAACTGAATTTGCCGGTCTTGATATTCAATATCAGAAATAACTTTTTTTGCATTTTCTATTTCTAAACAATTTTCTCAATTGAATATGGAATGTATGTTTAAATCTATACTTCCAAATACTCAATATATGTACTATACTTTCAAATACTCAATTTACTATACTTGCAAATACTCTATTTACTATATTTCCAAACATTCTTACTTTACTCTCAAATATTCTATTTACTATACCCCCAAATACACTGATTACTTCCAAATATTTCATTTACTATATTCCCAAATGCCCCATTTGCTGTACTTCCAAATATTGCATTTACTATAATCCCAAATACTTCGTTTACTATACTCCCAAATACTCCATTTACCATACACCCAAACTCTCTTACTTCACTCTCAAGTACTCAATTTATACTCTCAAATATTATATTTACTTTACTCCTAAATACTCCATTTACAATACCCCCAAATACTCTATTTACTGTATTCCAAAATTCTTCATTTATTATACTGCCAAATACTCAATTTACTATACTCCCAAATACTCAATTTACTATGCTCCCAAATACTCCGTTTACTATACTCCCAAATACTCCATTTACCATACTCCCAAACACTCTTACTTCACTCTCAAGTACTCAATTTTTACTCTCAAATACTACATTTACTTCACTCCTAAATACTCCATTTACAATACTCCCAAATACTCCATTTATTGTATTCTTAAATTCTTCATTTACCATACTCCCAAATGCTCAATTTACTATACTCCCAAATACTCAATTTATTATGTTCCCAAATACTCTATTTACTATACTCCCAAATACTCCATTTACTATACTGCCAAATACTTCATTTACTATACTGCCATATACTCCAATTACTATACTTCTATTTACTGTACTCCAAAACGTTTACCATAAACAAATCAATATATAAACTTGTTCCAAAATCTTTTAAACAACAAAACCGTAGCGCCGCAACTTAATCATCGCAATTTAATTATCTATTACACAGATAATACCAGGACAGAACAGTCTTAATCTGCTAAACTGCGAAATTAAAATATCATAAAACTGTTAAAGAAAATAGTCTCTTGATCACGTCTTTGGAAAATTCGGAAGTATTATCTGAGTTTCTAAGGGAATAAACTAGCTGCATTCCATAGGTAGTTGCTAATCTTTAAAAATTTGTTAAGCTAATACACAATTTCGCAATTGCTCAGTTAAGCAAATTGTAGCGTTCGCGTAGACAAGAGGAGCTTGAAATTCCGTCCCAGTAGCTCAACGGTACAGCGTCGACTGGCCAGTCCGAAGATCCAGGGTTCGATTCCCGGTTGGGGCAGCAAGATTCTTTACAATTACGCCCGAACAAATCAACCCTGTAGGTTAGTGCAAAGATGTCGGAGATAGTGCAAATATAAATTTCGAACATTTTTTCGATAATCGAAAAGGAGATAGAAAAATATAATTATGTTAATAAATGTTCCGTAAATAGCTATTTTATATGAGACTTGTTATTTAAAAGCGTCGTCATCAGTTATAATGTTTTTCCATTATGGAATTGGAATATTTTTCTTCGGAAAATGTAAGAACAACCTTCGATCAGAAGCTTGTATGGGGGCGCCATTTTGAAAATAGACGCCATTTAAATTATAACAGACGTTAATTTAGTTTTTATATAATAACATGCTGTAAAAACAGCATATAAACAGGGGCGAATGAAACTTTAATAAGGGCAAGTTTTAAATTTGCTCTATATAAATGATGATACATAAATAGAAACTAGGTTAAAATAAAATGTCTCCTAAGGGCGAAACATCATCATCGGATGTATGCCTGATGTTTGCTTGAAAGAAACACTGTTTTCATACGAGCGATTTTCACTGAACGCAGCTGAATAGTTTTGTTTTAATTAATTGAACTGCGGGACAAATCATAAGTCCTTGAAGTTAATGAACAATTCCAAACTAAACGATTTCTGCAAGTGTTAGAGTTCTGTTGTTGTTGAGACCCAGACCGTCCGACCTACCAGAAAGGTGTAAGGTAACCGTTTGGACGGCCGGGAAGTGCCACCCAATTAAGACCGGAACCTTATGTGTTAGAGTTCTGTAAAATTATCTCACACATTTCTCCCACTTTAATCTTATTGAAGACATTAATTAACTTTCTGTTTAATTAGCTAACAGATTTTATTAGTATGAATTTTTTTGATACGGATTACAGTCTCGTAAAATAATAGAATGTTACAAAAGTTTGAAAAACTGAATTGTTTTGATTTAATTAATTAAACCTCGAGACAAATCATAAGTCCTTGAAGTTAATGAACAATTCAAAAGTAAATAAACGAATACTGCAAGTGTTAGAGTTCTGTAAAATTATCTTGCACATTTCTCCCACTTTAATCTTAGTAATGAAGACATTAATTAAGTTTCTGTTTAATTAGCTAACAGATTTTATTAATATGAAACATTTCTTATACATATTACAGTCTCTTAAAATAACAGAATGTTACAAAAGTTTGAAACATTGAATTGTTTTGATATAATTAATTGAACTGCGGGACGAAAATCATAAGTCCTTGAAGTTACTGAGCAATTCAAACGTAAACAAATACTGCAAGTGTTAAAAGTTCAGTAAAATTATCTCACACATTTCTACCACTTTAATCTTAATAATGACGAGATCGTCAAATAAGCATTTCTCATAGCTGTTGCCTCGGAATGAAATAAAATACATTAAATTAAGTGTCTGCTTAATTAGCTAACAGCTTTTATTAACGTGGAACTTTCAAGACAGTGATAAATGGAGCATTATGAGAAAAGTTTTTGCAAATATATTATCTTTTAGAATTTCTTAGTTTCTTTTGCAAAGAAAGTATTCCTTTTGAATATCAATTTAGAATACTTCTATTGGTTGAAATATAGAAAAATGAGTAGAATTTTGAATATTTATCTTATAAATCGATGGATGGGAACTCAAACTATCGGTTTTATAAAAAGAATATTGGTTTTTAATTATGAATGATATTCAGCAAATGGACTGTACAACTCAGCAGAAGTTTGCAATCTTTCCTATAATTCAAATACTATATTCTTAGCCCATACTCTCTGAAAATCAAATGCCTTTTTGTTTATACAACTTGCAATAATCACATCAAATTTCGGACAATTTCTTCAGATAGTTCCGAAGATATCGGTCATTTCAATTTGCATTAAATTCCCATTAGTTTAAATATTGACGTCATAGCATCTGATCTCTTATTCGAGACCAGCGCTATCTGGCGATGGCGGCCTTTAGGAATCCCGTTTTCGCCTCGGTCGGCACACTATTATTTATAAGCATTGTAACCAGTCACATGATAGGTTAATTTTGAAAATTGCACATGCGCACAGCAAAGCAGCTGTGGTGCCAGGTGTGGCAAGTAGGCCGCTCCGGGACAATCGTTATCATTGAGTTGTCAATATTTGCCCCATTCGCATGGTTTTACGTTGCATTACGTTTTCTGCTGTATTTGAATTGTTGGCGATAAAGATAACTGTTTGTTATTTAATATATATCAGTCTACCTTTTAAACATCTGTTGCCTCTCTGCTTATTATAATCGGTTAGTAATAATGATAACAAATTTTAAAATTCGTTTATTTGTTATATGAGTATTTTGTTTTCGTAGGTGTGGTTGCTACAATTAATTATAACACCTTGGAAAAGGTAAAAAATAAATTCTATAATCTGTAAAGCAGGGCCAAGTAGGAAACCCTGCTATAGGCAAAGGAGAACCAAGTAGGAAACCCTAGGACAAAGTACAGTTTGAGAAACGACAGTTTCAGGATAACTGGACCGAAAAATATTGTTTTCTGCAGTCGTTTAATAATATCATGTGCTTGATTTGCAAAAGTGCTGTAGCCGTTCCATAGATTCGATTTGGCGATATTTTGATAAATTTGGCGACAATTAAAATTAACCAAAATGTTCTTCAAGTAGAACAGTTGGACTGACAGACAAACGTTGCAAAAAAATAACTACGATCCCCTCCCATTTCTGAACACAACTAATTTATTGATTTGGTGCCATGTTTGTAAATTTTGCGAAGTTTTCATCGATTTAGCGACATTTGTATCTATTTGGCGACATTTTTATCAATTTGGCGACATTTTAATAAGCTTGGTGGTATTTAAACACTCGGCAAATGGGACGGTTGGATTGACAGATAAATCTTTCCGAAACGTCATACAATACTATCTCGTTTTAAAACATAAATAATTTCATTGATTTGGCGTCAAATTTATCAATTTGGCCACATTTTTACTGATTTGGCGATATTTTGATAAATTTGGCGACAATTAAAACTCGACAAAATGTTTGCCAAGTAGAACAGTTGGACTGAGAGACAAAGGCTGCCGAAATATAATTACAATACTATCCCATTTCAAAACACAATTAATTTATTGATTTAGCGTCATTTTTATGAAGTTGGCGAAGTTTTTATCGATTTGGCGACATTTGTATCGATTTGGCGACATTTTAATAAGCTTGTAGAGATTTAAACACTCGGTAAATGGGACGGTTGGACTGGCAGATAAATGTTTCCGAAACATTATTACAATACTATTTCGTTCCAAAACATATATAACATCAATCCAAACAATCCAAACAATATAAACATATCCAAACAATAATTGCATTGACTTGGCGTCATATTTATCAATTCGGCCACATTTTTACCGATTTGGCGAAATTTTCATCAATTTGGCGATATTTTGAAAAATTTGACGACATTTTAAAAATCGTTAATTTTGTCGCCAAGTGGAATGGCTGAACTTGCCAGGCAAAATGCTATCGAAACATCAATACAATACTATCCTCCTTTCAAAACGCAATTAAATTCATTGATTTGGGGTCATTTTTATTAGCTGTCCCTTTTACTGAATTGGCGAAATTTTCGTTAATTTCGCAAGATTTAAAAATAGTCGCCAAGTTGGCGATATGTCGAAAAATTTCTTCGCTAAATTTTTCGCCACACGTTACCCAGAGATAGAAAGTTAAACAAACAGATAAATCAAAGACTTTATATTATTAATATGTTATATAGATTTTTTGAAAAAGAAGTTACACTTTCCACAATCCAAGAGTCATTTCCATTCCATCAGCCACAAGAATCCTTACATCTTCATTACTTACCATTTACTTACCATTTCTCTCCCCCGGTTCAAAGTCTGATGCATGAATCGCTCTTGAATTGCTTCCGTTGCAACCCGGGAGCTTTATGGGCGAATATCCACATACAAGCGTTCGGATCCGACGTCTTGATGGTAAAGCCTCCTCCAACCCTCTACGAGCCCACTCCCGAAAGATTAATACACGGTCTTAATTTATAAAACATTACATTAGTATTTAAATAATTTTCTGGTAGAAAAGGATTTTATTTTATTTAAAACAAGACCATCATTCTCTATAAAAAAACAACACAAAACAAAAGAACTACATTACTACACAATGCAATAAAAACCTAGACATCAAAACAAGAGTATGACAGAATGAAACTCCATGCATTTCTCGTCTAACATTCATGTAAATTCTATGTATATTAAGAATCTTAATATTAATTTTTAATTATCAATTATTGTTTAATTGGT
Organism: Amaurobius ferox; assembly: GCA_951213105.1. Taxonomy (NCBI): domain Eukaryota; kingdom Metazoa; phylum Arthropoda; class Arachnida; order Araneae; family Amaurobiidae; genus Amaurobius; species Amaurobius ferox. The sequence goes on from OX578150.1 coordinate 78,222,376, forward strand.
ATAATGTCAGTCTTTATGTTTTCCTTTGTGATAATGCTATTTTACGTCTATTGGCAACACGTACTATTAATAAAATTTTGATATTTCAAGTCACAGCCCTAGGTGTATCGAAGCCATCATGCTGTGCGTTATTGTCGTAATACTCATGAACTGGATATTGCACAATTAATCGTATTATCTTTAGAAAAATCGATATTCGCCCTTTTTCAGACCATATTTTCAGAGCACTGGAGATAGCACACAGATTTAAGCTGTCATGGCGACATTGTAGAACCTAAGTTCCAAATGATTTTCCAACCACTGACCTTCAAACTAGCCAGAGGATGCTCAATCCTTTGAGCTGTTGGCACGACACTTTTATCTGTAAGGGTAGAAGTAAATTAACGTATACAAGGTGATTCGAAACGCTCCGTATAAACTTTAATAATAGATAAGGAACACTAAAAGAAACCTTTTCCGTTAGTTAATATATTTCTGTAGAGTTTGGTGCCAGGAAGCACTTTTAGGCGATGAGGCGATTGGTTATTTTTTGCCACCATCCTTCCTAACTCAGATTTCGTTCGTGTAATATAGATAATTCGAGACTGGTAAGATGGTCAATATGCATCTAGCGTATGGGGCTATTCATTAAACAATGCTCTATGACTTCCTAATTGGCATTTTTTGTCTATCTCGCTTTGTTGCGCAATTCTTTCTCCTAAGTCTTTAATTCATCCGTTAGGGGCGCTGTACGTTCTTTTATTCGATCGGGTATGGTTACTTTACTATGTATAGACCTAAAGCATCATGAACACTTTCTTATTAAGATATTGTATGTTTTTTCCTTCATACATATATTTGTTCTAGTATGAGTAAAATCCGGAAGTTGAGGCAAAAATGCCTTAAAAGAATTTCTATTTTCATTTATTTATATTTTTGTCTCAAATACCATTAACTCCACTTAATCGGGTTTCATACCTTGCTTACAAGAAAGCTATCTGACGCGATTTTGCAAACATCTGTGGAAACTGAGTCCTTCCAAGCAGTCGGCATAAAATTCCTATACAAATTTGCTCATGCTATGTGAATCTGCAACGGCAACTTTCAAAGTTGTAAGAACTCACTAGAAAGTCTTCCTCATTTTCTACATATATTAATTGAAAAGTTAGTTAGATCCAATATCATCTTCCATAATGCTTGATTTCCTCTTTGCAGAGTCTTGATTTTTATTGAAATAAAATACTGCTTCTGATGAAAAGATTAACAAAGCCAAAGTACTCAGTATTTCCGCATAATGTTGTGAATATTTACAGGAAAGGATACATGTATTAGCTACTTTAAAAAAAACAGTTATGCTAGTCAGGCGGATATTGAAACGAAAGAATAAATGTTTTAGATTGCATCTAAGTTCAAAATAAATATGCTTGTTCACTTTAAAAAAACTAGCGATTTAAAGATATATGTGCTGTTCATCTGTGCTGTGCATCATATGAACAATTTTCTCTTCTTACTTTTCTTTCAATGCATGGTAATATACATAAGAAACATATTAAAATGGTGTTAAAATTTGGGAATCAAATAATCCACAGATCTACACTCTCTAGAACATGATTGTACGATTTAGCTTGACGTCTGTTTGTGTGGGAGTCTGTGCAATATTTGTGTTCACTCTGACTTAAAAATTATGCAATGAAATTTCTCCAAAATCTGTTAGGTAGGTCACATGCAGGTTTCTCTGGTACATTATTCTCCTGTTCATATATTTTGTCAGGTTTGTCTGTGAACCGTGCATGCGAGGGCGTAAAATGAATGCGTTAAATATTACTCTCGCTTTATTTTTAAACACTTTCCAACATAGTTGTAGAGTGTTTATAACTTTGTGTATTCTGTCTAGCTGTCTGTCTGTCTGTCCTTTCACAGGATAACTGCCGTGAAAATGATTTTTAGTATATTTTTGAGACGGCCTGTGGGGCATTTTGGAATGAAGAAAAATATTATCACCCAATTAGTTTTGAATTTTGCACGGGTTAAAGAAATGAAATAAATTGAACCCTATAGGACCTAATTTTTCAAACATTTTCTAGAGGGAGTTAAAATTCGCAAATGGCTTCAAAAAATATTCTAATTATCACGTAAAATGCCCCAAAAAATTTCATCGAATATGTTAAGCAGTATTTTAAATAAAAATTGAAATAATAATTGCACCCCTACTATATGAAGAGATCACGTGACTTATTTCAAAATAAAGTAAGACATTCATTTTTACTTTCCCTGCAATACATGGTAATGTATAGGGAAAGTATTGGAATCATGTCGAAAATCGCAACTCGAGTTTTCGACGGATCCACACGTTTCAAGACCTTTAGAATACGAAAAAACCATTTTTAGCGTGACGTCTCTGTGTGTGTCTGTCTGTGCAGATTTTGTATCCACTCTAACTAAAAAACTAATGGACCGAATTTTACAAAATTTGGTAGGTAAGTCACTTGTGAGCGAGTCTGGTGCTGATTAGTTTTGCGTACGATTTGGAATAAAAGAACCCGCCTTTTTTTGCGAAATGGCCCGCAAAAGCTTGTATCTATTCTAACTAAAAAACTATTGGACCGAATTTCACAAAATTCGGTAGATGAGTCACTTGTGGGTTACCCTGGTGCTGATTAGATTTTGGTACGATTCGGAAAAAAACTGCCTTTTTTTGCAAAATGGCCCGCAAAAATCGTCAAAATCTAAACTAAAGAACTAGGTATACTCAAATATATCCATTAAATGCTCGCTTAATACGTAATTTTTAACGACGAAAATATAATAAGACCATCCCATTACACTAGCCGTTCTCGAGATAATTTAGTTTTACTTTTTTTCTCTACGCCACCTTTGAAAATAAATCCGGTTACCGAATGAGAACGAAAATTTAATTAAAAGTGAAATAAATTTAATTAAAATAAAGAGAACTTTAATATAAGTCTGCAGGGAAAGTGATGTGATGCTCACATCAGATTTTTTTTGTTCGCTTAGGAAAAAAAGTGATTTTTAAGTGGAGCTTATATTTACATTTAACGCTGCATCCGTCTTACACCCTCTTCATTTTTGCATATTATCTGTGTATACAAATTTTATGCCTACGCAATTACAATATTTTTGATTTTAAATGATCATTAACGAATAAACTTTGATTACATCTACGATGAAGCTTAATTTTAACATGTGCAGATTGTAAACAAATCAACGATTTTAAGATGAGTTGTATAAGAATTCATGTAATTTTAACGCAAAATTACTTAACTCTGAAGCCTGGAATAAGAGTATATGAATGAAACTTATACTGCTTTTACATAAGAGAGCTTTACGATTTATATTTCAATGACGTCATTTGAATAAATTTCATTTGTTTCTTTGAAGTTCTAAGTTTTCAAGTAAAAAATAAATTACAGAGTATAATATATTACGGAATGAAATATATTATTGAGGTCCCCAGACTGGTTAACTCGATAAGATTTACAAATCAAATTACATGGAGTGTGGTTCAACGCGACATTATTATTCCAGAATCCATTTTTAGTAACTTTCTTTTCATTCAAATTTTACAAGAGAAATTTTGAAAAATCGTTATCTTGAGCCGAAATGATTATAATTGCAGGATCTTATCAGTCGCTTTAAAGTGCTTAAAAAATATTTCGATTGGTACCATAAATGATAATGTACCCTCCGGAAGAGGACGAGTAACTTACCCCTTGAAGGGGCTTATGACTTCACGAAGAAGAAATTGTGTCGCGGCTATTTTTAAGAACAGTAATTGAAATTAGAAAGACCCGTGATAATTGAGATGTAAAAGAACCCTTTTATGTGTGATTATGCCACGTTTTGCCCTCTGCTGTCATGTTTACAAAATATAAATTTTCCAATAAATTTCGAAGTTTTTGCTCGGATTTGAAACCATTCTATCTAGTTCCAAATTATTTCATAAAAAAGCAGGATGTAAAGTTTCGTGAACATCCATAATTATTTGTGTCCGTTATCGTGAACACAGGAAATCAATCACAGACATATTAACAGAAACAGGGATATACGAATGTGCATCACTCCAAAAACAGTCAAAACGCGTTCAGGCAGTTTTAAAATGCCAAACATGGAATTTTTAGGTACACCTGTTCCTGAGCTATTCCGCACAAAAGGGTGAATTCTTAAGGCGTAACAAAGACGGGTTATCCCGATAGGTTCAAGATCGAAAGAGTTAATATATATCCCAAAATAAATGGATATATTAAATAAAGATATCCTATTTGCTCTGGTTTTCTAGTTATTCTCTAAAAACGTGTAGAGTCTTATAGTGGTACCAGGACGGGCTACCCCGATGAGCTTCAAAATCGAAATAACAAAAATACACAAAAAGAGGTAAAGTCATATCGAATTTCACATTACTGCGATAATTGAACCTGATTATTTTGGACATCATAGGTGTGAACGCACACTAGATCAAGTTAAATAAAATTTTAAAAATACAAATACAACTATAATTTTATAACGTTTTTGCGAATTAAAAAAAATACTTTTTCGAAAACGTGAGAGCCTTTTCCTGATCCGCCCCCCCCCCTAAAAAACCTTTTAGGTTTATGGATTGAAATAATCGTACCAAATATCATATGATTTGCTCAATTCATTTAAGATAGAGCTGTTATAGACAGACACACAGCCATAATTGAAAATTGGTTTGTTCTTAGTCATGGGTGCTCAAAGTGTGCAAATCAATCAAAATTTGAGAGGCACATTTTTGACCCCATTATAGTGCATTCCCTTTACATATTGCGTATTGTAGGGGAAGTAATAAAAAGTTATTTACGTGTGTCTACATGCTGAGTGGTTACTGAACGGTTCAATCCTCAACAAAGGAAACCTTGACAGATTAATCTCCACTGGCATGGACGACCTGGGGGTAGAAAACCTTGACAATATGAACGTACTAGGTTTCAGAAATTTTCTTGTAAAATAATTATAATGAAAATTCAGTTTTTAGCCTTCTCTATCCATTCAAAGCAACGCTACCGCTTGTGCGTAGAAAGAGCATATCTTCCAATCAGAACAACGTATGCCCCGAATGCGTAGAGCAAGAATATTTTTTCTTTTCAAATGGCCAGGCACTTTGACCTTCGTCATTCGCCTTTATTACAGCGGCCAGAGTGTGAACCATTTAGCCGTCTATTGACGTTGCCCCAGAGGGGGGCGGATCACATTGCGCCCACAACACAAACATCCATGCCTTACGTGGGCTCGAACCGTCACCCCCGGTAGAAACCGTCACCCCCTGCTTTCGGAGGTGACGCTCGAACCCACAACGTAGCGGTCGAGCGATTGCTACGGAAACGCTTGCCTTGACCACTCGTAGAGCAAGAATATTCAACTGACTCTATCCAATCAGAAGAACGCGAGCCTGCGCTGTGCGTTTAAGGAGCATGCGTAGTAGTAAGATTCATTCTCTGCTTAAGCGCTTTACACAACGAGCGGTTTGTTTTGATAAAACAAAATGTGACATTATTCAAATTTTATTTGATGGATTTTAATATGGATAGTCCAATAGAAAATCGTAATAATAGACGCCAACAATACCAACATCAGCGGGCTGATCGTCAAAATATTCGGGACGGAATTTTAGCCAACCAACCTGCGAGGGGCAACCGGGGAGATTCATAAAGGGAAATGGAACGATTTGAATGACCTAATTATTTAATACTTGGGGATTTTTAAGCAAAGTCTTTTTGGGTGAAATGACAAGATTGGAAGATATAATTATTGCATTCAATTTTTCTTCAATAAGAATTGTTAGATTGAATATTTGTATTCTACTTTTTTAAATATCCAGGCGCAGTTTACACCGAGTATTTACCAGGGCACAGAGGGCCCAGAACAATGGTTGCCTATTAACAGTGGTGGCCTGTGTAGTCACCCTCTAAGTGGGCCAAACAAAATGCTACAATAGCACAGTGTTCTACTACTACCGCTTAGTGGGAAAGCCAACCTCCCGGTTTGCTTACTAAAAACATCTCAGACCCGGCTGGTTCGCGGACTTGCATGAAAGGCCGTTAGTCTTCAATTAAAAATCATTTGTTAAAACAGCTAGTGCTCCAAAGACTGGGAAATAAAATGTTTGTTCCCTAGAGTAATATTTTATCGTAAATTTCGGATTTAAAAAAAATGCATCGAATATAATAAATAATTTCTTGTATATTTTGTAAACATTTACATTTATATTAGTAAAAATTGAACTCCCAAGCTTCGTTAAATTTCTTCTCTTTTCTTTCTCTTTTATTTGATAAATCAAACTAACATTAATTTATATTATGTGCTCATCTTCTGTCATTCCAAAATGACTGATTATCTGCTATGATTTAAAGTAACTTGAAGAAATAATTGATTGCTTTGAGTGTGTGTGATTGCTTTTATTTTTACAGTAACAAAAAACTCAAATATGGAACTGCATTAAAAATAGTACAAAGCAATGAATGTTTTTAATACCAGCAGAAAATAATGAAATAAGACAATACTTTAAATATAGTAAATAACATTTTTACCCTAAAATTTTAGAAACAGGAAAAATATAATTTTAAAATACTTCCTGCGTATTTAATACCATGATTGAAAATGATAGTCACTGCTGGTTTTTAATACAAAATGCTATAAGGAAATAAAAGAAATACTTTAAAGCAGACAGTATTTTGGTTATCGATCTCCACTTAACTTCTTATTCAGCATCAGTATAACTATTTCCCACATTTTGAAAAACACTATTATTTCCACTCGCACTTATTCAGCACCAGTATAACTATTTCCCACATTTTAAGAACCACTATTATTTTCACTCGCTTTTATTCGGCAACAATATAACGATTTCCCACATTTTGAAAAGCACTATTATTTACATTCGCACTTATTCTGCATCAGTATAACTATATCCCACTTTTTGAGAAGCACTATTACTTTCACTCGTACTTATTCAGCATCAGTATGACCATTTCCCATATTGAGAAGCACTATTATTTCCACTTGCACTTATTCAGCATCAGTATAACTATTTCTCACATTTTGAAAAGCTCTTTTATTTCCAGTCGTACTTATTTAGCATCAGTATAAATATTTCCCACATTGAGAAGCACTACTACTTCCACTTGCACTTATTCAACATCAGCATAACTGCTTCCCACATTTTGAGAAGCACCATATTTCCACTCGTACTTATTCAGCATCAGTATAACTATTTCCCATATTGAGAAGCACTATTATTTCCACTCACTCTTATTCAGCATCAGTATAATTATTCCTCACATTTGAAAAGCTCTTTTATTTCCACTCGTATTTATTCAGCATCAGTATAAATATTTCCCACATTGAGAAGCACTTATTCAGCATCAGTATAACTATTTCCCACATCTTGAGAAGCATTATTATTTCCATTCGTACTTATTCAGCATCAGTATAACTATTTCCCATATTAAGAAGCACTATCATTTCCACTCGCACTTATTCAGCATCAGTATAACTATTTCTCACATTTGAAAAGCTCTTTTTATTTCCACTCTTACATATTCTGCATCAGTATAAATATTTCACACATTGAGAAGTACTACTACTTCCACTTGCACTTATTCAGCAGCAGTATAACTATTTCCCACATCCTGAGAAGCATTATTATTTCCATTCGTACTTATTCAGCATCAGTATAACAATTTCCCATATTAAGAAGCACTATTATTTCCACTCGCACTTATTCAGCATCAGTATAACTATTTCTCACATTTTGAAAAGCTCTTTTATTTCCACTCGTACTTATTCAGCATCAGTATAACTATTACCTATATTGAGAAGCACCATTATTTCCACTCGCACATATTCAGCATCAGTATAATTATTTCTCACATTTTGAAAAGCTCTATTATTTCCACTCGTACTTATTCAGCATCAGTATAAATATTTCCTATATTGAGAAGCACTACTACTTCCACTTGCACTTATTCAGCATCAGTATAACTATTTCCCACATTTTGAGAAGCTCTATTATTTCCACTCGCATTTATTCAGCATCAGTATAACTATTTCTCACATTTTGAAAAGCTCCTTCTTTTTCCACTCGTACTTATTCAGCATCAATATAAATATTTTCAACATTGAGAAGCACTACTACTTCCACTTGCACTTATTCAGCATCAGTATAACTATTTCCTACATTTTGAGAAGCTCTATTATTTCCACTCGCATTTATTCAGCATCAGTATAACTATTTCTCACATTTTGAAAAGCTCCTTCTTTTTCCACTCGTACTTATTCAGCATCAATATAAATATTTTCAACATTGAGAAGCACTACTACTTCCACTTGCACTTATTCAGCATCAGTATAACTATTTCCTACATTTTGAGAAGCTCTATTATTTCCACTCGCATTTATTCAGCATCAGTATAACTATTTCTCACATTTTGAAAAGCTCCTTCTTTTTCCACTCGTACTTATTCAGCATCAATATAAATACTTTCAACATTGAGAAGCACTACTACTTCCACTTGCACTTATTCAGCATCAGTATAACTATTTCCTACATTTTGAGAAGCTCTATTATTTCCACTCGCACTTATTCAGCATCAGTATAACTATTTCCCACATTTTGAGAAGAACTATTAATTCCATCGCACTTGATTCCATAAATTTAAGATAGCTTATTACTAATTACATAGTAAAAGCCAGCTGTATAGATATCTAGAACAAATAATTCCAGTTGCCATATAAATAAAACTCCTATATCCTTAATCGTAAGGCAACATACCAAAATAATTATTATTTACACCAGTTTCCGAACTATTCTGAACATTCACTCTTTAACTTAATTATCCCATCACAATTTTCTAATGCACAAATAATGCAAGGAGAATATATTTCTGCTCTGGTAAACTACGAAATTTGAATTTCGGAAAATAGTACAGAGCAAAGACAAGAGGATAATGAATAGTTTCTGAGAATAAATAGTATCGTTAGAACATCGGGTATTTTTTTATTCGAAAGTACGCTTCTTAGATCGGGGCTCTCAAGAGGATTAATAGTTTCAATATGATACAAACTCTAAAATTTCACAGTTTTGTGCAAAGTAATTAACAGGTTTTCCCATAATAGTTATTGCAAATTGTTAATAAATAATATTTACATTAATTAAATGCGATTAATTACTAGTTAATATACTAAAATTAAAAAAACAAAATTGGATAAAAATCATAAATGTGTAATAAAACCACATTATATTAAAAGTGAAACATTTTAGCTCTTTCACAGTTTTTTTTAAATGTAGATATTCGTATTAGAAACTACATTAATTGAATAATTGTAAATATTTTTCACATACTGCAGATTTTTATTTTAGTAAACAGACATTCGAACAAGTTCCAGGTCTGGTTTACAGTTTTATTTTATTTTATTTTATTTATTTATTTTTTGTCACAAATTAAACTAGAGGTACTGAAGAGTCTCTCTTAAAAAACTGCTGACGAAGCTGCGATTATATACTTCAAAAATAATTATTTTTCCAGTATTCGAAAATGTTTTCATTTGGTGGAAGTGAGTTTTCTTCTACGTACTCTCGAATTTCGAATCTAGCTTTGCTAGTTAAATTACGGAACTAGTTAAATTAAGGAACTGATAATTCAATGAAAATGAAAAATTTAATTTTTATACGGCCTACAATAAAATAATTTTCTATTAGTAAAATTTGCGCCACACTTAATTAGGGAAAAAGGAACTTACCTGAATCTTTTTCATGAAAAATTCACTGAGATATTCCAGCTACTGCTGTTAGGTATTTTTTGTTCTATCACAATGGGCGAGTAACGAATACATTGTTCAAAATTAAATGGTAGCAAATTTTAATTTGCGGTGTTCCTAGTTGAAATATATTTGTAAGTGTCTCCCATATTTACTATCAGAGAAAGGATTCGCACTTGCAGTTCAGGTAAAATGGAATAAATCAAGAATTTCAATAAACGACATCTCAGCGAATTTTTCATCAAAAGGTACCGGGTAAATTTCTTTAGCTATAATTAAGCGCAGCGCAAAATTTAGACATATTACTTTCCTTATATACATGATGAACAAGGAAAGTATTGTGACGGGGTCGAAAATTTAAATTCGAGTTTTTGGCGGTAGAGCACGTTTCAAGCATCCCTGATCACGAATCAAACATTTTTGAGGTGATGTCTGTGTGTGTGTGTGTGTGTGTGTGCGCGCGCGTCTGTGTCAGTGAGCCTGTGGAGACGATATCTCACGAACGAATAGAGCGATTCGAATGAAATTTGATACAAAAAACACAATCCGTGAATACTGAAAGCCTATTGTTTTTAAACGTAATCGAAAGACCAGAACCCCTATAAATTGTGGAGTGAAATTTTGAAAAAATCATCAAAAAATCAAAACCTTTAATAAAGTTACACAAATAGTCATTTCTACTGTAATATTTTCTTAGAAAACGATTGACATAAATTTTGGAACGCTAGCCTGAACCGTTTTCGAGATATTGTATTTTATATTGTATTTTGTATTTTATTTTTACCCGAGATATTGTATTTTTATTGTATTTATTATTGTATTTTAAATAAATTTATCAAAAAATCCCATAAATTAAAACAAATATATTAACTGTTGAGAAACATGTTCACTTTTCATATGTAATATCATGCGATAAATTTGGTGACATCATTCTCGTGGATCTAGCTCTCTTTCCATTTATCAGAAAAGATACTTTGAGTAATACTTTTGTGTTTGAACGCCAATAGTAATTTATCTGCTATAAGAATAACTTATTTCTCCGTCCATAACGCTTGGCGAGATTTTGACGCCGAATTTGGCGGAATGTCTCCAACTTGGCGATTTTTTTAAATGTTGCCAAATTAACGAGAATCTCGCCAAATGGATAAAAGTGACAATAAATCAGTGAAAATGACGACTAATTGACGAAAATTCAATTTCTTGGAAAGAATATAATTAGCTACTATAAGAAAAACCTATTTTTTAATTGTAAAAATAGTAAATTCATTGCATTATATAAGAAAAGTCATGGGTTGCCCACATCGGATTTTGTTGGAGGTTATATAACAAATGAATTTCGCACTTTTATGAAATTATCAGTTCTTAGGTGCAATTTTTATACCTAAATTCTCCTCCGTTTGCTGATTTTTTTTTTCATATTGCACTTTACTTGTACAACCAACCGTTGATTTTTGTTCCTTTCCGACACACTTGGTGTTGGACAGATGTGAAAAGAAATAAAGTAAAAACAACTGAAAATATCATTTATCAAAGAAAATGCCAGTGCATAGTTGTCCATGATCACGTGTTGTAGCGTATATTTTCACTGCCTGAGTACAAACAAGTTCAACAATGATATTCTGGGCGCGGTAGCCCATTGGTTAGCGCGCTGGAGTTGCACTCGGTAGGCCCGGGTTCGATTCCAGCCGCTGCCAAAACTGCCGCCGTGTTCACGCGGAGTACGATCACGTTAAACATGTGGGTCCGTAAGTCCTTCCGAGAGGTTGGTGGTAGGGGAAGGAGGGTACGGTCCCTGTGGATGCCTCCCCCACTGGGTTCCGGTCTAAATTGGGTGGCACTTCCCGGCCATCCAAACAGTTACCTTACACCTTTCTGGTAGGTCGGACGGTCTGGGTCTCAACAACAACAATGATATTCTTTTGCCATATGCGAAGAAGGCACATAACGGGTTCTACAGATTTTCAGTAATCCTTTGCCTTTACCACATCAACATCGTACTAAATAGTTTTAAATAGTTTTTATCATTCCTTAACAGCATATTTGAATCAGAGAAATGTGCTATATCCCCATGTGATCAGTAACGCAAAATTCAATTTTAATAAGTTTTGAACATTTTTGTATTGATATAAATTCCAAGAAATTATACAAATAAAAAGTCCTGATATTTATGTACAATTACAGAAAATAATCATTATATATAAAGCATAGGCAATATTTTATTTTGAAAAGTTTGGCCATTACGTATTGTATCAATAGACTATTTGGCCAGCTCAAATTATGTAACAATTCCGTAATTGACCACGCCCACATTTGACTCCTTGTTTTTTTTAACATTTGGAGACAATGCAATATTGTTATTTACATAATATATAAACAATTGTGTGTGTGTGTGGGGGGGGGGGGTGAGACGTTAATTTTAAGCAGATGATTTTATTCCAAATCACTATTTCATCAGGTTCTATAGTGACCAAGGAAACTTACAAAAATGTTAATAACTTTTGATTGTTGATTTCTTATATTGTCGTTATATTTGTCATATTAGGTGTAAATAAATTTCGTGTTTTATACATGGCCTGATGAATCATGAATCGGCTATAACAGCCTATATAGCCTTTTTTGGCTATAACAGCCTTTAGATAATACCAAAATGAATAACATTCTTCTATCTATCGTCCAACAGAGTATGAATTTGCAACAAATTAAAGGTAAAATATTTTTGCCTACTATTTATATGGATCGATAATATTTCAAAAATATATTTTATATATAAAAATATATCCTTTAATCAGAGCTTCAGGCTTCAGATCCTGACATGAAAAATCCGGAAAGCTACGTAAAATAAAGCAGTAGCTGATTGAAAATAATAGAGTATACAGACAGGGGAGAAAATATTACGAACACTTGTGAAGTAAGAGAAAATCTTTATTAATAGGGTGTTGGACCACCATTTGACTGAAGTACACATTGTATGTGACGTGGGATAGATGCATAGAGGTCATGCACAATATTTAAGGGAATATGAAGCCATTCCTCCTTCAGAGCAGTTTCTAAATCCGAAAGTGTGTTTGGAGGCGGAACTTGAGCACGAAGTTTAGACTCCAAATACCCCCACAAATGTTCAGTAAACTTCAAGTCAGGAGACTGAGGGGGCCAGCCAAGATGTCCTACTTCATCGTCATGCTCTTCGAACCATGTTTGAACACACTGCGTAGTATGGCGTCTTGAAAAACTGGTCGCTCTCCCGGGAATAAAGTCTGGACAAAAGGATGGACATGATCCTCCAGAATGCTCCTATAGTGATCAGCTTTGATCTTCCCAGAGTAACAAGTGGTCCAAGACCGCTTCAAGATATTGCACCCCATACTAATAGAGAGCCACCTCCATGTTTCACAGTCGGCAAGAGGCGGTCAGGAGTAAGCTTTTCTCTGGGCGTTAGCCAGACATAAACACGCCCGGTGGTCTGAAATAGTGCGAATGCTGATTCATCAGACCAGATGACTTGTTGTCACTGCTGTGGGGACCAGCTTCTGTGAACTCTGTACCATTGGCGTCGCTTAAAAGCATTATGTGATGTCACCAACGGTTTGCGAATTGCCACTCTGCCTTATGTTCGCAGCATGGAGTTCCCTTTTGACAGTTTTGGTTGAAATGAGATCCTGCAGATGACTGTTCATTTCGGATGTTATCTCTGATGATGATTGTTTGTGCTTTGGGGTCACTATGCGTTTCAATACCCGTCTATCCTTATCATTAAGTTTTGTCTTTCACCTACTGTTGTGCTTCGAAGATGACACTTTTCGTGTGCGCTGTCATAAAGGTTGATACCGTGCCTCTTGCACGCCCCAAAAGGTTTGCTGTTTCCGTCATCAAAACTTCAGCTAAACGTGCTCCAATTATCATGTCTCTTTGGAACTTTGTCAGGTCTGACATTGCAGCGTGTCTCAGAGAGTATGATAGAGACATGTAACACCTATGACTGCTGTTGAGAGAATGATACATTTCCTTTCACGGCCACTAGGTGGCAGACTTCTATTCCAGGTGGCGCGACTGTACTGTAGGTATGAAACGCAGCATACTTTTCATAGGTTTTCGTATTATTTTATACCCCATCTGTACAGTACATCCTGAGGGAGTCGTTTGCACTATAAACTGCTTTGGCAGGCTATAGACAAAACGCAGTGCATGGATTGGAATGAAAATTATGTAGGGGTTATCTACATTTTCGCATTGTTAATGTCGAAGGTTACTTTAAAGTGCATGCTACCATCGTAATAGCGAAACAAAAAGCATGATATATATAAGTGATATCAATATGGTAACGTAAACTAAACCACTGTCCAGCTACAGCTCGTGAAAGAAATTAGTACGACTTCGAATTAATTTTTTTAACAAATTTAATTTCCTTAATATTTCTACAGTTCCTGGGCTTAAAGAGAATTTCATAATATTCTCCAGGCACAGTAAACAACAACATTTAACTTTTTACCTTAAGGATTATTAGAGTTGAATTGTCAACTGCACTGGCAGTTAATCTGTTATTTTTTGTAATGATATTTTTCAGGCAATTCAAAGGACTAGATGGTGTCTTAATTAGGCAGACATTTTTATAATATGCTGTTCATTTTTTATACTTTGTAGTATAAATGAAAAAAAAATAAGATCATTTAGTTTAGTGGTGTTTTTCTGCTTTTCTTACTATATACAGGGTGCCCCAAAAAGATTGAAACTCGCTTTAATTCTTTACCTGTTGGAGATAAGTGGGCAATGTAAATTGCAAAAATGTTGAAAGTAAGGCAGGAAATAAGACTATGTTATTGACATAGTCCTCCCATTAATTTTCAAAAAGTTACCCTTTTTAAAATTTTATACGACCCCCTTAGGCAAATTGGGTCAACCAGAAATTTTTCATTTTTAATGCAGCAAGATCATTTAAAAAACCGCATATCTGTATTTTTAAAATTGAGCGAGTTATATTTAATTGAAAATTGAACATTGTGAATGGGGACCATATATCACATTAGAAATGTAAATTTGTGACATATCACAGAAAAGATAAAATTGGATGATAATACATAGGATACCCAACCGCTTAGTGAGTACCACTACTTTATGTGATCTCTGTCTGTGTAATGCTTTATTTAGATGCATTTGTGATAAAAAATTTTGATACATATTAACGTATTTCTGATCTAAACAATTTCCATCGTCAATTTGTTTATGATCCCTATTTTCACTAATGAAACAGTCTTTCACATGGTTCGGAAAAATGGCATAAGTCAGATTTCTGCCTCTATCATAATTCAATTGATTTTAAAGATAAGGATATGCGGTTTTTTTAATGATCTTGTTGCATTAAAAATAAAAATTTTCTTATTGACCCAATTTGTCTAAGGGGGGCCGTATAAAAATTTAAAAACTGTAACTTTTTGAAAATTAATGGGAGGGCTATTTCAATAACGTAGTCTTACTTCCTACCTTACTCTCAACATTTTTGCAATTTACATTGCCCACTTATCTTCAACAGGTAAAGAATTAAAGCGCGTTTCAATCTTTTTGGGACACCCTGTATAGCTAGCTCACTATGTGCAATATATAGTTCACTATGTGCAATATATATGTTAAATATACTGTGTTTGGTTGATTTTACTACGATTATCTGATTAATTTTAAGTTAATTGTCTCAATACAACTTTTGAAGTATATGCATTTCCTATTTTCAATAGTTTGTAATTTATTGCTTTACGTACAATATTATATATTTGAGTCAAGGAAAGTATTGGAATCGTGTCGAAAATCGCAACTCGAGTTTTCGGATCTTCTCATTTTGAGACTACTAGAACACGGAAAACTGTGAATGTGTGTGTACCTGTGTGTGTGTGTTTGTACCTGTGTGTGTGTGTGTGTGTATGTGTCTGTGTGTGCAGATTTTGTATCCATTCTAACTCAAAAACTAATTGATCGAGTTTCATAAAATTTTATTAACAAGTAACTTGTGGGGTACCCTGGTGCTGATTAGGTTTTGGTACAATTTGGGATAAAAGATTTTATGAAGCCTATTTCTGCGAAATGGCCCGCAAAAAATATCTGTATCCACTCTAGCTAAAAAACTAATAGATCACATTTCACAAAATTTGGTGGATAAGTCATTTGTGGGTTATCCTGGTGCTGATTTTGGTACAATTCGGAAAAAAGTAACCTCCCTCTTTTTGGAATGGTCCTCAAAAATCGCCAAAATCTAAAATAAAAGATTACGTATGCTCAAATATATCAATTGAATGTCAATTAAATTCGCTACGTTACCATTGAATATAAGTCCAGTTCTCAAATGAAAATGAAAATTGAATTAAAAATGCAAATTCGGTGTAATTTAAAGTAATGATGGGTGTTATTTGGCGCAATTAAAAACTCAATCTAATTAATTACTGAAGAAATATAAAGTGAAAGTAAATATAAGTCTGTAAATATGAGTGAAAGTAAATATAAGTCATGTGCTGCTCACATCAGATTTTTACTTTCCCTGCAATACATGGTAATGTATAAGGGAATTATTGGAATCATGGCGAAAATCGCAACTCGAGTTTTCGACAGATCTACACGTTTCGAGACCTCTAGAACACAAAAAACTATTTTTAGAGTGACGTTTGTGTGTGTGTCTGTCTGCGTGTCTGTCTGTGTGTCTGTCTATCTGTGTGTCTGTCTGTGTGTCTGTGCAATGTATGTATTCACTCTAACTCAAAACCTAATGGACCGAATTTCATAAAATTTGGTAGGTACGTCACTTGGATGTGACTCTGGTTCTAATTAGGTTTTGGTACAATTCGCAAAAACAGAACCTGCCTTTTTTGGAGAAAGAGCCCTTAAAAATTTAATTTATCCGCTCTAGCTAAAATACTAATTTAACAAATTTCACAAAATTTGGTAGATAAGTTACTTGTTGAATACTCTGGTGCTGATTAGAATTTGGTACGATTCGGAAAAGAAGAACCTGCCTTTTTTTACGAAATGGCCCGCAAAAATTTCATGTATCCACCCTAGCTAAAATACTAATTGACTAAATTTCACAATATTTGGTAGATAAGTTACTTGTGGGACACTCTGGTCTGATTAGATTTTGGTACGATTCGGAAAATAACAACCTGCCTTTTTTTACGAAATAGCCAGCAAAAATCCCAAAAATCTAAAAAACAAGGATTACGTGTGCTGAAATGTATCAATTAAATTCTTGTTTTATACGCAATTTTTGACGAGGAATAGAATATAACACACTCCATTATACTTTAGAACTAACCGTTCTCAAGATATTTGAGATTTCTTGCATTTTTGTTACTTTGCTATCGGAAAAATGTCCAATTACCAAATAAAAACAAAAATTGAATTAAAAATGCAAATTTGGTATTATTTGGTGCAATTAAACTCAATCTAATGAATTATTAAAAAATAAAGAAAATATGAATTTAAGTCTGCAGTGAAAGTCATGTGTTACCCACATCAGATTTTTTCTTTCTCTGCAATACATGTTAATGTACACTATAGGGAAAGTATTGGAATCTGTGTCGAAAATCGCAACTCGAGTTTTCGACGGATCTCCACGTTTTGAGACCTCTAGAACACGAAAAAACTATTTTTAACGTGACGCCTGTGTGTGTCTGTCTGTGCAATGCATGTATCCACTCTAACTGAAAGACTAATTGACCGAATTTCATAAAATTTGGTAGGTAAATCACCTGTAGAGGACTCTGGTGCTAGCCAAGGTCTATCCGTTCTTGAAATAGTTTAGTTTTCTTTTTTTCATTTTTGCTTCGCCTGTTTCGGGAATAAGTCCAGGTACCAAATAAAATCGAAAGCTGAATTAAAAGTGTAAATTCTCTGCAATTTCAATAATTGATGATTGTTATTTAGTGCAATTAAACTCAATTTAATGAATTATTCATGAAGTAAGGAGAAAATGAATTTAAAGCATGGAAAGTCATTTGCTGCTCCATTGGATTTTTAAATTTCGATTTAGTTAATGAGATATTCAATTTTTTAAGCACTTCTGAAGTGAAAAATTTTCTTCTCTGAGGCAGAAGGTTTACTTGGCCGAGCCGATTGCCAGCTTGTCTCTGATTGGTTGCTGGTAGAAACGTTATAAAATGGTCGAGGACTGAGGTATTGAAACATTAAAAACATTAAAAGTGTAAATATTTAATTCTAAACATTGGTACAACTTTAATTAGTTAGTGCACTTGGGCTTGGGGTGATGTGAAATGCTGTCCTATCGTTCATTTCTACAAACAGAACGTTTCGTGACTATTGTTGTCATAAACACTACGATTTAATTCATATATTGAACAACAATTATATGCTTTATTATTGTAAATATCTTTATACTGAAAACGTAACAGGATATTTTGCCACTGTATTACGAACAAATGGCAAAACGTACAGTTATGAAATTTTCCTTTTTGTTCGTAATTCAGTAAATAATCGTTGTTAATAGAAGGCAACACGAAAGAGAGCACTAGGAAGTAGGGTATGAAGCCCACCAACTCATGAAGCAAGATTCGGGCTTAGTGAGTGTAGCGAACTAAGGCCTGAGATTGGTGAAATTGTTCGCTAAACGAGTTAAGGGATTTGATTAACGTCCACAATTAAGGGAGCGAATCCCCAACGGGTGCATCGCGCCTGCGGTGATCTCCGATTAATGAAAGGCAGCGAGTGGAGGGCGAAGTCCCTAAGTTTTGCGATCGTCAGAGAACATAGGACACATAGTTGGCTGTGTGCGCCGGCTGAATTGACAGAGCTCGCGAAGCGAACTGCACAGCTGGTGAAGGTCAGTTAACGAGGGACAGTCCCCAAAGAACGCATTACGCCTGCAAGCGGAACGAGCGTGCTTGCGAAGTGAGCGCCAGCGTGCAGGGGGGGATGTTGGAGAATGTTGCGAGCAGGAGACGGAGCCCTCTAGTATAGTCAGAAAAAGTAGAAAACAAATTAAAACATTTTATTTACTAATTTTAGTTCCTAGCTTTATGTCTCTCCAAATTATTTTATCGCACATTGCCGCCGATGGTCAGAAAGTTAAAAATAGCTTCGTAAACAAAACATTCGACTTAGTAGAGTTGAAATAAAATGATTTTTAAAATGGTGTACTTCTATACAACTTAAAATGAATGCTTTAACGAAAGCGACCCGAGGGCTCGCCAGTCAGTGCAGCAATCTGTCAGACAGTTTGTGCTCAGCCTGAGGGTCAGACCAGCCTTAAAATTGACATACCAGGACATTGAAAACGTCTAGTGCTTGATGGCCAGCCCCAGTTCCCACTCTTTAACAACCTGCCAGCCGTGAAATAATTGAATGTTCGACGGCCTGTGGACCGTTTTGCTACTGTATGATAAGGTGGCGGCCTCTATTCAGTGCATGGACTGCAGCAGTCAGAAACCCATGGATATTCCCGGCCCAGGATTGTAACGAAATAATTATGTTAATTGGAATATTCTTGAAATATTCTTTATGTTGATTGTAATGCTTTTGAGCCAAAGCGGCCGTCAAACCCATCGGGCGTCTCCCGATAGGCCAGTCCAACCCTGCACAGTGCAATATTTGCTGAACACGCAGACGATTTCTAAGATGACTTTTGTGCTTGCGCGTAGCTTAGTCATCATTAAGCTGTAGAAAGTCGATCTATAAAATTCAAGCTATTTACTACTTAGTTCTCTAGATACGTTCATACTTATACATTACTTATACATTTCCTTTCAGGTGTTTTTGGCCGGGGGGCGAATGAAACTTTAATGGGGGCAAGTTTTAAATTTGTCCTATATAAGTGTATCTAAATGATGTTACATAAATAGAAACTAGGTTAAAATAAAATGTCTCCTAGGGGCGAAACATCATCATCGGATGTATGCCTGATGTTTGCCTGAAAGAAACACTGTTTTCATATGAGCGATTTTCACTGAACGCAGCTGAATAGTTTTGTTTTAATTAATTGAACTGGTGGACAAATCATAAGCCCTTGAAGTTAATGAACAATTCCAAACTAAACGAATACTACAAGTGTTAGAGTTCTGTAAAATTATCTCACACATTTCTCCCACTTTAATCTTAGAAATGAACACCTTAATTAATTTTTATTTAATTAGCTAACAGATTTTACTAGTATGAAAATTTTTATGCAGATCATAGTCTCGTAAAATAATAGAATGTTACAAAAGTTTGAAAAACTGAATTGTTTTGATTTAATTAATTGAACCGCGAGAAAAATCATAAGTTAATGAACAATTCCAAACTAAACGAATACTGCAAGTGTTAGTAAAATTATCTCACAAATTTCTCCCACTTTAATCTTAGTAATGAAGACATTATAATTAAGTTTCTGTTTAATTAGCTAACAGATTTTATTAATATGAAACATTACTTATACATATTACAGTCTCTTAAAATAACAGAATGTTACAAAAATTTGAAACATTGAATTGTTTTGATATAATTAATTGAACTGCGGGACAAATCATAAGTCCTTGATGTTACTGAACAATTCAAACGTAAACAAATACTGCAAGTGTTAAAAGTTCAATAAAATTATCTCACACATTTCTACCACTTTAATCTTAGTAATGACGAGATCGTCAAATAAGCATTTCTCATAGCTGTTGACTCGGAAAGAAATAAAATACATTAATTAAGTGTCTGTTTTAATTAGCTAACAGCTTTTATTAACGTAGAACTTTCAAAACAGTGATAAATGGAACATTATGAGAAAAGTTTTTGCAAATATATTATCTTTTAGAATTTCCTAGTTTCTCTTGGAAAGAAAGTATTCCTTTTGAATATCAATATAGAATACCTCTATTGGTTGAAATATAGAAAAATGAGTAGAATTCTGAATATTTATCTTATAAATCGATGGATGAGAACTCAAACTATCGGTTTTATAAAAAGAATATTGGTTTTTAATTATGAATGACACTCAGCAGAGGTTTGCAGTTTTTCCTATAATTCAAATAGTGTCAAATTAGTTTTGCCGAAAATATAGAGATGCAAAATTTTTACTTTATAACATAGCATAGATAAAAGTATTTTTTTGCTGCAAATGTTCGATCTCGAGATTTAGAGAGATCAGCACGTTTTCGAATGGCATCATGCCATTTAAACACATGTTGAATATTTGTAAAGGACGTGCCTTTAACTCAGATAGAGTCGGTCTCGTTACTATCCTGATCTGTTGCCATTTTGAAGTACTGGTGCCTGTCTCAGCTCCATTATAAAGGACTAATTGACTTTGGTTGCAAGATTACATAGATATGTCAAGTAAAAGTAACATAACTCTAAACTTTGCTAGTAATGGATACAAAAGGGCCTTACGGCCAGGAGTAATAGCACATTGATGAAGTTAAATTAAACACATTCATAGTGAACTCACTTAAAATACATCAGCTGGCTGCAGAACCAAATGTAGAGAGATACAAAACAGCCAGTATTGCACATGCCAATTTAACAAAACAGATCATTAATGGACCTTGACTTGCCTGGTGATATACTATCTTTAAGTAATCAGTGGAAAAGCTATAAATCGTCGATGTTTACCCAACTTCTTTCTAGGACATCTAAATCGTATCTTGATCCATCAATGATACTAGATCCTTATGATCATAGTGGTATCAATCCTAGTGCCTGCTTCAAGAACTTTCACTTCCTCCCTTCCCACTCCCACATAGGCTCGACGTCTAACTACTTCCCACTTGCAATCGAACTTTATCAGAACTATCAACCCGACTACTATCAGGACAGTACGCCGCCTTCTACTTTCACGTGTATTCCGAAATTTATTCTGTCGCCATACAAGACCGTACTTGGCTCCGTGATTGGTGTCAGAAATTATTAATATAAAGTCAGCATATAAATTGTACTGAAACTGAAGGAAATAATAACCAAAGGTTATATAGACCTCACTTATTTTAGAAAATATATCAGAAAGTGCTCGAAAAACTTTTGGACATCGTTAACGGCCTAAAGTGTGTGTGTGTTAAATAGAGTGTAAATAGAGTGTGTGTGTTAAATAGAGTGTAAATAGAGTGTGTGTGTTAAATAGAGTGTAAATAGAGTGTGTGTGTTAAATAGAGTGTAAATAGAGTGTGTGTGTTAAATAGAGTGTAAATAGAGTGTGTGTGTTAAATAGAGTGTGTGTGTGTGTTAAATATAGTGTGTGTTAAGTGGATTGATTGTGTGTTAATAAGAGATAATAGAGACAAAGGTGTGAATTTGATAACTCAAGCATGAATGCACATATCACCGTGAATTTCATGTATTATAATGTGTCACATTATGTAAAATAAACTAAAACCAGATGGAGGACTTCCGGATGGACGGACCTGCGAAACCAAGGTATTTTTCGTAAAATCAAATACTGAAGTTTGAATTTCTCCTTGAGTTTCTCACATATTCTTATTCCATATTGTTCTGTTGCACTTATATCGTAATCATTATCAGAATGAAAAAAGTCTGATGTGGGCAGCACATGACTTTTTCTACAGACTCAAATTTCTTGTCTTTTTATTTATTTCACAATTAATTAATTTGAGTTTAATTGGACAAAATACACGGATAATTATTTTAAAAATAACGGAGTTTGCAATTTTAATTCAATTTTCATTTCATTAGTCAACTGGATATATTGACAATGGCGATGGTGACAAAAACTGCGAAAAACTAAAATATATCGTGAACGATTAGACCTATAATAATGGAGTTGGTTTTTTTATTTTCATTATCAAAAATTACATAGAAAACATGTGAAAAGCAGGCATTGTATAGCATGCCTAAGCATTGTATAGAATGCTTGACGATTTTAGGCAAAGTATGAAATGTCTGTTTTAGTTTAATATTTTACATATTTTCCCTAGAAATTGTGCAGAGTACCTAGGCATTATATAGAATGACAAATACTATTTCTGCAAAGTGTGAAAATAGCTTTTATTGAAAAGATGCATGTGAAAATGTAAGAAGTACAATATGTAAGATACAGGATTTTTCTACAGAAAGAAAAATGACCAGTGCTGAACTACTTGTTGCTACTAAATAGACTGGAATGGGAACAGATATACAGGGTGTTCGTAAACTGTTTTGACAACATAAGAGGGGTGATAGTACCCATCAAGACGATCAATATTTACTATGGAACCTAGGGTCGCATTCCACTCTGAGTGTCAAAACGGAGTAACTTCGAAACACGTCCAACAAGCACAAGTCGCCACTTCGGACGACATAGCTGTCGTGCCGGAGAAGTATCACATCTCCAGGACATCACCGTCAAGCATATACTGTATGCAAATGTCCAGTGACAAGAAGCAGCAGCGACAGTGGCAGCTGATTGGCTGATCAAGGTCCAGTAGACAGCCAGTCAAACCAAACGTTGTTCTTTAAAAGTGGCACATCCTCAATGCTTCAGATTGATATCGGGATAACAACGTCCGAAATGACTTCGGGAAGGCCATGGTGGATTATACGTACGAGGAATTGACAGATATGCATCTAATGCACGGTCAAGCAAATGGGAACGGACACGAAGCACAAAGATTGTACTAGTAACGATTTCCGAATCTATGCTAACTTTAACTTTACGCTTTTCCGACACTCAGAGTGGAATGCGACCCTAGGTTCCATAGTAAATATTGTTCGTCTTGATGGGTACTATCACACTTCTTATTTTGCCAAAACTGTTTGCGAACATTCTGTAGTTTAATCTCTTTCTCAGTTTTGGCGATTTTAGGTGAGATTCTGGCAATCCCTGCTATGATTTGGAGAACATTCCATTCTGGCAACTCCTTCCGCGTTTTTTGTCACCAAGGTAAAAATCGCAACATTCCATTCTGACAACGTTTTCCGCGTTTTTGTTGATCTTCTGTCTTTCGTTTTTCAGCGTTTGTGCAATAGTTGATCTGTAGCAATTCAAACATGGGCCACACAGCTGTTTGTGCAACAGGTGTTCTATGGCTCATAGAGCACAACATGAAATCAGAACCAGAAATGAATCAGAAAATTTTCTGATTCTTACCTTGGCGACAAAATACTGACAAAAGATGACAAAAGGGCGACAAAAGACGCGGAAAAGGATGACAAAATGGAATGTTGCGATTTTCACCTTGGTGACACAAGGGCGTCTAAAGACGACAAAAGGACAATAAAAGACGCTATAAGGATTTCCAGAATGGAATGTTTTCCAAATCATAGCAGGAATGGCCAAAATCTTACCTAAAATAGCCAAGAATGAAAAAGGGATTGCACTACATCTGTACACTGGAATGGCCTTTTATATTGCATTTAACTACCTTTTTCATACAAAAGCACTTTAAATTTCGGTATTTGGTCTTGCAAGTACACCTCACGAACACTTGGCCGCTACCCGAGATCTGAACGAAATCAGCTGACGGAGAGCTGCTCCGTCGCCAGGAACGTCTCCAACTCTCAGTAAGTCCCTGGGACTAAAGTGAATTGTGATCTGCCATAGAGTTGGTTTAAAATTCCTTCAGCAGTTCCAAGTTGGTAAAAACCTCCGTCTGTCACACTCAATAACCGTCAGCAGATTACGCGAGTCGGTCGACGTCTGGGATTTGAACTCGCACAGTGGCCCCAAAGGTGCAGAAGGAAATTTCCAGATTCAATTTAGATCGAATTTTACCTTAGACAGCATTCTCAATATTGAAGCAAAGAGAGCACAAAATATTAAAATCATAACCTTCTATTTTTTCACTTCCATCATCTTAAATATCACTGTCGCGAGTATACTTTGCCGATTTGCCTTTTAGCAATCTGTAGAATGCTTAGGAAATGTTTGAAAATCTAAGCATTTCATACTTTGACGTCCCACTTTCGGCATCGTATAAAATACCTAGGCATTCTAATACCTAACTTCACACTTTGCCGGTAACAGATGCATTTGAGAATATGCTGTCCATAATTTCAGATTTAGGCGATTTTTGCGAACAGGTTTGCAAAAAAAAAAAAAAAAAGAAAGAAAATAGATTCTTTTCTATAAAATCGTGCCAAAATCTAATCAGCATTAGGGTTGCCCACACCCGCAAGTGAAATACCCAATTTTAGGACATTTGCTCGACTAGATTTTGAGTTAGGGTGAATACATAAAAAACATTGCCCAAGCAGCAGAAAAACATGCATACACACATACAGACTCATGTTAAAAATAGATTATTCTGGTTCTAGCGTACTCAAAACGTGTAAATCTGTCGAAAATTCTAGCGATTTTCGATACGATTCCAATACTTTCCCTATACGTTACAATGTATTGTAGGGAAAATAAAAAGGTGCAGCTTGTTTTTAGATTCTGCTGCCCGGTAGGAATCATAAAGTTTTCTTATTACATTTGTTTATTCTTTTGCGAAATATTTCATGTACATGTGATGAATTTCATTATAGTATTTTCTTGTACACAAATGTATGATTGCTGATCCTGAATCTTAAATACCAATAATATACATAGGAGAGAAACAGGAAATATATGTTAAGGGAGTTTACTCAATTAAAACCTGTCTGAACATGTAAAAATTAAATATATAAGAAGCATGTAATAAGTATGTATGTGCATTGATTTATAACGTTAATTCTTAGCCTAGAAACTCATTTTTCCCTTTTTAAATCGGAGTTAATGATATTCACATATGGAAAAAATTATGTATTTTTGGTTAATATTCTTTATATGTACTTTATTTAACTTCATTTATGCGAATTTTTAGTTCATTTAATTAAAAGGAATGATTGTCTAAGAAGATATAGTCATGAAATTGTATAATACTGAAAAATAATATAATACTGTAGCATACTGATAAAATAACCCAGTACATACGTATATGAATAAATCAGACTCTCATCTAAATTTCTTTAGAGGACCCCATTCATGTTTTGCGTTTTAGGTCCCAAACTATCTAGATCCGGCACTAGCTGCAGAAAAATTAGTGTTCAAACCATTCAAATTACAAAATATTCTGTCTATAATAAATGTTCTGCCTTATACTTCGAATTCATGACAAAACGTATCTATACATAAAACTTAGTTAACAAATACACGCGTATTAGCAGCCTGTTTTCAAAAAAGTTTTATTAAAATACTATATTATTTAATTTACCCTAAAGAAAGTATAATGACCTCCCACTAATTTAAAAAAAAACTATCTGTAGAATTCTAAAAAAAAAAATATCCAGCAAAATCTGTCGATTTGAATTTGTATACGGAACAGACAAACAGATAGATAGACAGGTTACAAGATTTTTGATTATATATATATATATATATATATATATATATATATTAGAAAACTAGATTAATAACTAATACCAAGTAATTAATGACAATGCATTAAAACAATAAAATAACCAAAACAGTAAAAACACGGTCACCATGCTGAAAAAAAAAGAAATGAACAGCACTAGGCTCAAGTTGGAGGTTAATTCACATTAGATTCCTCTTCAGGTCTGAGCATCCAATTCAAATAAACCCATGCAAATGCTTGTTTCGGATGTAGCTATAAATACCGTAACTCAGACTATGAGCATAAATAGAGGATAAACATTTAAAAAAAATATTAAGTAATCAAGTATTACCATGAACCATGAGGCAGGATTCCTGAATATACGTGTAAAGCAGGAAAGCAGTTGAGATAGAATGACAGAGAGTTGAGTAGTGTCCAGGAGAAAGAGAAGAAAAATTAAATAAATAAACCATGGATGAAGAAGGGAACGAAGAGTTGAAGAGACTTTCACTGAAACTCGACCCAAGGAGTAAGTGTTGGAGACAGAACAGCCATAATTAAGATAGGGTGAAAGTCGTCGACCAAGGCCGCACGGTCAGGATGCGCGTTACCATCCATGAATATGAAATCAGGACCAACAGCACCTCGAAACAATCGAACGGTAGGCTCAAGAACTTCGTCTCTGTATCTTTGACCGGTAACCTACCCAATGTCAAAGATGTGGAGTTCTGTGCGGCCGTCCATTATGATACCTGCCCAGACCATGACTTCCCCAAACGGAAAGCGATGTCTTTCCGTGATGTTTCCCGAGTGAAAACGCGTTCCACGCTCTCTTCAGATCGTGGTACGACGAGAATCAGTCTAGAGGCTAATCCTAGACTCGTCACTGAACATGACATTGCCTCACTGTTGTCCACTCTCTTGCCAAAGTTCCAAACTCCACTGTAAACGCGAGCGTTTCTGTGCAGACGTCAGGGGGATGCAAAATTCTGGTCATCTGGCATAAAGACTAATGTGTCTAAGTCTCCTGTAAACAGTTTGTCTCGAAACAGTGACTTCTGTGGCGGCTGTCAGGGCTAAACCCAGTTGTCTGGCAGGAAGGCTGACGTCTCGCAGTTATCAACAAATATCGGTCTTGCCGAGCGGTTATTACCCTTGGCTGACCTGGTACTGGTCGTCGGGTAACATCTCCAGTAGTTTGGAATCTCTAGTCTGGAGATCACACACTGAGGCACATTCAGAATTCGAGACGCTTCGGTTTGGTATCGACCGGATTCCAACATTCCAATAATTCGTCCCTTCAGAAACCTGTCCAGTTGGCATCTTGGTGACATCTTTCGTCCTTTCTTATTGTTAACAACGCTCCGTACTACAGCAATTGCGAATTTCTGCCTTAACTGGCCATGCCGCTTGAGGCCGTTTTATACTCGTTCCGACGTGTGCCGATGCTTTACGCATGTCGACGTCGACTGAAATATTTACCTTCATCCCACGATTCTCCACGATTGATTGTGAACCATTGTATCCATATTAACTCCGAAATTCTCGCATTTTACGAATTATGCTTAACTTTTGGACATGAGTGTACACACACACATGTATATATATATATATATATATATATATATATATATATATATATATATATATATATATATATATATATATATATATATATATACATATATGTATATATGTATATATATATATATACATATATACATATATGTATATATATATATATATATACGTATATGTATATATATATATATATATATATATATACATATATATATATATATATATATATACATATATATATATATATATATATATATATATATACATATATATATATATATATATATATATATATATACATATATATATATATATATATATATACATATATATATATATATATATATATACATATATATATATATATATATATATATATACATATATATACATATATATATATATATATATATATATATATATATATACATATATATATATATATATATATATACATATATATATATATATATATATATATATATATATATATATATATATATATATATATACATATATATATATATATATATATATACATATATATATATATATATATATATACATATATATATATATATATATATATACATATATACATATATATATATATATATATATATACATATATATACATATATATATATATATATATATACATATATATATATATATATATATATATATATATATATATATATATATATATATATATATATATATATATATATATATATATATATATATATATATATATATATATATATATATATATATAAACAGGACAAGGAAAGGTTTTGTTATTGACTTTTGGTGTCTACAATTTACAGACATATACATACAGATGTACTACTTTTCAAAAATTTTCAACATATGTTC
This sequence comes from Amaurobius ferox, assembly GCA_951213105.1. Lineage (NCBI taxonomy): Eukaryota > Metazoa > Arthropoda > Arachnida > Araneae > Amaurobiidae > Amaurobius > Amaurobius ferox. The sequence goes on from OX578150.1 coordinate 78,250,848, forward strand.
AGAATCTAGAATTCGTAAATTTTCGAAGAAACAATGTTTTCTCTACGCAATAAAATGACAAAGTATAAAACGTTAATCACACATATTCTTAATAGTTTTTTTCAATGACACATTAATTATATTTGAATACACCGAGAAATCCCAAAACGTCCAGCGAGTTAATTTATATTTCTAAAATAATCTTTAACAGATTACACCATTTTTTATTTGCTGTTTTTTTGTAATTCTACTTGTAATATATGTTTTTCTGTGCTATTAAATTCTGTACATACGACGTGTAAATTTCTGAATACACGATAATCTTGAAAAAGTAAATTGCAATTACATCGAATAATTTCCCCCAAAATTAAGCACACATTTTTGTAAAATTCGTGCGAGTTAATAAAAAAATTCAGCACATTTCTTAACCTCCAATCTCAGTACTGCAAGACATCGTCAAACACTCTTCAGAGTCGTTGCCACAGAACAAAGCAAAATATTTTAATTAAGTTTCTGCTTATCACCAGACAGATCTTTATTAGCATTCTGTTTAGAATGAACGTAATAAGCTATGAAAACGGAAGATTCTGGTGAAGACGATTTTTGACGACTGTTTTCCCCGAGGGCTTTGGAATTCTTTGAATGTTATTTGTACAATTGTTAATTAAAGTCAGATTGGCAGATTCTTTTAGAAATGTGCTTAGAATTGCATATTTTGTTTAATATAAGAAATTAGCAATGTATTGCTTTTACAACACATTTTTCTTTGTGTCTGAAATAATAACAATGCTCAGACATTTAGCGTTTTAATTTTAATAAGTTCTAAAATATTACTTATTTTGCAGTGTTCGATATACATTCATTATCTCGATTTTAGATACACTACGTGACAGTGAAAATGAGACCAGGTGTGGGCAGAAAGTGATAAAAATAGGCAAACAGACAGAGACAGCAACGAACAATAAGTGATGTTTATCAGTAGCTTCTAGGACCAACGCGGGCGGCGATACAGGTAGCAAGACGTCTAGATATAGAATCAATGAGCGTGCGGATGGTGTCCTGAGAGATGACTGCCCATTCCCTGGCAACCATTTGCTAGAGTTCATCTTCTAAACTCGGCAGTGGCAGCGCACGCAAACGACGTTTAATCACGTCCCAGACGTGATTGAGAGATCAGGGGAGATTGGGGGCTAGGGAAGCACCTGGGTACCTTGCAGGGAATGTTGGGTGATGCGTGCCGTGTGTGGTCGTGCGTTATCTTGCTGGTAAATGGCGTTGGGCCACTGAAGGAAGGGTAGTGTCACCGGTCACAGCACGTCATCCACGTATCGTTGGGCCGTCATAGTACCCTCAATAAGAACCAGAGGTGACCTGTTATCGCCGGCGATGGGGCCCCAAACCATGATGCCGCGTTGTCGCGCAGTGTGGCGTTCCACAGGTGAGAGCCGGATTGCACCTATCACCACTTCGGCGCCAAACTCGTATACGGCGACTGCCATAGCTAAAACAGACGCCTGACTCATCTGAAAATACGACCATGTACCATTTCGCCGTCCACGTGACTCTTTCCCGGCACGATTGCAAACTGAGGCGTCTGTGCTGCTGTGTCAATGGCAGTCTTCTTAACGGTTGCCATGAGGGCAGGTTGCCGGCGAAAAAACGATGGATAATGGTCCTGGTCGATATGGGATCATCAAAGGTGTCCTGTGAATGCTGCAAATGGGCAATGGAAGTGGCCTGAGGGACCGCCAACGCTTGCCGGCGGATGCGTCGGTCCACGCGTGCTGACGCCGTACAGGCACTCTTCAAACGTGCCACATTCCCTTGTTCCAACCATCTTCGCCAGAGTCAGTGCACCGTGGACGCGTGTAGGTGGCTGTTCGCTGAGATTTGACGTTTGGACCTACCTGACCTTTTGAATCCAGTCACCATACCATACCCTCATGGAATCGTCTATCTGCTGGAACTGCCTCGGTTGGCGGCCTGGCATCCTCTGCTACTACACGTTTCCTCTGAGACAAAAAAGAATGCAAAATGATTTCTCTGGCAGACAGAGCGGCGCGACTATTGTCGATTCTGCAAGTTCCTTTTCTTATATCTCACTCAACGTGCGCGGGACAGCTGCGCATTTCACATCATTTACATAACTCGGTGATCTGCGTCTACCCTGCAATTTGCATATTTTTCTGCCCACTCCTTCTTGGTGTCTCATTTTCACTGTCACGTAGTGTATAAGAGGAAATGCAATTGTTTGAGAAATTCCATGTTAAAAATCGTTGACTGAAGAATAGGGGTTTGGTGCATCTAAGCCGGGCTGAAGTATAAGTTCTTTACAATGGTGAGTGTGTAATGTTACTATACTGGTTATATTTAGCAGATGGCTAAATCTGAAATAATATGGAAATTTAAATTTTTCCCCAAGGTTCTGAAATTCATGCCTAAGGTTATAAATCTATGGATGGGTATTGCATTAAAACTGTAAATATAAATATACTTTTTTAAAGAACTTTTATGCAGTTTGTAAAGATTGAGTTGCTAACGGAAACGCAATATGATAAATTTTCAGTCTAATACTAATTGTGATACAAATAGACTAAGAAAATCGGCGGTGGCTCCATTCCAATGGAGCCGAAATATTTTTACGTGAACAACTGTCTTGCAAAAGAGAACTCTAAAGTTCAGTAAGTTTATTCCTTATTTTCAGTCCATTTGTTATGTTTATATCAGATAATATGGGTCTATCTAGCAAGATGCATAATGGAAATAACTTAATCTCAGGCTAATTTATGACCGAGTTTTTTTTCAATTTCTTTTACTTAGCTTTTGAAAAGTTTATTCTAATTTGGCTTCGTATTTGGGGGGAAAAATTAGACTTGCTATAATTTAAGATGGAGTAAGATCAGCGGTGTCACCCATCCGGTGGAGCAGAAATGGTTTTCGCGAATAAAGTCTTGTAAAATAAAACTATAATAAAGTTCAAAAGTTTATTTGTTAGTTCAATATAATTTCCTTCGTCTATACCAAATAATATGAGTCTATGGTGACTAAAGTAAGGAGTGTAATTTAAAAAACTTAATACTATTAAGTTGCGAGCGAAACAGTTTAGGATCAGAGAAATAATAATAACTATATTTCGAAAAAATTAGAGCTGGATCCGTAATCCATATATATACTATTGTTAGGAACGTGTAAAATGCTCTCTCTCACTTGAGTCTCTTTTGAAAAGCAGGCGGAGAAAACACCCGTACAGGCAACCATCCCTATGACGTGAATCTAGGGTTACCATGTGCTGAAGTCCGGTAGGGGTCTTTGCCAGGTTCGGCTATTTATCGCCTATTTGGCGACATTTGGAAAGTTTGATAAACACATCGAAATAACGAATATTCTAGGAGATGTGAGAGAATTCTAGAAGTTTCTATAGAATGTCTTTAAAAGGAGTCATCATTCAGTTGGAGAGCAGTTGACGTGATACGTGCTACATTGAACTGTGATATTCGTTAATGTTTTGAGAATGATATTCGCTAATGTTTTGTGAAATTAGTGAAGCATTTAAGTGCTGTTTTACTATATATTGCTCCTGTTTACTCTGTGCTTGTAAATAAACGTGTTAGTTCTCCAGAAATTTGGGCTCATTCTTGTATTATGAAAGTACACCCACGATTTTGGGGGAAACGTCGTTACATTATTGTAGGACTTTCAAAGAGCTACAAATTACTGGTTCTATTGTTCATAGTTGTCTAAAATATTGAAGTTAGAACCACCATTCATAATAGCTTAATACATTAAAATATCGAAATTGTATTTACTATATTCAGAAAATTGAGAAATATATCGACTATCCAGTTACATATCCTTTTAGAACTTGGCAGTGCTATAATGTAATTACTCCTTTACTGTTTATATCTAGTACTTTTAGTTTCCGAGTTACATATACGAATTACAAACTTTAACAAGAGAGATCAATCATGCATAAAGCAGAAACACTTTCCAACTGAAATGCAATTTTATTGAAACATCTTTAAAATGTGATACATTCAGCGCTGATATTTCTTAAATTATCACAATACTACAGTAATTTATTATAATTGAGGAATTAAAACATCATTGAAAAAGCCAATGCTTGTTATACAAAATAAACTTTATTCAAATGACTTCATTGAAATATAAATCATCTGCCTCTCTATGTAAAATCAACAAATATTTGTTTCATATTAGCTATATTCCAGATTCCAGAGCTAAATAATGTTGAGTTAAAAAAATTCAGCAATTCTTATACAACTAACTCATCTTACAGCTTAATGTGTTGTGTTTACATTCTGCATACGTTAAAATTAGGCTTTATTATAGAAATAATCAAAGTTTGCTGATAATTTAAACTAAAAACTATTGTAATTGAGCTGGCGCAGTATCGTGATGCACAGAAATTACGCAAAAATAAAGCGGTTTTAGAACGGATGCAACACTAAATGTAAATTAAAAAGAACTTTAAAAATAGAGGTAAAAGTACTTTCTAACTCCATGCTTAAAACTTCATCGAAAAAGGCAATACTATAAAACCGTCTGCTTCTGTATGTAAAATCAATAAATGTTTCATTCATATCACTTATATTCCAGACTCCAGAGCTAATTAATTTTGCGTGAAAAAAATTCAGCAATTCTTATACAACTCAACTTAAAATCGTTTAATTTGTTTACATTCTGCATGCGTTAAAATTAAATTTCGTAGTAGAAATACTCAAAGTTTAGTGATCATTCAAAATAAAATTTGCGTTGCCACAGATTTTTGATACACAGATAATCCGCAAAAATAAAGCGGTTTTATGACGGATGTTACACTAAATATAAATTTAAACGATTGTTAAACTTCACAATCTTTACACAGCGAAAAAGAAGTGGATGTCATATTTAAAATTACAATGAGTCACCGGATTTTTCATATATCATGGTGTCATTACTATTTTAATTTTTATTTAAAAGAACTACAGAACATATTATGCTGACATTCTTTTAATATATTTTATGGGATAATTCGAATATTTCATAAAATTTTCGAAGCAATTTGTGAATTTTAACTTCTCTTGACATATGTTTAAAACATTAGGTCCCATAGGGTTCAATGTATTTCATTTTTTCAACCCGGATTCAATCTAAAACTAATTAGATGATATTATTAATTTACTTTCCCATATGTTTCAGACCATCTCAACAACATACTAAAATTTCATTTTGATAAATTCGGTTTTACAGCAGTTATTGTGAGAACAGACAGAGAAAGATAGAATGAACAAAGTCATAAACACTTTTCATCTATGTTGTAAATTGTTAAACAAGGAAGATCAATCATGCATAAAGCATTGATTATGAAACACTTTCCAACTGCAATGCAATTTTATTTAAACATGTCTAAAATGCGATTTATTCAGCGGTGATATTTTTAAAATTATCACAATACTATAATTTAGTATATTTGAAAACCTTCATCAAAAATAACTGAGCTTTATTCAAATAACGTCCTCGAAATATAAATCGCCTGGCTCCCTATATAAAAGCTGTGAACATTTCATTCATAAACCTTTTTTCATCCATTTCATTCAATTATCATAATACTACAATAATTTATTTTAGATCATGGAGGTAAAAGAACTGTATATCTCCATGCTTAAATCTTCATCGATGAAGGAAATAGAATCGTATGCTTCTTTATGTAAAATTAATGAAAGTTACATTCATATCAGCTATATTGCAGACTCCAGAGCTAGATAATTTTGCGCTGAAGAAATTCAGCATTTCTTATATAACTCATCTTACGTCTTGATCTGTTTACATTCTCCATACGTGAAAATCAAGCTTCGTTGTTGAAATAATTAAAATTTGATGATCATTTAAACTTTCAAATATTGTAATTGCGTTGTCGTAGTATATAGATGCGCAGAAAAAATAAAAAATAAAGAAATTTTAGGACGGATGCAACACTAAATATAAATTAAAAAGAACTTTAAAATTCACGATTTTGACAGAAGATGGATAGCATTAATTATTTAAACTCAAATATATTGTAATTGTACTGTTTCAGAATATACATGCACAGAAATTAAGCAAAAATGAAGCCGTTTTAGGACGGATACAACACTAAATATAAATTAAAAAGAACTTTAAAAATCACGATTTTGACAGAAGATGGATACCATATTTTATTTTGAAGTGGGTCACGTGATATCTTCATATGGTATGGGTGTAATTATTACTTTAATTTTTATTTAAAAAACTGCCGAATATATTTTACTGAATTTTTTGTTGTATTTTTATGGGATAATTTATATATTTCCTTAAACTTTCGAAGCAATTTGTGAATTTTAAATTCGCTTAAAAAATGTTTAAAAAATTAGATCCCGTAGGGTTCACTGTATTTCATTTTTTCAGCCCGAGTTCAATCCAAAACTAATTGGGTGATATTATACATTTATATTCCCATAGGTCCCACAGACCGTCTGAATAACATACTAAAATTTCATTTTGATAACGTCATTTCTACAGCAGTTATCGTGCTAACTGACAGACAGACAGACAGTCAGACAGACAGAATGAAGAAAGTCATAAACACTTTTCAACTATGTTGGAAGTGTTAAAAGCGCCAATATTGTTTGAAACAAGAATTCAAGCCCTTGGGGAAGATCATTTGTCCTTCATTGTATGTATTTACATAGTGAAAGGCCTGAAATATTTATTCAAACTTTCAATTTTGAAAAATAAATTATTAGCGCAATGCAAAGTAGAATTGGATTAAAATATAGATGCACAGAAATTAAGCAAAAATAAAGCGGTTTTAGGCCTGATGCAACACTAAATATAAATTAAAAAGAACTTTTAAAATCACGATTTTGACAATTAAAAAGAAAAGATGGATGCCATATTTTATTTGCATAAAATATACATTAATGAATTTATTTTCTAAATCTATAATTTTTTAAAAAAAATATGATGTTATAGTTTTTAAGTAATCATTCTATCAAGTTCAAAAAGATTGAAATGTTTCCGTTTTTAACACTTTACAACAAAGTTGAAAAGTGTTTATGACTTTGTTCATTCTGTCTGTCTGTCTGTCTGTCTCTCCGTTAGCACAATAAATGCGTAAAAATGACTTAGAGTTTAATTACTTGTAGCTCCATGGTCTTAATTTTTAAATAAAACAAATTTTTATAGTATTGTGATGAATGACATGAATGGGAAATTATTCATGAATGAAATGCTGCTTTTATAGGGAGAGCCAGGCGCGTTATTTTTTCTATGACGTCATTTGAATGAATTTCAGTTGTTTTCGATGAAGTTCTCAAATATAATAAATTATCGTAGTATTATGATAATTCTAAAATTATTACCGAGGAATGTACTACATTTTAGAGATGCTTAAACCAGGCAATTTTATATTTCAATGCCGTCATTTGAATGAAGTTCATTTTTTTCGATGAAGGTTTAAGTTTTCAAATACAATAAATTAATGTAATATTGTGATAAGTTTTAAAATATTACCGAGGAATGTATTGCAATTTAGACATGTTTAAATGCATTGAAGTTGGAAAGTGTTTTATAATCAATGCTTTAAGCATAATGGACCTTTCTTGTTTAAGTTTGTAATGCTTAAATATTTTAAAAATTAAAAGTGCTAGCTATGAACAAAAACAAAAATTAGTAGCTATTTTGAAGGCCCTGCAAGTGTATTATAAATGGATTTTGGATCAAGTTCTTTTTTTTTCCCGAAAACCAAAAAAAAGCTATATCTGTCCAGACGTGTTTTTTTTTCCAATTTCTTACTTTCACTCGAAATATCTTCGAAACTATAAGGAATAGATGTAAATAGTGAACGACAAAAATATGCATGAGGAAATTTAGTTTCAAAATCTATATACAGGGTGTATATAAACTAATTTAACAAAATAAGAGTGGTGATAGTACCCATAAGACGAACAATATTTCGTATGGAACCTAGAGTCGCATTCCACTCTGAGTGCCAGAAATGAGCAACTTCGAAACACGACCAACAAGCACAAGTCGCCACTTCGGACGACATAGCTGTCGTGCCGGAGGAGTATCACATCTCCAGAACATCACCGTCACTTCTAGTCATCCGACACTTCTTGAATGCCACATATCCCGGACGATGGATTGGACGTAGTGGACCTGTGGTTTGGCCTCCACGTTCATGGACCTCAACCCACTGGACTTCTTCTTCTGGGGGCACATAAAATCATTGGTGTACGAGACGCCTGTGGACTCCGCAGAAAATCTTGCCACGAGAATCGTTGTTGCAGCGGACAGAATAAACACGACACCAGGTGTCTTCGAAAGGGTGCGCCAGGCGTTCATGTGAATTGTGCAACGGCACCCTTGGCCATCACTTTGAGCATCTACTTTGAGTCTTTCTCTGGTGTAAATAATTGGGATTGTGCAACTTATTATCACGTTGATTCTCCTTATTTGCACTGTTGAAAGTTCAACTTTACGCTTTTCTGACACTTAGAGTGGAATGCGACCCTAGGTCCCATTGTAAATATTGCTCGTATTGATGGGTACTATCACCCCTCTTATTTTGTATCAACAGTTTATATACACCCTGTATATTTTAAAAAATATATCGTTTTCATGTACTCATCTTGTCAAGTTGAAGAAGATCGAAAATTTTCCGTTTTTCAAGATTATAAAGCCTATATCTCAAAAACTAAAAGTGCTGGCTATGAACAATAAGCAAGAATTCATATCTGTTTGAAAGCCATATAAGTGTACATTTTTGATCAAACTCTTTGTTTGCAAAGTATAGTGGTTATAATTTCGGTATTTTGGTATTTTAAACTGAGTTTTCCAATGGGTGGGAAAGCTGAAATAATTTGAATGCCACGAATCAGGCCTCTCAATGACTTCTTCGGTGACATATTGGTGCATAAGCACGAGGGGATTCTAAAGATGTTTGATGATTGAGGAGTTTTGAACAGAATACATGGAAATATACGCATTCAAGTACGTTTTTATGTGCCACCAGTCAAATTTGTGGATTACCTTCAATGTAAAATCTCGTCAGATATATTGTATAAATTTAATGTATATATTGCCAGATAATTAGTAAAGTCATTTCATATTAGAACTATTTGTCGGAGTATCCAGATGAAAGCGGGTTGAAAACGCTAGCTAGCTAACAGTTAGAGTATAACTGGCAGTGCATGAAAAGTATGTAAATGAAACAAATGAGTCTGAAAAAATCGATAAAACTTATTATACTTTGCTGGAGTTTTATTTTGCAAAATGTTGTTACCGAAATCCATTTCGGCTCCTACGGACTGGAGCCAGTACCGACTTTTTAAAAAAAAATTTTATCACTCCTTAAAGGAACATTTAAATTAAAAAATGCATTATATCTCCGTGTGTTCAGTAAAGCGAAAAGCAATTCTAAAACATTTTGAGTTGTATTGGATCCATATAATTTCCTCAAACAAAATATCTTGATAATTATGTTCAATTATAGAGAATAAGCATTATTTATAAAATTTAAACAACATTTTATTTAGAAAAGCTGGGCGTTTATGTACCAATAGCGTATTTTGATATTCAAACATTAAATAACTTTAAATTAAACTTTAAATTGACTTATAATTAAATCTTTACTTTATTAAACATGAGCAAGTACTTATTGTAAATAAAGGAAACATAAGCAAGTACTTTATTAAACATGAACAAATACTTATTGTAAATAAAGGAAACATGAGCAAGTACTTAATTAAATACATGTTGAAATAATAAATACTTTGAAATTAAAATAAGTATTTGTTAATATGATAAATCAGATATGAAATTATTTTTTATCAGACAGTTAATTAGGCATTTTAAGTATTTATTATTACGACATTGACTTTTTAACTTTCTCGACAGTGAATATTCACACACAAATAGGAAGATAACTTTTGCAATTTATAAATTAACAGCGTAGCAATAATACTTAAGATTGCACTCACGAACTTGACGAACATCAGGTGGAGAGTGTCGATGAAGATGGTGTCCGATTTGAAACTTAAACACTTAGACATTGATTGCTCTTGAATATAATATAACACGCACACATTGGATATACGAAGAAATACCCTGAATTAAAATTAATCAGAACACCTGTCGATAATTTAACATTGTAACACAAACGGTAATTGGCGATCCAGTCTTGGCGAAGCTGCACATTAAAGCCAAAGTCAGATCAGCAACAATGCGTCTTCGGGTCAAGGTCGGCCCAGAACATTCGAATTCGACGTAAACACGGAGATTACTTGGAAATCTTTCATCGCAGAGCATTTACACAGAAAATTTTGGTAACGGGGGCGTTTACTCCTTCCATTGAAATATAACGGCGAACAGGAACTTAGATGATCGAAATGCGGCTGCAACTTCCTCGTAGAAATACAAAAAGTTTCTAGCCGCTTCTGAGATACATTCTTGACAGGAGGTAACCTCAGGCTACGGAGACCCAATCCAAATGTATCACCAGCAAAGTGGGGCCAAAACATGAGTACTTCACTTGCGGAGATTAGATTACAATTATAATTTAGACCATTTTATGTTTCTTTCAGTGCCTTTCCGCACGTCCTTCCTCAACTAAACTTCATGGTTATTTCCTCGAATGTCACTTCAATACCCGACCACGACACACTCAGCTCTACTCTAATTGATTCGAAAAAAATCCGTAATACGTCAAGGTCAATACTCCAAAGGATCTCATCACCTAACGGACGACGCCAGTGTGTCCCCATCAGGACAAGACTCGAAGCAAAACTGCGATAATAATGCTGTCTTTACGAGAACAAAGCCTAAAACAAGATTTTTCATGAAGTCGAATACGACATACTGGAAATTAACGAGGTCGTTAAAAGTCGTTACGACACATGCAACAGAATATAAATACACAAAAATTTAAAGCTGATATAATTTTGCTGACTATTTATATGTACCAGTAAAATTTTATGAATATATTCTATATATAAAATTATTTTCTTAAATTTGGATAGTTGTGAAACTGTAACAAGACAGCTACGTCGAATAAATCCGTAACATATTGGAAAAAATAGAACAAATATCATGGTCGTGTCCTCGAATGTCACTTCAATAAGCGACTACGTCACACTCAGCTCAACGCTAATTGGTCCAAAAAAAAAACCGCAATACGCCAAACTCAATACTCCAAAGGATCTCATCACCCAACGGACGACACCAGAGAGTCCTGATCAGGACAAGACTCGAAGCAAAACTGCGATAATAATGCTTTCTCTACGAGAACAAAGTTTAAAACAAGCTGTTTCATGAAGTCGAACACGACATACAGGAAATTAACGAGATCATTAAAAGTCGATACGACACATGCAACGGAGTATGAATACACAAAAATTTAAAGCTGATATTATTTTGCTGACTATTTATATGTACCAGTAAAATTTTAAGAATATATTCTATATAAAAAAATTATTTCTTTAATTCTGAACTAGTTCCACCGAAGCTATCCGCAATCTAGACAGCTGCATGGAATACATCTGCAGCCTATTGGAAAAAGTAGAACAAACATCTTGAGATTATCGTTCGTACTGGCGTCGACAGACAGTCCTAGCTGGTGATAGACAAAACTCGCTGCAAGGAATTGGAATGAAATTATGAAAGTTTGCCTACAATTTCGTGATTTTAATGTCGAACGGTACTGTAATGAATATAAACAATATCGAGATGGTAACGCAAACTCTTGACTAACGACTCTTGAAAAAATAATTGTGAACCAAGGAATAAGTATGACTTTGAATTTAATACATTAAACAGACTTAATTCATTCAATTTTTCTATAGTTCCTGAATGAATTTATAGCGCAAATTAAGTATGGCGAAGTATGAGCTTATAAGGATCACAGAAAGTTCTCCAAGCACAGTAAACAGCATCAGTGAACTAGTGAACTAATTCCTACGTCATTAAGGATCATCAAAGTGAATTAATTGTCTTTAACTGCATTGGCAGTACTCGAAACAACCAATTGTACCACACGCCAATAACTTTTTACGAAATGTGTTACCACGAAGGTTCTTGAAGTTGTTCGAAAACCATTGATAATTTCACATTCTAAGCAAACCATGATATTTGAAATACGTTTCGTAATACCGGTTCCCAAGATAGAAGTTTAGCACTAAACACTGCTTTTGAAATGTGCAAATGACTGTTTTCAAAAACAAGAAAAATTCAACAACAGAGAATAAATTACGCTAACTGACAATGAATTTGTTTCGTTGCTCAGGTTAAATAAACAAAGTTGCTGACTGAATTAATAAAAATGCTTTGATTACAATTAAAATAATTAAGGTGGTTGATTGCTGAATAAGATGACTGATTGCAATTACAATGTAAAAAGGCGATCTTTAGAAATTTTTGCAAGCAGCATATTTTCGTCAAATCTGAACTTTTTATGCCACATATTTAAAATACAAACTCCTTTGACTATATCAGAGGATCTGTTAAATAACTTTTCCAAATATTTCTTTTCTTTTTTTTAAATTTCAAAGTTTGTATAATGATTTCAGTATTATATTATGTATCGACAAAAAAAATGGTCATAGCAAAGTAGACATTAAAATTTTGTTCAGGTTAAATTATTTTGATGGAAAAAGTTAACATCTTGTTACATATATTTTATTGTTTTTTAAATTATTATTTCTATTATATGTGTTTTACTTTTGTAAATGATATTTGCTGTTTTTATGCTGTTAATACTTATTTGAGAAAAGAAAACATTGGAATTTTCACCACATGATTTTTTTTACATAAATTTTAGGAAGTATCATCTCCAGAACGGGTGAAACTCTAAGAGGGTTTCTTTCATTTGTGTCTACATGTAATCGCCTCCATAAATTTCTTGTTACATTTCATGTATTGTGGGAAAAAGTTAATCCAATAGTTAAATATTATGAATATATATTTTGCCAGTTGGTATAGCGAAAGGCAAGTTCTGTACATATCAAATTTTTTACATCTTCTCGTTCGAATTCTACAGCTTATAAAAGAAGATAAATGATGCAAAAAAGTTAAAAGTCATAAACACTTTTCAACTATATTGTAAAGTGGTAAAAGAGAAACATTACATCTCAGATGAAAATGAAACGTTGTAACATATCACAAAAATCAATAGAATAATTCCTCAAAAAATTTCAAGGACTTTTCAACCTCTGGCTTTAATCCAAATGGTGTTTCGTTTGCTATGTATGATCCACGAAAATTTGCTTCCCTGTTACTTTCACAAAGATTTACATTAATTCAAACGCTTATAGATTTTATTGATCGCCGATATAAAATATTTATACTCGAGTGTGATTTCAGTTGGTTTTCATTTGGTATTAATTATATACGTGCCATGGAATGCGTTCTAGATAATTTAATATTATAAAATAGGCAGGATATAGAGGGTGTTCAGATTATTTGTAATTTTCGTACAATCTTAGTAACTATGTTGAGTAACAGAAGGCAGAAGCAGCAGTTAAGTAAGGATAAAACTCTTAATCTGATGTTCAAAATTAGAGTATCCCCACGTCCTTTGGATTTTGATATATTGAAGGTACATTGAAATCTGGTTAAAGTGGGACCCTTGGGACCGCGAAAACTGGCCACTTTATGGAAATGGCAGTGGTTACTATATGAAAATGATATGGTCACTTTGAAAAAAGTGGTCACTTTAGCCAGATGGTCAATATACCAAGGTGGTTACTTTACCAGGTTTCACTGTATATGCACAGTGTCGTTTAATTGAATGACAAATAATTTTTGCTACACTTTAAGGGAAAGGATGGAATAGTATCAAATATTTTATATGGTTTTGGCTGTAGAAGCCATTGCCTTGTACCTCAGGCCACATTCTTGCCTTTTACGTAGGGACATGGCCTCAGGCACAATATTAGCTCTTATCTTGTTACTTTAGAATATTGCTGAAGAGATTGGTTTGTGTGCAAAAATAAATAAATATATAATGTAATTTTAGAACCTTTGCACTACACCATTTGGTTTTTTGAAACAAATTAATACTGGTTCTTTTATTTAAGGCTAACCTTACCTCAGTATTTATTTTTAAAGTACAATAAACTTAAAATGTCCTTCTTCTGCTCAAACATATATTTATATTCAACACAGACTATTAATTTGAATACATCTGAAACATGTTGAGAATTATAGCATGCATTATCCTGCTTTGAACATACAGAAATGATGCAAGTATTACTAATAAATAAGTAATATCGTAATGATCATATATGATTCAAAAATATGTTTAATAAGGTTAAGAAATATTAAGTGTTGATTTACTTTGATAAACTCTAAAATAAATTTGTATTAGAAATTAAAAGTTGAACTCTTTGTAATTTATTTTACATGTTAAGTAATGCACTATTTAACATTTAAATGAACTATAATATGTTAAATAATTCCTTATTTATATTTACCAATAATAATACAAAAGTATATACTATATAAAAAATTATGTGTTTTGTTCTGCAGGCCATATTAAATTTCAAAATATCCAGGAAGCTGCATCAAATAAAACCGCAGCTGAATTTAAAAATTTAGAACAAATATTCTGAAACCATTGTCATTAGACTCTCATGGCTAGTTTTGCAGAAAATGTACTGCACAGATGGCAACGAAAACAACTATGTAAGGTTATTTACAATTTCACAATGTTAACAATTATTACAATTTCACAATGAAACTTTTATCATAATAGCAAAATAGTGGCCTGACTAAAAACATTACTTCTAAACTATCGGTACAAATACGACTAAACATAGAAGTAATTGTGACACGGGATTAGCATAAAATTGAATTAGGCAAAATGGATAGGAATAAAATTACATTTGCGATAAAACGGAACAATAGGGCGGATTGTAAGAAGACTGGATTCGTAAGGTAAAATGTCGAAAGACGGGCAAGCGTAGATTTCGGATAGATAAATTTAGAACAGATAGTAAAGATAATTTGATAAATAAACTCAAAAGAGTAAGCAGCTTCGTAGACAAGATTAAAGATAAAATTAATTTAGTCGCGCAAATTATCAACAGAAGGCACAATTAATGTAGGCAATAATATAAACTTTTAGAAGAAACAGGGTGGAGCGAATTAGCTGGAATACAAGAAATAGTTAAAGTGGACTTTTGAAATCGAAGGTACGGAAACCGTTAGTATCATAAGAAATCAGAACATCAAGAAAGGTCAAAGTCCAACCCCTCTCCGCACTCATGTGCAACAGTCAAATTTATAGGGGATTAAAATCCGTTAACACTATCAAGAAGTTCATTAAGTTCGCTTAAACTATTATTTTACTCACTGAACACATCATCCACGTAACTGCACCAAAGAACCGGTTTTAAATACAAAGAGGGCAAAATCTCATTCACAAGTTCCGGTAACATAGCCTCTGCCAAAATACCAGATAAAGGATCGCACATAGGGGCACCATCAGTTTGAAAACATATTTCGTTACTAAAACTATCGACGCATCATTTCTGCATTGAACATTATTGCGGAGACCAATTATTTTGGTTTCCGTGACGGAATATTTTTTACGTAAAATATTTGTATAATTTAGAAAGAAAAAACAAGGCTTTAGCTGACTTCAGTGCAAAGAGAAAAATCTTATCAGTTATCAACTTCTGTGAACATCAAAATTAAAAATAAAATGTCGTATTTGAATTTTCTGTGTTCTCTAGAAAGTTCTCTGTTACTGATCTTGGAGTTACTTATACGTCTGATTTCTCCTTTTCTCCTCATATTTTTAATATTTGTGCTAAATGCTATAAAAAACTCGGTTGCATTAAGAGAATTACTCAGGATATTACAAATGAGTTACCATCATTGTTCTCGTTAATACCTTGGTCATGTCTGGGCTTGAGTATGTGTATGTGGTGTGGAGGCTCTTTCATGCTGTTCATGCAAACAAAATCAAAATTATTCAAGATAAATTCTTAAGATACCTATATTATAGGAAATCTGGTAATTTTTGTTATACCATATCTGCTACTTTTCTTCGTGATATGTTTAACGCTATAACTTATAGAACAGAAGGGATTTCATTTTATTTTCTTTCTTCAGAAATCTGTTCAATAGAAGAATTCATTGTGCAGCTGTCTTGGGTGGGATTGAGTTTCGTGTTTCCCAGTATGAGTTTATTTGCTGAAAGGAGTTTCAGTACTAATATTGGTTGTTGCTGTTCCATTAATAATTTCTGTAAACTATACAATAGCTTCCCCGATAATTTTGAAATTATATGTTCATCGGAGATTGCTTTTAAACATCATTTGTTGTAAATATTTTATATTTTTATGTATTTTATATTCATTCGGAGATTGCTTTTAAAAATTATTTGTTGTAAATATTTTATATTTTAATGTGTTTTATATTCATTCGGAGATTGCTTTTATAAATCATTTGTTGTAAATATTTTATATTTTAATGTATTTTATATTCATTCGCAGGTGCTTTTAAAAATCATCTGTTGTCAATAGTTTCCATTTTAATGTATTTTATTATATTTTAATCTGCATATCGTGTATTATATTTTGTCTTGCAAGCTGTTACTGGAACTTTGTCTTGCATTCTTTAAACAAAATGGTAAATATCTCGAGAACGGTTAGACCTAGAGAAATGAGGTTGAACTTACTCTTTTGCTGTCAAAAATTAAGCACAAAACAACCATTTAATTGGTACAAGTAAGTACTTTTGGTACTTACGTATTATCGCAACCATGCCAACCCCCGGGATAACTTGCCAAATTGGCAACCTCGGCAACCCCAATGTCGCACGCATCTAAGGCGCTGAATTGGCAACCATGTGCTTCTTTTCAAATTTCCCCGCTTGCCACTTTTGTCAGCCTAACCGTTCGTTGAAGATGGCAAGCTCGAATACTAAAATGCGAATCTGGGATTTACCGAATTCTGAAAAAGATGCCGTTACACTTTTACAGAAATATAACATTTTACCAGACTTTAGGAAATGTACCAACTCTCACCCGATGAAGCTTTATTTTGGAAAACAGATTTTTTGGAAGTGCAACGTTGCAACCTGTAATCAACACGCGGGAATAAGAAGTGGTAATTGGTTTGAGGGAAGCCGTATCCCGTTATTAACAGCAGCAAGATTCATGTATTGCTGGTGCAAAGAATTAACAACAATCAAATTTTGTGACGAAGAACTTAATTTAGCTGACAAAACAGTCATAGACTGGAATGATATGAGAGAGATTTGTGTTCTCCACATAGAAAGCAAAGAAAGAACGAAAATAGGTGGAACTGGCCGCATTGTGGAAATAGATGAAAGCTTGTTCACGAAAAGGAAAAATAATTCGGGTCGAATTTTGCCACAGCAATGGATTTTTGGTGGCGTCTGTCGAGAGACCAAACAAGCATTTTTAACAACAGTTCCTGATAGAACTGCAGCCACGCTTTTCCAGAAAATTGTCGAAAACATTGAGGAAGGGAGTACACTTTATTCTGACAGTTGGAGAGCGTATCAGACTGATCAATTGCCAATCGCTGGATTTAATCATTTAAAAGTAAATCACAAATATAATTTTGTCGACCCCGAAACGGGTGTGCATACCCAAACAATCGAAAGAATGTGGGGTTCCACGAAATGGAGGAACAAGAGACAACGAGGTACAGCGAGACACCATCTTGAGTCTTACTTGGCAGAATTCATATGGCGACAAGACCAAGAAAAGGATAAAAAAAATTGTTTTGATTCTATTCTAAAAACCATTTCACAATATTTTCCACCAAAACGTAATTGATTTATCGTCAAATAAAGGTAAGAATTATACAGATAAAAATTACTTATTATTTTTCTTCCGTCAGCGTATTCCGTCGGTCTTATATAATGCCGCCAATATGGTTGCGATAATACGTAAGTACCGTACTTTTAGTTTCGTATTACTGATTTTGGCGATATTTTCGAGCTGTTTAGCAAAACAAGGCATTTTCCGAAGAGTAAAAATTCGAATCAGCAATAAGTTAAACGATAAGTGACATTAAACTATAAGTACCAAATATTGGTGAAATTTCGTCATATAGTCTTTGAGCTATAGAGTAGAAATATAAATTGCACTGATAGACAGACACACATACAGAAGCCCCACAGAAAATAGTTTTATTGAGTTCTACAGGACTCAAAATGTGCAGATCTGCCGAAACTTCGAGTTTCAATTTTAGACATTATTCTAATACTTTCCCTGTACATTAACATATATTGTAGAGAAAGCAAAAAACAAAATAGCCAAACAAGTATAAACCAATTTGTTACTGAAGATTTATTCAAATTGATATGGTTACATTTGGTAAATAGCTGGCCCTTTATTCAAGAGTTTCCCTTACTAATTAAATACGTCAGCGTATCTATGTATTTATTTACATTTAATCTATGTTTTCCCTGGGTTTTCTTCGAGAATACCTTGTTTCGTTAAAATATGATATAAACTTACAAAGTTGCATATACTATGGCAAAATCACAATATAGCTCTCAGATACAATAAAGCAGCAAATAATTGCTCAACTCTTCACAAACAGAAATATCATATCCTTAAAATACTGATGTCTTCACAAATCACTGTCTCTTGTATAAGACAACCTCATTCTCTAAATAATGAGAATCCTTATATATACTCTGGAAAGACATAGTTAAACCTAGGTAATTCGTGAAGGTCCTGGCAAATTACTTCATTTTTTAAAATTTCCCAAACTTGAAAAAAATCACTAAGTTGGCTGCATTTTACCTAGTTTATTGCAAGCTCATGCGACCTGTACCTCTCCATTAGTCCAAGTAGTTACTGCACATGTTGCTTTTCAGAATGGGGGGGGTAGTATGACCGTGAAAAGCATATCCGGTAATTGTAACAATACCCTCGCATTTGAGATTTCAATTCAATCAGCAGATACATCTGTTTCATTGTAAAAGACAATAAAGCAGACAGATCCCAAACTAGACAAAAGCTAGTTGAGAAAAAGATGCAAAAAGAAATGTTTTCTTTTCCATTAGCTGCGTTTTATTATGAAAGAAAAACATTGATCACATTGGGTTGGGTGTTGATTTAAATATAATTTTAAAAACACTTTTGTGATATATTGCACGAAGCATTTTTTTATTTGACAGGCAAACTCTATCTGGTAGATTCATCCTCAAAGACCTCTGGGTTTCCCTTCCGATAGAGGGATCAAGAATTAAACGTTCCATCTGAAAAAGAGGAAGCAAATTACACGATACGGATATTTTCTCAACTGGCAATCAAGGTAATTATCTTCTTTCTGGAGTCTTTACAGTGTGTAAGATGATGTGGAAACAAAGAAATTCTGCTGATTGTATGTCACCAATAACTCTAATACAAGAAATAGAGAACCTGAGTAACTTGAGTATTATTTTTATGCTATTTCTTTATTTTAATTTCTTAACATATTTCTATATTGTCAATAAACAGTTTGTTTGAAGATAAGAAGCGTTTTGTCATTCAATAACTCATAGAATTCGTAGAGCAAATATAATCAACTAGGATATGTTCTGTTGTTGTTGTTATTGACAAATGCCGGTCGTTTGGTCGCTAGGCCATTAGGCAGCGAGCTATCTAGTTGATGAACTGAAAATCACTAGTGCAGGGCACTGATCTAATTGTTTTCCAGACATACTACATCACTCAATAAGTCTCCGGTCTAACTAAGAAAAACAATTTTTTTTTAGAAATTCGACTTTATTCATCCACATACTCTCGTTCTTACCTTACACCTTTCTGGTAGGTCGGACGATCTGGGTCTCAACAATAATAACATACTCTCGTTCAAGAGTGATACATTCATTTCAACGCTCCTCTAACTTTTCAATGACTTTTTTTGTAGAACGATTGGTCTTTGCTCTCAAAATAGGCCTCAGTTTCGTCAATCACTTCTTCATTTGAGCCAAATTTCTTTCCCTGGAGCATCTTTTTGATGTCTGCAAAAGCCAGAAGTCGCTGGGGACCAGAGTGGTCGGACCGACGCAAGAGAAATCCTTCTTATCTCGCTTGAACAGCTCCAAACAGCGCTCTGAATCGTCGATGCGTTGTTGTTTTTGATCGGGTGTGAGCAAACTCGGCATCCACTTCAAAAGCAACCTACGCATTCTCAAATTTTCGTGTAAAATTGTAAACACACTACCTTCTGATATCTTTAAGGTGTCAGCTATCTCACACAACTTCACTTTACGGTCTTTCAAAACTATTTTGTGGTCTTTTTTTATGTTTTCCGGGACAACTGCCAATTTTGGGCGACCAGAGCGTTCACAATCATCGTTCAGCATCATTAAATTCTGCATACCAGTCAATAATAGTTGATTTCCCTGGTGCAGAGTCTCCATAACGCTTATCAAGCCACTGTTTGGCTTCAACAGTATTTTTTCCCCATCAAAAAGCAATGTTTAATCAACACACGAAATTATTTTTTATCCATTGTTTGAGAATTACAAAACTGGGGTCACTAAAACCACTGTAACCTATAAACTAATTGCCAGAATGTCATGAAATTTTGACACGTGTCGTTTGAAGGTTGGTACTAACCAGAAATCATATGGGTCTGTCAACAGTGTTGCCATATATGTTGTTGTTGTTGAGAACCAGACCGTCCGACCTACCAGAAAGGTGTAAGGTAACTGTATGGACGGCCGGGAAGTGCCACCCAATTTAGACCGGAACCCAGTGGGGGAGGCATCCACAGGGACCGTACCCTCCTTCCCCTACCACCAACCTCTCGGAAGGACTTACGGACCCACATGTTTAACGTGATCGTACTCCGCATGAACACGGCGGCATTTGTGGCAGCGTGCAAATCTAGCGCGCAAACCACGGGGATACCGCACCCGAGATGGCCAACAGCACGCGGCGTTCCGAGGTGGTCACCCACCAAGTACTAACCGCGCCCGATGCTGCTTGACTTCGGTGATCTAACGAGAACCGGTGTTTTCAGCACGGTACGGCCGTTGGCCTTAAGTTGCCATATATGTGTCAGACCGGAGACTTATTGAGTGAGGTGTTACGCTTCTAAACATATTTCTGTATTGTGAAAAAGCAGTTTGTTTTAAGATAAGAAGTGTTTTTTCATCCTACAACTCATAGAAATCGTTGAGCAAATAGAAACAACTAGGATATGTTATGTTGTTGTTGATGATGATAAATGCTGGTCGTTTAACCTCTAGGCCATTAGACAGTGAACTCTCCAGTTGATGAACTATTGGTGCAGGACACTTGTTTAAATGTTTTCCAGATGTAAGCTGTCCCAGGTCCCAGAAAGTACAATCCGGGGAAGAGGCAATTTCAATTCGATGGAGATGAGTCCTGAGACAGCCATAACCAGTCAGAAGTCTGAACCAGGCAACTTCTCGTCGAGGATCTTCTGGAGTGAGTGAAATGTTCCTGCTGAGGACGCTCTATGACTTTCCTTTAGATGCCTCCAGAGATTCTGCCTCAATAGGGATATATTGATATTTCTGTTTTCATTCACCTCCACTTACAGGACGAATAAAAAGAAAGAACACAAACGCTGTTAAGTATTTACTAATTCTACATGACGATGTTATTAGAAGAGCAAGACCCTATCAACTTTAGTAAAATTGTAGACGAGTAACACAATTACATCGTTTAAAGGACAGGTATAGAATAGCCTTTTAGCCAGTGATGCGCTGCTATTCCTCTCATTTTACTGTATCAGTTATCCGATTCTGACGAACATACAGGAAACTTATTCTTTGACTGCTGAATTTATCTAGTTATATTAGAATAAGAAAGATCAATCATGCATAAAGCATTGATTATGAAACACTTTACAACTGCAATGAAATTTTATTTAAACATCTCTAAAATGCGATATATTCAGAGGTGATATTTTTTTAATTATCACAGTAGAGCAATTTATTTTACTTTGAAACTTCATCAAAAAACGCTATGCTATATAATCGTTTGCTTCTTTATGTAAAATCAATGAATATTTCATCAACATCACTTATATTCCAGACTCCAGAGGTAAATAATTCTGCGTGAAAAAATTTCAGCAATTCTTATACAACTCATCTTACAATCATTTGTTTACATTCTGCATCCATTAAAATTGTGCTCCGTTGTAGAAATAATCAAAGTTTGATGATCATATAAACTAAAAAATATTGTAATTGCGTTGGAGGAGAATATAGATGCACAGTAAATACACAAAAATAAAACTGTGTTTAGGACGTATGCAACACTAAATATAAATTTAAAAGTCACTTAAAAAATCACGATTTTTACTCAGGCAAGAAAAATATGGATGCCATATTTTATTTTGAAGTGGGTCACGCGACCTCTTCTTATTACATGGGTGTAATTATTATTTTAATTTTTATTTAAAAAACTACCTAACATATTTTACTGAAATTTTTTTTATATATTTTATGGGATAAATTGAATATTTCCTAAAATTTTCGAAGCAATTTGTGAATTTTAACTTCGCTTGAAAAATATTTGAAGAATTATGTCTCATAGGGGTCAATGCATTTCGCTTTTTCAACCCGGGTTCAATCCAAAACTAATTGGCTGATATTATTTATTTACATTCCCATAAGTCCCACAGACCGTCTCAACAATATATTAAAATTTCATTCTGATAAAGTCATTTTTACGCCAGTTATCGTGCGAACGGACAGACAGACAGACAGAACGAACAAAGTCATAAACACTTTTTAACTACTTTAGAAAGTGTTAAAAATGTCGCTACTTAATTGTCATTTGTTAGGTTCAGATTAAAATTTTGTATTGCTCGCACTCGTCCGGCATGGACAGAACCTCTGATCTTTTTTAAATTCGGAAATAGTGCTCGTCTTGCCTTCTACATAGGAAACAAGAAAGATCAATCATGCTTAAAGCATTGATTATGAAACACTTTCCAACTTCAATGCAATTTTATTTAAACATGTCTAAAATACAATACATTCCTCGGTAATATTTTAAAACTTATCACAATACTACATTGATTTATTATATTTGAAACCTTAAACCTTCATTGAAAAAAATGAACTTCATTCAAAAGACGGCATTGAAATATAAATTGCGTGGTTTAAATATCTCTAAAATGCAATACATTCCACGGTAATATTTTTAAATCTATCATAATATTACGATAATTTATTATATTTGAAAACTTCATCGAAAACAACTGAAATTAATTCAAATGACGTCATAGAAAAAATAACACGTCTAGATCTCTCTATAAAAGCAGGATTTCATTCATAACTTTCTCCATTTCATTCATCACAATACTATAATAATTTATTTTATTTAAAAATTAAGACCATAGAGCTACAATTCATAAACTTTATGCTTAAAACTTCATCGAAAAATATCGTCCTTCTGTTTATAAAATCAATTAATATTTCATTCATATCAGCCATGCAGACTCCATGGACTGAATTATTTTGTGTTAAAGAAATACAGTAATTCTAATACAACTCATTCTACATATTTTGCTGTTTACATTTTACATAGGTGAAAAATAGGCTTAATTGTAGAAATAATCAAATTTGAATGAGAATTTAAACTCAAATATATTGTCATTGTGTTGTTTTAGTATGTAGATGCACAGAATTTAAGCAGAAATAAAGTAGTTTTAGGATGGATACAACACTCAATATGAATTAAAAAGAACTTTAAAAAATCACGAATTTGAAACAAGATGGATGCCATATCTCATTTTGAAGTGGGTCATGTGATCGTTTCATAACATGGTCACGTGTTCGTTTCGTATAAGATGTGTAATTATTATTTTAATTTTTATTTAAAAAACTACTGAATATATTTAGCTGGATTTTTTTTTATATATTTTATGGAACAATTTGCCTATTACCTAAAATTTTCGAAGCAATTTGTGAATTTTAAATCCGCTTAAAAAATGTTAGAAAAATTAGGTCCCATAGGGCTCAATGTATTTCATTTTTTCAACCCGGGTTCAATCCAAAACTAATTGTGTGATATTATTCATTTATATTCCCATAGGTCCTACAGACCGTCTGAACAACATACTAAAATTTCATTTTGATTAAGTCATTTTTACGGCAGTTATCGTGCTAACGGACAGACAGACAGACAGACAGACAGACAGAATGAACAAAGTCATAAACACTTTTCAACTTTGTTGTAAAGTGTTAAAAATGTACGTGATTTTATGTATATTTATATTCAAACGCATACAAACCTTTTTTTTTTTTTTTGGACAAAATTACCTTGCTTCATAATACATTAAGTTATGAGTGAAGCATATTTGTTAGAAGTTTCTATGTATCAGAGCAAATATGGTGAATATCAGCGGTTTACGTCATTTGCTTTAAAATAAAACATTGCATATAAATTTTTATTGCTTTAACATTCTAAATATAAATATTTTCATATTTTTTTCAATTTTCATAAAATAATTGACGCAATAATTGAAAGCTCTTTCTTGATACAATCTTTCAAAAATCATTAAGTTTGATCTCTAGGGATTGCAGTATTGAATTTCATTGCAATGAAATAGGGTTCACATTACAAATAACAGAACCCTTGGTCCGGTTTTGAACTTATCAACAGTTGTCAACATTGAACAGTTGTCAACATTGAATTGTTTTGAACAGTTGTCAACATTGAATAGCGGATACTTATAGTCGATGAAAAAAACTTGTCATATACACCGATTATGCAAATCTCAAAAAGATCCAACCAACTTGGTTCTGCTACTCATCAATTTTCTCAAAAACTAGAACTTCTCTGCTACAGTCTTGTATGGCTTGAGCTGAATTATGAAAAACACACTAAAGTTGACTTCAACAGTAATACTGGGTATATTCTCTCTCCTGATGATCAAAAAGTTGTAAAAAATAGCAATTCCATTTTT
This sequence comes from Amaurobius ferox, assembly GCA_951213105.1. Classification (NCBI taxonomy): domain Eukaryota; kingdom Metazoa; phylum Arthropoda; class Arachnida; order Araneae; family Amaurobiidae; genus Amaurobius; species Amaurobius ferox. The sequence goes on from OX578150.1 coordinate 78,275,771, forward strand.
ATTTTCTATTTCCAGAGCAATTCCATTTTCTTCCTGCTACATCATGGATTTTTCGAGTCCATAATAAGTAGTACTAAAACAGTCCATGGACGCTGTTATCTACAATAGAACATATTCTTAACTTTAAAATCGTGCTTTATAGGTGGTTTCGAGTTTCATAGGAATAATTAAATTTCTAACCGATATAACTTTTGCACAAACAAAGCAAAACAGACACAAAGACATGCATATATCAATTTTAAAACTATTGATTCGCCTGCAAGTGTGCTTAAATTGTATAAACTCAGTAAAATCTATCGAATTCATGATTCAGAATACAGAACCTGCTCTTTACATATAAGTAAAGGTCAAGCTCTAAAAGGAAAGTAAAAATACATTTCAAGAAAGTTAAGAGTTACAATTTACAATTTACATTAATAAAGAACGAAGCATTCTATTACGGGACACGAAATGAAATTGAAACATCGTGGAACATCACAAAAATCAAAAGAATTACTTCTTTTCAAAATATATCAAGGGCTTTACATCCTCTGGCGACCGTCCAGAGGGACGACTCTGTTGGAAGATTTATGACCGTCCAAAGACTGAAAATATTCGTGATTAATACTCGGCTTTGATAGCGTAGATTCATATTTTTCTGAACAGGTATAGGTTGGATTTTGCTTTATGGAAGATTTATACTCGTTCGTGATTTTGAATTATTTCACCAGACAATTCACATCTAGTATTAATTAGGTTTCTGACATATATATATATAAAATGTGTGCTTCATAATTAAATCATATTAAATTCAATGTCATAATTGACAATCAATCATCTGCTGAGGGGGCCTGCATAGACATAATTTTTAGATGTTAGCTAAAATTAAAATATTTGTTAAAAACTCCGCATAAAACTAAAGTACGGGGCAATTGCGCGACTTTTAAACTTATTATTTTCGCCGGGGAGCGGATGGTAAGTAATGCACTACCCGATACAAAAAATGCAACACCATGAAAGGGCGAATAGCGTGTGATGATTAAAGGACACATAGACAGAGATGGCATATATAAATACGTGATGGTAATTCCAGAAGGACAGTGTAATACGGTAATGGCACAGTCAACGTGATCAGTAGACAGTAGGATCACCTCTTACAGCGATACAAGCAGCAACCCTCCGAGGAATAGATTCAATGAGCCTGCGGATAGTTTCCTGAGGGATGGATGACCATATGCCTTCAACCATCAGCCACGGGTCGCCCTCTGTTTGAGGCGGGGAAGGACAGTCAAATGACGGCCAATCACGTCTCATACATGCTCGATGGGTGGGAAATCTGGAGACAGCGGCGACCAAGAAAGTACCTGGATACCTTGCAAGGCTTCTCTGCTGATGGTTGCCATGTTCCGTCGCTCGTTATCTTGCTGAAAAACAGCATTTTGCAACAGCTAAAAGTAGGGCACTGCAACCTGCCGCAGCAACTCATCTACATATCATCGTGCAGTCATTGTGTCTCTGATACGAACAAGAGATAACCGGCTATCAAGCTGATGGCACCCCAAACCATGATGCCGCTTTCTCGAGCAGTAAGGCGTTCAACAGTCGCAGCAGGATTGGATCTGTTTCCACGTCGCCTCCAGACTCTCTCACGGCGACTGTCATTCGACAAACAGAACCGAGACTCGTCGCTGAACACTACCTTGTACCATTCAGTCGTCCAAGAGGCTCGGACCAGGCATCATTGCAATTTCTCACGTCAGTGTTTTGTCATTAATGACAGTCTTCGAAAAGGATGGTTTGAGTGGAAGCCGCTTTCGGCCAATCGTCAAGAAATTGTTTTCGCTGATATTGAAACATCTAATGTACACTGCAAATTTTGCAGAATGACGACAGTCATCGTTTGTGGGGCCTCCACCGCATGCTTTCGAATGCATCGATCAACGAACGCTTGCTGACGTACGTCTGGATGGACTTGTATCATTGCGACGATTCACATGACCATCTTCAATTAATCTTCTTCAAATCCTTTGCACAATGGACGCATCTGCGCGTGTGTCAATGGCGATACGCCGGTACGACCTCCCAGTCGTATGTAGGCCTAAAATGATTTCAGCATTTTGCGCATGATCGTCCAAATGCTGAAATGGACTTCGGCGTCATCGGTCAGATATCTCTTCAACAACACGTGTCCTGTAAAACGAAAAACAACCCTGCAAAGACAGACAGTAACAACTGTTGTAAAACGAAAAACAACCCTGCAAAGACAGACAGTAACAACTGTTGGCTCATCTGTCGTTTCCATCCCCTTTATCCTTCTCTCTAATCACGTGATCTACTTGCATTTCAGATCAATTGCATACACCGGTCAGTTGCGTTTGGCTCGTAATTTTCATAATTATATGGACAAAGCTTCATGGTGCTCCATTTTCTATGTGGGGTAGTGTATTTTGCAACATCTGAATCCGGTCATAGGACGAGCATACCTATTAGTCAATAATAATATTTTTTGTTAATCGTGTTTGCTACTATTTATTATTTTTGTTTAATTTTTATTAGAAAATATGAAGTGTAAATAAGATTAAGAAAATTTTGAATGCTGGTTTTGGTGGTACGCATTTATGTAATAGTTGAAATCCCCTGATGTATACTACTTTATGCATCCTTAGTGAAACGCATATGAATAAAGAAAAAATCTTTATAGCGTGAGTTTTCTTTGTGTTTTGTGTTTTCTATCACTGCAGGGGTTTAAAAATTCAACGTCTCCTCTCTAAGACTCAACCGCATATTTGACTTCCAGATAAGCTGTTTTTCTTAAAACACTTCGCTTATAAAATCATTCCGCTTTTCATTTCATGGAATAAAATTCCCTATGTGTGAACTCTGAATTGTTCGAAGCCATTTTCTCTTACAGGCTTTTAATGCTGCCAGGATTCATTTAAAATTCAGATTAAAATGCAATTTTATCGATTGTTTTGATCTGCGGCGTATAATATTGAAGTTCCGTGTTTCTTTCTTGCAGCATTTTAAACTGAGTGCATTAAATTTTCATTCAAAATTTCCTTCAGAGTATCGTTTTTACTTCTATTGGAAATACTTTGTTGCGTAATCGAATAATAATAATTTTTCATAGATATCACAAAATATCAGAGTAAGTAAAATATTTCGATATCACGTGTTTAATGTGAAAGTAAATCGTTAAGGATATATTTAGCATAATTCAGATATGTTTAAAAATTTATTTTTATTATTTTTTATTTCCTATGTTTGTTTGTTTTTACCGCTGTGATGACAGAAGTTCGCTTTAATTTTGCATTTTGAATGACTGCATCCTATAAGGTATTTATAATTTCAAACAACAGGCACCTGAAGGTGGCAACAAACTTTGTAAGCGTCAAACAATGAACGCAGTCAGACGGTCGCCAGTGACTGACATTTAGTTCAAATAAATTTATGTGAGGGCAATAAAGAATTCCCACACACGACAAAAGATCACGTGGTTTTAGGACCTCAAACGGTTACGCCTAGTGCATTTCCAGCCAATGACAACTTCCTCGACCCAGCTCACCAGCCAGAGGACCCAAGGGGGAGAAATGAAGAAGGGAGCCAGCAGAGCAAGGCGCATTTTTGTACAAGAAATCAGAATATAATTGGGACATATTTGATGAAAAGTTGGTGAATCGAAATGGTTGTTCGTAAATAAAAAGTCGCTAATGAACGACGAAGAAAATTTTTGAAATATAAGTTAGTATAGGCTCCAAGACGAAGGCTGCCGTCAACAAAGGTGACCCTTCACAACAGGTATGCCTTTTGCTCTCGTGAAGAATTCGTTGTTTGTTAAGAATCGGTTTATTGTAAATTACGCTTCTTCTTCACACTCGCCTCCACGGGGCGCGGTAGCCCATTGGTTAGCACGCTGGAGTTGCACTCGGTAGGCCCGGGTTCGATTACAGCCGCTGCCAAAACTTCCGCCGTGTTCACGCGGAGTACGATCACGTTAAACATGTGGGTCCGTAAGTCCTTCCGATAGGTTGGTGGTAGGGGAAGGAGGGTACGGTCCCTGTGGATGCATCCCCCACTGGGTTCCAGTCCAAATTGGGTGGCACTTCCCGGCCGTCCAAACAGTTACCTTACACCTTCCTGGTAGGTCGGACGGTCTGGGTCTCAACAACAACAACAGTCGCCTCCACGTTAAATTGAAAATTAATACGAATTGCAAAATTGTAAATAAAAATCTGAATAACAATTTTAAAAACTTCAAATAATAATTTTAATGAATGTATAGGTTTGAGAAATAATATGTCTTCTTTAATAGGGCGTTTCATTTCAATGTTTATCTTTTAGGAATGATGTTTATTCACATGTGTTGTTGTCGTTGTTGTTTCCAATCCCCTTGGTGTAGGAAAGCCTACACTAAGTTCAAAAGGTTTTGCCCCAAAAGAGATTCACAGACAATTTCCTGCTCAACCGACAGCTGTCTTAAGGAGACGCCCATACATTCTAGGAGGTGAGCAGGAGAAGGAGGAAGGGAACAAGGACAAGCAGAAAAAGATTTCTTCCCCTCTACGAATTTCATACTATTAAGGTGTCCGCTTCTAAGTCGTGCCATGGCCGTTTGGAGGGGTCTGGAACTCTTGCACTGCAGAAAGAGACCAGGTCTCTTTGGGGCGTACCAGTGGTGTATTCACATGTTGATACCAGAAGTGGCAAATAGTCGAACGCATGCTATTGTACACGCGATTACAAGGCCAAATTAAGTTAACTTAACAAATAAAACAAATATTAAAATAACAATCTTATAATTTAAAAGTCATATTTTTTTCAACAAAACTGCATTTTTGGTTTCCTGCTATACGAGAAAATGATGAATTTTCAAAATATATTTTAGGGCTTTTCAGAAACCTTACCAGGGACCTAGAGTGTTAAATCTTTACAGACTAGTATCGACCGCGGAACAGAACAGAACGGAGCCAAATTTCTAATTTTCCTCTCTGGGAACGGAAATAAGAGGAGGGGTACTTGAAATGTCCTCCCATACCCTCCAGAAACATATCGAGTAACTTAGAAAGCTGAATCTTTGCATACTTATGGTATCACAGGCATACAGATAAACAAAATCTGATGTGGGCAACACATGACTTTCGCTGCAGACTTATACCTACGTTCTCTTTATTTTAATTAAATTTAATTCACTTTTATTTCAATTTTCGTTCTCATTTGGTAACTGGACTTATCTTCAAAGGTGGCATAGAGAAAATATGACAAAATTAAAATATCTCGAGAACGGATAGTCCTAGTGTAATGGGGTTGGTTTTATTCTTTTCTTCGTTAAAAATTACGTATAAAACAATCATTTAAGAGATATATTTGAGAATACATAATTTTTATTTTAGATTTTGACAATTTTTGCGGGCTATTTCGCAAAAAAGGCAAGTTATTTTTTTCCAAATCGTACCAAAATCTAAACAGCACCAGGGTGACCCAGAAGCGACTTATCTACTGAATTTTGTGAAATTCGGTCCATTAGTTTTTCAGCTAGAGTGGATACAGCCTTTTGCGGGTTATTTCGCAAAAACAGGCGGGTTCTTTTATTCCAAATCGTACCCGAAACTAATCAGCACCAGATTCATTTACAAATGACTTACCTACTAAATTTTATGAAATTCAGCCCATTAGTTTTTCAGTTAGAGTGGATACAAAATCTGCACAGACAGACAAACAGACAGACAAGCAGACACACACACAGACGTCACGCTAAAAATAGTTTTTTTGTATTCTAGAGGTCTCGAAGCGCATAGATCTGTCGAAAACTCGAGGTGCGATTTTCGGCATGATTCCAATACTTTCCCTACACATTACCATGTATTGCAGGGAAAGTAACAAGTACACACAAAAGACATATTTCCGAAAGCGTTCTAAATGTTTTCAGATGGTCTTAAAACTTTTTTTTTCCGTTAAAATCTCAAAATTAAAAATGTTCAGAGAAATATTCATTTCTCTATACAATAATATAAGAGAGTAAATAACCCTCTCTCAACACTCAACAAACTCTCCTAACACTAAACTAATTATTTGACATCCAGGTTAGCTCACCTTGGTAAAACAATTCGCTCATAGAAACATTCCACATTTCATTCACCCAAATAAATTCAAGTGCGCACAAATTTTGAATGCTCAGACAAAACTTCCCTTAACAGTCTTGTAAAGATTTCACAATTCATTAAGATTCCAGATTAAAATGCAATTTCATTGATCGTTTCCGTCTGCTACGCTTGATGACATTCTTAACCGCGATATGCTGCATTTCTCTTTCATTCAAAAGGAGCAATTTTAACCAAGTGCATTAAAATTTCAGTCTGAAGTTTACGGGTAACAATTTTCTTTTCTCTTAGAAATATTTTGTTGTTGTTTCGTGTTGTGATCGGTAAGAAGTTTTAAATTATTTTATTGCATCAGAAAATATTTACACATATTTCCAGTCCAGTAGTGAAAGTCCTAAAAACCTATCTTGAGGAAAGTTAATTTCTCACAGTATAGCGCAGAGAATTGTTTCCTGAAAAGTTTCTGGGTCGAAGAGCATGATTTAGGATAACATTTTAGTTAATATTTCCCGCATTTTACTTTTTGTATTATAAATTATTTGGCACTAACGAACTTTTGTTTTGAGTTTTGGTTAGAAAAATCATTCATGAACCTGTCAAACAATTTATGCGATTTTTCAGTCCAGGCAGGATAAAATTTTATTATTTATTTGCTAATAGCCAGGTACTTGATACATTTAATCATTCACCTATGCATCGGCAAGAATTGTGAACCATTTAGCCTTCACAAGACATTGTCTGTCGCACTAGCGGGGGAGGAACACTCTACGCCAAACAATACAACATCCATGCCAGCAGGTGGGACTCGAACCCACAACCCGGCATCCGAGCGAGCACGTGGAAACGCTTGCCTTGACGGCTCAGCCACCGCGTCGGCCGGTGGAGAGTTGTAGCGTGCATCGTAGGATTCTCCTACTAGAAGCCGGGAATGATGGTGGATACTGATTGGAGATAACCAATTATAGCTAAGGAACTGTCTGATGGCCTTCCTATTAGGCTCCCAAATATAAAAACTCTGATGTGGGCAACACATGAATTTCCCTGCAGACTTATATTCAATTTTTCTTTATTTCTTTAATAATTCATTAAATTGAGTTTAATTGCACAAAATAACACTAAATTTGCATTTATAATTCAATTTCTGTTTTTATTTGGTAATTGGACATCTTTCCAAAAGTGGCATAACTAAATGCGAAAAATCTCAAATATCTCGAGAACGCTTAGTCCTAAAGTAATAGAGTTGTTCTTATTCTTTTCTTCATCAAAAATTACGTATAAAACAAACATTTAATTGATATATTTGAACATACGTAGCTTTTTTTTTTAGATTTTGACGATTTTTGCTGGCAATTTCTTAAAAAAGGCAGGTTGTTCTTTCCCGAATAATACCAAAATATAATCAGCACCAGAGTATCCCACAAGTAACTTATCTACTAAATTTTGTGAAATTTGGTCAATTAATATTTTAGCTAGAGTGGCTACATGACATTTTTGCGGGCCATTCGTAAAAATAGTCAGGTTATTCTTTGTTCGATTAATTCCAAAATCTAATCAGCACCAGAGTATCGTACAAGTAACTTATCTACCAAATTTTGTGAAATTTGGTCAACTAGTATCTTAGTTAGAGTGGATACATGACATTTTTACGGGCCATTTCGCAAAAAAGGCGGGTTCTGTTTTTATGAATCGTACCAAAAACTAATCAGCAGCTGGGTCATACCCAAGTGACTTATCTACCAAATTTTATGAAATTTGGTCCATAAGTTTTTGAGTTAGAGCGGATACATACATTGTACAGACACACATTTAGACATAGACACAGACACACACACAGACGTCACGCTAAAAATAGTTTTTTCGTATTCTAGAGGTCTCGAAACGTGCAGATCCGTCGAAAACTCGAGTTGCGATTTTCGACATGATTCCAATATACATTACCATGTATTGCATATTCCCTATACATTACCATGTATTGCAGGGAAAGTAAAATGCATTTAGCAGATTTAACTTCATGTAGTATTTGGTTATTTTAGGTGGCAAGCGGAAGAGCAAAATTGTTAGAGTGCATTACCACACTCGGTATGGATAAGCGTTTATCTGGACTGTGAAATAGAAGGACGGGACTTGGCAATAGAAGTAATTTACTTGTACATAAAGTTCAGAATTCATACAGCAAGAAGCTGTATATGTTCTTTCAGTTAATAAACAAGTTTGGATTTTAGATCGTTGTCTCTGTGTGCTTCTCCTTGGCCGTTAGAGATGTAATTGATTGTCTACCAGTAAGTTTGAGTATCGTCAGGTAGTTTGAGTAGTGCTTAGGTATATGTTTTAATCCATAAAAACATTTGAATTCTACTCATTTTGCTATTCTATGAAAAACTAGTGAAAACTAAATTCCATAACGTGTTTCTGAAGTAATTTACATTTTATGTCCTTAGCATTTTACGCTATGATCTATTTATTTGTCATTTTTGACCAAAGTAAAGAAATGACTGTTTTTACAATATCTTGAATTTCGAAAATATTCTTTCTTCTCTGAAATTAATCCGTGATTTTTACTGAAAACGTTTGCTTTAACAGCGAGAAACATATTTTATATCTGAAATTAAAGATTTAAAAGGAAAACAAATAAAGCATGTCAGTGAATAGCGCACAGGCAAAAGAAATCTGATGAAGCAATTTTCTTTCGAATATAAATTTGACTGACGCAAACTAAATTCCTCCACGGAATCGTTTTGAGAAACCTCTCAAGAATACACAATTCAATATATATGCGACCATTTCAAACATTTCGCCGCATTACTTTTTATTGCAAATAAAACTGTAATATTTTATGTTCGTCAAGTAAAATAATTTTATATGAACATAAAATGATCTTTTTCTTTAGATTTGAAAAATATGTTCAATACCGGTTTTTATTTAATACATTTTCCTTTAAAATATATTTATTAAATCAGGAACAAGCAAAGAGTTGTTTTCTCGAATAAATATTATTAGGTTGTCGGTTTTCATTTGATGTCGTTGGTTGACGATTTACGACATTTTCAAATGATTTAACTTGCTACGTCCACATAGATAACTGTTATAAAAGACCTGAACTAGATTAAGTGATGGCCGCATAGATAAGTATTAGTCTCTAACAAAAAATGTAACGATAATTAATCAATAGCATATATTTATCTTATAAATTGCCCTGTTCTATATTTGAAGTAATTTAAGTTTGTTAATTGGAAGTCAGATTTACCCGCTTATCAATGTAAGTTCGGACAACGACACGCATATTTTCTCGGCCAACGACCGTACCGTGCTGAAAACACCGGTTCTCGTTAGATCACCGAAGTCAGGCAGCATCGGGCGCGGTTAGTACTTGGGTGGGTGACCACCTGGGAACACCGCGTGTTGTTGGCTCTTTTCGGGCGCGGCAGCCCAGTGGTTAGCGCGCGATTCTCGCCGCTGCCAGAACTGCCGCCGTGTTCATGCGGAGTACGATCACGTTAAACATGTGGGTCCGTAAGTCCTTCCGAGAGGTTGGTGGTAGGGGAAGGAGGGTACGGTCCCTGTGGATGCCTCCCCCACTGGGTTCCGGTCTAAATTGGGTGGCATTTCCCGGCCGTCCAAACAGTTACCTTACACCTTTCTGGTAGGTCGGACGGTCTGGGTCTCAACAACAACAACGCATATTTTCTCAGTATTAGTTGAAAATAGAAGATTTTATTAAAGTTGTATTACAAAATACAGTTCTATTACAGTTATACTACAAAAAATTGACAAGAAAAATAATTAAACCGAAAGTGTTCTGTAATTTGGCAACGAAATATCGACCGAACTATCTGCTGAATTTGATGCTGTCAATAGCATCAAATTTTAACGTTTTTTGTTTGGATGCCATTGATAGACGCATGTGTAAATGGCATCAAATTTTAACTGTTATGTGTGGATGCCATTGACCGAAGCATCTGGCAATGGCATCAAATTTAAACTTTTATGTTTAGATGCCATTGACCGAAGCATCTGTCAGTGGCATCAAATTTTAACTTTTAAGTTTGGATGCCATTGACCGAAGCATCTGCCAATGGCATCAAATTTTAACTTTTTCTGTTTGGATGCCGTGCTAATGACACAACCTTATATTAATGAAATTTGGGACTCAATATTTTAATAATATATATATATATATTGGGACTCAATATTTTAATAACATATATATAGACATATTTTAATAATTATTAATATTATGGATGCTTCAAGTAGCAAAATCACTCAATCTCTTTTAAGGTCATGAATTTTGTCTGCTATTCTGAAAATGCGATTATTTTGAGTCGACTTTTGTGCAATTAAAAAAATATTACTCAACGAATCAAACATTTTTGAGGTGATGCCTGTGTGTGTGTGTGTGTGTATGAAAGTATGTGTGTGTGAAAGTATGTGTGTGTGTGCGTGTGTGTGTGTGTGTGTGTGTGTCAGTGAGACTGTGGAGACGATATCTCACGAACGAATGGAGCGATTCGAATGATATTTAGTACAAAAATCACAATCCGTGAATACTGGAAGCCTATTGTTTTTAAATGCAATCGAATGTTCAGAACTCCCCTAAATTTTTGAGTGAATTTTTGAAAAAAATTATCAAAAAATCAAAACCTTTAATAAAGTTATGCAAAGAGACATTTCTTATGTAATTCTTCCTTAGAAAACGATTTGCATAAACTTTAGAATGCTAGCATGAATCGTTCTCGAGATATTGCACATTTTTCATATAAATTTATCAAAAAATCCTATAAATTAAAAAATATATATATTAAGTGTTGAGAAACATGTTTACTTTTCATAATATCATGCGATAAATTGGGTGACATTATTCTCGTGGATCTAGCTTATTCCATTCATGAGGAAAGATACTTTGAGTAATACTTTTGTATTTGAACACCAATTATCATTTATCTGCTATAAGAATAAGTTATTTCTCTGTCCATAACGCTTGGCGAGATTTTGGCGACGAATTTATCGGAATGTCGCCAAATTGGCGACTTTTTTAATGTTGCCAAATTAACGAAAATATCGCCAAATGGAAAAAAATGACGCTAAATCAATAAAAATGACGACTAATTGGCGAAAATTCAATATCATGGTAAGGATATAAGTATCTACTATAAGAATAACCTATTTTTTTGCTGTAAAAGTAGCAAATTCACATTATATAAGGAAAGTCATATGCTGCCCGCATCAGATTTTTTTAATATTACAGCATAGGACAAAATTTGACATAATAATGCATAAAAGGTATTATTTATGGCTCAATGATCCCTATAATTTGTAGTTCCAATTATTGTTACGAAAAATACCCGCGAAACAATTTTTGTTTTTTCTTGACGTCATTGACCCTCCCTCGTGGGGGGCAAGTTACTCCCCAGGGTGTATTGGCCAGTATGGTATCAATCGAAATAATTTTTAAAGACGATTCGGGATAAAAGAACCCGCATTTTTTTTGCGAAATGGCCCCCAAAAGCTTGTATCCACTCTAGCTGAAAAACTAATGGACCGAATTCCACAAAATTTGGTAGATAAATCACTTGTGGGGCACCCTGGTGCTGATTAGATTTTGGTATGATTCGGAAAAAAATAATCTGCCTTCTTTTGCAAAATGGCCTGCAAAAATCGCCAAAATCTAAAATAAAAACTACGTATGCTCAAATATATCCATGAAATGCTTGTTTAATACGTAATTTTTAACGAAGAAAAGAATAAGACCAACCCTATTACACTAGGACTAGCCGTTCTCGAGATATTTTAGATTTTTCGTATTTTCTCTACGCCACCTTTGAAAATAAGTTCAGTTATCAAATGAGAACGAAAATTGAATTAAAAGTATATTAAATGTAATTAAAATAAAGAGAACGTGAATATAAGTCTGCAGGGAAAGTCATGTGCTGCCCACATCAGATTTTTTTTTAATGTCGTCAGACTCACTATTCATTTCGTCAATACATTTCAAGTTATTTCCCTTTCTTAAATGCACAGAAAAAACATTATAATTAATAGTTGAAAGAAAATCACATAATTATGATAAACACGATAAGCTATTCATGACTGAATCCACATTATTAATTTAATTTTGACCATATATGTATGTTTGCATTTATAAAATGCCAATTTGAACTCTCGCCTTAGAGAACTGGGCGTTTGTCTTAAGTCAGAGCTAAACACATGAGATTATGCTTCAACAATTCCGGAATGAAAAAATATGATGTATTTTTATTAATGTCGTCAGACTCACTATTCATATCGTCAATAAATTTTAAGTTGGTTTCCTTTCTTAAATGCACAGAAAAAGCATTATAATTAATAGTTGAAAGAAAATCACATAATTATGAGATTAATGAAAATGTGTTTAAAAAATTCTGCAGGCCAAAAGGGGATATTTAATTATAATTTTTCAATGGCAAGTGCTTTATGTTATTATAAAACCTCCGGATTAAAATTCATTTGAAAAGAAAGATATTTTTCGATTTTTCATTGATACACTCAGTCTTTTTAGATTTTTGGTACGCAGCTAGCTCTCTTAGTTGCTAGATGCCCGGCAAATATAAGGGCGCAACGGGATAATCATGCTGTCTGAGGTTCAATGGGTTTGATTTGAAAAACCATTGTGTCTATGATTAGCCGTGTCCTGTGTTACAGCGGTGGCATCGGGTATTTTTAATTCATTTTCTTGAAAAATCAACTATTTTTTAAAATCCAGCAGATAACACGTGAAATTCTTTCAGATTGCATAATTTTCCATTTGTAAATGCGTAAATATTTGTGTCTTACAACATACATTAAACGCAAAGGTGTGTACCCTTCTCAGTATGAACAGATGTCTGGGGATGCAAATTCAAAAAATTATCAAAATTATCCGTTTTCGACTCCAAAAAATACCACCCTTATTTTCTTTCGAAATGAAATCGCTACGTGGGAGGGGGGGGGGGGGTATCACCCAGGTTGAGAACCAATGCTAAAGTTGAATGGATAGATGCAACAAAATGCTCAGTTGATCATCCATCACCATCAGCACTGCGTGTATCATGGTAGGAGCAGTAATTTTTTCGTGGCGCAAATTTCCGCTAATTTTAACGGATTTTCTGGAATTAATCGAATATCAAATATATTCGCGAACTTCTATTTCCCTATTATTGCCTAAGTTTTATTATAATTTTTTCTTTCCTTATATACATAATATTTAAGGAAAGTATTGTGACGGGGTCGAAAATTCGATTTCGAGTTTTCGACAGGAGAGCACGTTTCAAGCATCCCTGATCACGAATCGAACATTTTTGAGGTGATGTCTGTGTGTGTGTGTATGTCAGTGAGTCTGTGGAGACGATATCTCACGAACGAATGGAGCGATTCGAATGAAATTAATACAAACATCACAATCCGTGAATACTGGAAGCCTATTGTTTTAAAATACAGTCGAATGTTCAGAACCCCTCTAAATTTTCGAGTGAAATTTGAAAAAATCATCAAAAAATCAAAACCTTTAATAAATTTATGCAAATAGACATTTCATATGTAATTTTTCCTTAGAAAACAATTGACATAAACTTTAGAACGCTAGCATGAACCGTTCTCGAGATATTGCGCATTTTTCAAATAAATTTATCACAAAATTCCATAAATGGAAAAAATATTAACTGTTAAGAAACATGTTCACTTTTCATATGTAATATCATGCGATAAATTTGATGACATCATTCTCGTGGATCTAACTCGTTCTATTCACGAGAAAAGATACTTTGAATAATGCTTTTGTATTTGAACGCCAATAGCCATTTATCTGCTGTAAGAATAACTTATTTCTCCGTCCATAACGCTTGGCAAAATTTTGGCGACGAATTTAGCGGAATGCCGCCAACTTGGCGACATTTTTAAATATTGCCAAATTAACGAAAATCTCACCGAATGCATAAAAATGATGCTACATCAATGAAAATGACGACTCATTGAAGAAAATTCAATATCTTGGAAAGAATATAAGTATCTACTATAAGAATAATATTGTTTTAACTGTAAAAGTAGTAAATTCATTGCATTATATAAGGAAAGTCATGTGCTGCCCACATCAGATTTTTAGATTTTCATTTCGCGGCGCGATATTACACAGTTTTTTTTTCTAAAACACTGGGGAAACGAAAACACTAAAAGTAAAGACATCCCTTTATAGGCTAGACTGCAATGTTATTTAGTTCCATTGAACTTGAAATTATATGGCCGAAAAGAACTTGCAACCGCGTTACAAGAAAGTTTTTGTTCCCCATCCCTAACTCTCAGCACCAACAACACCACATCGAGGTTGAGGTTGATTATGGCTTAATGGCACAAGATCCAAAGAGGATATGCTGCGCCAGACATATGGTACCGAGATACATAAAATAGTATTGATAACAAGTGTATAATTTAAAATAGTGATAATGTGTGAAAATACTATGGAACATGTGCAACAATGCAAATGATATGAAAAATGGCTAAAAGGTCATAAAAGGTGATGTTAAAAATGATGGAAAAAACCAATGTCCAATAGGAATGGGAAAAGCTCCAAATGAGGATTTTCTCCAATCAATTCTGCCAAATTTAATGTATAAGTCTTAAAATGCTTGAAACGAAACTGTTTATATTTAGTACACTCAATTAAAATATGTTTGATACTTGCTGAGGTCTGACAACTATTACAAAAGGGTTCAACTTCTCCTAAAAGTAAGTGTCTGTGGGTAAAACGAGTATGACCAATTCGCAAGCGTGTTAAAAGTACCTCAAGTTTCCTACATTGGAAACTAGTCCACTTTTGTAATACGGGCTTTACTTCATACAACTTATTACGAGACTGCTGGTTCCAGGAATACTGCCATTTGTCATAAATATTTTTCAAAATGAATGGTTTGATGTCAGTTAAAGGGATTGTCAGTTTTAAATTTTGAGTAGCTGATTTAGCAGCAATATCTGCCAACTCATTTCCTCTGATACCAACATGTCCTGGCACCCAACAAAATTCAGTATGGTATCCCTGTACCTTTAGACGATGTTCATACTTAAGAATATCAGAGGCAATAGGGTAATTCATGGCAGTCCTAGATGATAAAAGTTGTAGCGAACTCAACGAATCGGTATAAATGATGTGCTTTTTGGAAATTTGATGCGATATGAATATAAGACTCTGGTATATTGCCATAATCTCAGCAGTAAAAATAGAGCAAGATGCATGCAGTTTAAAAGACTTTATAGTATTTTTAGATACATAAGCCAACCCTACGTAATTGCCAGCTTTTGAACCATCTGTGAAAATAGGAGTAAACTCGTTGTAGAGATTTCTATGTTCAGCAAACAGTTGCAGATAAATAGTCTGATCTGTGTTGCTCTTAGTAAAATTACTAAATGGGTTGAGATATATAAAATCTGGAACATGCCATGGAGGTGTTTCAAAACACTTTGTTTTCCTTACATTTACATCTACTTGTGGGGTTATTGATAATATATTTCGTATCCGCTTGCCAAAGGAAGGAATGCATGAGGGTCTGTGGTCGTAGAGTCGATCATAATGCTCATCTAGTATTAGTCGTTGCAGAGGGTGGTTCTGTAAGGACATGACCCGATAGTAATAATTCAGCATCAACTGTTCACGCCTGAATTCTAGAGGTGGCTCATTGCAGTACACATATAAGCTTTGAACAGGAGATGTTCTAAAGGCACCTGAACATATACGTAATGCCTTATTATGTATTGTGTCCAGTTTCTGAAGAACAGATGTTCGTGCACTCCCATAAACATTACATCCATAATCAATCTTGGAACGAATAATGGCCCTATATATACGTAGCATTGAAGTTGTATCTGCACCCCATTTCGTATTTGACAGAGCTTTTAAAATGTTAATGGCTCTCTCACATTTCTTTCTCAATTTCTGAACATGGGGTAGGAAGGTGAGTTTTCTATCGAACCAGACTCCAAGAAATTTCACTTCATCCACAACAGCAATTTTAGCATTTTCCATGAAAATCTCTGGAGGTAAGTGTAGACCTCGTTTTCTGGTGAAGTGAACGCAACAATTCTTTTGGATTGAAAACCTGAATCCATTTAGATTAGCCCATTGCAGAATGCCATTTACTGCAGTTTGACACTGTCTTTCAACAGTGCGCATATCATGTGCTTGGTATGAAACTTGCAAATCATCCACATAGAGGCTTTTATGAACTGATGGTGGTAGATGGTTTAAAATACTGTTGATTTTTATGGAAAATAGAGTCACACTCAATACACTTCCTTGTGGCACTCCCTCCTCTTGTACGTGAGGATTTGAAAGAACAGTACCAATACGAACTTTGAATGTCCTATGTGCTAAAAAGTTTTGTATAAAAATGGGAAGATTTCCTTTTAAATTAAAATCAAAAAGGTCCTTAATAATACCATAGCGCCATGTGCGATCATAGGCTTTGTCAATATCAAAAAATATTGACACTAAATGATTTCGCCTAAGGTAGGCAGTCCTGATCTGGGATTCCAGAGCAATAATATTGTCAGAGGTAGATCTTCCTCGTCTAAAACCACTTTGATGTGGAGATAAAAGTTTATTTGTTTCAAGGAAATAAACAAGTCGGGCATTTACCATTTTTTCCATAATTTTGCAAATACAGCTTGTCAAGGCAATGGGTCGGTAACTTGAAGGACTTTTGGGGTCCTTTCCTGGTTTTATAATGGGTATGGTGATTGCTCTTTGCCAGGATGTCGGAAACTTATGTTCCATATAAATCCTGTTGTACAGATATAAAAGGTTCAATAAAGACTCGTGAGAAAGGTGTTTCAGCATAGTATAATGGACACCATCTGGCCCACTGCTGGTTCCCTGAGTCTGTGACAATGCTGTAAGAAGTTCAAACTTTGTAAACGGAGAATTGTATGGCAAGTGTTTGGCTTGTGAGAAGACAATTGGTTTCTTTTCTGATCTGATTTTATGTGACAGGAATGGTTCTGAATAACTTGCTGAGTTTGAAACATCTGCAAAGGCTTTGGCTATTTCATTTGCTATTTCTGCGGGAGAGCTAATAATTGAGCCATTACTATTTATAACAGATATAAGGTGGTCATTATAGACACCTGAACACTTTTTGACCTTTTCCCATACTTTCTTGCTGGAAATGGAACAGTTTAGTCCACTGACATACTCCTCCCATGACTCTCTTTGTCTTTGTCTGCGTATCCTACGAGCAACCGCTTTTGTATATTTAAATACAGTAAGATTATCAGTCGTAGGATACCTTCGAAATTTGGCCCAGGCTTTCTTTTGTTTTTTGTATGCCTCACGACATTCTTCATTCCACCAAGGAAAGTGATATTTGGATGTTTTTCCAGAATTCTTAGGGATTGTATTATCAGCAGCCTTAATCAAGAGATTTGTAATATTGTTTACAGCTGTATCAATGTCACAGCTCTGAACTGCGTCATCAGCTATCACAGCTTGGGAAGTAAATGTTAACCAATCAGCTTTCGAAAAGATATATCGCGATGGTTTCACAGGTGATCTGATTTGACTGTTAAAGAGAACAATGGGAAAATGGTCGCTATTGTGTAGATCTTTGTCGACTAAAAAGGACCAGTATGGAAGGACTGACGGGGAACAGAAAGCAAGATCGATAGTGTGGAATGTCTTGCTTGGTTGATGAGAGTAGGTATGTTCATTGCTATTTAATAGGCACAGGCTGTGATCACTAATACACTGTTCAATTTGCTGTCCTCTGTGATTCATGTCACAACTACCCCAAAGACGGTTGTGACCATTAAAGTCACCCAATATTACGAATGGCGGAGGTAGTTGACCAATCAAATCATCAAGCTCCTTGTGATCAATATTATCATTTGGTGGAATATATATACAGCATATTGTAATCAATGTCTTAATATGGATACGAGCAGCAACAGCTTGTAAGTTAGTGGTAAGTTGTACATTGGAGGTAGGATAATTATGGGAAATTAGCAAGGCTACTCCCCCAGAAACCCTACTGTTTTGATCAAAATCTTTGCGAATGCAAGTAAAATGTTTAACATTTATACTATTGTTAAATTTTAAAAACGTTTCTTGAAGACAGACACAAATGGGATGATAAGTATTCGAAAGCGACTATCAGAGATAAAGTAACTCTGTGGTTATCGATTATTTTGACAATTAAGATGTTAAAGGAGTTAAAGATATTTCTCCTCCTCCATGGTTATTACAATCGCAATGATAATTAACAACGATTATTCATAATTGTTAATTCATTAGATTTCTTGAAAAGCAGCAGTCTCCGAGGTTTTTTGAACATAGCGGCAAGCTTAGCAATTCTAAACAAGTTCACAACAAATTTTCTAATTAAAGTTTTTCTATCCAATGTTCATTAAATAAAGATTCGATTTAATATTACTTTTATATCTAATTTATCTAATCTGAATAAGTTTGATACATCAGGCGTGTTTTATAGCAATTCTTTACATTAATATTAATTCGAGATTCAGATTAACTTTTTTGGTAGATAAAAATAATGTCCAATATTTGAAGCACTAAAACTTTGAGAATGACAAAACTTCAACGACTATAATGAATTAATAATTCCCATCAAATATATGGAGCAGTTTATATTCATTTGAAGATTATAAAAGGAATATTGATCATAAGAATAACGCCCAGGAAATATTTCTGCATTATATATTTGTAGGAGAGAGAATGGGATATGTTCCACACCCCACACGACATTCCCTACAGATTAGATATTGTGGGAAAATAGTCAATAGACACATACAGAGGGTGATCGAAAAGTCACAAACATGAAATTTTAAAATCATATAATGCACAGAGAAATTGAAATAATGAGAAAAAGAAAATAGTTTGGCAGCAATAATGCACCTTAAAATATATCGGAAATATATTGAGTGCTGTTTTTGAAACATCAGGCGACCATTTAAAACATCTCTTTAGTGAATCGAACATAGCATCCGAAGAACATAGATTTTTTCCAGAATGAAAATAACGTTTTAAGCATTCTATAATTCGAATTCAGAAATTTTAGCGTGACACATGTGTATGTGTGTGCGTCCGTCTGTCTATGTGTTGGTGCAATATATGTACTCTAGTAGCACTGCTCGACAAAACTTCAAATTTTTTGTAAGTCACTTTTAGGATGATATACTGGTGCTGATTAGATTTAGGTACACTTCAAAATTAAAACCTGCCTCTTTTTGTAAAATGGGCAGCAAAAATCGCCAAAACTTGAAACAAAATAATATGTGCTATAATGTATGAATTAAATAATTGTTTTATATGGGATTTTTGGTGAGCTGGCGATGCCTCATAGAGCAATAAATCTCCAAATGGAAGAAATATTTTTAAAGCTGCAAATTGAATGTAATTTCAAGTAAATACCATGTCATTTTGCGCAATTTAACTGAATTTAATGTATTATGAAGGAAATTAAGTAAAAATAAATTTGTGCTGCCATCCGATTTTTTTTATGTTAGAACAATATTTCTCTAATTATTCTTATAAGAGCTGTAGGAATGGATGTTGCCAGGCCCGAACTCGGGAACCGGTGCTTACAAGTCCGACATTATAAAGTTAGAGTAAAAGCTAGCTTCCACTCCGAACTTATAATTCGGGTACAGGTTCCTAGCACCTTCGATCGATGTCTTTGGCAGGAGCAGAGTCGTCTGCTGCCACACACTCCACCCCCTGATGAGAAGCCCCTGTCGAATTTCGGCTAGGAGGGGGGCCGCCCAGAAAACCCCGCGTGTCCCCATCCGAAACTCAGTCCAGGGGCTAAATAGTCGGGAGACGTGTCGTACCTCAGGCGCCGTGACTTCAGTCGTGGTCAACCAGGGAGGGAGAGATCGGAGTCTCTGACTCAGCGTGGTGCTGCCATCTCTTGTTGAGAGGTGAGATCGTTGGAGAGAGAAGATTGCGTGCTTCAAACGTCCAGGGTCATCATTGTAGGAATTGATATTGTCAGGCCCGAACTCGGGACCCGGTGCTTACAAAACCGACATTATAAGGTTAGAGCAAAAGCTAGCTTCCACTCCGAACTTATAATTCGGGTACAGGTTCCTAGCATCTTCGATCGATGTCTTTGACAGGAGCAGAGTCGTCTGCTGCCACAGAGCGCTCTCGGAGAGTTTCAAAAGAGTTCGTTGAAAGCAACGCAGTTTCCATTTTAGGAAATTTATCCTACGTTAAAATGGAAGGCCCACATGTTCTTGCTTTGCCTGGAACATATTCAGTTTTTCGATAACACTTTACAAATCTCATAGGTGCTGAATTTGGGGGAGATTTTAGAGCATGGGTATTCTTTTTTTAAACTCTTCAATCCCACAATGGCCTGAGAAATATTGCTCTTAAATAAAAATTATTTTAATGTGTGAAAACTCCATTTTCTTCGATTGTTAAAAAACGTTTGTAATTATTGTCTGACGAATTAAAAACAGCAGACGATATTTCTGATACATTTTTCAGAGTATATTAGCGCCACCTAAATGAAGAACAGAAGACGTAATATCTGTAATCAGTTAACAGAAGACTTAATATCTGTAAACTGATTGTTTATTTCAAAACGCTTGCCATTCAGGTAAGTTTCTTCACCCTGATTTACGTGATTCGATGGTTGAAACAAACTTCCTGGTAATAAATTCATTCAAAGTTTCTTAGATAAAGTTCATTCTAACCATTCGCTACATGACGTAATTACGTCCAGAATAGTATTTGGCAGCTTCGAAACTGCTGGCAGAGGCGAATTTGTCATTAGGATCATTAAGATACCCTAAGTCGATAAATCTTTATAGATATTTGGCGGGGTAAAATTTCAGTAGGAGATATAGGAAGTGGGGTTAAAAGGTAAAATTCTTATTAACATCACATTTCTTTTTCCGATGGATCACTATGTTTTAGGTCTTTCCGAATACGATCCGACTATTATTATATGATATCTGTGTGTCTCTCTACGATATATATCGGACAAATTAAACAATTTGGACAAAATTTTTCGTTTTTGAAAAAAAGTGTTCGAAAAATAAAGAGCTTTCCTATGGTCCAAGATTTCCGAATATCAAACAAACGTAGCGAGTACTATTCCCTCATGGTGTTTCCTGATCATGACTGGGTTGTTGTTGTTGTTGTTGTTGAGACCCAGACCGTCCGACCTACCAGAAAGGTGTAAGGTAACCGTATGGACGGCCGGGAAGTGCCATTCAATTTGGATCGGAACCCAGTGGGGGAAACATCCACAGGGACCGTACCCTCCTTCCCCTACCACCAACCTCTCGGAAGGACTTTTGGACCCACATGTTTAACGTGATCGTACTCCGCATGAACACGGCGGCAGTTGTGGCAGCGTGCAAATCCAGCGCGCAAACCATCGGGCTGCCGCGCCCGAAATGTGCCAACAGCACGCGGTGTTCCCAGGTGGTCACCCACCCAAGTACTAACCGGCCCGATGCTGCTTGACTTCGGTGATCTAACGAGAACCGGTGTTTTCAGCACGGTAGGGCCGTTGGCTCGATCATGACTGGATGTTTATTGTGATTCATAATCATATTTACATTATCAGTTACTGTCTAATTAGCGGCAAGATGGACATAAGTTAACCGTAGCGGTGCAAACCAATTCGAAAATCAAAATTTCTCTGATGTTCATCTAGTGAAACAAGGCAGCATTTAAGCATTTCTTCTGAGGGGCGAAATTTGTATCCACAATCGGGAAATAAATAGAATGTTTGCCTGCGTGAGCTCTTTCCTACTACACGCACAAATATTGAGTTAAAAGGGGAGATTGAGTTATAAATGTCCAATGGTAGCTAACGCAATATTTGAAATTCTGTCCCTTTAAAAATATAATGTTTCTATGGAATTCGGCATAACGTAATTGAACAAAAGATAATTGCCATCTATTGTAGCCGAAAACGCCGGCTGCGTGTCTGCAAAATGGGAAATTTTTGTAACCATATATCATATCATAATAAAGAGGTGTCACTTTCAATTGCCAGGACTGCTGAAGATGAAAAGGTTTTTTCTTCCATTGCACTTCGAAGACAGTTTTTCAATCTTCTCAGGCATGAAAAAATTGAGTTCATTCATCCTTTACTGAACACATTGGCATAAGCAAAAATAAAGTTTAAACAGTAATGCTGTTACAGTGAATACATTTTTAAAATTTTTCTCTCTAAAAAAGCGCAAGCAATTTTTAAAATTGGAATTTTCTATATTTACTGATTCTAATATCACTATACACTCATGTCCAAAAATTAAGCATAATTCGTAAAATGCGAAAAATCCGGAGTTAATATGGATACAATGGTTCACAATCAGTTGTGGGGAATCATGGGGCGAAGCTGAATCATTGTGCATATGCAAAACAGTTTAGTCAACATCGACATGCGCAAAGCACTTGCGGACGGCGGAACGCGCATAGAACGGCCTCGAACCGCATGGCCTGAGTTAATATGGATACAATGGTTCACAATCAATCGTGGAGAATCGCGGGATGAAGGTAAATATTTCAGTCGACGTCGACATGCGTAAAGCATCGGCACACGTTGGAACGAGTATAAAACGGCCTCAAGCGGTATGGCCAGTTAAGGCGAAATTTCTCAATTGCTGTGGTACGGAGCTTTGTTAACAATAAAAAAGAACGAAAGATGTCACAAAGATGCCAACTGGATATGTTTCTGAAGGGACGAATTATTGAAATGATGGAATCCTGTCGATCTCAAGCCGAAGCGTCTCGAATTCTGAATGTGCCTCGGTGTGGGATCAAGAGACTGTGGCAGAGATTCCAGACCACTGAAGATGTTACCCGACGACCAGTACCAGGCCGGGCAAGGGTAACAACCGCTCGGCAAGACCGATATTTGGTGATAACTGCGCGACGTTAGAGGAACCGTTCTGCCAGACAACTGGGTTCAGTTCAGCCTTGACAGCCGCCACAGGAATCACTGTTTCGAGACAAACTGTTTACAAGAGACTCAGGCACGTTGCTCTATGCCAGAGAACTAGCAGTTCGCATCCCCCTGACGTCTGAACAGAAACTCGCGCGTTTACAGTGGAGTTTGGAACATCGGCAGCGGAGTGGACAACAGTGGGGCAATGTCATGTTTAGTGACGAGTCCAGGTTTAGCCTGCAAACTGATTCTCGTTGTACCACGATCTGGAGAGAACGTGGAACGCGTTTTCACCAGGGAAACATCACGGAAATACATCGTTTTCGGTTTGGGGAAGTCATGATTTGGGCATTCATCATGATGGATGGCCACACAGACTTCCACATCTTTGACACGGGGTCGGTTACCGATCAAAGATACAGAGACGAAGTCCTTGAGCCTACCGTTCGATTGTTTCAAGGTTCTGTTAGTCCTTATTTCATATTCATTGTTGATAACGCGCCTCCTGACCCTGCGGCCTTGGTCGACGAAGTCCTTCAAACTGAAGATATCCAGTACATGCAGTGGTCTGCAATCTCTCCTGATTTGAATCCAACAGAGCATTGTGGGATATGCTCGGGAGACATCTTGCAGTCCTCCGCTATCTACCAAGCTCTATTTCGGGATTGAAAACTGCTTTCCATGAGGCTTGGAACTCTTTGAGCACACAACTCGTCTAAACCCTCATCGAATGCATGGGAAATCGTTGTGCAGCATGCGTGGCTGCACGAGGTTCCCACACACCGTATTAAACTGTAGCATCACATTATTTTAATCATTCTGTTTCATTGAGGTTGATACTCGTATTGTGACCCCTTTTTTTTCAACACTTTTCTTTGGATAATAAAAGTCGTTATTATCCTTGTCTTCTTCTATAACCCTATTACATCCGTATACCGCATTTCCTTCCCATCCTATGTATATTTCCTGAAATCTTCACATAAACAGAAACTATGCTAAACTTTTGGACATAAGTGCATATAATTGTCGAACGCATCTAACGTGTTTTCTTTTTTCAGATCCCCCAGAAGAAGCTCCCCCCCCTCGGTGCCTTCTCTCGGACTGACTCTTTGCACATTTATGGTATTGACTTCGGTATAGAATCGAACGGATTAAGATTTTTTATACACACCCCTGAAGGCAGATAAAATAGGGATATTGAAAAGTATTTTCTGACCCTCCAGAAGCCTCCAGGTGACCTACAAGGCTGAATCTCTACATTATTATAGTGTCAACTATCGGACATAATCTTCACCCGGACAGATTTCTTCCGGATATCACATCAGACAGATTTTCACCCCCCCCCCTTTTAAACGCCGATTGGAAGTTTATATTAATGTCTTTCCAAACCTTCAAGTAGCCCTTAAAAATCTGAAACCTTGCAAATTTATACTAGTACAAACCACTGGACTAAACCTATCGAAGGCAGATTTTCTATTTTTCTCCCAAAATGGGGGGATGTATAGTCTCTCAGTCTCCTCCCCCCCCCCGCGCCAGGAACCTAAAAGACTGAAACTGGGCCACGGGGCAGAACCTAACTGGGCTAATTTTCAACTGAGACAACTATTTTCGACGCTAAGCACCATATATTGTTAATCAAAATAAAACTCATTAAAAAGTTACAGCTAAATTTTAAAAAATGCTAGCTTCCGTTTTTGACAAGCTTAAATGTCAGTTGAATTGTATGGTTGTAGCTCAGATAGCAAATCCTCTTTCTGAAATTTATGTAAATAACATATAATTGAAACATTTTGTTCCTCTTGGTCTACCTCTGACGTAGACAATGAGGAATTAAGTGTGATCGAAAAATATACCTCGATCTCCTTCAGTGTTGCTTGCATTTAGTTAGACATTGAATATATAATTCCTTACCCTATCTATATACATAGTATGATGTATAGGGAAAGTGTTGAAAGTCGAAAATTCGAATTCGAGTTTCCGACGGGAAAGCACGTTTCAAGCATGCCTGAATTCGAATCGATCATTTTTGAGGTGGTGTTTGTAGTGTGTGAGCCTGTGGAAACGATATCTCACGAACGAATGGAGCATTTCTAATGAATTTGGTACAAAAATTACAATCAGTGAATACTGGAAGTCTGTTGTTTTAAACGCAAGGAAGACTCCAAATTTTAGAATATTTGTTTAAAAAAATCATCAAAAAATCAGAACCTTCAATGACATTATGTAAATAATTATGTCGTATGTAATTTTCCATTAGTAAACGATTATCACAAATTTTAGAACTTTAGCATAAACCGCTATCGATATATTGTACTTTTTCAAATAAATTTATCAAAAGTATATTTTAAGTTCTACTTCTACCTTAATTAGCATCAGATGGAAAAACACATATTTTTTATCTTAATTCCTTCTTACGTTCTTTTCATATCTTTTGTACAAATTCTTAAATATTTTTTTTTTCAAATTGGCAACAAGTCTGCCACGCAGATGAATTAAAATTATTTGGTTGACCTGTATTAATATATGCTACCTTCATAACCATAGCATAATTCAAAGTATCATTTTCCAACATTCACAATTAATTACTATAATTTCTCGAAAAATGATCGTATTTCTCATTGGAAATATTGTTTTAAAAATCTTTAATTTCAAATAATTCGAGTTCTAATTATGGAAATTGCTAAACATTCCAGCTTGTTTTTTAACTGTATAGTGGCATGAATGCGCATCTAGAAAACGATTTAGTATGACTGGTATTCATTGCCTTCAGTATACGCGTTTCGTTCGTTCCTGATTGTTGTTGTTGAGACCCAGACCGTCCGATCTACCAGAAAGATGTAAGGTAACCGTTTGGACGGCCGGGAATTGCCACCTAATGTAGACCGGAACCCAGTGGGGGAGACATCCACAGGGACCGTACCCTCATTCCCCTACCACCAATCTCTCGGAAGGACTTACGGACCCACATGTTTAACGTGATTGCACTCCGCATGAACACGGCGGCAGTTGTGGCAGCGTGCAAATCTAGCGCGCAAACCACCGGGCTATCGCGCCCGAAATGTGCCAACAGCACGCGTTGTTCCCAGGTGGTCACCCACCCAAGTACTAAATGCGGCCGATGCTGCTTGACTTCGGTGATCTAACGAGAACCGGTGTTTTCAGCACAGTAAGGTCATGGACATCGTTCGTTCCTGGTGTAATTCTTTTACAAATTATATAACCTTCCACGACTTTGTAATCCACATTTTTCTTTTAACTTGTTTCGTCAAGATCCTTAGCAGAATTTTTGAAATTCTCTACTAAGCGCGCTACAATCACTTTAATTCGAACTGGCATGATTACTTTAGTGTAGTTAGATCTAACATGAACACTCATAAACCTCTCCTAACAAAATCATTGGGATGCTTTAAAACTGTTCTATGAACACTGTATATTGTAATGAAAGTAACAAATATATTATTTTGTAATATCCCATACGATGCAAGACAAATCATTGATATTCTAAAATGTTTAGATTAAGATCCCCTTAAGTTGCAGCTTAGCACGTTCAACTAACTCCACAAGTTTAAACTCCTCAAAATCCGGTATTCCGAATGGCATAAACTCTAAAGAGAGATATTTGAAAATTAGCAAAATGGCGCAGAGAGAGAGAGAATGTTTAATGATGTAAATATTCTTCGGAGATACAGAAATTACATTTTCTGAGGTTATTACATTTTCAGTGGCGTTTAAATAATTTGTGCACATTAATTACAATTTTTCCAAAAATATCACGCAAGATTACAATGAGCGAGTTGCTATTTCAAAATAGTTAACTTAAGCTCCTTTTCGATCGTTGCCAGCTGTTCCTTAGCACGTTCAATTCCAGCAATTAGTACTTCTCCAAATCCGGTATTCTAAATGGCATAAATTCTGGAGAGAGATATTTGAGGATTAGCAAAATGGCGCAGAGAGAGAGAATGTTTACTAATGTGAATATTCTTCGGAGTTACGGAAATTATATTTGAGGTTATCATTTACTACTCCTTATACTCTTCTCTATTAATTATCATATATTTGTAAAGAGAAAACATTGTTTTCCTATATATTTTCGAATGTGAGATTCGGTGGTATAACTTGTGCACACAAATTAGAACTCTTACAAAAAGATTATGTAAGATTATAATGAGCGAATTGCTATTGCAAAATGAACTTAAGCTCCTTTTAAATTGCCGCCAGCTCTATTTTAACATGTTCAACTAACTGTACCAGTTTAAACTTCTAGAAATCCGGGGTTCTAAATGGTATAAACTCTAGAAAGAGATATTTGAGGATTAGCAAAATGGTGCAGAGGGAGAGAGAATATTTAGTGATATGTATGTCCTTCGAAATCACAGAAATTACATTTTCTTGGGATATAATTTAGTATTCCTTAAGCTGTGTAGTAATCCTTGCATTATTCTAGTCAGAACGCATCGCTTTCTGAATATTGTTTCGAAATTGATATTTTAGCGGAAAATTCTTTTTAATACCTTGTGCACACAAATTAAAACACTTTAAAAATATCTATATCGGCGTTGATCGCAGTTACTGTTGAGCTACTGCGACGAAAATTGCAAGCTGTTATTGTCAAAGTGGTCTCTGCAATATATATATATATATATATATATATATATATATATTCACACAAAAGTTATATAATTTAAAACCCTATACCATACCAAATGTTAACGAATCATGAAGCACATTGCTGCCATTACCCTTCGTAAATGACATAGAAATTTCCAAAGGGATTAAAGAAAAATGAACAAATCGAGTACCACAAAGTGGCCGTGGGGGGGTTGTGACCCCCACTCCCCGGTTAAAGCATACTTAGAGCCGCGGCAAACACTCTCGGAGGCCGGTACCAATTTGAGAAAGATATATACTTGAAGATATATGCTACAAAACAGTACAATACAAAACAATACAAAAGTGGAGAAAGGCATATAAACCCCGATTCAAACAATAAGACACAAATACCAATGCCAACACCATTACCACAAAAACCTTCATTCCCACGTATTACGTACTCTCTTCGATGATATCCATAAGGATTACATATATATATATATATATATATATATATATATATATATATATATATAAAGAACATTAAAAATTCAATGATATTTCAAATCGATACATTTAAAGCTTCGTATATCAAAGGCACCATGCCGCTCTTTCAATATAAGCCAAAATGGTATTTATAAAGTGTGAAGGTATAGATTGAACACATAAGGGGGGAGAAAAATGAAAGAGAAATAAAGTGAAAAGCAAGAAGGGGGGGAATACTTACAGGTAAGGCAGTAAATGTCCAGGGGGGATTGTGACTACCTGTTCCCGGTTAAAGCAGCTTTTAATCCATGGAAACACTCCCGGAACCACTACCTTCCTGAAGCAATCCCCCGTCCGACAAAATGCCAAGAAACATCAACAACATAAATGAATCATAAACCAGAGTCCCGGATGGGGACGGGTAGAATGAACAAAGGAACATATCCACAAAGAGCTTGTATAACACCTCACGAATAACGTTCCCGTAATCAAGTCGTACCATCCTAATCAAAGTGCAGTATGCGTACGTATACCGTATTAGAACATCAGCGTGTTGAAATTGATACGAGAGGTGTTCGCATTATTATAAAAAAACGTTATAATAATGCCTTAGATAACGAATTGGATAATGTTGTTTCACTGCTTCTGCTACTAATTTTCTCTCGCATTTCTCACGTTCTTCCTTTGCTGTATTTAGTCTTTTATAACGTTGTAGATGGTTAATTATCAAGTTTTGGAAAATACTGTTCCTCAGGTTAGAATTCCAATCCATTATATAGTTTATATCAATATTGAAAGTATTCCTCTTATCAAAATGTTTGAAGCAGATGGAGTCTTGTGTATCATAATAAATACTGATGTCCAAAAAATCCATACATTCTTCCTCGTTATCATGAGATTCAATAAGTTCGAGGTTTGCTGGGTAGAATCCAAAATCAAACTGACTTGAACGATCTAGTACCAATGAAAACGTCATCCACGAACCTAAAAAACGGAACTTCGTTAAGTAAATATGTCCCTTGCTAGGAATTCCTTATACCTGCTTGTAAAAACATATGCCGTTATATAAGATGCTCTCGTATAATACGAGTTTTATCAATTATTTGCATTTGTTGATGGTGATCGTTGATTTCAATTTGTAAGTTGTGTATGTTTCGATTAATATATCATGTAAATCCTTTAAATTAACATTATTGAAAGGTCTTTGAAATCGTAACATAGTAAGTATAACTTATCTGGTATTGTGCACAATTTTGAAATCACTACGTAACTGTTTGATACCATGACAGTGCCTCCTGCTTTAATTTCTTTTAATACAGGTTTCAGTATGTTTAGCAAGTTGGCGTTGGCCTTTGTGAGATATGTTCCACATCCCATAGTTACTGTTTTTTTTTGTAGGAATCATCACCAAGTATGGAAATTTTACTTTCCCGATGTCATATCCGACTCTTTTATAAATTGCCTTAATACGATTTTCAACAGTGCTATGTGTTGATCCAAGATTTTTATACATAATTTCGTTGTCATAACTTGTTCTAAGGAGATCCACGTAGTATTTTTTACATGTAAATGCAAAATTAGAAGGGACCTTGTCCATGTATGTTATTGCGTATTTATTCCGTAAGGCTTCCAATTTATTTATTTCCAGTCTGCATTCATCAACATTGTTGTATACGTTTTTATAGTAATGTTTAAAATTCGTTAAAATTGCAGCACTTCATTCCTGGAAAGTTTCTGTTGGGTAACTTTACTTAACGGCAATTTTATAAATAAAATCATCTATGTCTTGACTAAGAATTGTATCACATTTATAAAAATTCTGATTGCGGTAGTTTGTACCAAGTCGTAATTTTTTTTTTAAATCATCCTCTTCCATCATGTCTAATTTGCCTATGATAACGTGGCCGCGTTCATGATCAATGTCCGCATTCGTTTGATAACTGCAAAATAGGTTCTCAAATTTGCACATCTGTTACCGATTTCATTATAATTAAAGATTTTGCGACCGTTAGTTTTTACGTATTTATAATTTGTTCTGACTTCTGTATTTTGCAAAGGCAGCGGGTCGTTGTTGTTCTTTAATATATTTTTAAAGGGTACCAGGTTGTAGTTTTTATTACAGAAGGTAGTGACTAAATATTCCTTAGTTGTCTCTTTATGGGGATGAATGTCCAAATCAACATTCAAATTCCTTCCTCTCATCTTCATCAGATTATAAAATATTGCAATATTGACCGTAGATTTATAATGTACTAGCAGCATACCCGTCCTACGTACGGAGTATATAATATAAAAAAAATTATAATTCGCAATCATGTGCAAATTCTGATAAAATATTAAATTTATTGCTCATAAAGAGAAGTTTAAGAATATCTGTTCTCACTATGCAAAATTATCTTCCATGGCAAATCTGAAGAATAAAATATCCTGGCCCCTTTTGTAAACAAATTCACACACAAAAAAAAGAATTGAATCAATATATGCAACCACGTACTACTTATATTGTCGCAAATTAGAAAATATGCCAGTGTGTTAGTAGAAGCTTAAACATAATGTAATATGAGTCTTAAAAATATTTACCAAAATAAAAAAGATGACGTAATAAATTGAAAGTATCAAAAATCCCCGTAATCTTAATACCAGAAGGTCGTAATTGATTCAAATATATGCCAACATATATAAAAATTTTGCCAATATACCTGTACTACTTATATTCTCTTAGATTAGAAGATATACCCGTGCATTTGTAGAAGATTACTTGTACATCGTACTATATATGAGTTTCAACAATTTTCGTCATAATGAAACAATGGCATAATAATTTGAAAATATCAATAATTCCTGAATCAACTGTCCCCGAAATATCAATAATAATGATGTTTAAACCTGAAGACCGTAATTGATATTATCCAGTCAAAAATGCAATGTCAATGAAATTTATTTTATATACATATTTTTATTAGATTTAATGAAAATCGTATGACACATAACACATTGGATCCGTTGCTAAGCGACATGATATCATCTGCTTCAAATAAATTGATGGAAATCATGTCGTCTGAATAATGTGATCTTCATGGAAGATTTGGCGACATTTTCGTCTCCATCATATTTTTATGGATTTACAAATATTTTTATCAATTTAGTGATATTAAAAAAATTAGTTAAATGCGTTACTAAGTAGGATGGATGGACTGACCGACAAATGCTACAGAAACATCATTTCAGTACTCTATTCTAAAAAAACAAATTTAATTTCATTGATTTGGGTCATTTTTATCAATTTGGAGATATTTCCTCTAATTTGGTAAAGTTTAAGAAAAGTTACCAAGTTATTTAGAGATATTCCGCTAAATTCGTAGTTCTAACTTTACAGATCTGAAGAATAAAATATCCCGTCTGTATATATACTAAATGAAAACACTAAAATTGTATTAGAAGATACATACATTCGTTCTACTCTTTTTCTGCTTCAACAATCGGCTAAATGAATTTATTGGGTAAACACAATATATGAGTTTATTAGCTAACCACAATATATGAGCTTTGAAACCTCTTTGCTAAAATAAATAAAAGTGTGATGTACGCAGTTCGCAATATATATTATTAAAAGAACAATCAAACCGTTCATTTATTATGAGTTTATTAGCTAAACACAATATATGAGCTTGAAACCTCTTTGCTAAAATAAATAAAAGTAATGTACGCAGTCCGCAATATATATAATTAAAAGAACAA
Organism: Amaurobius ferox; assembly: GCA_951213105.1. Classification (NCBI taxonomy): domain Eukaryota; kingdom Metazoa; phylum Arthropoda; class Arachnida; order Araneae; family Amaurobiidae; genus Amaurobius; species Amaurobius ferox. Next base: position 78,307,584 of record OX578150.1, read on the forward strand.
TCAAACCGTTCATTTATAAAATATATTTTTACATCCATTTATTTATTATACAAATAGAAAAAATAATAATAATCATTAACAAACACATTTAATTCCATTCCTTTGCCGAGCAACATGATATAAGATAGAATCTTCCTCATAAAATGCGAAATTAAATAACCATCTTAATTTCTTTATACTTCTAATCGTTGAGTAAAAGCTTGTGAAATACATGGAGGTAGATTTTTCCATTTAAATTCATGTTTCAAACAATTCATGCTTTCAGATAGTGACTATTTAATGCAAAAATCCTGCATCAAACTCAAAAATAAAGTTTTAATTCCCTTTAACGCTTTAAACAAACGATTTTTATCCTTTCCGTTTGGATAAACCACGGAGTTGGAGAGTAGAACTCCTATAAAAAAAGTTCCGTTTTTCATTAATATCTCGACAACCCCTGGTCTTAGAAACTTGAAACTTGTGCAAAATTTATGGGGGGCTATTTCAAGGCCACCCACAAAATTTCATTAAATTCGGTTCAGCCGTTCTCTCGTGATGATGAGACAAACGAAAGTTTCGTTTTTTACTAATATCTCGAGAACCACTGGTCGTAGAAATTCCAACCACAGACTAAATTTTAAGTGGGGCTATTTCTAGGCTACCCACAAAATTTCATCAAATTCGGTTCAGCCGTTCTCCCGTGATGATGGGACAAACAGACAGACAGACAGACAGACAGATTTTCAATTTTATTTATATAGACTTGTTCTTGATTTGATATCATAGGGTGTTTATACCGCTCCATCCATAATCTCTTGATGTAAATTTTCTTAATACCATAAACCATATTTTTTATCCTGGTAGCCCTAATCGTATGGTATGCTTTGATTTCTTTAATAAATGTGTTTAGGTTTTTCAAAGTAATTTCATATCCTACGTTTTTTACCGTCCTCCTCGTTTCCAGCGTGTTGCTTTCTTCTTATTAAGATTGTTATTGATGGGAGCATTATTTACCGCGGTATAAATTGTTATGTTCTTTTTCAAAATTTATTGAATTTAAGCCAAATGGGGAAACAGAGCCGTATTATTTAATATGGACGTTTTCCCACCATAATAGTTCCTCCTGGTCTACTACAATATCGAGGATGGAAATCTTTATGTTTTCAAATCCATGTTCTGAGAAGTGACATAACTTCAAATTTTTGTCAAAAGAGACATTCTCGTTTAATTGTTTAACCTGACTTCTGTGTAAATTTATTCTTATGTTAAGGTGATTTTTAGTTTGTCCGATGTAACTTAAATCACATACTGTGCAAGATATGCAATATATGCAGTTGTACACCTTACAGAACTCTCTATAACCAGGTTTGTCATTGTTAATTTGTCCGGCATTGGCACATGGACATAGTTTACAACGCTTAGACCTGCATTGTCGGAATCGATATGACTCCTTCATTCGTTTAAAGTAATGTTCTTGATTGTTTGCTTTATTTATCATTGGACTAAATGGATCAATATTGTCATTTTCACATGTAGTTACCTTACATATGTTATTTTGTCTTTCCACTCGTTTTTTGTGCACGGGTTCAAAATACTTCAAAATAGAATTCATCTATAGCAAGGTCGCTTAATATCGATCCTACGGTTACCTTGGATCACTGTATTACCGGGAAATTGTAAAAGTATTTACAATGTTGCCAGTTGTGAGTTCAATAAGGTTGTGCATATCATAAAAATTCAATAATTTTAACTCTTATTGAGGAGTATAGTATTTGTAGCAAAGAGTGAAGAATGCTTGGGAGTGTGGGATGCTTTAAAACTGTTCTATGAACCCTGTATATTGTAATGAAAATAACAAATGTATTCTTTTTTCATATCCCATATGATGAAAGACTATCATTAATATTCTAAAATATTTAGATTAAGATCCTTTTAAGTTGCAGCTTAGCACGTTCAACTAACTCCACAAGTTTAAACTCCTCAAAATCCGGTATTCTAAATGGCATAAACTCTAGAGAGAGAGATTTGAGGATTAGTAAAATGACGCAGAGAGAGAGAGAGAGAGAGAATGTTTAATGATGTAAATATTCTTCGGAGTTACAGAAATTACATTTTCTGAGGTTATTACATTTTCTGTGGCGTTTAAATAACTCGTGCACACAAATTACAATTCTTCCAAAAATATCACATAAGATTACAATGAGCGAATTGCAATTTCAAAATAGTTAACTTAAGCTCCTTTAAAATCGCAGCCAGCTGTACCTTAGCATGTTCAATTCCAGCAATTTAAACTCCTCCAAATCCAGTATTCTAAATGGCATAAACTCTAGAGAGAGATATTTGAGGATTAGCAAAATGGCATAAATTCTAGAGAGAGATATATGAGGATTAGCAAAATGGCGCAGAGAAAAAAAATGTTTACCAATGTGATTATTCTTCGGGGTTACGGAAATTATATTTTCTGAGGTTATCATTTACTACTCCCTATGCTTGCATTTCTCTAGCAATTATCATATATTTGCAAAGAGCATTTGCATTGCTTTTTTTTATATATTTTCGAATTTGAGATTCGGTGGTATAACTTGTACACACAAATTAGAACTCTTTCAAAAAGATTACGTAAGACTATAATGAGCGAATTGTTATTTCAAAATGTTTAACTTAAGTTCCTTTTAAATTGCCGCCAGCTCTATTTTAACATGTTGAACTAACTCTACCAGTTTAAATTTCTCAAAATCCGGTGTTCTAAATGGCATAAACTCTAGAAAGAGATATTTGAGGATTAGCAAAATGGTGCAGAGCGAGAGGGAATATTTAATGATATGTATGTCCTTCGAAATCACAGAAATTACATTTTCTGGGGATATAATTTAGTATTCCTTAAGCTCTTGCATAGTAATCCTTGCATTACTCTAGTCAGAAAGTCTCGTTTTCCGAACATTGTTTCGAATTTGATATTTTAGCGGGAAAATACGCTTTAATACCTTGTGCACACAAAAACACTTTAAAAATATCTAATATATATATATATATATATATATATATATATATATATATATATATATAGGGTGTCCAGTGCAATCGTTGCCCAGTGGCTATTTCCTCAACCGTTAGTCACAGAGATGCACTTTCAATTGCAAAAATGTTTTAAATTTTAAAATCTATTATCTTAGAAACAGTTTAAATCAATAAATGCATTTCTGAAAGAAATACGAAATATAAATTTTTATACAATCCCCCGGTCCTACCAATTATATTTAGGAAAATCATCCTCATACATTTTTATGCAAAATTTAAAATAATCATCTTTTTACGACCAAAATTGACCGACTTATAGCTGTTTAAATTTGGAGCATTTTTTTTTGCTGAGAAATGGTTAATATGGTGTCAATACAGTCAATGCTGTCAATACGGTCCCTAATTGGTTGGTTGCCTGAAACGGAACCTTTTTTTTTTGCGTGAAAAGCGACTTACATACAGTTTAATGCTCATACAGTTTAATGCTTCATAACTCTGTGAATTTTGGTCGTAAAAGGAAGATTTTTCTTTTCTATTTTTCATGGAGTTGTATATGAGGATGATTTTCCTATATATAATTGGTAGGACCAGGGGACCGTATAAAAATTTATATTTCGTATTTCTGTCAGAAATGTATTTATTGATTTAAACTGTTTCCAAGATAATAGATTTTAAAATTTAAAACATTTTTGCAATTGGAAGTATATCTCTGTGACTATATATATATATATATATATATATATATATATATATATATATATATATATATATATATATATTGGGTGGTCATAAGAAAACTTCCCCGATATATGAACCCCTAGCAGCCTATCCGCTCAATCAATCGAAAGGATATTGCAGGTATTGTTATTTGAAGGTATGCGCTCGAGATTGTGATGTTTTCAAACAATAGAACTCTCACGGTTACGGTTACAGTGATGAAAAAATTTAGAAATTTTTGGATGGCAACACCCACTTTTTTTCCTGCGCAAATTGATCAGTGTATTGAAAGACCATAAATGGCGTTGGAACGTTACAAGTATGACGAAAATTGGCGGTGTAAAACATTTGCAAAGAAGAGCATTGTAAAGGACCAATGACAGCACAAAGAGGAGGTGCATTGACGCACTTTGCATAATTCACAGGGATAGACAGTAGAAGCACCGATCACAGAACACCATGTGCAAAGCATTGCTTGTGGAAAACCTTTAATTAGCAGTGTGGGAAGATTGTTTCTTCAATCAGGTGTTCGAACGTGCCAACAAGATAACACTTACAGGGAAACAACGAGGTGAATTGATAAAGCTGTTTTATCCGAACGGGGAAAATGCTACGAGTTTATCGGCGAAATCATAAGCTAAAACAAGGTCCATGTTTCATACGAACTGTACGTGATTTGGTAAAAAAAAATTAAGAAACTGGATGCACATGTTATAGACCACGATCCGGACGACCATCTGTTCCTGTTGAAGTTTTTGCTGAAGTGCATAATACGATTACTGCAGGTCCATTGCGTACTGCAAGAAGTGTTACCCGCAATTTGGATGTACGGAAAACCACAGTCCTCAAGCTTCTGCGGTCTGTTCTGGGGATGTCTTCTTATCGATTCCAACGCGTCTAGATGTTGCAACCTGGAGACGAGCAACAGAATGTCGACTTTGTGAATTTTTTCCTCATCAGATATGATGAAGATATTATGGACGGATGAGGCACATTTCTCCTTAACTGGGAACGTAAACTCCAAGAATTGCGTTCGTTCACTGGGCTGACAAAAACCTTCACGATGTGGCATCAGTGCCTTTACACGAAGCTAAAGTGACTGTGTGGTGTGGCTTCGCAAGCACATTCGTTCTCAGTCCGTACTTCTTCGAAGAGGTCACTTCCAATGGTATTCAGACGTGCTCCATTACAGGTCCTCGGTATAAAACAATGTTGCAGAGTTACGTAATTCCAGAATTGCAGCAGCCTAATGTCGTTAATGACATTGTATGGATGCAAGATGTTGCTCCTCCACACGTCGCTACATGTGTTCGACAAGTGCTGCAACAGAACTTTGGTGATAGAGTCATCCCCCGTAACTTTGTAGTTTCTTTGTCACCGCGATCACCCGACCTCACTCCGATGGATTTCTGGTTCTGGGGTTATCTGAAATCTAATGTGTACACATCAAATCCACGAGATTTGTCAGAATTGAAGGATGCCATGAAACATGAAGTTATACAGATTCCGCCTGCAATGTTGCGTTCGTCATTGTTGTCAACAATCTCCCGCATGCAATGCTTTATCGTCTGCGAAGGTGGGCACGTTGGAAACTTGTAATTCCAATAAAAGTATTTTCCATCTCCTCTCTTGTGTTGTCATTGGTCCTTTACATTGCTCTTCTTTGCAAGTGTTTTACGCCGCCAATTTTCGTCATACGTGTTGAAGGCCCAGACCACACGACCAACCCAGGGGTTTATGGTAACAAATTGTGTGGCCGGGTCGTCATACGTGTATCGTTCCAAACCTATTTATGTTTTTCAATGCGCTAATCACTTTGCGTAGGAAAAAAGAAGGTTTTGCTATTCGAAAATTTCGAAATTTTTTCACTGTACCGTAACCGTGAGAGCTCCATTGTTTGAAATCATCACAATCTCGAGTACATACCTTCAAATAACAATATCTGAAATTTCCTTTTGATTGGCTGAGCCGATAGGGGCCGTTAGGGGTTTATATATCCGGGAAGTTTTTTTATGACCATCCTATATATATATATATATATATATATATATATATATATATACATATATATATATATATATATACATATATATATATATATACATATATATATATATATATATACATATATATATATATGTATATATATATATATCATATATAACGTAGAGTGGATTTCGAATAATTAGCCACCACCCTAAACAATTCCGACATAAACAAAACAGTCGACTACGATGTATTAGGCGCGAAGCAGCTCACAGATCCGAAGTAGAACACAAGGACAAAATGAAATCTAAATAACAAGGATGACCATATGTCTTGCATAAAATGGTAGAGGAGGATTGCGACTCCTCTTTCCCGCTTAAAGCAGCTTTTATTGCCCGGGCAAACGCTCACGGCACCAATGCAATACAATAGTCAGTCTCCCAAATGTGCCAAGGTAAAAGCATCTTCTTAACAGGAAAGAGCAAGATCAACGACCATGAACAATGGAGACAAGAAGATTCAACGCATCCATCACACTGTTCAAGTAAGATTCTACGAGCATGCGTGTTTTGATAACAGTATCGCATACCAATCAGAATCCCCCAATCTCACCATTGAATGGATCATTGTCCGCTCGATCTTTGAAATAAGAATTATAATAACTTTTCAAGAAATACCTGGGATAATGTTTTTTATAGCTTCTTTTACAATTTTTCGGTTACAATTAATGCAATCCCTCTTGAATGTGACAAAAGACATGGTTTCTTTTGAAATGACAGATAAAAATGTTAATAAAAACGTTCTTAGTAAGATTAGAAGTCCAATCAATGATATGGTTGATCTTAATCCCATATGAGTCACGTTTGTCATGTAATGTTGTATATAATCCATATTGTCTATGTTTTCTGATAGATATGTCCAAAAAATTCACAGCTTCATCGTCAGTATCTTGATACTCCATTAGTTCCAATTCTCTTGGATAAAATGAAAAATCGAACTTAGGTGCGTTTTTGAAATACCCCAAAAGCACATCATCCACATAACGGAAGTATGGCTTTTCAGACAATATATGTGTTCCCTTTTCAAATTTTGATATATATATATGTCTGCCAAAATGGATTAACAGTTACCTCCCATTGGTATTCCTTTGATTTGTTTGTAATATTTATTTCCGTCATGTAATATATTTTCCTTCAGTACCCATTCCACTAAATCTAAATATCTGCAATAGGTAATATATTTCTTTAAACCATATTCTTCATGTATCTCTTTTAAAATAAGATATAACTGTGTTAAGTCTATATTGTTGAATAGGTCACGAAAGTCATAACTTTTAAAACAGGTATTTTTATGACAAAATTTAAGTCTATTAATAACTTCTTGTCCATTCTTAATTATAATGGCATTTTATTTCTGTATTTCAAGCATAACTGCTTTAAGAAGATTTAAAAGTTTCTGGTTGGCCATTGTTAAATAAGATCCACAACCAACGGTAACTGTGCGGAATTTTATGGGATTTTTGTGTAATTTCGGAATAAGAACAATATAAGGGAACTTTACAGATTTTACTTCCATACCAGTACGTTTGTATAATACCTTAATTCTTGTAACCAAAACCAATTCATTATCGGTTAAAGGAGCATACATTGTACTATCTTGGTAAACTTGACATAATGTATCCACGTAAAATTTTCTACATGTAAATGCATAATTTGAGACTATTTAATAAGTATACGTCAATACGTAACTTTCCTTTAAAAGTTTGAGTGCTGGTGGAACTGTAGTTTTTTTAATTTTTAACTTTTGCTGATTGTAGTATAAACGGAAGGCATTAGAGAGGTGATATTTTCATTCATGAAAAGTTTGGATTGGCAAACAATATTTCACAGCTAATTTGTAAATGGAATTATCCAGATTGATGTTAAAATCTTGAATTACGTTCTTATATTCCTGTATTCGGTACTTGGTGCCAAGCTGAAATATATGCCTGCGTTTATTATTTTTGACAATTGCCAAATTACCTGTAATTACATGTTTGTGAAAAGGATCTTTATAAAAATTCTCTTGACAGTTACAATCGTCTGATTTATATGCGATTGTGATTTTACAAATTTGGTTATAATTAAAAAATTTTCTTCCGTTTGTTCGAACAAATCGGTAATTCAACTTAATCTTGAGATTATTGGTAGGTAAATAGGTATCAATTTTGGATAGTATGGAGTTAAATGGAATTTCTTCATATTTTTCATTCTTGAAAGTGGTGATCAAGTATTCTTTAGATTTTTTCGTTTTTGTACTGGGGTCTAATTTAATTTGAAATTTACCAGCTCTTAACTTGATTAAATCCAACATAATATTCACTCTATTTTTCATTTCTTCTGTACCAATATTGAGTTCTTCTAAATCAATTTCTATTATAAAGGTCCAGATACGCGGTAAATATCTCAGCGTTAAGCCATTAACAATATTCTTGGTCCAACTTATTTTAAACTTTGTATTAGCTTTAAAATCTTCTATAAATTGTTGGATTTTTTCTTCTGTACTTTTATAACTAGTATAATAATGCTTTTTTTCCTCTTTGCCATCTATGAGTTTTTTTATGATACATAGTTCGTTCATATATATATATATATATATATATATATATATATATATATATATATATATATATATATATGTATGTATATATATATATATATATGTATAAACATATGTATATATATATATATATATATGTATATATATATATGTATATATATAATATATATATATATATATATATATATATATATATATATATATATATATATATATATATATATATATATATATACATAGCTGCCAAATCTCCCGATTTTTCCGGGAGTCTCCCGAATTTTGAGGCAATCTCCCGAACTCCCGAAAAATTCCTAAATCTCCCGAATTTTTGCAATAATTAGAAAAAAACCCTACAAAAGGGATTTTCCTAAAAAAATCCCTACGCGGACGTGCCAACTCTCCGGATTTTGGTCGGAGACTCCGGATTTTTCATTACTTCTCCGGCCTCCGGATTACTAACGAAATTCGCCGGCGTTTTTTGTTGGAAATTTATCAATTAACCAGGCATGGTATAATTCCTCGAAAACACCAATTTTCCGCATTTTTAGCACTGATTTTTATCATTCCCGGGATCGTAGCAAATCCATAATACAATGCAGGGTAATGCCAATCAAATTAACGGAGATTTGCGGCCGTGTGTATTACAATACACGCGGCCGTAAATCTCCGTTAATTTGATTAAGATCTGGATCGCTTATTTTATGAAAGTAATAAACATACTTCTTCAAAGGTTATTGAGCATAAATCGCTAAAATGTTATTTTGTTCATTAATTTCGCATAAACACTGCGATTGCGCAATTCAGTTTGTTCTCATGAATCGCCAAGAGTACAATAGTATCTTTTTCCATCCATCTCAATCTTCTAAATATTGCATTTTTGATTGACTAAACTAGCTTATTTTCATATTCTGATTAATTATTATGGTTAATTTCTTAATTATTTTCGCATAAAAAATGCGATTGCGCAATTCAGTTGCTTCGCGTGAATTGCCGAGAGTAAGTTAGTATCTTTTTCCATCCATCTCCATCATTTAAATGTTGCATATTAGATCAGCTAAACTAGCTTATTTTCATATTCTGATTAATTATTGTGATTAATTTCTTAATTATTTTCGCATAAATAGTGCGATTGCGCAATTCAGTTACTTCGCGTGAATTGCCGAGAGTACGTTAGTATCTTTTTCCAACCATCTCCATCATTTAAATGTTGCATATTAGATCAGCTAAACTAGCTTATTTTCATATTCTGATTAATTATTGTGATTAATTTCTTAATTATTTTCGCATAAATAGTGCGATTGCGCAATTCAGTTACTTCGCGTGAATTGCCGAGAGTACGTTAGTATCTTTTTCCATCCATCTCCATCATTTAAATGTTGCATATTAGATTGACTAAACTAGCTTATTTTCATATTATGGCTAATTACTAAGGTTAATTTTTTGATTATTTTTGCATAATACAAATTTTTCTATTTTGAAAAATCGGTATGAACTCTGTGAAGGGATAGTGAAGAATTTAGTAAGGAGTTCTTAAAAAAACAAAAAGAGCTACTACTTTATTTTTAAGTAGTAAGAAGAATTTAATTTGACATTTTTTAATTATATAGAACTTTTACGTGCTGTATTTTTACTTACCAAAAGATTTCTTTTATTCAATATTTTATCTGCAGAGAAGTGTTTCTGTGTCAAAGACATGTGAATGATTATTAAACAGTAACCAATGACATTTTTCTTTATGCATCATATTCAGTGTAATGAACATTGTTATAGACTCTGATGAGAATAACTCTAACGAATGTGCTTATTTTTTAAAAGATGATTTAATTCTTTTGTATTTATTGAAATTAAATTGTGTTTATAGATACAATACAGATTTTTTATCATATTTGTCTATTTTTTCTGGTGCAGTTTTGTAGTAGAGGGAAAAAATCCCTATTCTGTCTTGAAAATTCCCTTTTATGCTTTCTGTAAAAAAAGAAATTGTTATCGCGCTGTGCGATTTTTCGATTTTTGTCGCGAATTGCAAATATTTAAAAATCTCCCTAATTTTCATTTTCCAAGGTTGGCAGCTATGATATATATATATATATATTACATTGAATTGAAGAATTTTAACTTACTTGTATTATATACCCGAAATTAATCATTTATTGAAAAGTTCTGTATAGCAAAAATGAAAAAAAAGTGGCTAAAGTTATTTGAAATCAATAGTGACTATACGACAAGCTTGTGAAGATGATAAAGAGAACATTATAAATAAAACATTATAAATAAAACATCATATAAATAAAACAGGTACTAAATTGGTATAAAATATCCATTTTTCCCTGTTCTAAGTTAAGGAATTGAAAAAGAATGACATGTGGTAAAGGTATCCCTTAACTACACCCTTAGATTAATTTTTTAATTTTGTGTTATAAATCATATATGTAATACAGGTACTTAAGGTACTAATCCTTTTGTTCCCTGCATAAACATACATGGTGTAAAGCAAGAATAGTGCATAAGATGAAAAGTTGCAAAACAGAAAAAAAAAATTTCACACGTGAAGCTATAATTTTCTGGCTCCCAAAACATTGTTTTGAATATGAATAAATTGGAAAAAGTGAAAGGCATTTCCGAAACCATGTACGTTATCAATGACCATACCTGGTTCGCTAATGCTGATTCTATGTTTCTGTGTACATATATATAAATATATAAAACTAATGGTTCGGCAGATGATAATTAGATGAATATTTCAGAAACGAAGCTGAAATATTCGTGAAGCCTGCAATTGCGCCGACATTATCAACAAAGTAGCTGTAAAAAATGAACAACGGTTATAGAAAATTTTACAGTGATGGAACAGATATATATGTGGTAAGGAAATTAAACGCACCATGTTCTACTCGCGTCAGACATTTCCTTATTGCAACCAAAAAGACCTACAAAACAAAACCATGTTTTATAATTCTCGTCCATTCCTTGTAGGCATTTATAAAGATACAATCAGATGACAAATAAAAGGATAATCCAATTTTCTCGTCTATCGAATAAAAATATTCGGCTAGGAGATTTGCTGAAGTCCTACTAATTCTATTCCGTCTAAAAATGAACCGAAAGTGCCAATGAAAACGAGGGATTTGTTTGCAAGATAAGTCGATTCTCTTGCCGCATTTATTAAATTTTTTTTTTCTTGAGAAATATGAATTTGGAAATAAGTAAAGATTTCTATTCTCTATACTATTGTGTTGAGAAATAATGTGTCAAAAATAATTCATAATTCAAAAATTGCCAAATTCAAAATTATCTTGGTAAAATTCAAGATGTTTCAAACTCTTTTAGATCTTTTTTATTTCAATTATATTGTGCTACTTACGCGTTAAGTCTATCTGTAGTAAAGTGATCATTCCCGATCGAACTATTGCAGCGCTCCTAGCGGGGAATTTTATAAATTAGGATAACGACCTCTGCAACAAAGATCGATGGGAGGGAAACGCCAAGAGGGAAATCTAAACGGTAAAAGCAAAGATGCAGGAAAACGAGGAGCAGAATCATAATAACAATCGGCAAAACCCACGGAGGAAAGTAAGAATAGCAGAAATGATAAAAGTGAACTGAAAGAAACCAATGTAGTAAGAGAACGGATAGCAGATCGAACAAAAACAACTAAATAGTAAACAAACCTACTAAAACGGTAATGGAGGAACATGAGGCGTTTAAGCCAACTGTAAAAATACAAGTAAGAAAATGGGTAAAGAAATTGAAAAAGACGGTGAAACAATTGGAAAAAAATAGGAATAAAAGTGAAAAACAAATATCAAGGAACCAAGTGTTTTCGTGAGCTATATGAAATAGCTACAACAAAGAAAATTGCTAAAATATAACTATCCAAAAAACGAAGACAAATAACAGGGGAAATGAAGGAAGAAGACCGGAATAAATACATAACTGATATTTCCAAACGAGGGAGAAGAAGGAACAATGATCGATGTATGCGAAAATTTTATATTAATTTAGTTAACAGCAGTAAAAAATAATTGCGTTAGAAACAACATACAATACCAAATTAATAGCGTCCATGGTTTCAAAGGGAAGAAACAGTCTTCTCCTTCAGGACACATAAGGAACGCAATTGTCACTTGTAAGAGTTGGATTGTCGATGACATACATGGCTGAAGCAGGGAAAAGGCGGGAAAACATGACATCCTTGTTTCTAAACCAGAAGTTTATAAGGCTGCAATTGCTGAACATTCTTGGGACGCGAATCATGTTTTCAATTTTTCGGAATCTGAGATAAATTTTACTCCAAATTTCACTTTCGAGTAAGACTCTTTTGAAAGTTTCTCGCAGTCAAACTCCCTTATTATTGATATCCTCCCTTATCTCTTCCGTCAAACTTCCTTATTAGTGATAACTGCACTTTTTCTCTTCTCCTTGGAAATATCGGGTTTGATTTTTCGATTTCGTTTTGCTTCCTTCTTCTTATTTCGGTAATTTTTTTAAATTTCTGAATTTTTAATTTTTTTTCCGAAAAGTTTTAACTGACGATGTTATCTCTTTTAGCTGCCAAAACCATCTTCTGTTCTACGTATTTGTGTTGTATCTGTTACTTGAATCTTCACTTTTTTTGGTATTTTTATGCTCATTTATTGCGTTATACCTCTTGTTCCTTATTCCTTCTTCTTTTGCCTCCTTTTTTCTTAGATCGCTGCTGGCAACCCATATCCCTACTTCAGCACATTTACTGTTCTCACATCAGTTGCCCACCTAGCTCTCACGCGTGAAGGTTGCGCTTTCTCTGTGTCCTGACTATCTTCCCCGGGGGGGGACACTCTTTGAGGGTAGTGTACGGATCTTAGCTATGTAGCTCTGGTCCTCCTTTCCCGGTGGGTAAGCAAATCTGTAAATTGTTCCCGGGAGTTTCCACTTGAGCTCATGAAAATGACCCTTCCAAGATGCAGGAGGGACTGGCCTTAATGACCATAAGTCCAGATCCGTGGGCGACTAGAGTCCAGTCTCTTCGGGACCATGTTCCGGCTCCCGTTCGGTGAATGGTTCCGCTGATTTTCCTCCCCAGCTCGCGGTCTCGCTTGGTGGTGGATAACAACCCGAGGTCTCCTTCTTCCTCGACGTAAACTACTTGTTTGCCGTGGGAGTTTGGCTTGAACCTGTCCTGACTAAGAAAGCTGTTTCTTACCTTCGAAACTGGTCAACACTATTAATTCAGCGTTATATGTTTTCTTTTAAAAAATTAATTTCAGCTGTACGTTTTTAACAGCCGTCCTAAAGCTTTTTTTTTAAATCAGTAAGTATTTAGCCGATACTTTAGCGTGCGTTAGATTGCCTTCAAAAATCTTAATCTAACATTAAAGAACTACTAACAAGTCAGTCTTTGATATTCTATATGCTTAAATCAGTTTTTAAAATGTGGCAATAATCTCTGATAATTAGCATCTATTGCATTGATACAATAGTCACGTAAGATAGTCTTCAAAATATTAAAATAGCCTCAAAATATATCACAAGAGTTTTGCTTCATATGAAATGTTTTTCCAGAAGTAAATAAAGGTCAAGGAAAGAATTTTATTGAATTTCGTAAAGAATTTTTGATCCAGTCGACGGTTTTGCTGCAGAACAGAAAATGGAAATTGATATCCTGAAGTGAAACGTACGTACTGCATTTTCTACATTTAGTATTGTAGAACTGCATTGTTGATCTGTTCTGTATTGTTAAATATTTGTATTTTTAAAACTATTCTGGTAATGTAAGGGTAAAATATAGCTGTTAGCTTTTGTCATATTTCTACACTGAATTTCCTGTGTCTTATTATAAAAAAATCTGATGTGGGCAACACATAACTTTCCTTATATAATGTAATGAATTTACTACTTTTACAGTAAAAAAATAGGTTTTTCTTATAGTAGATACTAATATTCTTTCCAAGATATTTAATTTTCGACAATTAGTCGTCATTTTTATCCATTTGGCGAGATTTTCGTTAATTTGGCAACATTTCAAAAAAGTCGCCAACTTAGCGACATTTCGCCAAAATATCGCCAAGCGTTATGCACTAAGAAATAAGTTATTCTTACAGCAGATAAATGACTATTGGCGTTCAAATACAAAAGTATTATTCAAAGTATCTTTTGTCATGAATGGAACGAGCTAGATCCACGAAGATGATGTCACTCAATTTATCGCATGGTATTACATATGAAAAGTGAACATGTTTCTCAATAGGAAATTTTTTTTATTTTATATGACTTTTTGATAATTTTTTTGAAAAATGTACAATATCTCGAAAACGGTTCATGTTAGCGTTCTAAAATGTATGTCAATCGTTTTTTAATGAAAAATTACATAAGAAATGTCTATTTGCGTAACTTTATTAGTGGTTTTGATTTTTTGACTATTTTTTCAAAATTTCATTCGAAAATTTAGGGGTGTTCTTAACATTCGATTACGTATAAAAACAATAGGCTTCCAGTGTTTACGGATTGTGATTTTTGTACCAAATTTGGTTCGAATCGGTCCATTCGTTCGTCAGTTATCGGCTCCACAGACTCACTGACACACACACACACACACACACACATACTTTCACACACACACACACACACATACTTTCACAGACACACACACACATACTTTCACAGACACACACACACATACTTTCACACACACACACACACACACACACACACACACACATCACTTCAAAAATGTTTGATTCGTGATCAGGGATGCTTGAAACGTGCTCTCCCGTCGAAAACTCGATTTCGAATTTTCGACCCCGTCACAATACTTTCCTTATACATTATGTATATAAGGAAAGTAATATATAATATGAGTAGATTATGTCTTAATCAGCTAGATTAAATCATGGTCCAAATCATGGCACATTTAGGAATGAAAGACACATTTAATAATAAATGGCACATGTAGTAATGAAAAGCAAATTTAGTTATGAATGGCATATTTAATAATGAGTTGCAAATTTAGTCATAAATGGAATATATAGTAATGAGTTGCAAATGTAGTCATGAATGGAATATTTAGTTTATGAATAGCACATTTAGTCGTGAATGGCACATTTAGTAACGAGCTGCATATTTACCAATGAATGGCTTATTTGGTGTAATAAACTACACGTTATTACACATTATAGCACATTTAGTAATAAGCAGGAAATTTAGTCATGAATAACACATTTAGTTATTAATGGTGGATTTGGTCATGAGGTGCACATTTAGTTATGAGTGCCACTTTTGATAATAAGATACACATTTGATCGTGAATGGCACATTTAGAAAATCATAAATGGTATATGTAGTAATGGGTTGAAAATGCAGTCATTAATGAAATATTTAGTTCCGTATTTCCAAATATATAATTCCTGGTTATATATTTTGAAATACGGAATAGAGGGATTCATTCAGATTTCCACATTTAAACGAATTTAATATTCATAATTCTAAACACTTCGCATTTAAAATAATCTCGAAGAGACATATCGTCTCGTGAGCCGAGGTCTGTACAGAATTTTACGAAAACTTTGAACAGCCGGTTTGGCAAACCTAGATATTTTTAACAACCGGTTCGGTCGAACCGGTTAAATGATATTACATGTTTCCATTTAGAAAAATTTTTAGAAGGAACAGTAGCAATTTAGCGTGGCATTTTTCTGCAATGGAGTGGCAGTATTAAAAGATATGGAATATAATTTTTTATATGTTAACGAAAACGTTTTAACTAGAAAAAGTTGCGCCTGGAACTTATTAGTACAATATATAGACGACCCCAACTTTCTAACTTAAAAACTCGCTGATACATTAGGATGATATTTTTCAAAATTTTGAACATTTCAGGCTTGTGGAAAGGTCTTTCTAGCACCGACTAGTTGCTAGTTTCTATCAATTGGGAATCAACTGAAAATTGCAATATTTGCATCGACACATCTTGATTTTCTAGGATTATAAATTTCCTTGAAATTTCGACATTTCTGAGCAAGTATTAATTCTTAAACAATTTTCCGGTTAACCAACAGTCGATTCGATTAAGCAGTTGCAAAATTTAAACCCGGTTAACTGAAAATTTAAAGAAATTACAATAGATTTCGCATTATAATCTTTTTAGGCTAACCAGGTGTAAATTTTTTAACCGGTTAAACGAATTGACTGTCGGTTAACCGGGTAATTATATAAAACTAATCCATGCACAGACACGTCGGTCTTTCAAGGGAATTAGTAGTCGTAGAAAATCATAATGTGTTGATTCAAATGCTGCAATTTGTAGGTGACCCCTAATTGGCAGAAACTGCTCAACGAAAATCCGATCCTTTTGAAAGCCTGAAATGTGCAAAATTTCGAAAATTATCATCCTAAAATCAAAACGAGCTTTAAGTTAAAAAGATAAAGTCAATTTTATTGTACTAATGACTTCAAGGGGCAAATTTTTCTAATTGAAATATTTTTTCCATGTAGAAATTTAGATGCCCTATTTCTTGCTAAAAACACTCCGACCCCCTTGCAACAAAATGCCACGTCATAATGCCACTGTTCTTCCTGATGATTTTTACTTTCCCTGCAATACATAATAATGTATAGGAAAAGTATTGGAATCATGCCGAAAATCGCAACTCGAGTTTTCGACGGATCTACACGTTTTGAGACCTTTAGAATGCGAAAAAAATATTTTTAGTCTGTCTGTCAATGTATGTATCCACTCTAACTCAAAAACTAATGGACCGAATTTCATGAAATTTAGTAGACAAGTCCCTTACGGGTGACCCTAATGCTGATTATATTTTAGTACTATTCAGGATAACAGAACCTGACTCTTTTTGCAAAATGGGCCGCAAAAATCTCGCGTATCCACTCTAGCTAAAAAAACAAATGACATACATTAACCAAATTTATGTCATTTGGTATTTAATTGTTTGTTTATTTTGTGAATGAATAAACATTTCACAAAATCTGGTAAATAAGTCACTTGTTCGATACCCAGGTGCTAATTAGATCTTAGTACGATTCGGAAGAGAACAAACAGCCTGCATTTTTTTTTACGAAATAGCGCGCAAAAATTCTAAAATAAGACTACATATGCTTAAATGTATAAAGTAAATGCTTGTTTTATGCGTAATTTTTAACAAGGAAAATAATAAGACCAACATCATTACTCGTTATCGATATATTTAATTTTTTTCGCATTTCTGTTACGCCGCCTTTGAGAAAATGTCCAAACAAATGTTGAAAATTTGAAAATTAAAAGTGCACATTCTGTGTCATTTCGTGCAATTAAACTCAAATTTATTATTAAACAAATAAAGAGGAAATGAATTTGAGACTATAGGGAAAGTCATGTGCTGTCCACATAAGAGTTTTCTAATTGGATGTATGTTACTGAAAGCGACCACCAATGAGATAAATCCCTGAACTTGAATTCTGAAACGCAGAACGAAAAATCTGATGTGGGCAGCACATGACTTTCCATGAAGATTTATATCCACGTTCCCTTTATTTTAATTAAATTTATTTCACTTTTAATTCAATTTTCGTTCTCATTTGGTAACTGGACATATATTCAAAGGTGGCGTAAAGAAAATACGGAAAAACTAAAATATCTCGAGAACGGCTAGTTCTAGTGTAATGGGATTGGTCTTATTCTTTTCGACACCTTTGAAACAAGCATTAAATGGAGATATTTGAGCATATGTAGTTTTTATTTTAGATTTTGACAATTTTGCGGGCCATTTCACAAAAAAACGACTGGTTTATTTTTTCCGAATCGTACCAAAATCTTGTCAGCACCAGGTTAACTCACAAGCGACTTATCTACCGAATTTTGTGTAATTCGGTCAATTAGTTTTTCAGCTAGAGTGGATACAGGTAATTTTTGCGGGCTATTTTGCAAAACAAGGAGGGTTCTGTTATCTTGAATCGTACGATAAACTAATCAGCACCAGACTCGCCCACAAGTGACTTACCTACCAAATTTTGTGAAATTCGGTCCATTAGTTTTTGAGTTAGAGTGGATACATAATTGCACAGACAGACAAACACACACACAGACACACACACACACGGACGTCATGCGAAAAATAGTGTTTTCGTTTTCTAGAGGTCCCGAAACGTGCAGATCTGTCGAAAACTCGAGTTGCGATTTTCGGCATGATTCCAATACTTTCCCTATACATTACCATATATTTGCAGGGAAAGTAAAAATCATCTTTTCAAGAAAAGGGGCAGAATTTTGCTCGACGTTTACTGTAGTTGATACTTTAGCCTCAGATCTCGAAATATAAAAGTGACCAATATATACCACGAAAAATGCTCTTCATATAAAATTGTCTGTCCTAGAAGTAAATAATCGACGGAAAAAGTATTTTATTGAATTTCATAAGGAATTTCTGATCCAAGTCCACGATTTCGCTACAGAAGCTGAAACGCGAATTGATTTCTACGAGCGTGAAATGTGTAAGAACGACATTTTCAATACATGGTGTTATGAAACTGAATTTAATGCTTGGAGATTTTGCGTTCAAAAAATAGCCTTGAAAATATAAAAGATTTACTGTATTTTTACTTTCCATATATACATAGTACTATAATGTATAAGGAAAGTATTGTAACGGGATCGAAAATTCGAATTCGAGTTTTCGACGGGACAGCACGTTTCATGCATTTCTGAACACTAATCAGACGTTTTTGAGGTGGTATCTGTATGTGTGTGTAAGTATGTATGTGTGTGTGTGAGTCTATGGAGACGAAATCTCACGAACGAATGAAGCGATTCGAACAAAATTTGGTACAAAAATTACAATCTGTGAATACTGGAAGCCTATTGCTTTCAAACGCAATCGAATGTTCAGAACCCCCCAAATTTAGAAATGAAATTTAAAAAAAAACACCAAAAATCAAAACCTTCAATAAAGTTACGTAAATATTCGTTTGTTACGTAATTTTTCATTACAAAACGATAGGCATAAACTTTACAACGCTATCATGAACCGTTCTTGAGATATTGCACATTTTTCAAATAAATTTATAAAAAAATCACATAAAATTAAAAAAAATGCATTAACTGTTGTGAAATATGTTCACTTTTCATAAGTAATATTATGCGATAAATTTGTTATCATCATTCTCGTGGATCTAGCTAGTTCTATTCATGAGAGAAGGTACTTTGTTGTTGTTGTTGAGACCCAGACCGTCCGACCTACCAGAAAGGTGTAAGGTAACTGTTTGAACAGCCGGGAAGTGCCACCCAATTTAGACCGGAAGCCAGTGGGGGAGGCATCCACAGGGACCGTACCCTCCTTCCCCTACCACCAACCACTCGGATGGACTTACGGACCCACATGTTTAACGTGATCGTACTCCGCGTGAACACGGCGGCAGTTTTGGCAGCGACTGGAATCGAACCCGGGCCTACCGAGTGCAACTCCAGCGCGCTAACCAATGGGCTACCGCGCCCAGAAGGTACTTTGTTGTTGTTGAAACCCAGACCGTCCGACCTACCAGAAAGGTGTAAGGTAACTGTTTGGACGGTCGGGAAGTGCCACCCAATTTAGACCGGAACCCAGTGGTGGAGGCATCCACAGGGACCGTACCCTCCTTCCCCTACCACCAACCTCTCGGAAGGACTTTCGGACCCGCATGTTTAACGTGATCGTACTCCTCATGAACACGGCGGCAGTTTTGGCAGTGGCTGGAATCGAACCTGGGCCTACCGAGTGCAACTCCAGCGCGCTAACCAATGGGCTACCGATCTCAGAAGGTACTTTGTGTAATAGTTTTGTATTTGGATGCCATTAATCGTTTATCTACTATAAGAACAACCTATTTCTGAGTTAGCCTCTATGCTGAGTTTTGAACGGCATTTACTATCGTTGATACTTCAACCTCAGTCCTTGAAATGTGAAAATAACCAATATATACCACAGAGAATTTTTTTCATTTACAATGCTCTTTTTCAAAAGTAAATAATCGACAGGAAGAGTGTTCTATTGAATTTCTTAAGGAATTTCTGATCCAAGTCGACGGTTACTGCAGAAGCTAAAACGTGAATTCATGTCTTCGAGCGTGAAATGTGTAAGAATTATATTTTCAATACGGGTATTATAAAACTGAACTGAATATTTCTATATGGTTCAAGATTTTGTGTTCGAAAAATGGTTTTGGGAATAAAAGAGGAAACTTTTCATTATGTGCTTTATATTTATTGCATGTGACTTTATAAAATCAATCAATTCATACGAATACAAACCTTCCTCTGCACAGTATCGAATTTTGACTTTCTGGCAAAAAACAATAGCAGCGATTATGAGAATGTTTTTCATTTTTTGTCATATCGAAAGCGGGCAATATATCGAGAATAACACGAGATATTACGTGAGATATTCTTATAATGAATGCTGCTCGCGTCTTCAAATACAACATTACATATAACAAAATCTGATGTGGGCAACACATGACTTTCCTTATATATTGCAATGAATTTACTTCTTTTACAGTAAAAAATAAGGTTTTTCTTATAGTAGATACTTATATTTTTTCCAAAATATTGAATGTTCGACAATTAGTCGCCATTTTCAATGATTTAGCGGCATTTTTATCCAGTTAGCGAGATTTTCGTTAATTTGGCAACATTCTAAAAAGTTGCCAAGTTGGCGATATTCCGCAAAATCCGTTGCCAAAATCTCGCCAAGCGTTATGGACGGAGAAATAAGTTATTCTTATAGCATTTAAATGACTATTGGCGTTTCAATACAAAAGTATTACTCAAAGTGTATCTTCTCATGAATAGAACAAGCTAGATCCACGAGAATGATATCACCCAATTTATCGCATGATATTACATATGAAAAGTAAACATGTTTCTCAACAGTTAATATATTTTTTTAATTTGCGGGATTTTTTGATAAATTTATATGAAAAATGTGCAATATCTGGTTCATGTGGTTCATGCTATCGTTCTAAAGTTTAAGTCAATCGTTTTCTAAGGAAAAATAACATAAGAAATTTCTATTTGCGTAACTTTAATAAAGGTTTTGATTTTTTGATGATTTTTTCAAAATTTCACTCGAAAATTTAGGGGGATTCTGAACATTCAATTGCGTTTAAAAACAATAGACTTCCAGTATTCGCGGATTGTGATTTTTGTACTAAATTGCACTCGAATCGCTCCATTCGTTCGTGAGATATCGTCTCCACAGACTCACTGACACACACACACACACACACACACACAGACATCACCTCAAAAATGTTTAATTCGTAATCAGGGGTGCTTGAAACGTGCTCTTTCGTCGAAAACTCGAATTCGAATTTTCGACCCCGTCACAATACTTTCCTTATACATTATGTATATAAGGAAAGTTATAACTAAATATATATATATATATATATATATATAACTTAAAGTAATTATTTAATGTCTTATTCGATAAAAAAGTTAAATGAATTAAGGGTATTTTTCTGGATTGATATAGTAGTGCCGTATTTTCAGTAACCTTATTCATTCGAAATAATTAGTAAAGGATTTCGAATTCCTAGCTCTGTAATTGAGAATAAATTATGAGAAAATATGTTAGCCAACTTCCTTTCCTACACAACAGTAGTGCACAAAGTATAAAATAAGTTTCAATCGCACACAAAATTGAACCAATTTGAGGATGTAGGCAGATTTAATTCAAAACGTACTATATAAATCTTATCTAAAATTGGTATTATACAAAATTATTGAAGTAAAATAAGTGTGCAAACAGGTGAAACAGTTTCGATAATTTTGCATCATATCAATTTTAGATAATGATAAGTTTTGTATAGCATTGTTCTAAATTGAATCTGCCTACACCTTCATTTCCCTTCAATTCTGCTTTCAACAATATTAAGATTTATATAGTACTAGCAGCATACCCGTTCTTCGTACGGAGTATATAATATAAAAAAACTTATAATTCACAATCAGGTGCAAATTATGTTAAAATATTAAGTTTATTGCTCCTAAAGAGAAGTTTAAGAATATCTGTTCTCACCATGCAAAATTATCTTCACGGGCAGATCTGAAGAATAAAACATCCTGGCCCCTTTTGAAAGCAAATATACAAAAAATATGAAATTGAATCAATATATGCAAAATAAAAGCGCTAAAATTGTATGGGACCCGTACCACTTATATGCTCGAATATTAGACGATATAACTTCTATTAGTAGATTACATGTATAAATTGAAAATATGAATAAACCCGTAATTGTTTCCAATATATGCCAGAATGAAAGCACTAAAATTATATGGGAATATATATATATATATATGTATATATATATATATTATATATATATATGTATATATATATATATATATATATATATATTTATATATATATATATATATATATATATATATATATATATATATATATATATTCCCGTACTACTTATATTGTCACAGATTAGAAAATATGCCTGTGCGTTAGTAGAAGATTACCCGTGTTATAATATGAGTCTTAATCTTTGCCGAAATAAAGTAGATCATGTAATAAATTGAAAATATCAATAATCTCCGTAATCTTTATACCACAAGGTCGTAATTGATTCCAATATGTGCCAATATATATCAGAATATATGCCTATATACCTGTACTACTTATATTCTCATAGTTAGAAGATATACCCGTACATTTGTAGAAGATTACTCGCGCAACGTACTATATATGAGTTTCAACAATTTTTGTCATAATAAAACAATGGCATATTAACTTGAAAATATCAATAATTCCTGAATCAACAGTCCCCGAAAATATCAATAATCCTAATGTTTATACCTAAAGACCGTAATTGATATTATCCAGTCAAAAATGTAATGTCAATGAAATTTATTTTATATACATATCTTTATTATTCAAATCGGAAAAGATTTAATAAAAATCGTATGCCTCATAAACACATTGGATTTACATCCGTTGCTAAACGACATGATATCATTTGCTTCAAATGAATTGATGGAAATCTTATCGTCTGAATAATTCTATCTCCATGAAAGGTTTGGAGGCATTTTCGTCAATTTAGCGGCAATTTAAAAAATCGCCAAATTTATCGGCAAGTGTGACTATAGAACAGACAGTCCCATTTTGCAACAAATTGGCTAAACATCATCACAATACTATCCCCTAACAAAACACAATTAATTTCATTTATTAAGCACAATTTTATTAATTTCATATTTGTATGGATTTACAAACATTTTTATCAATTTGGTGCCATTTTAAAAATTCGCTAAATGTGTTACTAAGTAGGATGGATGGATAGGTCGTCAAATGCTACCTAAAGATAGTTTCAGTACTCTCTTCTAAAAAAACAAATTTAATTTCATTGATTTGCGTCGTTTTTATTAATTTGGCGACATTTCCGTCAATTTGGCAACGTTTAAGAAAAGTTGCTAAGTTAGCGATATCCGCAAAATTCTTAGCTCTGAATTTGCAGATCTGAAGAATAAAACATCCTGATCCCGTTTATATATACTAAATGAAAATACTAAAATTGTATTAGAAGATATGCCCGTTCTACTCTTTTTCTTTTTCATAAATAGGCTAAATGAATTTATTCGATAAACACAATATATGAGTTTATTAGCTAAACACAATATATAAGCTTGAAAATCTTGTTGCCAAAATAAATGAAAGTGGTGTGTACGCAGTCCTCAATTTATATAATTAAACGCAAAATCAAACCGTTCATTTACAAAATATATTTTTACATCCATTTATTTTCAAATAGAAAAAATAATAATACATATTAACAAACACATTTAATTTAATTGCGTTGCTGAGCAAAATCATATAAGATAGAATCTTCCTCATAAAATGCGAAATTAAATAACCATTTTGATTTCTTTTTACTTTTCACTGTTAATTAAATGTTTGTGAAAAATAAATCATGCAGATAGATTTTCCATTTAAGTTCATGTTTCAAACAATTCATGCTTTCAGATAGTGACTAATTAATGCAAAAATCCTGCACCAAACTCGGAAATAAAGTTTTATTTCATTTTGGCGTTTTAAACAAACGATTTTCATCCTTTCCGTTTGGATAAACCACGGAGTTGGAGAGTAGATCTCCTAAGAAAAAATTCCGTTTTTCATTAATACCTCGACAACCCCTGGTCTTAGAAACTCGAAACTTGGACTAAATTTATGGGGGGCTATTTCAAGGCTATCCACAAAATTTCATTAAATTCAGTTCAGCTGTTCTCTCGTGATGATGAGACAAAAGAAAATTTTGTTTTTTGCTAATACCTCGAGAAGCACTAGTCGTAGAAACTCAAAACATAGACTAAATTTTAAGTGGGTTTATTTTCAGACTACCCACAAAATTTCATCAAATTCGGTTCAGCCGTTCTCCCGTGATCATGGGACAAACAGATAGACAGACAGACAGACTTTATATTTTATTTATATAGATTGTTTCGAATTAAATTTGCCTAAATATTCAATTAGGTTCACTTTCGTGTGTGATTAAATTTATTTTTCTAATTTTCTGTACGCCACTGCTGTGTAGGGAATGATATGGATACACTTGTTTAAAATTTTTTTTTTACTTTTTAGTTTTCATTTTTTGAGGCAATTTACGTCCAAACCTATGTAGTCGGCTCCTTAGAACAGGAGAACATTTTATCTCAAGACACTGAACCATAATTCACAAAGAAGATGCATGAAAAGTGTAAAACATGGTTATAATATACGTAAATGACGTAACGAAGTAATGCAATGACGTAAATATTTGATAGATAAAAATGTTCCACGAGATAAAATTGTGTTCGCAGTTTCAGCTCCCTACATGCTCTAGAAGCCGTGAGAAAGATAGTAAAAGATGACGTACGTAAATGACGTAACTCAGTGACGTAAAATTTGATAGATGAAAATTATCCTCGAGTTGAAACTGTGTGGCTATTTTCAGATCTCTCTGCCCTCTAGAAGCTGACAAAGAGCCTTTCAAGGATGTTGAAAGGAGGGACAGAGTCCATATGAAGTTGATGAAGCATATTGAAAAAATATGATTTTAAGATAAAATTTTAATTAATGATTATATTCTAATTTCAGACGTTTAGGAACATCATTGTTTTCAGTATGTTGAGCAAGTATTTTAGATGCCTGGTTAAATCAATCTTATGTATATCTATAAAATATGTAAATCTTTAAACTAATAAGCATAAACCAGCGGCGTTAGGAATTTTAGTACCCTAAGTAAAATATTTAAAAAGGGATCCAAAACTTTATATTGGTGAAAACTAAATGTTTTTCTTTTAGTTTTGGTCATCATTATAAAAGCGTTTCAGAAAAAGCTTTTTGAAAAAGCCATTTTTATAAATGAAAAAATTCGAAAATTTTGGTCTTTTCTTTAATATATTTTTTTCTTTTGTTCTCCTTTTTGAGGCACCACAAGTTTTACCAAATTGTTTGGTAATTATAGGTAACACGAGCCAACAAAATTTAACTTTTTTCTTGTAACTTTGATGAAAACAGCTACTCTTTATATTTTTGAGGGTGCTGAACACGAAAATGATCATGAAAATGCAAATTTAGCTCAAGTTTGCCTTTTTATTATTTCAACTTTTCAGAATTGCCCTTAAAAACGTATGCATGTATTTATCTTGTTTTCCCTCGAAGAAAGGTCAGTGAAGGCTCTGATGAGTGTCCAGCTCTGATGAGTGTCATTGCATTGCTTGTCCTTGAATTGCTCTGATGAGTGTCCAGCAGTAATCGGCCAACATTGGCTCACACCACTTTCCCTGATATCTCTCTTCCATGTCCGAAATTTGTTGGTGGAAGTATTCTCCATGTTCGTCGCTAACAATACCACAGTTTTCGGGGAAGAAGTCCAAGTGTGAATGTAAGAAGTGTAACTTTAAGGACATGTTACACCCCAGTCTATCATAGCACTGCAGAAGATTTTCCACAAGATTCCCACCCCATATTTTGAAAACTACAGCTAATTGAATATTTTCATGGTCATTTTCGTGATCAGCGAGGTCGATGTAGTAAAGAACAACTGGTTTCGTTCTAGTTACATTTTCACTGTTGGCTAATGAATTGAATGAAAATCATTTTCAAATATGTTAAAATAGTATGAGAATCTATTTACTACTTCAGCTTGTATTAAAAGGACGTTAGAACTTCAGACTATTTTCCTCGCTATGCAATTTGCAAATGAACGCCAGCGTTTGTTCTCGTCCTGGCTACCGTTTTGTGCTTGTTCTGGTCCTGGCTCTCGTTTTGCGCTTGTTTTCATCCTGACTACAGTTTTACGCTTGTTCTCGTCCTAACTTCTGTTTTGCGCTTGTTCTCGTCCTGGTTCCCCTTTTGAACTTGTTCTCGTTCTGACTATCGTTTTGTACTTGTTCTCGTCCTGGCTCTCGTTCTGCACTTGTTTCCGTCCTGGCTCCTGTTTTGAGTTTGTCCTTGTCCTGGCTCCCGTTTTGCACTTGTCCTCCTTCTGGCTCCCGTTTTACGCTTACTCCCGTCCTGGCTCCCATTTTGCCCTTGTTCTCGTCGTGGCTCCCGTTCTGCTCTCTATAGAGACCTGCGTTTTATCATACTTCGAAAAACACTTTCATTTATATTTAACAAGTAATGTGTATTTTGTGTAAATTTTTCTCTTACATTGAAAAATATCACTATAATTAGTCTTGAACTTTATACTATAACTATTATAACAACAATAAAATACTTTTATTTTTCAATAAAATTTTTGAGGAAAATCTTCTAAGGGTCGTAAATATCTCAGCTAGCTCTTAGCCTCTATGTTTCTTTAGCTCTTAAGTTTTGTTTAACCACGAATAATACCAGTTACGCCACTGGCAGAAACGGAGTTTTGTATGTAAAAGATATTTTTATTGTCCGTTTTGTTCCAAAAATAATATTGGCTTTCCGAATATTACAAAACTTATCTTTGCATAACTATAAAAAATGCAAAGGAAAAGAAAGTGAAACGTTGTTTTTAAAGGTATCCACATTATAACACGTAATTTGAAAGTAAAAAGATTTGAAAAAATTCCTAAATTTAAAAGCAATCATTATAGAAGAAAAAGATTGGAGATGAAATGCTTTCCGTTTTGCAATGATGCTACATACGTACAATATAAATAGAATTTTGAAAAAGAATCCGATACTTTTGCTCATATTTAAAAACTACTATTGTAATACTAGGCGTTGCTCGTAATTTACAATATGTGAAAATTCTAAACGCATTCATACTACTTTAAAAAAATCCATCTAAATATTAAATTTAATTCTCCTAAAAAAAATTAAAAATTAAGAATATATTTTCTTGCTATACAAAATTATCAGCACAGGCAAATCTGAAAAAAAAAAAAAAAACCACCCTTCCTGGTCCCATTTGTAAACCAATATACAAAAATGTGAAGTTTAATAAACATAAGCCAAAACTAAGACCGTTAAATGGTTGCAAAATTTATTCCGGTACAAATTTTTACTCCATTGCAACAATCATTTACAAAATTGTGAAACAGATGACATTAAAACCTTTAAAATATTACCGTAATCTTATATTCCATGACCGTATCTGATATAACCATATCAAAAATATAATACCGTTTATTTATTAAATTTATTTTATATCATTTTCTTTGTTATTGTAATCATATAAATTGAATGATAATCGTCTGCCGCATAAGCATACTTAATTCCTATCATGGAGGTAAAAATAAGGAGTTTAAAACTTCGTATTAAGAAAACGCCAATATTGTTTGAGACAATAACAATCGTCTGCCGCATGAGCATACTTAATTCCAATCATGGAGGTAAAAGTAAGGAGTTAAAACTCTGTATTAAGAAAACGCCAATACCGTTTGAGACAATAATTCAGGTGGTGCTGGGATTAGTTAAGTAGTGCTGCATTGTATGCATTTCTATGGCAAAAGGCCTAAAATATTTATTTAAACTGTCAATTTTGTAAAAATAAATTAATAGGTTAATGCAATTTAGAACTGAAACAATAAATAATATTCCTACGTATTTAAAATTATTTTACCTTTCAATTTATTTTTATCTCCCTATATTCTGTACTCTATCGTACCACTGTTTAAAAATACTGGTTAATTATACTCATAATTAGCGAACCCTTAGGTTTAAAATAATCAAAAATACACTTGCTAAATACTTCAAATTTCTGTTATGTCAACTAACAATAGTAGCTACTTTACTTATACTATAGCGATACCTAGATATAATTCTAAAAAAATTATGGTATTTTCAAGCGTGTCATTTGTAGGAGTTTTATCTCATTTCTAACTCCATGGTTCCATACTAAGCAGCATGATATCATTTTCTTCAAATAAAGTTACAAAACAAAATTATCTGCATTATGTTATTTCAACGAAAACATTTTTTAAGAATGTCTCTACAACTCCTGGGCCTCGGTAAAAATGAATTTGAATAACATCAATGATTCAGGATTTTTGAAATGACGTATTTTTAGAGTTAATACGTTTGAGTTTCATCTCCTTTCTAACTCCATGGTTCCATACTAAGCAGCTTGATATCATTTTCTTCAAATAAAGTTACAAAAAAAATTGTCTGCATTATGTTATTTCAACGAAAACATTTCTTAAGAATGTCTATACAACTCCTGGGCCTCGGTAAAAATGATTTTGAATAACATCAATAATTCAGGATTTTTGAAATGACGTATTTTTAGAGTTAATACGTTTGAGTTTCATCTCCTTTCTAACTCCATGGTTCCAATACTAAGCAACATGATATAATTTTCTTCAAATAAAGTTTAAAAAAAGTCGTCTGCATTACATTATTTCAACGAAAGCATTTCTTAAGAATATCTCTACAACTCCTGGGCCTCCGTAAAAATGAATTCGAATAACATCAATAATTCCGGATTTTTGAAATGACGTATTTATAGAATTAATACATTTCTGAGTTTTATCTCCTTTCTAACTCCATGGTTCCATTACTAAGCAACATGATATAATTTTCTTCAAATAAAGTTTAAAAAAATTCGTCTGCATTACGTTATTTCAACGAAAGCATTTCTTAAGAATATCTCTACAACTCCTGGGCCTCTGTAAAAATGAATTCGAATAACATCAATAATTCCGGATTTTTGAATGACGTATTTTTAGAGTTAATACGTTTCTGAGTTTTATCTCCTTTCTAACTCCATGGTTCCATTACTAAGCAACATGATATAATTTTCTTCAAATAAAGTTTAAAAAAAGTCCTCTCCATTACGTTATATCAACAAAAGCATTTCTTAAGAATATCTCTACAACTCCTGGGCCTCTGTAAAAATGAATTCGAATAACATCAATAATTCCGGATTTTTGAAATGACGTATTTTTAGAGTTAATACGTTTCTGAGTTTTATCTCCTTTCTAACTCCATAGTTCCATTACTAAGCAACACGATATAATTTTCTTCAAATAAAGTGTAAAAAAGATCGTCTGCATTACCTTATTTCAACGAAAGCATTTCTTAAGAATATCTCTACAACTCCTGGGCCTCTGTAAAAATGAATTCGAATAACATCAATAATTCCGGATTTTTGAAATGACGTATTTTTAGAGTTAATACGTTTCTGAGTTTTATCTCCTTTCTAACTCCATGGTTCCATTACTAAGCAACACGATATAATTTTCTTCAAATAAAGTGTAAAAAAAATAGTCTGCATTACTTTATTTCAACGGAAGCATTTCTTAAGAATACCTCTACTACTCCTGGACCTACAAACTCGAAGCTTCAATAGGGTTACCCGCAGTGATGTAGAGAATAACCATATTAAATTTGAAAAAAAAAAATCTGTCAAATCTATGAATTTGTATACGGAATAAACAAACAAATAAACAGATTGAACTATATATAGATTATCAAGTTCATTAAAGGACTTACCTTTATGTAATTACGCTTCGAATTAGTCGGATGTTCAAGAAGAAAATCACGTCAAGTACTTTACACACATAACAGTTTTTATACAACTCAAAACAAAATTAC
The DNA here is from genome assembly GCA_951213105.1 of Amaurobius ferox. Taxonomy (NCBI): domain Eukaryota; kingdom Metazoa; phylum Arthropoda; class Arachnida; order Araneae; family Amaurobiidae; genus Amaurobius; species Amaurobius ferox. The sequence continues at coordinate 78,337,892 of OX578150.1, forward strand.
CTGAAAAAAAAAAATATTTTATGATAATACAAAAAAGTCAAAAGCATATTATTGAACATAGAAAATTCATAAATTCAGTTATACTTTGGAAAGATATATTATATTAGCATAAGTCATTAGAAACTATCAGTGAAGGGTAAAACGGACTAAAGACCAAATTCAGTTTTATGCTGAGCATTTTAAAAGTCCTGAACATCAACATAAAAAATCTGATGTGGGCAGTACATGACTTTCCTTATATAATTCAATGAATTTACTACTTTGACAGTCAAAAAGTAATGTATAAGATCCACGGTACTGTGTTTTCATCGTTAAATTGAACATTTGGCGATTTTCTTATTAACTTATATTATCCCAATTAACTTATATTTTGCGCAACTCTAAATAAACAATTATTATTAATATTGATAGCATCTTCAATAAGCGATATAGTCCATGTATTAAAATATTTTAATAAGTAGTTCATCAAATTGGAGTCATTTTCATTAATTTGGTGGCATTTTTGCAATTTTGGAGATATTTTGTGAATCTGGGGTTCAATCTATTTCATGGTTTCAACTCGAGTTTAATTCAAAACCAATTGGTGATATTATTCATTTACATTCCCATATGTCCCACAGACCGTGTCAACAACATACTAAAATGTCATTTTGATAAAGTGATTTTTACGGCAGTATAAACAAAGTCATAAGCACTTTTCAACTATGTTGGAAAGCGTTAAAAATTCGCTCAAACTTCAGGCATGGCAATAAAGAAAAAGTATAATGAACTGAAACCGGGTTCATTTACGTTGGTGATAATATCTTCCCAAAACAAAAATCCTTTTACATAATCGTACTTACATTACTTTACCTGATATAAATGCATATGTTTTATACTGTTTAAATTTTGTGCCGTTAAAGAACAGCCAACGATTTTCGTACTTTTATGTAGGTCCTCTTCACCATATAAAATACATTTTTCTTCAAGTTTCAAATAATTAGCTAGTAAGTTTTACTTGCTAGTATATTGTTTTTAGTGCTTCAGATTCTCAAATAAAACTTCTTTTTTAATAAATCTCACGTAGAACGCCCTCTAAAATGAAACAAACTAAATAAAAATATAATTTCGAATACTACTACGAAAACTTTTTACTTTTAGACTTTTTACTTTACAGACACAGCTCAAAGCACTCACAGTGCGTATTCCTTATCTTGCTTTGTATGAGTTCGCTATCAAGTATTCACTTTTAATATCAATTTCCAAATCATATGGATTCTTCTCGCAATAAAAACTGTCATTCTCTCTGAAAGGAGAAGGGGGGAAAAAATGGCTATCGATTTTGATATTTGTTATTCAAAAGTAGCTTTCTCGTTTTTATCAAGAAATGTTTGAAATAGTTTCCTTGATATTTTACCCCTATTTTTTATTTTGTACTTAATACAATGAATTTCAAAGTCAAAATATCCAAATTGGGAGTTTCCACTTGATTTTCTCATACATTCATGTTCCATAGTGTTTAATTTTAGTTGTATCCCAATTGTTATCCGAATGAAAGAATAAATGCAGCTCTTTTAGATTTTATATTCAAGTTATACTACCTAATCTATTTTTTAGAAATTTTTATAACGTTTCTTCTTTTTTGTTGGCAACAACTTTGTAACGCCGATAAATTGAGAATGTATTTGCCTTATCCATGGAAGTGATGGGAAGAAGCAAAATTTCCCTTGTGGGAAAACGCCAAAATTATGAAGTCCTATCGGATTGTAAGGTATTTCTATGACGAAATTGTGGTATGCATTAAATATTATTTATTTAAACTGTTAATTTCGCTGAAATAAATTATCAAAGCAATATAAATTATAGCTCAAATAATAAAGAATCTACAATAATAAAGGCATATGTTGGTCTGCTAGTTTGTTCACTTTTTGGTCGAGTAGCCCAATCTAAGTGACCCACAGTTACAAATTTTGGTACAGAGGTACCTCGACTCCCGAAAGTAAATACCTCGTCGATATTTTTTGTAATTTGGATTAGTGTAAAAGTTGAGAATTTAATTAAATTTGTTCCAATCCCAATGGTGTTCAATTTCGATGGGTAGCGCCATCCATTGCATGTTTCTAAAATTAATTTTTAAAACTAAACCTATTTTCCTGCTGAAAGTATTCGAGATTAACGTTCACGCATGAGACTCGGCAAAATATTTGATTGGTTAAAATTTACTGGAGGCGCCATCTATAGTATTATTTGAAAACGAAACGTCGTGGTTCGAATTTGCGTATTACGATCACATTACGGTCCCAAGAGTTAGAGATTTTTGTGTTCTTTCCGATCGAATTTAAATTTTAATTAGTTTATAATTTTGTATATGTCATCAGAAAATGCACAATTGTTTCTCAACTAATGGGTATTTTTCTAGTTTTTTAAAAATCTAGCTTAGAAAATAAATCCTTTTTGCGTCATCTTTAAAACTAAATTATCTGCTCTAAACAAGATCTAATATTTTTTGACTTATTGACATCATGTTAGTTTTGAGGAAAAGGGCAAGCACATAAACCAAAAAAAAAAAAAAAAAATAGATCAAACTGAGGAACCAAAAATAGACCAAGTTTTTACAGTCTGAGGGTATTTATAAGTCTGAGTTGAGATATTTTCAGGGTTTCTGGCTAGACCCAGTTCCAAATCACTGCACATGCGCAAGGCTTCAATAAAGAAATCTGTCGTGAACGCTCGCCTATCGCGATAGGATACATAGACGGTAAGTTCCGTATCGAGTTTGGCATAACATTCTCAATATTCCATTGGAGCCTGTGCTAGCGTGTTCATAGTTTTCAAATTTCTTTTTATTTAGTATTTATTTTTCACGAATTAAGACCATGGCTATATCATGCAGAAATCGGTGGACAAAATTCTAATAAATTAAAGTTCCACAAGTAAACTATTTGTTATTTTTAAACTGTACATACTTCGATTGAACATCCCCTAATTGCGCGCCCCAATGCATAATATCCCCAATTGGAAAGTCTGGCGTCGCCTATGAGTGTCGGTCCTCAGGGCCCGACCGGGGCCGGCGGGATTAGTTCTGCTCCATAAGAAGAAGAAATCCCGCCGGCCCCGGCCCGACCAGGGCCTGATCAAGCCAAAGTGGGGCTCAGGGCCTGGTGTCAATTCCTGGCCGCCATACGCACATTAAACACATGCAGAACATTAACATGTAACAAATTTACAGGGGTTTAGGATACCAGCTCCGAAGGCCCTTTTGCACATGTAAAAACTTCCAAACTTTTTACTTCGAAGTAATATATTAAGACTTTGGAGGATGTATAATATTTAAAATTATTAAGGTATTTAATAATTTAAAATAAAAACTATTATTACCAGTTTTAAATTAATTAAAAATTTATTTCTGATTAAATTTTTAATCACATACAAATATTAGGGGCCCCTTAAAATGTGGGGCGCAAGGCCGCGGCCCCGGTGGCCCGTGCGTTAATCAGGCCCCACGCCTGCCGAATGGAAAGTTCAGTGTTGGACCCCAGCGAACAACACCGTCTCGAACGTATTAAACATGTAGCTCTGGTTCGCTTAAATGGAAGTCAGAAGAGACAGCCTAGTTCTAAAAAAAAAAAAAATCTGATGTGGGCAACACATGACTTTCCTTATATAATGCAATGAATTTACTACTTTTACAGTAAATAAAAATAGATAATTTTTATAGTAGATATTTATATTCTTTCCAAAATATTGAATTTTCGTCAATGAGCCGTCATTTCCATTGATTTAGCGTCATTTTTATCCATTTGGCAAGTTTTTCGTTAATAGCAAAATTTTAAAAAGTCGCCAAGTTGGTGACATTCTACAAATCCGTTGCTAAAATCTCGCCAAGCGGTATGAACGGAGAAATAAGTTATTCTTACAGCAAATAAATGACTACTGGCGTTCAAATACAAAAGTATTACTCAAAGTATCTTTTTTCATGGAGCGAGCTAGATCCACAAGAATGATGTCTCCAAATTCATCGCACGGTATTACATATGAAAAATGACACATGTTTCTCAATAGGAAATATTTTTAAATGAATTTTTGATAATTTTCTTGAAAAATGTGCAATATCTCGAGAACGGTTCAAGTTAGCGTTCTAAAATGTATGTCAATCGTTTTCTAATGAAAAATTACATAAGAAATGTCTATTTGCGTAACTTCATTAGAGGCTTTGATTTTTTGACGATTTGTTCAAAATTTCACACGAAAATTTGGGGGGGGGGGGTCTGAACATTCGATTGCGTATAAAACAATAGGCTTCCAGTAATTACGGATTCTAATTTTTGCACCAAATTTCATTCAAATTGGTCCATTCGTTCGTCAGTTATCATCTCCATGGACTCACACACACACAAAACACACATACACACAACACACACACACACACACACACAGATATCACTTCAAAAATATTCGATTCGCGATCAGGGATGCTTGAAACGTGCTCTCCTGTCGAAAACTCGAATTCGAATTTTCGACCCCATCACAATACTTTCCTTATACATTATGTATATAAGGAAAGTAAAAAAAATATAGGTTAAACTGGGGAACTAAAAATAGACGCAAGTTTTTGCAGAACCCCCAAAAGTCCAATTATTTGACCGTCATAATATTCATTATTAGTCCTTATTCATTATTATATATAAGGAAAGTAAAAAAGTACTGAATAAAAGCATTTTCATTTTGAATACTACGAAAATTTAAACGGACTTAGTGCGAAGCGCAATGCATATTCCTTATCTTAGTCTGCATGAGTTCACTATCAAGTATTTATTTTTGATATCGATTTTCAAAGCGTGGGTAGTCTTCTTCTCACAATAAAATCTCTGATTCTTTCTGAAAGCTCTCGCAAAAGGAAGAAAATGGCGCTATCAATTTAAATATTTGATATTCAAAAGCAGTGTTTATTTTGGGACTTTTTGATCTTGTGGGGAGGAGTCATATGGCACTTAAAAAGGGCTATTACATATATATTATATATACAATAATTACATTTAAATCGGGACCATAATGTCTCCGGGGGGGAGAGATTGTTATTTCCGGGTGCTTCCCCCCCCCCCTGGGTGTATGCCTGAAAGGAACACTGTACAAAAGTAGCTGTCTTGTTTTTATCATGGGATGCTTGAAATAGCTTCCTTAATATTGTACTATTATTTTGTTACACTTAATGAATTGGAAGAGCAAAAATAACTAAAGTGTTAATTTCCATTCGACTTTTTTATTCATTCATATTCCACAGTGTTTATTTTTTATTGTAGAACAATTATTATCACAATGAAAAATCTCGATGTATTTCATTAAAATTTTAAATTCAAGCTCTATTACTTAAAATGTTTCCTAAAATAATTTTTAAAGTTTGTTTCTGTTGGCAACCACTTAGGGAACTCTATGAATTGAAAGCATTTTGTTCATCTGTTTTGATATAAATTATTACTTTCCTTATATACAATAATGTATAAGGAAAGTATTGTGATGGGGTCGAAAATTCGAATTCGAGTTTTCGACGGGAGAGTACGTTTCAAACATCCGTGATCACGAATCGAATATTTTTGAAGTGATGTGTGTGTGCGTGTGTGAACGTATGTGTGTGTGTGTGAACGTATGTGTGTGTGTGTGTGTGAAAGTATGTGTGTGTGTGTGAAAGTATGTGTGTGTGTATGTGTGTGTCAGTGAGTCTGTGGAGACGATAACTGACGAACGAATGGACCGATTCAAACGAAATTTGGTACATAAATTACAATCCGTAAACACTGGAAGCCTACTGTTTTTATACGCAATCAAGTGCTCAGAATCCCTCTAAATTTTCGAGTGAAATTTTGAAAAAATCATCAAAAAATCGAAATCTTTAATAAAGTTACGCAAATAAACATTTCTTATGTAATTTTTCATTACAAAACGATTGACATAAATTTTTGAACGCTAACATGAACCGTTCTCGAGATATTGCACATTTTTCAAAAAAATTTCAAAACGTAATATAAAATAAAAAAAATATTTCCTATTGAGAAATATATTCACTTTTCATATGTAATACCGTGCGATAAATTTGGTGACATCATTCTCGTGGATCTAACTCGTTCCTTCACGAGAAAAGATATTTTGAGTAATATTTTTGTATTGGAACGCCAATAGTCATTTATCTGCTGTAAGAATAACTTATTTCTCCGTCCAAAACGCTTGGCGATATTTTGGCGACGAATTTGGCGGAATGTCGCCAACTTGGAAACATTTTTAAATGTTGCCAAATTAACGATAATCTCGCCAAATGGATGAAAATGACGCTAAATCAATGAAAATGACGACTAATTGAAGAAAATTCAATATCTTTGAAAGAATATAAGAATAACATTTTTTAACTGTAAAAGTAGTAAATTCATTGCATTATATAAGGAAAGTCATATGCTGCCCACATCAGATTCTTTTAATATCACTAACATGGGGATAAAAGTAAGGAGTTAAAACTTCATACTAAGAAAACGCCAATATCGTTTGAGACAGTAATTCAGGTGGCGCTGGGATAATATAAGTAGTCCTACATTGTATGTATTTCTATGGCGAAAGGCCAAAAATATTTATTTAAACTGTCAATTTTGTAAAAAATAAATTGTTAACGCAGTGTAAAGCAGAACTGAAACAATAAAGAATAATCCTCTCCAGATTATTTTACTTTTCAATTTATTTTTATCTCCATATATTTTGTACTCTATTCTACAACTATGAAAAAAATAGGGTATTTATACTCATAATTAGGGAACCCTTAATTTAAAAATAATAATAAATAACATATACTAAATACTACGCATTTATGCTGTGTCAACTAACAATAGCAGCTACTTTACTGACACTAAAGACATCTAGATATAATTCTCAAACGTTATGGCATTTTCAAGTGTTTCATACATAGGAGTTCTATCTCCTTATTTCTAACTCCGTGATCACTAACATCCATATCGTAGTTTAAGCACTTCATTATTGTCACATTCATAATATGTAATTTTCCATATTTCGGCATCACATCTAGGACCTACCTCTAATAGCATCGATTTGGAGGTCTTCTGCAAAAAATTGGGAATAATGCTACAAATACTTAAAATTATTTCACAGCGTATTGTCTATCCCGGAGAAAAACGGCATTGATAGGCAGCCATTGTTATAATTTGAAGTTCTGGGTAAGTTGACATTGAAGATAAATTTGGCGAAATACTATCAACTTGGCGAGTTTGAGAACACGCCAAGGTAAAGAATTTTAAGAGTTTCTTTTCGAAGAATTTGTTACTTTTCTCGAGAATTTTCCACAAAGATTATGTAAGCTCATCATCGTTCTGTTAGAGAGGGTTGGTGTGATATTAGTAAAAGTGAATTGTGAATACATTAATGTCTATAGAATATAATCTTCTGTTTTGTGAATTAGATGAAATTTTAGCGGATGTTTTACTGTACCTGAGATTTGCGTAACCTTGAAAGATAGCTAGATAGTTATTAGCTGTATATTGTTCCTTTTACCCTTACTGGTGCTTTAAATAAAAATGTTGGTTAACCAGAAATGTGGACTAATTCTTTTATCCTGAAAATGCACTTACGATTTAAAAGTATACTTCGTAACAATGTATTTGTTTCCGTTCGGAAATTAGATTCAGGTTGCCATACTTAGCGTCTATGGAACTAAAATTAGAGGGGTTACTAACTTTACTATTTATCGACTTCAGTAATCAGTTAGTTTTTGTTTTGAAACTATTCTTAGATCACTTCCTTCCCCACAAATGCCCATTTAAATGTCATCAATCTATCCTTAAAGAAACCAGTACATTTTGCTACAAAGATGATACCTTTGTAATAATCAGGCTCCTGGGTCACCTACTGATTCTAAATTTCAAAACCGGGTGGCATTGTTGATCTCCTTTAGCCATTTTAATGAATAGCGTATCAATTTACCAGGTTACAACAGTATTTTTCAAAATAATGCATACATCATTAACAATTAACAATTTAATCATTAACAATTTAATTTAACATCTGCATTATTATTACTTTCCTTATATACATAAAGTATAAGGAAAGTATTGTGACGGGATCGAAAATTCGAATTCGAGTTTTCGACGGCAGAGTACGTTTCAAGCATCCCTGATCACAAATCAAACATTTTTGAGGTGATGTCTGTCTGAGTGTGTGTGTGTGTGTGTGTGTGTGTGTGTGTGTTGGGAGACGATATCTCACGAACGAATGGAGCGATTCGAATGAAATTTGGAACAAAAATCACAATCCGTGAATACTGGAAGCTTATTGTTTTTAAACACAATCGAATGTTCAGAACCCCCTAAATTTTCGAGTGAAATTGTGAAAAAATCATCAAAAAATCAAAATCTTAATATAGTTACGCAAATAGACATTTCTGATGTAATTTTTCATTAGAAAACGATTAACATAAATTTTAGAACGCTAGCATGAACCGTTCTCGAGATATTGCACATTTTTCAAATAAATTTATCAAAAATCCCATAATTTAAAAAAAATATATTAACTGTTGAGAAACCTGCTCACGTTTCATATGTAATATCATGCGATAAATTTGGTGACATCATTCTCGTGGATCTAGCTCGTTCCATTCATGAGAAAAGATACTTTGAGTAATACTTTTGCATTTAAACACCAATAGTTTGCTATAAGAATAACTTATTTCTCAGTCCATAACGCTTGGCGAGATTTTGTCGAAGAATTTGGCGGAATGTCACCAACAATTTTTTAAATGTTGCCAAATTAACGAAAATCTCAACGAAAATCAATGAAAATGACGACTAATTGACGAAAATTCAATATCTTGGAAAGAATATAAATATCTACTATAAGAAAAACCTATTACTTTCCTTATATACATAATGTATAAGGAAAGTATTGTGACGGGATCGAAAATTCGAATTCGAGTTTTCGACGGCAGAGTACGTTTCAAGCATCCCTGATCACGAATCAAACATTTTTGAGGTGATGTCTGTCTGTGTGTGTGTGTGTGTGTGTGTGTCAGTGAGTCTGTAGAGACGATATCTCACGAACAAATGGAACGATTCGAATGAAATTTGGTACAAAAATGAATACTGGAAGCCTATTGTTTTTAAACGTAATCGAATGTTCAGAACCCCCTTAATTTTCGAGTGAAATATTGAAAAAATCATCAAAAAATCTAAGCCTTTAATAAAGTTACGCAAATATACATTTCTTATGTAATTTTTCCTTAGAATACGATTGACATAAACTTTGGAACGCTAGCATGAACCGTTCTCGAGATATTGCACATTTTTTAAATAAATTTATCAAAAAGTCCCGTAAATTAAAAAAACATTTCCTATTGAAAAACATGTTCACTTTTCATATGCAATATCATGCAATAAATTTGGTGACATTATTTTCGTAGATCTAGCTCGTTCCATTCATGAAAAAAGATATTTTGAGTAATGCATTTGTATTTGAACGCCAATAGTCATTTATTTGCTATAAGAATAAATTATTTCTCCGTCCATAACGCTTGGCGAGATTTTGACGTTTCCAACTCAAAGAAAATCTCGCCAAATGGATAAACATGACTCTAAATCAATGAAAATAACGACTATTTGAAGAAAATTCAATATCTTGAAAAAAATATAAGTATCTACTGTAAGAATAACCTATTTTGTTTTTACTGGAAAAGTAGTAAATGCATTGCATTATATAAGGAAAGTCATGTGCTGCCCACATCAGATTTTTTCATCATGTGTGCGTTAGAAGAAGAACATGTATAACATATTTCAAGAGCTCTTTTGGAATCATAAAATTCCCCATAAAAATAACTCCGAAAATTCCTAAAAGCTATATACATTACATTGCAAAGATGTCACAAAGATCTTATCAGATGAAGAAAAATATGCAAACAAGTCATATGTCACCAACTATTATACTGAAGGCTTTCCTGTTAGCCTATAATGATTTATGTATTATCCATCTGGCCGATACTTTTCTTTTCTCATTTGTCATTTGAGCAGACGACAATGTTATGGTTGCCATCAATAAAAAAGAAATCTTATTGATCTTAAAATAAAGAGAGTAAAAAGACAAAATATTACTGATACAAAATATGTTTAATAAATAACAACATATTGAATATGTGGCAATACTAATTTAAAGAGTTAAGTTTTAAAGGTTATATTAATATTAATTGTAATTGATCCTTGAAAACATGGCCGTTGATCTCATAACGTGGAGTTAACATTTAAACGTACATCGCTCGTTGTTGTGCTGCAATAACCCTCCAATTATTTTTACCTTTTGTGTAAGTCCTGAAAAGAATTCATTAATCATTATAAAAAGACTAGCCTATTTAAAACTTAAACAATATCATTTATTAACAACATCAATTTATCAAAAGCTCAATTTATCATAATTATCAACTATCATTTAATTACTCGAGTTATGGGGAATATGTGACCAGTACTAGTTAGTTTTCGAAAGTGTCTAGGACCTAAGCACATGAGGACATACCTTCAAGTTTAATCTTGGGCTTGTCATCAGTCTTGCCACAACTCTGGGGTGTGTGGCTCGCGTCTCCAACTGCACTCTCGTTCGTCTATAACATCACTCCTTGTATATGTCTAACTGCTACCACATTTTGTATCAGACTCCCGCAACAATATTTCGTATCAAACTTGCTTCTGCAACATTTTGTATCTCAGTTCCGAGTCACTGCAACCACATTCTGGATCCGATGTGTCTTCTACCACATTTTGTATCAGAGTTCGTTCTGCAACATTTTGTATCGAAGTGACTGCCACCACATTCTGGATCCGAGTGACTTCTGGTTCCTTCGGCGGGGGGGGGGGGGGGGGGGGGGGTAGCTCCGCCCTTCTTCTCCTGGCTGCTCATTGGTTCTTCTGAGCCCAATGGCATCACTTGACATTTATCAAGGCCCCTCTCAGCCCCCTTTGGCCTGGGACACTCAAATTTATTGTATTTGACCTAAAAGTTCAAGTTGTTGTAAACACCGGCGCCAGCCAGACTCGAGCTTTGTTAGCCGTTCTATGCACCATAAATACTGCAATAAAAATGCCTCATGTGAGGACATATTCTGGCCTCACAGAATATTTAATGCTCTATGTATATGTACTGCAGAAGAATGTACGAGGTACTGCAACTATGTGCGTAAATATAAAAATAAATTCAAACAACTTTCTAAAGTAATCTTAATACAGTATAAGCATAAATAACTGATTAAATGTATCTATCGTATGCTTTTGCCATGGGCCTGTGCAGAATTATTCCAGGGGGTGCTAAAATTGATTGCTTTCAAAATTTAGATATTACGATTAACCTTGAAATATGCATTTTTGCAAAGTAAATTTGAATAGATGGTATGGGCATATCATATTTTAAGAATTAGTGTGTATAGCACTATTAAAAATTAGTAGGCACCAATTTTTAAAAATTTGTGTGTGCCACCTTTAAAGAACATTCCCCTTTTCATAACAGAATTCTAGCATTCCTGGAGGCAGAGCAACTAAACTAACAAATTGGACATTCATAAACATACCAAATGCAATAATTCGAAGTTTTCCATTTAGGTATAAGATTAAATTGGTTTTTATTAATATATACGTGGGGGAAAGCACACAGTTGTGGTTGAATGTTCTCATTACAAAAAGTATTTTTTTTCTCTCATATTGGCTTTTAATTAAATTAACAATTTTCCAAAGATGTGCTTCGGCATCCCCCTGACCACCCCAAATACGCCATGGCTGTTGCTAACTGTTTGTATGCTCTTCTTAGGGGTCCTGGATGTGATATCGAAATATGGAAAACATCACTATTATATGGCGTCTACCGTTTAACGTATTTTTGCCTTTTCTGACCTTCTGGGAGATTCCCTAGAAGTCGTCGCACATTTATAGTACGTTAGACTACGGTAACGCAGAACCAGATTTTCGATATACCTCCTGGTCCACCTTTGGGATAGAGGAAATAGAAGGTGGGTGAGTCGAAAACCCAGGTCGCCCGGCTCGTCCTGGGACATGAGCAGCATTTTGGACAGCCGGAGAGGGGGGTGGGGTGAAAAGTCTATCTGAACCATCCAGAAGCTCTCTCTCTATATATATCGACCATCTGACAGAACTTAAACCGGATTTTCGAATTACCCCCTCCCCTCCCCGGAAGCGAAGAAGATGTTCCTTTAATCTTGCAAAAGCTGTCTAATAAGCAAGAATGATGAATCGTTGCAAACTTAAAACTTATAATATTGAAAATGACAGAATAGGACAGAACCTAACATAGTCATATTTTCGATCCGCCGAGCGGATGTAATTTTCTTTTAAAGTACTAGGGGGGCTCTGATTCCTGCTCGATAAGCTTCGACAACCCCTGTAATTCGCTTCCCAAGTCCTTAGCCTTACAGAATGGCCTTCACCAATCCATGGACTTCGCCAGATGGCGCTCGCCCGCTCGTAGCGTCAATGTACGGGTAGAGTTCATAATTGTAACCACACTAATTGGTATCTCGCTATAAAATACATTGTCACGGTTTCTAATGTTTATTTATTTATTTATAAACAAATGCTAACACGAATCGGGATTTAACATCGACTGATCTCTTGCGTCCCACAGTATTTATTGCAAAAGTTAAGATGTAATTTTATTTTACCTTATTATTAAAATACGTCTCGGATTAATGTTTAAACTTTATTTAACTTATTGTTTAACGAATCATAGGCAGAATACCCGCGGGTTCAAAAAGAACACATTAAAATGTGTCAGTCTGTTCATATTTTTTAAACGATACTTCCATCATTTATTTCACGAAAACTTAATAACCGATTGTTCTGCTAGAGGATCCTGACTATTTGCATAATCAGTCACTAATGATGAATGATTTCGAACAGTTTTATCGATCTTCTTTGTATTCAGGCCCTTATCTTTCATTCGTTCTTTGATTTAATATCGAACAATAGAATGTCCTTGAAAGTCTACATCGTCTGTTTCCAGTAAATACTAGTTTATACAATGAATGGAATTAATGCTGTAGACTCATGTAGATAATGGTTTAGAGTCATTTCTTAAAATCGTTTGGGGGTATCAATTAAGGATGGTATTCAGAAATTTTATATTATTTTTTTTTATATTAGTTTTGACGATGCTAGGTCGTGGGATGAGTACAGAAAGAAAAGATCTTAAACAGCAAAATAAAAATATCTGATGTGGGCAGCACATGACTTTCCTTATATAATGCAATGAATTTACTATTTTTACAATAAAAAATGAAATAGGTTATTCTTATAGTAGATACTTTTATTATTTCCAAAATATTGAATTTTCGTAAATTAGTCGTCATTTTCATTGATTTAGCATCATTTTTATCCATTTGGAGAGATTTTCGCTAATTTGGTAACATTTAAAAAAGTCGCCAAATTGGCGACATTCCACTAAATTCGTCGTTAAATATCGCCAAGCGTTACGGATGGAGAAATAAGTTATTCTTATAGCAGATAAATGACTTTTGGCGTTCCAATACAAAAGTATTACTCAAAGAATCTTTTCTTATGAATGGAACGAGCTAGATCCACAAGAATGATGTCACCAAATTTATCGCATGATATTACATATGCAAATTGAACATGTTTCTCAACAGTTAATATTTTCTTTTAATTTATGGGATTTTTTGATAAATTTGTTTGAAACATGTGCAATTTCTCGAGAATGATTCATGCTAATGTTCTAAAGTTTATGTCAATAGTTTTCTAAGGAAAATTACATAAGAAATGCCTATTTGCGTAACTTTTTTAATGGTTTTGATTTTTTGATGATTTTTTCAAAATTTCGCTCGAAAAATTACGGGGTTTCTGAACATTCGATTGTGTTTAAAAACAATAGACTTCCAGTATTCATGGATTGTAATTTTCGTACTGAATCGCTCCATTCGTTCGTGAGATATCGTCTCCACAGGCTCACTGACACACACACATACTTTCACACACACACTCACACATATATACACACACACACACAAATACAGACATCACCACATAAATGTTCGATTCGTGATCAGGGTTGCTTGAAACGTGCTCTCCCGTCGGAAACTCGAATTCGAATTTTTGACCCCGTCGCAAAACTTTCCTAAGTAATAACTGCAGTAATAACTGCAGTGTATCTGAACTTGAATTTTTCAAACCAGAATCAATTTTTAGTATCATGTTTTTGTTTTTTTTTCTTTCTCAATTTTTACAAGAAATATGTTGAAGAATCGGTATCCTGATACCAATTGCTTACCATTATAACGTGTTACTTTTCACTTTAAAGGGCTTCAAAATATTTTTCGATTGATTCCATATTTGATAATGCACTCCCCAGACTGGGAGCTAGTGAAGTCACGAAACAAAAATGGATCGCGGCTATTTTTCCCAACAATGATTGAAACTATAAAGCTTTGTGATCACTGAGCATAAATAAACCCTTTTATGCATCATTACATCAAATTTTGTCCTATGCTGTCATGTTAAAAAAATATAACATTTCGAATAAATTTCGCAGTTTTCGCTCGAATTTAAAAAAAAAAATTCTATCTTGGTCTAAATTTTTACTTTTCTGATATACGTATTGTATAAGGAAAGTATTGTGACATGGTCGGAAATTCGAATTCCAGTTTTCGACGGGAGAGCACGTTTCAAGCAACCCTGATCACAAATCGAATATTTTTTAACTGATGTCTGTGTGTGTGTGTGTGTGGAAGTAAAGTATGTGTGTATGCTTGAAAGTATGTGTGTGTGTGAAAATGTGTGTGTGTGTGTGTGTGTGTGTGTGAAAGTATATGCGTGTGTGTGTGTGTGTCAGTGAGTCTTTGGAGACGATAACTGACGAACGAATGGACCGATACGAACGAAATTTGGTACAAAAATCACAATTCGTAAACACTGGAAGCCTATTGTTTTTATACGCAATCAAATTTTCAGAACTGCCCTAAATTTTCGAGTGAAATTTTGAAAAAATCGTCACAAAATCAAAACCGCAAGTAAAGTTGCGCAAATAGACATTTCTTATGTAATTTTTCATTAGAAAACGATTGACATAAATTTTAGAACGCTAACATAAACCGTTAAAAAAACTAACTTTTTAGGTCTCAAAAAGTCATATAAAATAAAAAAAAGTATTTCCTATTGAGAAACATGTTCACTTTTCATATGTAATGCCATGCGATAAATTGGGTGACATCATTCTCGTGGATCTAGCTCGTTCCATTCACGAAAAAATATATTTTGAGTAATACTTTTGTATTTGAACGCCAATAGTTATTTATTTGCTATAAGAATAAATTATTTCTCCGTCCATCACGCTTGGCGAAGTTTTGGCAACGAATTTGGCGGAATGTTGCTAACTTGGCGACTTTTTTAAATGTTGCTAAATTTACGAAAATCTCGCCAAATGGATAAAAATGACGCTAAATCAATGACGATTCATTGATGATGACGACATGGAAAATGACGACTCATTGACGAAAATTCAGTATCTTGGAAAGAATATAAATAACTACTAGAAAAAAAATCTATTTTTCTTTTTACTATGAAGGTAGTAAATTCGTTGCATTATATAAGGAAAGTCATGTACTGCCCACATCAGATTTTTTAATAACAAATCCGAATATAAATTTTCGTGAAAGTCCATTAATATTTGTAACCGCTATGGTGTACACAAGAAATCGGCCACAGACATAGACAGACACACGGACATCGCTCCGAGGGTTGGCTTTCGCTAACTCCCTTTCCCGGCCGTCCAAATAGCTGCTCAAGCCCTCAGGATGAGTCGAACGGTCTGGGTCTTCAACACGGACATCACTCAAAACTTGTTCAGGGAGTCTTAAAATATATATTGCCACCAAAATTTCAAATTCGAAAATTTTCGTGAAAACAAGTCTTCTTCTACACTATATTACATAGTATGAGAAAATAAAAAAAAATCTGATGTGGGCAACACATGACTTTTCTTATATAATGTAATGAATTTACTACTTTTACAGTGAAAAAAAATAGGTTTTTCTTATAATAGATACTTATATTCTTTCCAAGATATTGAATTTTCGACAATTATCGTCAATTTCATTGATTTAGCGTCATTTTCATCCATTTGGCGAGATTTTCGTTTATTTGGCAACATTTGAAAAAGTCGCCAAGTTCGCGACATTCCGCCAAATTCGTCGCCAAAATCACGCCAAGCGTTATGGACGAAGAAATAAGTTGTTCTTACAGCAGACAAATGACTATTGGCGTTCAAATACAAACGTATTACTCAAAGTATCTTTTTTCATGAATGGAACGAGCTAGATCCACAAGAATGATGTCACTCAATTTATCGTATGGTATTACATATGAAAAGTGAACCTGTTTCTCAATAGGAAATTTTTTTTTATATGACTTTTTGATAATTTTTTTGAAAAATATGTAATATCTCGAGAATGGTTTATGTTAGCGTTCTAAAATTTATGCCAATCGTTTTCTAATGAAAAATTACATAAGAAATGTCTATTTGCGTAACTTTATTAGTAGTTTTGATTTTTTGACGATTTTTTCAAAATTTCATTCGAAAATTTAGGGGGGATTCTGAACATTCGATTGCGTATAAAAACAATAGGCTTCCAGTGTTTATGGATTGTGATTTTTGTACCAAATTTGGTTCGAATCGGTCCATTCGTTCGTCAGTTATCGTCTCCACAGACTCACTGACAGACACACACACACACAGACATCACTTCAAAAATGTTTGATTCGTGATCAGGGATGCTTGAAACGTGCTCTCCCGTCGAAAACTCGAATTCGAATTTTCGACCCCGTCACAATACTTTCCTTATACATTATGTATATAAGGAAAAATAATAATACGCGAATGTATGTTGAAAACTCACTGCTATTTGTGAAAATTGCCAGACCATGAAGGACTGATAGTACTAACTTTATTTTTACCCAGCCAGAAGAGAAGTCAGAAAAGTATACCTCCCCGCTCAAAGGCATACGGAGTGATGGCCAATCGCCGCGATGGCAAAGCCAGACATTTGCGACCACAGCGGGGCGGATCAGTGATACAGGGACCATCCGCCAGAAGGCACCACAGTAAGACCTACATGAAGATGTAAGGTATCTATTTGGATAGCCAGAAAAGTGCTATCTAATTTAGACAACAACCCAGTGAGGTTAGCAACTACAGGATCGCACCATCCTTCCAGTAAACAATCAGCTCTTGTATGAACTTTCAAGGCTATATATTTACCGTACTTGTACTCTGTGTAGACATCGGGATAGTTTCGGATTGTTTTGGGAATCGAACATTGTGCTAACGCATGCGTCCTCCCGACTTGGCTATCTCGGCATGATAGCATTAGCTTTTTACTTTCCTTATATACATAATGTATAAGGAAAGTATTGTGACGGGGTCGAAAATTCAAATTCGAGTTTTCGACAAGAGAGCACGTTTCAAGTATCCCTGATTACGAATCAAACATTTTTGAAGTGATGTCTGTGAGTGAAAATATGTGTGTGTGTGTGTCAGTGAGTCTGTGGAGACGATAACTGACAAACGAATGGACCGATTCGAACGAAATTTGGTTCAAAAATCACAATCCGTAAACACTGGAAGCTTATTGTTTTTTAACGCAATCGAATGTTTAAAACCCCCCTAAATTTTCGAGTGAAATTTTGAAAAAATCGTCAAAAATTCAAAACCGTTAATAAAGTTACGCAAATAGACATTTCTTATGTAATTTTTCATTAGAAAACGATTGACATAACTTTTAGAACGCTAACATGAACTGTTCTTGAGACATTGCACATTTTTTAAAAAAATTTATCAAAAAGTCATATAAAACAAAAAAAAATATTTCCTATTGAGAAATATGCTCACTTTTCATATGTAATACCATGCGATATATTGGGTGACATCATTCTCGTGGATCTAGCTCGTTCCATTCATGAAAAAGATACTTTGTGTAATACTTTTGTATTTGGACGCCAATAGTCATTTATCTGCTGTAAGAATAACTTATTTCTTCATCCTTAACGCTTGGCGAGATTTTGATGACAAATTTGGTGAAATATCGCCAACTTGGCGACTTTTTTAAATGTTGCTAAATCAACGAAAATCTCGCCAATTGGATAAAAATGACGCTAAATCAATGACGACTCATTGATGATTTCGACATGGAAAATGACGACTCATTGACGAAAATTCAATATCTTGGAAAGAATATAAATAATTACTATAAAAATAATCTATTTTTTTACTATAAAGGTAGTAAATGCATTGCATTATATAAGGAAAGTCATGTGCTGCCCACTTCAGATTTTTCTTTTTCTAACCTAGACCATTAGATATACCCGATTAGCTTCAAATTTAGAGGATATGCAGATCCGGTTTTGACATACAAAAGATTATAACGTCAGTGAATGTGTGCATGCGGTTTCAGAGCAACATCCTGTAAACTTTCCGGTCTTGGGTATAAATAGGCGTCCTAAGAGTGAGCGTCAGTAAATCTGGTGTCCTATCCGCGCTTTGTTAACTTTCGCGGCACACATTTTTCGCCGAAATTCTGCTCAAACAGCTGCGAAATGTTTTCTGAAAGATAAAATGCAATGCTTAGATTATATTAAAACTGAATTTAATACCCAATAAAACATAGAATATATCTTTTATTCTAATTCAAAATATTTTTAGTGCTGCCATCTGTTATCGTAATTTAATTCATACCGACTGTTTTTATTTTTTAATGAACATTTTTAAATGTCTATTCCTTCTAATACAGTATTAAATACAACAGCAGATCATATATAAAAATCTGATGTGGGCAACACATGACTTTCCTTATATAATGTAATGAATTTACTACTTTTACAGTAAAAAAATAGGCTTTTCTTATAGTAGATACTAATATTCTATTGAATTTTTGACAATTAGTCGTCATTTTCATTGATTTAGTGTCATTTTTATCCATTTGACGAAATTTTCGTTAATTTGACAACATTTCAAAAGGTTGCCAAGTTGGCGACATTCCGCCAAATTCGTCGCCAAAATCTCGCCAAGCGTTATGGATGAAGAAATAAGTTATTCTTACAGCAGACAAATGACTATTGGCGTTCAAATACAAAAGTATTACTCAAAGTATCTTTTTCCATGAATGGAACGAGCTAGATCCACGAGAATGATCTCACCCAATTTATCGTATGGTATTACATATGAAAAGTGAACATGTTTCTCAATAGGAAATACTTTTTTTTTATTTTATATGACTTTTTGATAATTTTTTTCAAAAATGCGCAATATCTCGAGAACGGTTTGTGTTAGCGTTCTAAAATTTATGCCAATCGTTTTCTAATGAAAAATTACATAAGAAATGTCTATTTGCGTAACTTTATTAGTGGTTTTGATTTTTTGACGATGTTTTCAAAATTTTATTCAAAAATTTAGGTGTGTTCTGAACATTCGATTGCGTATAAAAACAATAGGCTTCCAGTGTTTACGGATTGTGATTTTTGTACCAAATTTGGTTTGAATCGGTCCATTTGTTCGTCAGTTATCGTCTCCACAGACTCACTGACACACACACACACACACACACAGACATCACTTTAAAAATGTTTGATTCGTGATCAGGGATGCTTGAAACGTGCTCTCCCGTCGCAAACTCGAATTCGAATTTTCGACCCCGTCACAATACTTTCCTTATACATTATGTATATAAGGAAAGTAATAATACCACAATCACGGAAAGGTAAATTCTTACTCAATAAATTTGATAAGGGGACCTGAATGTACATCACTGAGGACTGCAGTTTTGTCTTCAAGTTACTTTGTCTTCAAGTCCAAGTTCAATTACGTTTCCGTGATTGTGGCATTATTATATATGATCTGTTATGTCTAATAGCGTATTAGAAGGAATAGACATTTAAAAATGTTCATTAAAAAATAAAAATAGTCGGTATAGAATTAAATTACGACAACAGATGGCAGAACCAAAAATATTTTGAATTAAAATAAAAAATATATTTTATGTTTTATTGGGTATTAAATTTAGTTTTAATATAATCTAAGCATTGCAATTTATCTATCAGAAAACATTTTGCAATTGTTTGAGCAGAATTTCGGCGAAAAATTTGTGCCACGAAAGAAAGCGCGGATAGGGCAGAAGAATTACTGACGTTCACCCTTAAACGAGTGAAGTGCCGGCATTTTCTTGAATCTTACTAAACCCTGTCACCCCCACAGAAGATCTTATCATGAACACAGAGCGGACTTCAAGCGGAAGGATTGTTGGGATGAGAAAAGCTGGGTTTACTTATAACACATACAATAATTTCAACGCCATTAGAAGCCCTGAATAAATACTGCGTATGAATCGAAAAATGTCTGATGATGAACTTCTAAATACCCTTGAAATAATTGTAATCACCCTATTTTCATATGTTTGTTATCAAGGGAGTAAAAAAAAAATCTCATGTGGGCAGCACATGACTTTCCTTATATAATGCAATGAATTTACTACTTTTACAGTAAAAAAAATAGATTATTTCTATAGTAGTTATTTATACTCTTTCCAAGATATTGAATTTTCGTCAATGAGTCGTAATTTTCCATGTCGTCATCATCAATGAGTCGTCATTGATTTAGCGACATTTTTATCCATTTCTCGAGTTTTTCGTTAATTTAGCAACATTTAAAAACGTCGACGTTTCGCGTTTTCATGACATTCCAAGTTTTAGCGACATTCCACCAAATTCGTCGCCAAAATCTCGCCAAGCGTTATGAACGAAGAAATAAGTTATTATTACAGCAGATAAATGACTATCGACGTTCAAATACAAAAGTATTACTCAAATTATCTTTTTTCATGAATGGAACGAGCTAGATCCACGAGAATGATGTCACCCAATATATCGCATGGTATTACATATGAAAAGTGAACATGTTTCTCAACAGTTAATATTTTTTTTAATTTATGGGATTTTTTGATAAATTTATTTTTAAAATGTGCAATATCTCAAGAACGGTTCATGCTAGCGTTCTAAATTTTATGCCAATCGTTTTCTAAACAAAAATTTCATAAGAAATGGCTATTTGCGTAACTTTATTGAAGGTTTTGATTTTTTGATGATTTTTTCAAAATTTCACTCGAAAATTTAGGGGAATTCTGAACATACGAATGTGTTTAAAAACAATAGGCTTCCAGTATTCACGGATTGTGAGTTTTGTACCAAATATCATTCGAATCGCTCTATTTGTTCGTTAGATATTGTCTCGACAGGCTCACTGACACACACACACATACTTTCACACATACACACACAGACATCACCTCAAAAATGTTTGATTCTTGATCAGGACTACTTGAAACGTGCTCTCCCGCCGAAAACTC
Source organism: Amaurobius ferox (assembly GCA_951213105.1). Lineage (NCBI taxonomy): Eukaryota > Metazoa > Arthropoda > Arachnida > Araneae > Amaurobiidae > Amaurobius > Amaurobius ferox. Next base: position 78,359,307 of record OX578150.1, read on the forward strand.
GAATTCGAATATTCGCCCAGTCAAAATACTTTCTTTATACATTATGTATATAAGGAAAGCAAAAAGCTGTAAACTTTAACAGTAGCACCACTGACAAAATACTTTGGGCAGCTACTTAGTCTAAATCTTGCTTTTTCTAAAAATGTCTAATACGAAGGTTTATACTTTAGATTGATAAATTTACGCAACTGTGGAATTTTATTTAACGGTTAAATATTTCCATAACTCCTATATTTACTTTCAAACGATGATTCAGAATATTTACATCATCACTCATTAATGATGAATGACTTGGAAAGATATCGTTGCGAGTTTATTATTCATTTATTGACAGAAAACAGAGCATATTCACATACTCTTATTCACGTTCTCTTTATTTCTTCAATAATTCATTAAATTGAGTTTAATTGCTCAAACTAACATCTATAATTATATTAAATTACACTGCATCTGCATTTTTATTCCAATTTTCATTTTCATTTGGTAGCTGGAGATATTTTTAAATGTTGCGTAACAAATATCGGAAAAACCTAAAATATCTCGAGAACGGCTAGCCCTGCAGTAATGGATTTGGTCTTACTCTTTCCATTGTCAAAAACTACGTATAAAACAAGTATTGAATTGATATATTTGAACATACATATAGTCTTTTATTACTTTCCCTGCAATACATGGTAATGTATGGGGAAAGTATTGGAATCATGTCGAAAATCTCAACTCGAGTTTTCGACGGATTTACACAGTTTTGGGACCTCTAGAACACGAAAACACTATTTTTATCTTGACGTCGTTATCTGAAAATTTAAAGAAATTACTATAGATTTTGCATTATAACCTTTTTAGGCTAACCAGGTGTAAAATTTTTAACCGGTTAAACGAATCCACTATCGGTTAACCGGATAATTATATGTATAAAAACTAACCCATGCGCAGGAACGTCGGTCTTTCAAGGGAATTAATAGTCATAGAAAATCAAAATGTGTCGATTCAAATACTACAATTTGTAGATGGCCCCTAACTGGCAGAAACTGTTCAGCGAAAATGCGATTCTTCTGAAAGCCTGATATGTGCAATATTTTGAAAATTATCATCTTAAAGTCAAAACGAGTTTCAAGTTAAAAAGATAGTCAATTTTATTGTACTAATGCCTTCAAGGGGCACATTTTTTTAATTGAAATATTTTTCCCGTATGGAAATTTAGATAACCTATTTCTTGCTAAAATCACCCCAACCCCCTTGCAACAAAATGCGACGTTATAAAGCCACTGTTCTTTCTAATGATTTTTACTTTCCCTGCAATACATGGTAATGTATAGGGAAAGTATTGGAATCATGCCGAAAATCGCAACTCAGGTTTTCGACGGATCTACACATTTTGAGACCTCTAGAATACGAAAAAACTATTTTTAACTTGACGTCTGTGTGTGCAATGTATGTATCCACTCTAGCTCAAAAACTAATGGACAGACTTTCATAAAATTTAGTAGGCAAGTCCGTTGTGGGTGACCCTAATGCTGATTAGATTTTAGTACTATTCACGATAACAGAACCTGCCTTTTTGTGCGAAATGACCCTCAAATCTCAAATATTCGATCTAAAATAAATTACTACATATGCTCAAATGTATATAATAAATGCTTGTTTTACTTCACACCATTACTCTAAGATTGACCATACTCGGTATATGTAAATTTTTAATTTTGAGGAAATGAGGACGATTTTCACAGTAGTTGAAAAGCTATTTAATAAAATTTCTTAAAACATAGTTGTTAAGTCCCCTGATGATTATCCTGATGCTGATTAGATTTTGATATAATTAGGAAATGTATAACCGGCTCTTCTTTGCGAAATGGCCTGCAAAGGAATTGCTCCGTGTAATAACACCTTTATGAACAGCTGTCTCCTCCAAAGCCATATTTCTCCATTTAGTCAAAAAACTCTCTGGTAATAGGGTGGGATTCTTTCGTGTTTAATTCGAAGTGAGTAGAAAATTCTGGTGTGGTGGGTTTCTTCTAATAATAAGAATTCAATTGCTTGTTTATTTTTTAAATTTTATTCACATACCTTTTATTCAAAACTTTGTACCTCCCATTTAAAACAAATATCTACTTTCCACACCAGAATTCGCGTTTTAAATCCCTAGACATACACACATATGGTCATCGGGCCAACGGCCGTACCGTGCTGAAAACACCGGTTCTCGTTAGATCACCAAAGTCAAGGACCATCGGGCGCGGTTAGTATTTGGGTGGGTGACCACCTGGGAACACCGCGTGCTGTTGGCACATTTCGGGCGCAGTAGCCCGGTGGTTTTCTCGCTAGATTTGCACGCTGCCACAACTGCCGCCGTGTTCGTGGGTCCGTAAGTCCTTCCGAGAGGTTGGTGGTAGGGGAAGGAGGGTACGGTCCCTGTGGTTGCCTCTCCCACTGGGTTCCGGCCTAAATTGGGTGGCACTTCCGGGCCGTCCAAACGGTTACCTTACACATTTCTGGTAGGTCGGACTGTCTGGGTCTTAACAACAACAACACATATGGTCATCGGCCGAGTTTCTATAGTGTAGATTTCATTCAAATTTAAACAAAAGATATTTTCTTCATTTATTTTACCCAAGAGCAAATAACGGATTGCTCTGAACGAGACAATTCCGAGATGCACAATCAATCACTAATGATTAATGATTTCGAAAAGTTTCTTCGATTCCTCTTATATCCGTGTCGTTTTTTTTTTTTTTTTTTTTTTTTTTTTTTTTTTGTTGTTGTTGTTGTTGTTGTTGTTAGTTCATTGAGAAAATGTTGGCCACTAGAATGTTATTGACACCCTATAATTTTTGTTTTGAGCAGTTTTAAAAGCAAATGTAGTTAATATTTTAAAGTTCTGATTCATTTGTTTGCAAAATTTAGTGCATTTAATTTGGTCATGCATGATTTAAAGAAATATACTGTCGCATCGATATAATAATTGTCTAACGTGTTTTTATTTTTCCAGATCCTTCAGAAGCCCTCCGGTGACGTAGAATAAATCTTTGCAAAATTATAATATTGATCACGGGGCAGAACCTAAAAGAAACCCAATCTTGTTGTAACGCTCTAATCCACAATAATCCCGTGTACCCCCTATGCTGCGAGACAGTTGTATTGCTTTTGTTATGACATTTTCTGCGAGCAATTTTCCAGTATTATAACGACTGAACGCACATGTCACACATACTATAGAGATTGTCTCCGAAGTGTTGATATACCTTCCCATGGTCTGTTACAGTTCCAGAACTGTGTCTTGGATGTCTGAAACTTTCTGAGACGGCAGTGTCAACCATTAAAGAAATTGAATGATCCAGCCGAGCGATAGAACAACTGGCAGAATTTGCTATAAGATAATAAGAAATTATTTCATTCCATACTGCAACAGAATAACAGCTTATATCGCCGGTGGAGGAGAAGTTATTGTATCCTAATGTGTGACTGTTATGCTTCACTGCTTGTTATGGAAGTCCTTTTACAATGAAAATGTAATCATTGCTTTATCTTTACGAACTCATTTCTCATGCGAAGTTTCATATCAATAGAGTGTCTTCTTCAGGACGAATCGATTTTTATGTCACAGATTATATATCAATTACTTTTAAATAAAAAATAACATATTAAATTATTATTTTCTTTCAACAATATATTAAAAACTATATCTGGAAACTTACCTAAGTTACAATGAAAATATATTTTATTTTATATTTTTTTACATATTTTGATAATCTGAGAAAATTATTACTCACTGAAACAACATTTTCGAACAAAATGCGATTGATTAGTATTCAAATCTAATACAGAAAAAGAAAAAACGTTTTAATCTTTCAATCCATCTAAATTTTACAAAATATCTCTCTTCCCCTTGTTTTACTGGAACCAACTGCCTGCTTCTCAAAAGAGGATTCAGACTATTTGCATAATCTGCCACTAATGATGAATGTGTTTTAGAACAGCTTTATCGTTTTCTTTTGTGTTCAGGATTTATCTTTCACTCGTTTGCCGAATTCGCAGTAATACAATGTCGTTCAAAGTCAACATCATCACTTTATATTTTAAGGATTTCGACTATTTGCTCAATATAAAAAAAATAAAATTCTGAAACATTTTTGAAGGATAAAGTTAATATTTATTTTTTCTTTAAACTTATCTAAAACTTATCACTTTTTATACGTCATCTATTGTAGATTGATAAAACTAAATATTTTTTTGGATTATACGTACATCTGAAACTATTGCAAAGGTAACAAGGAGCGATCAATCATGCATAAAGCATTGATTATGAAACACTTTCCAAGTGAAATGCAATTTTATTTAAACATCTCTAAAATGCGATACATTCAACGGTGATATTTATTAAATTATCACAGGACTACGATAATTAATTTTACTTGGAAACAAAACTTCAGCGGTGATATTTATTAAATTATCACAGGACTATGATAATTAATTTTACTTGGAAACATAAAACTTCTTAAAAAAATCAAGGCTATAAAATCGTCTGCTTCTCTATGCAAAATCAGTGAATATTTCATTTATATCACTTATAGACTCCAGAGATAAAAAATTTTGCATTAAAAAATTCAGCAATTCTTACAACTCATCTTACAATCGCTTGATTTGTTTACATTCTGTAAACGTTAAAATTAGACTTCGTTGTAGAAATAATCAAAGTTTGGTGATCATTTAAAATAAAAAATATTGTAATTGCGTAGGCACAGAATTTAGATGCACACATAATATGCAAAAGTAAAGCAGTTTTAGGGCAGATGCAACATTAAATATACATATAAGCATTCCTTAAAAATCACGATTACTAAGCGAAAAAGAAAATGGATGCCATACTTTATTTTCAATGATCAAGTGATCTTTTCATGTAATATGGGTGTAATTATTATTTCAATTTTTTATTTAAAAAACTACTTAACTTATTTTGATGAATTTTTTTTTACACATTTTACATGATAATTTGAATATTTACTAAAATTTTCAGAGCAACTTGTGAATTTTAACTCCGCTTAAAAAATGGTTGAAAAATTAGGTCCGATAGAGTTCAATGTATTTAATTTTTTCAACCTGGATTCAATTTAAAACTAATTGGTTGATATTTTTCTTTTACATTCTTATATGTCCCACTAACCGTCTCAACCAGAGATCGAGAAACGCCTCTATACGAGTATTTCACGCTATAAAATAAGCAAATACGCTTTATAAATTAAGTAATGCGTATTTTTACGCACCGATTTTGTAAACAATAAAGAAAAAATATTTTTCGGAATAGCAAATTAAATAGATTTGGCTTGAAAATAAGCATTTTCTTATTTTATGCGGCATCACGTACGTCGTTACAAATTCACCATAACAAAAGTTGATTTTTATGCTTCGTGCTTTTTACCGGAAGGTAGACGTACATCAAATTGATGTACGCAGAGAGCTAGAGGATGGTAAGAACATTTTCTGGTAAGAACATCGTCTACAGAACATCAAATTGATGTACACCGGCAGGCGCTCGTTTTTCTCGTTTATTACTAAACTCATTTAATACAGTTTATAGGGTATATTAATTGTGCTATCAGATATACAATGTGTTTTGCTTATTAAGACAAATAAAGAGTATAGTGCATTTCTTAAATCTTATTTTTTTTTCAACGTAGAAAAGTCAGAAATGTATATCCTGTTGTACGATGACCCTGCACTTTTTTTTCTTATACAAAAGACAATGCATTTAATAAATACCTGGAAATTTGAAATTTGAGGGTAATTGTGCATTTGTTAAAAATAACTCTTCTGGAAAGCAAAATACTCCTTCCAATCAAGTCAGGGAGTATTTTTACTCTTCTGGAAAAATTTTAGCTCGATCTCTGGTCTCAACAACATACTAAAATTCTATTTTAATAAAGTCAGTTTTAAAGCAGTTATCAAGCGAAAGGACAGATAGACAGAATGAGCAAAGTCATTTTATTAACACTTTATAACTATATTGAAAAGTGTTAATAATACTAAATCAGCTTCTTTAAGAGTACATGCAATACAAAATAATAGTGTTGATTGACAGAATAATAGTGTTGAAGCAAGAAACAGCGTCCTTCGTCATTATGAAAGAGACCGGGAGATGGCAAGTTTCTATAGAAACCCACAAAAGTTCGATTATTTAAAATTTACTTTGAAATCGGCATTAATTTATAAAAAGGATTCATTTATTTAACATCAACCCTGTCATCTTTTGAAAAGTTTAGTGTATGAATTCATTGAACCCCAGCTTTAAATTCCGGGAAACGAGATATGCATTTTCTAATAAATAATAAAAGAAACTCACCTATGGATGATATTTTAGATTTATATGTGGTCAACAAATGGGGAAACCTTGCTAAATAATTTTTAACCCGAAAGGAATGGACACCATTATTCAGAAATTATAACGATCGTTATAATTTCTGAATAACGGTGTATATAGTTTTGAAAACGGATCGAACAATTTTCAATACTTCAGAATTATTTTTCAATATTAAGCGCTATATCTTGAGAAAAGAAATTGAGTAAATCGACTAAAATTTGGTAGAATTTTTCTAATCAATTAACATTAGAAACGTGTATAATATAGGGGAACTCAAACACCAGAGGAACATCTTCCAAGAGTATTCGAGTATTTTCTTCGAAAATAGTAATAATAACTGTATATATATATGTGTGTGTGTGTGTGTGTATATATATTAATTGAAATTTTTAATCGAAAACTATGCATAAACTACGGTAACTAGAAAACCCCCCATCTCTAGCATATCTGTTAAAAATAAGTAACTATAGACTAAGACTAAGGATAAAAATAGAAGGTAACTTATCACTCTAATGGAAAGGGGATAAGGGGAAGATGAATATACAAAAATCTTAATTAAAAAGGTATGTACTATATATATAAATATATATAAAATTAAAGCAAACACGGCAAAAATGAGAAAAGGCAATAATAAATAGCTCAAGATTGAAGATCAAGTCATGGAGAACAATCAACTGAAACTACACAAAAAACGGCAGTTACATCGAAATTGCATTCTCCTCAGGACAGCCATACAATTCGAATTAAAACCGATAGAATAAGTTTCTAACAATGGCGATAGTATTTACCTATGAACACCATTGAAACTGTCTACTGGCTAGTGGAAGGACAAATAATAAAAACCAAGTGAATTATAAACCAGAAATACAAAAAACAGAAATGTTAACTCACAGGCACAGCCACTACGTGGGAGCCTACATGATCGCAAGGGAACATTTGACAGGGCATTTTACATCTCTTCGTCAAAGCCAGTGGACACCGGAATGAATATACTTAAACGAAAAATAATGTGCATGAAGACTTTCAAAAACAGTAAGCAGTATAGGACTCAGAACAAGCGGAAAGTAGTGTTTCAAAAATAGTAAGTAGTATCAGACTCAGGCCTAGTGGTAAAGAGGTGATAAGAACGGGTGAAATTAAAAAAAAAGAGTTATCCAAAAAAAGATAAATAATGCATTTGTAAAATTATTACGTGGTGTATTTGAAATTACTAATAATATTATTTACAAATACTTCCGGATAGTGGTAATTTTGACAAATGCGTTTAAGATTATTGATGTGGAGTAAGTGAAACTGAGAATCAGAAAGTCGATGTATTCGAAGTAGCTGGTTTAAAATGATGTTTCTAAACAATTGAATAGAATTACAAGATCTATATGATAGCTGCTTAATAATAGTGAAGTTATAAGAACCTTTTTTATCATAAATATTGGTGATAACATATATATATGCATTATATATATATATATATATATATATATATATACATATATATATATATATATATATATATATATACATATATATATATATATATATATATATATATATATATATATATATATCTCAAATAATTGTCATATTGTAAAAAACAGTTCTGAATTAGTTAAGAAATTATAAACTCTTACTAATATTCATAGTATTTATACCTTTGATTTCAAAGATTTGTGTAATAATATTAATATAGATGATCTGTATAGAATTATTTTAGAAATTTTTGAAAAATATAATATCAACCTAAAATATTCAAATTTTCTCTTTAAAAAATTACTTTTTTATTTCACTCTTTATGAGAATTATATTCAACATGGTGGTACTTTTTTCAAACAACAGGTTGGTATCCCACAAGGGGGGTGTGCCTCTTCATTGTTAGCTAATCTGTATTTATTCTTCTGTGAAAAAACAGTAATCCAAGCTTGCATAATATACACATGTTTAGATATTTAGATGACATATTATGTGTATCCCAAAATAATATCTCTATAGAATTAAACTTTTATCCAAAAAAATTTACAATTAAATGCAAGTAATAATGACTCAAATGTTGCAGACTTTTTAGATTTAAATTTAAATTTACAAAATTGTAATATGGTTATAAACTTGTATGATAAAAGACAGGATTTTAAATTTAATACTTCAAAAATTCAACATTTTGACTCTTGTTTGCATATATCTGTATTTAGAAATATTATAATAAACCAAGCTCTTAGAATCAATAAAATTTGTGATGAATATTATAAATTAGCGCATTTTATGGAATTATTGAGTACAGCGACTAATAATGCATATCCGCCCATGCTTGTTATTAAAATTATCAACTCAGTGTATCAACTTTCACTCGATAACATCTAGAAAACTTTCCCAATTATAGTGACTAACATACATTTAAAAAAAATTATATATAATTATTTATTAATTATATAAATAAATAAAAATGAAAAATAATAAACTAAGTCAAAAAAATTAGAAAGATCAAAAAATCGGAAAATAAGATGCATTAACATTAATGTTTTGAATTTTATTTTCGCAAAAAAATTGTAACTTTTGCCAGTATTGAAACTACGATTTGAGCGCCCTTATAATGGTGTATAGCGGCATTCTCGTTTATCTAGTTTTCCTATGAATTACTTGTTTAGTAAGAATTTTCATCTTTGATTCATGTTCATATTCATGATTGCATATAAGGGTTGTTCATTTTCTGAATTGCTTGTCCGGTTTCCAGCTTAGACTCACTGGACGGGGCTGGGAGTATTACTGTGAACGTTCGTACTGCCTCCCTGGTAGAATTTCGACTTGTTCATTCCGGTGCTTCTAGATAATTAAGCTGTTGAGGTTGATCGTGTATACACGTGGTGGAATAAGAAGGGTTCATGCCGCATGGTAATACAAATTTTCTTAATGTATCCTATTTTCATTTTTTCATTTTTTTATGCCTGTAGTCTGAGTTTGGGTATTTATAGTAATGTACCAATCTGAAACACGTATAGCCCGTACGTGTTGCCCAATCTGAAACAGACATATATTTGGGTTGGTTAGAGTTAAATACTCAAACCTGAGGAGGAATTTAACTCTGACTAATCATCGAATTTGGGATGGTGCTGTTTTCTACTCTTGTCGGCATTGTGGCCGTGGATTTGCTTCTATGGTGGTGCTGATATTGCTTTTTTTTATTATTATTACATAATATTTTTATTATTACATATTTCTAATATATATATATATATATATATATATATATATATATATATATATATAGTATATATATATATATATAGAGAGAGAGAGAGACAGAGGGGAAGGGCTGGTGAAGGGGGCTATTTAAGAAAATTTCAATTTTTAAAACTTCTAATATGTGCAAAATTCGAATATTGCTCTGGACCATTAATATTTATGCCTATTTATCTTTTGGTATGAATGTAATTCTTCTTTGAATCTAGTTATTTATGTTTCTTATTTAAGAAGTAAATAAATAGCCCTATCAAATTGCCACTTCACTCGACATAGGACGGCAAAATGGCCACATGTAAAATAGAGTTTAAAACACTGAAAAAAATAAAAACATTATTTAACATAATATTACAAATATTAAAGAAATTAGCAGACATAAATGCTGTTCATTATAAGCAGTACAATCTTTTCATTTGTAAATATAAATTTAGCCTTTAATTGAATAATAGCAGAATGCTTTGTTGAAGACCCAGACTCATCCTGAGGACTTGATGACTCATCCGAGGACTTGACCGACTCATCCTGAGGACTTGAGCAACTAATTGGACGGCCGAAACAGAATGCTTTGTGTAATACTTAATAAGAAAAAAGTAAATTTACGCATAAGTAAAACAGCAACAAAAATATTTCTTTCTTTCGACCCAGACCGTCCGACCTACCCGAAACTGTAAGGTATCTGTTGGGACGGCCGAGACAGTGCCACCCAATTTAGACCATAACGAAATGGTTGGGATAGATTTGCAGGAACTGTGCTCTCCTTCCCCTCCGTGTGTTAGCAGCAAACACGCTGGCACTGATTCGTTGATATAATGGGTCATATTCGTCGGATTAAAAAACAATTCACTGGCATCCATATTGCAGGTCATTTTACTTGCCTGGACGCCATTCCGATTACAAGCCGCATTAATGCTAAATCGATAAACATTTCCATTGCTCTACAAATTAATTTCCATAGCATGAAATATGAACTATCATTACTGATTAAAAACTAATAAAGTTGATGGTAAAATCAATAATGTAAAACTTCGCATCTACGTGGTTCGGCGGCAGTCTAAGAAACTTAAGCTCAGATAAACTTACCTTATTTACCATATGGAACAGTATAAGACTAAGAACTAGCACACGATCATTTTGTTCGCAGTGTTAACTTTAACCACTCCTCCGCAACCTAAGACTTTTATAACACAAGTACATTTATATTACCCATAATGGTAAAACCATAATAGTAGATTTTAGCTAAGCTTCGTTCCCACACTTCTGCCTACCTTAAATTGAATGCAAAGAAATAGATGGAAATTCTTCAGCATTTCCATCCCTCTACGAAAATTCTTTTTTTTTTATTTCCAACTAACCAAACCAATCGAATCTCTTCTGGAGAAATAGTTTCTTTTCAGTCTCTAATGATGTACGACATCTTTTGAGCATGTTCTACCCATCCGCTATTGTGAACACGAATTTCTCTCTTTCTCATCGGCCCCAAAGAAATATCGACAACAAAAGGAAATGTCCTTGAAAATATCGTCTGCGGCTCTCAGTAATGGAGTTGATAAAATAAATAATAATAATATTTCTCGGCCATTCTTCATTTCGTGTTCGAAATTCATTATCAGATGGTATATAATAATTTTAGTTGTGATATATGATTTATTTTGACATGATTTATTTTAAATAAGAAGAAATCAAGATAATTTGTCGAAAACTAAGGTTCTCAAAATTTTCAGTTCCATATCACGAATAAGAAGTTCTAAAATATTTATTATTTACGCCAGCTTTGTCCTCCTGATGCGCTTCGATTTCTTTATTATTCCTTAATTCACCCTCGGATTCAGTATGGAATAACCAGTTTTGTTGGAACTTAATTACCCTTAGACTAGTTAATTTGCTTCAAAAAATATTCATTAGGATTATCTTATGTAAACCTCGTTAAGCTCCTCCTTTTCATCTGCTTCCTCGATTCTATGCATTTGTCATTTAGGTATTTTTATGCTTACAAAGCTCTTAATCTGTTTTATATTGCAAATAAGAATCTGGGTGGTAGTTAATGTAACTTCAGGCTGAAACAGGGTATTATTAGCCCACCTCGAGCCAATTTTACTAGGTTTCAAAACTTTATTTAGCTCCTACATTTTATCATTTTCTGCCTCAATCTTTTAAAACCATTTCTTCTCTTCATCTTTTTCCCAGAGCAATTAAAAACTGGTTATTCTGTTATAATTCAGCTGAAGTTGATATCCTTTTTCATATTGATAGCTAATTATTTACCCGCTTTAATTGTCATCTTTACCTTTTTCATTGTCCATGTTTAACTTTTAAATGTTATGTTGTAAGATTTGTTATAGCTGTAGTTGTATTTATGTCATTTTATCCTACTGTATCCTCACTCTTCTCTTTCTATAAGATTAATTTTTCAGACGGGATCTTCATGGATCATATGTAATCTCATTCCTTTGGATTATTATTAAAGGATTAAAGTATTAGTTTTGAAATCGAAGACTCAAAACTTCACACTGGTTTATAATTATCTGTTGTTTCCACTTAAATTGAATTAACTGCTAAATAGATAAAGAAATAATTATATAACACTTTTTTTGTCCTCCACTTCAAAAGCAACTTGGTGACCAAGAAGACTGAATTTTTGCACACTTATGACAACACACTTATGATAGCCCGGCCGCCCACTTTGCTGCTCCATGTCCTCGGACGAGTCGGACGGCTTGGGCTTTCGACACTTATGACAGCAACTGAACAGAACCTAACAGAAGCGGAATCCCCCCCCCTTGAGAGCAGTTAAGATGGGACTTTTCGAAACATTTTTCTGACTCTCCAGAAGACTCGCGGCTGAGTCTTTGCATACTTCTAGTATCGACATAGGACAGATCCTAACGAAGCAGGTAATTTCGATCCTCCCCCCTCCTACTCCGAAGGCGGAGAAAATGGGGGGTTAGTAAAATCTTTCCAGACCTTTTAGAGATCCTCCAGATGACCTAGAAGGCTGAACCTTTACATACTTGTGGCATTGTCAGCAGGACAGAATCTAACAGAATCAAATTCTTGATTTCTACGACGAGGGGGGGGGGGACAAAATAGAAGGATTTTCAAGGCCCCAAAGAAACCCCTTTGGTGGCCAAGAAGGCTGAAAGTGTGCACACTAATAGTAGGGCCATTTCACAAATTTTCAACAAATTATTATTTTTATTTAATTGCTTGACTATTTTTTATTCTTTTCATACTATATATATTCTCTGCAAATGAAAAGTAAAGAGACGTTTAAAAAAATTAATTTTGATTTATTTTTTTTTTAAACTATGTGTGTTGAAATGTGCAAATTCGCTAAAAACAGGATTTACGAAATTGTTTGTATTTTATTAATCAATAAAGATAATTGAAATATATAAAAATATTTTAAATTTGCACGTCTTATATAATCAGATGAAGAAAGTTTTATACCTTTCAGTATTCGACAAAAAAAAACTAAGTTATGTAAAAATGATTAAAATTTAGTACAATTACCAGTTTTCGGGTAAAAAAAATGCATATGAAGGAAAATAAATAGCGACGCAATATTTTGTTATTTCATTGTATGACTTCTATGGTGATGGTATATAAAAAAAAAAGGATTCAAGTTGTTATTTTATTTCCTTCTTTAATATACATGAGCTTAAATATTGAAAATTAAAAAAAGAAGCACAACTGAAAAGTGGGAGGAGTTATACAGACGAAATTAGATAGGGCAATATCTCTATATACGTTACTGATAACTCGAAAGTTTATTTCTGTTATTGCAATCTATTGCTGAGATACAGTGTCTTAAAAAATCCTTTATAAAGAATCCTTGGAGGCGATGCTCCTTCAGCTACAGCAAAAATGTCCTATTCTATGAGGCTAAACTATAAAATGTATCCGCCCTCTGATGTCTATTTTCTTTACAGGGTTATATTTTTTACTTGCCGATGCGGTGGTCGAGCGGTCAAGGCGAGCGTTTCCAAGCGATAGTTCGACCGCCGCGTTGTGGGTTCGAGTCCCACGTAAGGCATGGATGTTGTGTTGTTGGGCGCAGTGTGTTCCGCCCCCCCCCCCCTCTGGTGCGTCTGGGGCAACGTCCTAGGACGGCTAAATGGTTCACGTTTCTGGCCGATGTATAGGCGAATGATGAAAGTCAAGTGCCTGGCCATTTGATAAAATATATATATATATATATATATATATATATATATTCTACTTACCCTACAACACATAGTGACGTATAGAGAAAGTACTATAATCTTGTCGAAATCTTGTCGAGTAATCTTGTCGATAATCTTGTCGAAAGTAGTATAATCTTGTCGAATTCTCGAGTTTTCAACGGATCTACACGTTTTGGGACCTCTGGAGCTCGAAAAAATTATTTTTAGCGTGTGTGTTTGTGTGTGTTATGTGTGTTGTGTGTTGTGTGTGTGTGTGTGTGTGTGTGTGTGTGTGCCTTTGCAATGTATGTACCCACTGTAACTTGAAAATTAATTGACCAAATTGCATAGCATTTTATAGACAAGTCACTTATGGGTTACCCTGGTGCTGACTAGATTTTGGTACAATTCGATATAAAAGAACCTGTCTTTCTTCTTCTTCTTCTTTTTTTTTTTTTTTTTTTTTTTTTTTTTTTTTTTTTTTTGCAAAATGATTCTCAAAAATTATATGTATCCACTCTATCTAAAGATCCGATTGACCAAAATTTGGTAAATGCCATTTATGGCTTACTCTGGGTCTGATTAGATTTTACTCTGGGTCTGATTAGATTCAGGAAAAAAGAATCTGCCTTTTCTTGCAAAATGGCCAGCAATAATCGTCAAAACCTAAAATAAAAACTGCATATGGTCAAATGTATGAATTAAATACTTATTTTGCAATTTTTTAATGATGAAAAGAATAACCAATCCCATTACTCTATAACTAACCGTTCTCGAGACATTTTAGTTCTTTTGCATTTTTGTTACACCGCCTTTGAAAATAAACCCGTTCCTAAATGAAAACGGAAATTGAATTAAAAGTGTAAATTCAGTGTAATTTCAAATAATTTTGCGTGTTATTTTGTGCAATTAAACTCAATTTATTGAATTATTAAAATAATAAAGAGAAAATGAATCTGAGTCTGCAGGGAAAGTCACGTGCTGCCCACATTAGATTTTGTAATTTATGTAAATTATTTATGTAAATAATTTATGTAAATAAACCTGAAAACAACATAGAGCGATAAGTAAAAATCACTTAGTGCAAAAGATAAGGACAATTTGTTCAACGTATTTCAGCACAAATAAGATAATAATGCAGCATGCAGCTGTTTCGGGGATACTCTGGATACCCTTCGTCAGTGCACGTGACACAACAAACTCCAAATCAAAAAGATGAAATTGGATGAAAGCAATTTTATCCAGCGGAACATTTACATCTACCAAACTTCCACTTATATTTTCTTCAAAATCATCACCCCATAATCACTTTGTCTTTTCAAAAGTTGCTGATCCAAATTAAGCACTAATGTTCAACGCTAATTTAAAATTATATTTTTATGACATTTACTGTTGATAAAAGTATAAAAATTGAATAAAAGGACAAAACAAATATAACACTAAAAGTGAAAATATCTCATCTCAGGTTTCTCAGAAAGTGCTAGAACAAAATATTGGTTTAACCCTAAAGGAACGGATGGGCAAATGTCCAGGACTTTTTTCATCACTGAAGAAAAAAAAAAAAGAAAATATTACCAGACGTAAAAAGTTTCTCTGCCAATTTCATGATTTTTACCACTATACCTGATATCTTAGTAAGGATAAAAGATTTTTTCCCAACCAAATTTCCATATCTATTGGAAATTACTTAATATCTCATTATATTTTAATTTTAAAAATTTAAAAATTATTCTGATTTTAATCCATTACAAGTTAGGTATATTAATTTAATTATATAGAGTTACGCTGATTATTCGCTTCAGTAACTTTGTAAGAAGTCCGTGAATGTACATGTTAGTTCTATCTATAGGAAAGGGATCATGCTAGATCGAATAAAAGTGAATGCTTTGCCCCTAGAAGAGAGTTTTAAAAAGTTGGAATAACAAACTCGGCAATAAAACGAGATAGACGAAAGAAGATAGTTGTCGAGCATTTCTGAGGAATAGAAATCGGCAATAAAACGAGATAGACGAAAGAAGATAGTTGTCGAACATTATCTGAAGGATAGAAATAGGCAATAGAACGAGATAAGAGGAAAAAGATAGTTGTCGAACATTGTTTGAAGAATAGAAATTGGCAATAAAACGAGATAGACGAAAAAAGATAGTTGTCGAACATTGACGAATAAAAATCGGCAATTAAACGAGATAGACGAAAAGAGATAGTTGACGTCCATTGTCTGAGGAATAGAAATCGGCCATAAAACGAGATAGACGACAGAAGATAGTTGTCGAACATTATCTGAGGAATAGAAATCGGTAATAGAACGAGATAGACGAAAAAAGATAGTTGTCGAACATTGTTTGAAGAATAGAAATTGTCAATAAAACGAGATAGACGAAACAAGATACTTGTCGAGCATTGTCTGAGGAATAGAAATCGACCATAAAACTGTTTCAGAAGGCATTTATTTGACTCAATATCGTTATTAGCGAATAGATGTCATATTCTGTAAATGGCATAATAAACAGCACGTATATGAACAGAAATCTGCTGTAGAGCATGTTTAAAATCTCACCAAAATCTCACCATGCTTTATGGACGGAGAAATAAGTTATTCTTACAGCAAATAAATGACTATTAGCATGATGTTTGAATAATACAAAAGTATTATTCAAACAATCTTTTTTCATGAATGGAACGAGCTAGATCCACGAGAATGATGTCACCCAATTTATCGCATGGTATTACATATGAAAAGTGGAAATGTTTCTCTATAGGAAATACCTTTTTATTATTTTATATGATTTTTTGATAATTTTTTTAAAAAATGTGCAATATCTCGAAAACAGTTCACGTTAACGTTATAAAATTTATGTCAATCGTTTTTAATGAAAAATTACATAAGAAATGTCTATTTGCGTAACTTTATTAGAGGTTTTGATTTTTTGTCGAATTTTTCAAAATTTCACTCAAAAATTTAGGGGAGTTCTGGACATTTGATTGCGTATAAAAACAATGGGCTTCCAGTGTTTACGGATTGTAATTTTTGTATCAAATTTCGTTCGAATCGGTCCATTTGTTCGTCAGTTATCGTCTCCACAGGCTCACTGACACACACACACACAGACATCACTTAAAAAATGTTCGATTCGTGATCAGGGATGCTTGAAACGTGCTCTCCCATCGAAAACTCGAATTCGATTTTTCGACCCCGTCACAATACTCTCCTTATACATTATTGTATATGAGGAAAGTAATAAAAGAGAAAAACGCACTTGAATTTATAGAGTGAGTCATGCAGACATTATGTAGCAGTGGCGGCTCGCGTATAGGCACTGTGGCACTGCGGGAGCGACAGTGCTCTCGCTCCCTTGCATGCAGCTTCCTATGTGCGCATGCGCATAACAGTCAAACACCACCCGACTGGAACTGTGAAGCGTGGTGTTTGACTGTTACGCGCATGCGCACATAGCTGCACGCGAGGCGGCGTGGGAGCGAGACACTGTCGCTCCCGCAGTGCCACAGTGCCTATACGCGAGCCGCCACTGTGTAGAAGGACGTTATTCTATGAGTGTTCAAAGCGTGTTCAGGAGTTCTTACAACATGTATTTCCGTCCAAATTGAGAATTTTAAATTTTTCGGAAAACTAAAATTTCTCTATACAACAATATGAGAAATAGTAAATTTATTCATGCTCTGCAAGAACGAAAACCTTTCTTCAGAATGCGTTTTGTTTTACCTGTTTGAATAACATTCGAAGAGAAGTACTTGTATTAAAAAATGCGCAATTTTTTTTTCCTAACTGAATTTTAAAAAACAAAAACAAAAAAACTTGAAAAGCATAGCGGAGTCCTTTTAAATATTTTCCCTGCAGAAATTTAATGGAACTTTTGAAGCTAAAACTCCATCTGCTGGAGAGTTTTATTTTATTCTATCTATTTCAGTTAGGAGTAGTAGGGAACGAAAAATGATTTCATTGGTAAAATCAAATAAGACATTGATGGAAAGAGATACAAATAAAAGAATAAAAAATAAAAAAATTTATTTCCTCACTCAGAAAGTTTCCACGCATTGAAGTGAGCGGACAAACTTAAATTTATCAAATATGCCTTATACCGTTTCTAGGTAAGCCTTAACCCCAATAACTTTGTAAGGAAAAGTCCATGAGTGTAAACGGTAGGCCTATCTGCAGTAACGTGACGATATCTAATAGAATGCAAATAATCGCATCGCTTCCTAGTGAAGAATTTAAAAAGCTAACATAACGAACATGGCAACAAAGCAGGACAAATGGCAACAACCAATTATAATGTTGTAAACCATTTTCTCATTAGTAGGAATTGATACCAGGAACGCCAATGGTCGAGGGGTCAGGGGCATGCGTTTCCGTCTGTTCGCTGGATTGCCGGGTTACGGGTTCGAATCCCGCCAGCAGGCATGAATGTTGTCATGTCGAGCCAAGTCAGACTTCCGCCTTTAGGGGAGCTCTCTATAAAAGTGAAGCTGCAAATCTCCTCCCCTTCGCCATGGGATACCCTGGGGGCTCTTGTGGAGCGTAGGCGCTCCTTCACCTCGGGGGAATTAGTAACGCATGAACGATACCAGGAACAAACGAAACGAGTATAGCGAAGGCAATAATTACCAGTTAAAAAGTTACATCATCAGAGCTTCTAACTCTGTAATGACAACACTTGTCAAAGTTCGCAAAAATATTCTTTCTGGAATTAAAATGTGTATTGTTTCTGATGGAGGATATTTTTAACATACTCTTTACTAGAGTTCTGTTCCTGCAAGTGTTATTTATTGCATCATTCCTGAATAAGCCATTTAATCGCTAATAAGTCTTTTGTGTCAAATAAATGCAACTTGCAACTATCTATCGATTCGTTTTACTTTCCTTATATACATAGTATAATGTATAAGGAAAGTATTGTGACGTGGTCGAGCATTCGAATTCGAGTTTTCGACGGGAGAGCACGTTTCAAGCATCCCTGGTCACGAATCGAACATTTTTGAGATGATGTCTGTGTGTGTATGTGTCAGTGAGTCTGTGGAGTCGATATCTCGAATGGAGCGATACTAGCAAATGGAGCGATACTAACGAATGGAGCGATTCGAATAAAATTTGGTACAAAATTTACAATCCGTGAATACTGGAAGTCTATTGTTTTTAAACACAATCGAATGTTCAGAACCCCCTAAATTTTCGAGTGAAATTTTGAAAAAAATATCAAGAATTCAAAACCATTATTAAAGTTACGCAAATAGACACTGCTTGTGTAACTTTTCCTTAGAAAACGATTGACATAAACTTTAGCACTCTAGCATGAACTGTTCTCGAGATATGGCACATTTTTCAAATTAATTTATCAAAAAATCGCATAAATTGAAAAAAATATAAACTGTTGAGAAACATGTTCACTTTTCATAAGTGTAATATCTTGCGATAAATTTGGTGACATCATTCTCATGGATCTAGCTCGTTTCATTCATGAGAAAAGGTACTTTGAGTAATACTTTTGAATTTGAACGCCAATAGTCATTTATCTGCTATAAGAATAACTTATTCCTGTGTCCATAACGTTTGGCGATCTGGTGGTCGAGTGGTCAGGGGCATGCGTTTCCATCTGATCGCTGGATTGCCGGGTTGTGGGTTCGAATCCCTCCAGCGGGCATGGATGTTGTGTTGTCGAGGCAAAGTCAGACTTCCGCCTTTGTGGAGCCTTAATAAAAAGTGAAGCTGCAAATTCTCACCCCATCGCCATGGGACCAGGGGTCTACTGGACGTGGTGCTTAGGCGCTCCTTCACCGCGGGGATAAGTAACAACATAACGCTTGGCGACAGGATGGCGACGAGTTTGGCAGAATGTCGACAACTTGGCGACTTTTTAATGTTGCCAAATTAACGAAAATCTCGCCAAATGGATAAAAATGACGCTAAATCAATGAAAAAGACGATTAATTGGCGAAAACTCAATATCTTGGAAAGAATATAAGTATCTACTTTAAGAATAAGCTAAATTATTTTTTACTGTGAAAGTAGTAAATTCATTGCGTTATATAAGGAAAGTCATGTGTTGCTCACTTCAGATTTTTAATTAGACAATTATGTTCGCCCATAAGACTTTAAACAGGAGGGGGAAACTTAGGATAAAATGTACAACATCGACTAGCTTAATGTCCAACTTTATGCCCTTGAACATCTAGAGGGGGACAAATGTCCCCTCTTGCCTTTCCCTTTGAGTGCGCATGTAAACAATACTCTTCAACCTTGTAATTGACTTTATTCGTCTATCTCGCTCTTTCGCTTCCGTTATCCTAATTTTTCAAATTATCCACTAGATGCGCGCGCAATCGCTTTTATTTGATGGTATATGGTCACTTGAGTCAGTGACGGCTCGTGAGGTTTTATTAGGATTTAGCGCTGCTGCAGGATTAGCGCTGCTGCACTTAAAGTGATTGGTTGAATGGATAATAATTTTTATTATTATTTGGCGAATTTTTCAGACTAATTTTTGGCTAATTTTAGATAATATTTGACAACACTTGTACCAGTCGCGTAATATGTTTCGACGATGTTCGTAGTCGAGGCGGAGGGGGAATCCCGCCACTGAATCTCCTTCACCCATTCTTGAAGTCACGGGCAGCCATTGAATAGAGACCTAAAGTGTACACTCGTGGCCTCCTCCTTTCCAGGATTATTGGGTTCTTAAATGACTCTTTTATTATCCCAATATTGTGTACTATATATTGCACGGAAAGTAAAAATTAAATCCAAAAGAGAATCCAAACATATACCAAAATTGCCTGGAAACAATCTCTCCATAAAATAAAAGTTCTCTCCTTTGATCAGACTTCATAAATCCTCTTGATTGAGGATTAGGTTTGTTGGTATTTTTCGGGGAATCTAAAGGAATAAAATAAATTCGTAGATGACTGAAAAAAATAATCCGCCCCGTAGTAAGGACAACGGTTTTCAATAGAAATCAATATATATTTCCGGGGCCTAATTAACCCATGGGCCTCCAGGACCGCGGCCCTGCGCCCCCGAATTCTAAGGGGCTTCCTAAATATTGTATGTGATAAAAATTTTAAGCAGAAATAATATTTTAATTAATTTAAAATCAGTATTATTAGTTATTATTTTACATTATACAATATGTTAATATTTTTACATATTATACATATGCTACTTAGAAGTAAAAAATATGGAAGTAAAAAATATTACTTTCCACACGCACAAAAAGGGCTTTCGAAGCTGTACAGCCAACAAATTTGTTATGTGGCGATGTTTTGCATGTATTTGATATGTCGTGACAGTATGGTGGCACCAAATTAACCCTTATTAATTGGACCCCACTTTGCTTGATCAGTCCCTATATATTTCCATAGATAGAGCTATTCTTCCAGGATTCAGTTATACTTAACTAACATATTACATACTCTCAAGTTGCTCATATGGAGTATAATAATCATCAGTAGTTGGGATATTTGATGTTTAAAATTCTCCAGTTATTAGGATAGCATTTCAAATACAAGTTAATTTTTATTTATTTGCCCTTTTAAGATTTTAAATATGGTCTGACTTTTGAAAAATATAAAATATCATTGTTATAATACCGTACAATTACTCTTTATTTGGAATTACTTGTATATAACACTTTAGCACTGCTTAGTTCAGGAAAAAAAGAGGAGACAAAATTATTATGTAAAGTAAAAGGATTGTATATCTAAATGTCAGGACCTGGACACGCCTCTAAATAAGACACGCCTATTTAATTTTAAATAGGAGATTTGTTTTGATTTTACATATTTAAATAGTGCTTATGTGTTATGAATAATAGATGAATGTTAGATTTTATAAATTTTGGTGGAAAGGATTTTGTTCGCAATCATTACTTTAGGACGAGTTTAAAATTCTAAAGAAAAACTGAAGACATTTCAAACTTTCTTCTTTCAAAGTTCTGAAAGTTATGAAACTCTACTCAATCCATGTGTTCGAGTAGTATGTTATATTGCCAACTAAATTTTGAGAAATAGAAAGTCAGTGGAAAATTTGAACTCGGGTCAAGTGATTTGATGTAAAGACTGGAGACCACAGAGGATTTCTGTGCAGAAAAATTCAGAAGAACGCTAATGGTGAATTAAGTGACCTGCAAATTGTATTAGTTATCATATCACGTATTCCATTTTCGAAAGAGAATGTTTAGTCAGATCACGGTGTTATTAGACATAAACTTTGTAAATAAATGAAATTAGGTATAGTTAATGCAGTCTAATCGTTCGAAGTGACATAAAAAGAAAAGTTTTGCACCGATAGCAAGTTCCCCAATGATACATTGAAAGTGTTTTGGGCATAAAAGTAATGGCAATGTAAACCTATGTCCAACTTCTTTTGATGACTTTGCCGCAGGAACATGATTGTAACTCTTTTTCTTGAGTCTATACTTTTACTATTTTTACCGGTGGCTATGCTTTTACTCTTTTTTCATGATTTTCATTGTAATATTTTTTGCTTATCTTGTGTTAAGCAGATTCCATGCCTATGCGATGAAATGAAGGGAAATAAAGAAGGCATTGTTATTTAGGATTGAGTTATTGTTGACGTTCTAAGGATGCGTCAGACAAGAGGGATAATCTGTTTCCAGTGATCCTGGGTAATCAAACCATGATAATGAAGATGGTCGTCGCACGTTAGGAGCAGACAGTGGAGAACATTGTAATCGGAAGTTGTATATTTCCTCCTAACTCATCAATGTGTTGCTCTAGAGGTTGTAATATTTTGGTAACTGTAATATTGCGTTCTATCTTCAGATCGTATACCATAATTTAGTGCTTTGATGTCTGTGCGATTCGAAATACTTTGGTAATATTTGGTGATGTTCACTTTGCTGGCTTTTCTTAAGTGTCTTCACCATTCTCTTCCTCTAGAAATGACTTAACAAGTTCTTCCAATCTTTATTTGTTAACGCACTTCGATGGCCTTCAATAGGCTCTTTCACCTTTTCTTCGTCTCCACCAATTTGTCTTGGTGAATGATTTTACTAACTTCTGCATTGATCCCGGGAAGCTTTTAAAATCATTTGCAACTCCATTCCCTGGATTCTTCAGCAGGCATTTACAATTTATGATTTTAATTAATCATTTGTAGCTTTGATGATTTGTAGATTTAAAACTCTGGAATTGAAATTTCTGGAATTTTTTCCATTTAGTATTTTCCTAGCGATATTCACCACGGGTAAGTGAAAGCACGGAAAGTAAAATATCGAATAAGTGGGAGACTATTGTATAAATTTTTAATGCTTCATTGAAGAAAACAGGTATAGGAAATTAGCCTAATATAGTAACAGGCATAGTAATTAACCTAATATAGGAACAGGCATAGAAAATTAATTATTTGCAGCTTTTATGAATGTGATTGCGTCAGCAATGGTGAATAATTTCCAGAACTGCAATTGCGCACTTTAAAATTTCGGAATTGTAATTTCTGGAATTTTTCCATTTTATATATTCCTGCCGACATTCACCAAGGGTAAGTGAAAGAGTGAAAGGAAAACATCTAATAAAGGGGGGACTACTATATAAATTTCTAATGCTTCATTGAATAAAACAGGCATAGGAAATTACCGTAATATAAGGAAAGACATAGGAAATTATTCATTTGTAGCTTTGATGAATTTGGCTGCATCAGCAACAGTGAATGATTTCCGGAACTGCAATTACGTAATTTAACTTTGGAATAATAACTTTGGAATTGAAATTTCTGGAAATTTCCATCAAATGTTTTTCTACCGAAATTCACCGCGGGTAAGTGACGAAAGTGAAACATCGAACTACTGTATAAATTTCTAATGCTTCATTGAAGAAAGCAGGCACAGGAAATTTCGGTGACAAAAGAAATTGAGTCATCTAATGTTCCTATGTCTGCATTCCTCGATGAAATATCAGAAAGTTACAAAATCACACTCTTTTATCTCGATAAATTGACGACGCCACCGAAATGTACCGGAATGAGGTTAACGCATAATAAGACCTAACTGCCAATATTCATAAAATTCTGATGGATACGCTTTGTGATATTTGTTCTACTTAGGATAAGGCATATTCTTGTTCCATGCAAAATTGGCGGCGAGTTACCATCATACATTAGGCACACTGCGTGATAAGAACTCTCAAAAGAATATGAAAATATGTGGTGACAGTAAATGCAGATAGTAGAGATTGCGTAAGTCACTGCTTGGCAATTTACTTATTAGCTATAGAGCCGATTTATTCAATATTCCTACTAAAGTACTTAAGCACCCTTTTGAAGCAAATGTCAGAGAGTATATAGGTTAGGTATACATACAGCAAAGTGACCAAGCCCGATTGAATAAAGGACTGCATTGCTCCTAGGAATGCATTTTAAAAGTTAGGATAATTAATTCAGCAACAAAGCCAGATAGACAAAAATAACCCAATTATAAAGTTATATAGCATTGTCTAATGGACAGGAATCGAAGGTAAAATTGTTACAAAAGGCATTTATTTGACACAATATAGTCCTCGGCGAACTGGTGTCCTATTGAGAAAAAGTGTTTCTTCCAAGCATACAGTTTTCCAATATGACGTCACACGCGTCACACAATCTTTATCGTCTGCTTCGAAAGCGCTTATAGGACACAGCGTGATCATTCTTTGTCTTTATTCATTTGATTTTGCAAGAAAAACGTAGGATTTAAAGAATACGTTTATAAATATGCCGAACTTTTGTGCCGTTTGGGATGTGGTAGTCGAGGTGATAGATATTCTGTTCCTTTTTTTGGAATCCCCTGTATTCCCAAAACAGGAAAACCTGTAATATTTAATTAATATCGGAAAGACGTGAAAAGGGGATTTCAGAAAGGATTTGATAATATTGACAACTTCAGAATTGAAGTTCTCATATCCTTGAAAATTCAATTTGTGATAAACATCTTATAACAGGTAAGTTTATTCTTTTCTATTAATGTAAAATAACTTATTTATCCATTAAGTTTGAAATGTTTCTTAGCCATATTGGGCGTAAGTATGGTTGGAATCAGCAATAATGTAGCTCGAGATGTTAATCCATTCTTGAAATCTAAAATATATGGATCAATACCATTATGATGGAAATTTTATTTTGATCACGCTTTGCCACTGCAAAATGTATGTTAACACAAAGATTGTCTTAACTGTCTATCCTACATTCCCGGTTTCTATGCTGTTGCTAGGGCTGAGGCACGTGATATGGAATCTATACATACAGGGAACCTTCGTCCCCCCCCCCCTTACCCGCTGGAGACATTTTATGTTAACCTAGTTTCTAATTATGTGACAGCATTCAGCTATATTTATATAGGGCAAATATAAAACTTGCCCCGATAAAGTTTCATTTGCCCTCCCCTGCCAAAAAGTCCTGAAAGAAACACTGATCAGAAATGCTAATTAAAACAGCACTTACATGCACAAGAATCTAATGCACATCCTGTTCAAAATGCCCTCCATCAGCAGCAATGGCCATTTGAATTTGAAAAAAAATATTATCGCTTAATTTCATAAGCATTGCAGGTGTCAACGTCTTACAATCCCTGATAACACAACTTTTTGGCAGGCGTTTACTGCCTTACGTATACCCGTTTTGTTCGTTCCATGCCGATTCCTACTAATTAGATAATCATCTACAAATCTGAATTAACATTCCGATCCTATCTTCCGTTGCTGCCGAATTCGTTGTTCTAGCTATTTTAATTTTCCGTTAGGAACGTTGCAATCACTTTTATTCTATTAGGCATGGTCAGTTGATTATAGATAGACCTAACATGTATTCTCGCTGGCTTTTCCTTGCAAAGTTTTCTGGGTGGTTAAAAACTTTACTAGGAACCCTATACAAATTGGCTGTTGTTCTGTGACAATTCTTAAGATAATTATTTTATAATTTTTTTTTCTTAAAATTTATCAAACGAGTTGACGATTTTCCATTGTTTTATTTCTTCTAAAATCAGTAACTCCTCTGAATCTAAAGTATTGTACCAAATTCTATTCACTTCTTTTCAATTTTCTCGAGCGGTATATATCGTACCCATAGATTCTCAGACAAACACATGCATACCGACATCCTTGAA
This sequence comes from Amaurobius ferox, assembly GCA_951213105.1. Lineage (NCBI taxonomy): Eukaryota > Metazoa > Arthropoda > Arachnida > Araneae > Amaurobiidae > Amaurobius > Amaurobius ferox. The sequence continues at coordinate 78,385,157 of OX578150.1, forward strand.
ATAATTGTTATTTTGTGACTAGGGGTATTCAAAATTGTAGATTCATCACAATTCAAATCAAATTTTCAATCCTACATCAAACTTTCTCTTTGCATATGCTAAGGGGAAGTCCTACACAGAATACTACATTCAGACTATGTTCAGATATACAGAATACTGTATTCCCTTTGAATATGCTAAAGGGATGTCCTAATTGTTATCTTGAGGCTAAGGATACTTGAAATTGTAGATTCATCATAATCCGAATCAAATTTTAATTCCTACATCAAATTTCCTCTTTGCATATGCTAAAGGGAAATCCTACACAGAATATTTTACAGAATATTATATTCAGACTATATACAGATATACAGAATACTATATTCTGCGCATATGCTAAAGAGAAATCCTAATTGCTATTTTTCGGCTAGGGATACTCGAAATTGTAGATTCGTCAAAATCCGAATCGTATTTTCAATCCTACATCAAATTTTTCATTTGCATATGATATGTATTGTAGGGAAATTAAAAGACCGTCATTTGCCTCTACCAGGTGTTTTAAGAAGAGTATTAGAAAGGAATATAAAAAAAATCTGATGTGGGCAACACATGACTTTCCTTATATAATGTAATGAATTTCTACTTTTACAGTAAAAAAAAAATCTGATGTGGGCAACACATGACTTTCCTTATATAATGTAATAAATTTACTACTTTTACAGTAAAAAAATAGGTTTTTCTTATAGTAGATACTTATATTCTTTCCAAGATATTGAATTTTCGACAATTAGTGGTCATTTTCATTGATTTAGCGCCATTTTTATCCATTTGGCGAGATTTTCGTTAATTTGGCAACATTTCAAAAGGTCGCCAAGTTGGCGATATTTCGCCAAATTCGTCGCCAAAATCTCGCCAAGCGTTATGGACGAAGAAAAAACTTATACAGCAGATAAATGACTATTGGCGTTCAAATACAAAAGTATTACTCAAAGTATCTTTTTTCATGAATGGAACGAGCTAGGTCCACGAGAATGATGTCACTCAATGTATCGCATGGTATTACATATGAAAAGTGAATATGTTTCTCAAAAAGAAATGTTTTTTTTATTTTATGACTTTTTGATATTTTTTTTTAAATATGCAATATCTCGAGAACGGTTCATGTTAGCGTTCTAAAATTTATGTCAATCGTTTTCTAATGAAAAATTACATAAGAAATGTCTATTTGCGCAACTTAATTAGCGGTTTTGATTTTTTGACGATTTTTTCAAAATTTCACGCGAAAATTTAGGGGGGTTCTGAATATTCGATTGCGTATAAAAAAAATCTGATGTGGGCAACACATGACTTTCCTTCTATAATGAAATGAATTTATTACTTTTACAGTAAAATAAATAGGTTTTTCTTCTAGTAGATACTAATATCCTTTCCAAGTTATTGACTTTTCGGCAATTAGTCGTCATTTTCTATGATGATCGTCATTTTTATCCATTTGGCGAGATTTTCGTTAATTTGACAACATTTCAAAAAGTCGCCAAGTTGGCGACATTCCGCCAATTTTGTCGCCAAAATCTCGCCAAGCGTTATGGACAAAGAAATAAGTTATATATATATATATATATATATATATATATAACTTATTAGATATTGAATTTTCGACATATATTATATAACTATTATTATATATGTATATATTTATAACTTATTAGATATTGAATTTTCCACAATTAGTCGTCATTTTCTATGATGATCGTCATTTTTATCCATTTGGCGAGATTTTCGTTAATTTGACAACATTTCAAAAAGTCGCCAAGTTGGCGACATTCCGCCAATTTTGTCGCCAAAATCTCGCCAAGCGTTATGGACAAAGAAATAAGTTATATATATATATATATATATATATATATATAACTTATTAGATATTGAATTTTCGACATATATTATATAACTATTATTATATATGTATATATTTATAACTTATTAGATATTGAATTTTCCACAATTAGTCGTCATTTTCATTGATTTAGCGTCATTTTTATCCATTTGGCGAGATTTTCGTTAATTTGGCAACATTTCAAAAAGTCGCCAAGTTGGCGACATTCCGCCAATTTCGTCGCCAAAATCTCGCCAAGCGTTATGAACGAAGAAATAAGTTATTCTTACAGCAGATAAATTGGCGTTCAAATGCAAAAGTATTACTCAAAGTATCTTTTTTCATGAATGGAACGAGCTAGATCCACGAGAATGATGTCACCCAATTTATCGCATGATATTATATATGAAAAGTGAACATGTTTCTCAATAGGAAATATTTTTTTATTATTTTATATGACTTTTTAATAATTTTTTTGAAAAATGTGCAATATCTCGAGAACGGTTCATGTTAGCGTTCTAAAATTTATGTCAATCGTTTTCTAATGAAAAATTACATAAGAAATGTCTATTTGCGTAACTCTATTAGAGGTTTTGATTTTTTGACGATTTTTTCAAAATTTTATTCGAAAATTTAGGGGGGCTCTGAACATTCGATTACGTATAGAAACAAAAGGCTTCCAGTGTTTACGGATTGTGATTTTTGTACCAAATTTGGTTTGAATCGGTCCATTCGTTCGTCAGTTATCGTCTCCACAGACTCACTGACACACGCACACACACACACACACACACATACTTTCACACACACACACACACACATCACTTCAAAAATGTTTGATTCGTGATCAGGGATGCTTGAAACGTGCTCTCCCGTCGAAAACTCGAATTCGAATTTTCGACCCCGTCACAATACTTTCCTCTTATACATTATGTATATAAGGAAAGTAATAATGGTTGATCGTAGAAGTAAAGTTAAATATGGAAAATAATCAACAACAAAAGAAAAGAATTAAGCTACGATTGTATGGAACCAGAATTTCACATATATATTTTCACAAAATAGCATATATCTTTCCACATATATATATTTTCACAAAAATGCAAAATTTAAATTTTCATAAAATTAAATTTTATTTCAATCTTTTATTCCTCAATGGAAAAAAAAGTTCAATTAGTAAAATTTGCACCACGGTTAGATAGAGCGAAATAAATTTACGCGGTACCCCTTGATGAAAAATTCACCGAGATATTCTAACTGTCGTTATTAAATATTTTTCGTTAGATTATAGGGGACGAGCAACAATTAAGTTATTCAAAATGAAATGGTAGCCAATTTAAATTGTCAGTTTTCCTGTTTTAAATAGATTTGTAGATGTCTGCCATATTTGACTGCAGGGTAAATTAGCTATTCACACTTGCAATTTAGGTAAAATGGAATAAGTTAAGAATTTCAATTATTGATATATTAGCGCATTTTTGATCTAAAGTTATGAGGTCTTTTACTTCTCTTATGAAGTGGTTTCTCTTATGAAGTCTATTATGTCTTTTACCCCTGTCTCAGCGCGGCGCGAATTTTACTAATTGACAGTTTTTGCTAGGGGTAGTATAAAATTTTGCATTTTTTATGACATTATCAGTTTCACTATCTTGATAAAATTCTCCTCTATTTACTGATTATTTTTTATATTTCACTTTATAATACACCTTTTAAACACTGTTCGTCAAACACCCGGAGTAAATCTAATGGAGGTGCTACCACAAAAGTCCTATCACTACTAATTTTTGTGAAAATCCGGAGAGAGAACTGTTTTTGTAAGATTTTGTTCTTCTCCTACTAAATCGTCTTCTTTTCCTCCACACATTGACTGTGATTTTACCTCTCAAACATTGATTAATAAGTGGAACGTTTGAAATGGGATGTGAAAATATCAGATAACAGTAAGTGCTTTGGTTGACCACAGGATGACAGTCTACGGATGACCAAGTGCGACTGATTAATATTGCTTTAGAGAGAGTATCAGAAAGACCGATATGTTTAGATATGTGGTAGTGAATAAAATGGGTTAGTGTCAAAATTACACCTTTTTTTTGGCTTATACACAAATATATATATATATATATATATATATATATATATATATATATATATATATATATATATATATATATATATATATATATATATATTAGAAATATGTAATAACAAAAAATTATGTATTAATAAAAGAAAAAAATTCAAGTAATATTAACATCACCATAGAAGGAAATTCACGGCCATAATGCCGATAAGAGAAGAGAACAGCACCATCCCAAATTCGATGATTAGTCAGAGTTAAATTCCTCCTCAGGTCTGAGTATTTAACTCTAACTAACCCAAACACATGCCTGTTTCAGATAGAGCAATAGTACATTACTATAAATACTCCAACCTAGGCTACTGGCATCATAAAATGAAAAAATAAAAATAGGATACATTAAGAAAATTTGTATTACCATGCGGCATGAACCCTTCTTCTTCCACCACGTGTATACACGATCAACCTCAACAGCTTAATTATCTAGAAGCACCGGAAAGAACAAGTCGAAATTCTACCAGGGAGGCAGTACGAATGTCCACAGTAATACTCCCAGACCCGTCCAGTGAGTCTAAGCTGGAGACCAAACAAGCAATTCAGAATATGAACATCCATATATGCAATCCTGAATATGAACATGAATCAAAGAAGAAAATTCTTACTAAACAAGTAATTCATAGGAAAACTGGATAAACGAGAATGCCACTATACACCATTATAAGGGCGCTCAAATCGTAGTTCCAATACTGGCAAAAGTTACAATCTTTTTGCGAAAATAAAATTCAAAACATTAATTTTAATGCATCTTATTTTCCGATTTCTTGATTTTTCTAATTTTTTTGACTTTAATATTTTTCATTTTTATTTATTTATATAATTAATAAATAATTATATATAATTTTTTATTTTTTATTTATTTTATTTTTTTTATGTTAGCCACTATAACTGGGAAAGTTTTCTAGGATGTTATCGAGTGAAAGTTGATACACTGAGTTGATAATTTTAATAACAAACTTGGGAGGATATGCATTATTAGTCGCTGTACTCAATAATTCCATAATATATACATATAATTATCAAATTATAGAAATTTGCACAAATTGACTTCAAAAAACGAAATTTGATTTTTTATTCTTCTCCTTTTTAGAAAAACAGTTGCACCTTTTAACTTGAGCAGCAATTGCTTCTTTCGTTCATAGTGCTTTAATTTTCCATCAATCAATTCTTTGCTGGGGTGTATGTCGTCCCCTGCTATCCCCTGCTGGTGACTATAAATTTTACATTGGTAGTACAAAACGTACTGTTGGCATCCGTTTAGCAGAACATGCTCACGATGTCAAATCTGGTAAACGTTCTACGGCTCTTGCTCAATATGTGGTTAATGATCCATTTCTTCCCGTTTTTGAAAAACTTTCCTTTTGGTTCGTTGTAACAATCCACGTAGTATTTTTCTTTATGAATCCCTGTTTATTTATATTTATCGTGAATCAATTTATAATTTTGATCTTGCTCAAATTTTAAGTTATGCTTGGCGACTTATTCTCGACTCTGTGAAATTCAAACCCCTTAAAAATTATTTGTGACTTCATTCTCAGGAATATCATGCTTGACGTTTTTCTGAAATTTGTATTAGTTCTTTTCTTGCAATATTTTAAAATTCGTAAGCGTTTAAATTTATTTTGTAATTTCCGTGTATATTTCTTGTATTATTTTTAGTAAGTTCATTTGTCATTTTATAGTTTATGCAAATTTGCTTTAAACTGGTCTCTCTATATATAAACTTTCCATGTTTTTACTATTCATGTAACCACTGATGAAGGACGTATATACGTCCGAAAGCGCTCTGGCAGTTTTTAATACATGTTTTGTACGTCTTTTAGGATGTGTTAAATAAAAGACATTTCGTTTTTTAAAACGCTTTGTCCCTGCAGTATTTGAATTAGATTTTAGAGGGGGGCTACAATGGACAGTCATAGACAGCTTCAAAATAGGATTTCTGATTTTATCTGCGAAACAAACGTAATAAATTTAAATATTTTTGAGCTTTTAATTTAACATTAAAGGATTAACTATTTAAATAAATTGCTGATAATATCCTGCAAAATTCTGAATTGCTCTATTATACTATGTCTTAGCTTTTTAGTGATTGAAATGCTTTTATTTTTTCATTTCTCCTCTTCCTTAATTTATTCAAGAGATCATTTGTTTGATTTGTTTATAGTGTTTTACTGCTAAGATGTACAAATAATTCATAATATTTGTGCAAATACTTATTCAAATTTTATCAAACAAAAATTATGAGGTCAACTTTGATGACACTGCATAATGAAATAAGTTACTTTACTTCTGACCCCTGATGAATTAAAAAAAAATATAAGCGTCGGTGGCCTCGATTCCAGTCCGATGGAGCGAAATGCTTTTCCATGAATAATATTTTGTATGTTTTATGACCGATACATACATTTTTACGAATTTGAATAATATTCCGTACATTTTTACGAACGACTTGTCCGCATACTGCTCCTTCTTTTTCGATTTTGTAATAACAACTGTATTTTAGCGATGAAACAAACACTCCTGATGAAAGTAATTGAAATGAAAAAACATCGGTATAGTAAAGTTCAATAGGTTTATTTCAATTTTTCTGAATCATTTGTTTCGTTTACATGCTTTCAAAGAACTAAAAATTGCTCGCTAAATAATTTATAGCTAGCTAGGTCATAAATAGCGCTTTTAGTTTTCGCCCCAAATTCATCTGGAAACTCCGACCATAAACTTACTTTTTTTCTTCTTTTCTTTTTTTTTTTTTTAATGGCCAGGCACTTTGACCTTCGTCATTCGCCTTTATTACAGCGGCCAGAGTGTGAACCATTTAGCCGTCTATTGACGTTGCCCCAGGCGCACCAGAGGGGGCGGATCACATTGCGCCCCCAACACAAACATCCATGCCTTACGTGGGGCTCGAACCCACAACATGGCGGTCGAGCGATTGCTACGGAAACGCTTGCCTTCCGACCATAAACTTCACTTTAATATATTCAATTATTCTACTAACTTGATTTGAGGTATAAAAATTATATTTACTGACGAGATTTTACATTCAAGTTAATCTATAAACTTGCCTGGCAGGTCATAAATACGTACTCGAATACGTATATTTCTACCTATACTGTTCAAACCTCACTAATCATTAAACATCTTTAGAATCCCCAAGTTCATTTAATTTCCTATTTTTTTTTAAACAAAACAGAATGTTTCGTGCTTATGCACCAATATTTCACAATGGAGCAAGTAACCAGATTGAGCTGCAACAATTAATATTATATCTTTCATTTCTTTCTTTTATCTTTCTTTTCTTTTATTACACAACATTTCAAATATTATATCTTTCCCTCCCCTTGGGAAGCGCAGCTTAAAATATTAAAATATCGAAATTATAACCACTATACTTCAAAAACCAAGAAAGTGGTTCAAAATCCAAGTATATAAGAGCAATAAATTCTTACTTATTGTGTATAGCTATCACTTTTAGCTTTTAAAATATAAGCATTACAAACTTGAAAAAAGTATAATTTTTAAGCTTCTTTCACTTGATAAGACGATTACTCAAAAACTAAATATGCTGTTTTAAAATATAGATTTAAAAACTAAATATCCTCATACATATTTTGTCGCTTACTATTTATATCCATCTATTATACTTTCGAATATATTTTGAGTGAAAGTATGAAACATGAAAAAAAAAAAACTCATTTAGACAAACACATTTATAAGTGTGTTTTTTTTTCAAAAAAATAGAGATCGATCCAAAATCCAATTAAATACACTTGTAGGGCTTTCAAAGAGCTACAAATTCAAGCTTATTGTTCAAAGCTAGATGTTTTAGCTATTGAGATGTTATCATTACAAACTTGAAAAATGGAAAATTTTCAATCTTCTTCAACTTGACAAGGTGATCTCTTGAGAACTATAATAGATTTTTTAATAATACATATAGATTTTAATACTAAATTTCCAAGTACATATTTTCGTCGTTTAATATTTATATCAATATTTTATAATTTAAAATGAAAATAAGAAAAATGAAAGAAATACGCGCTCGGACAGATACTTTTTATGTTTTCTAGAAAAAAGTTCTAAATATTAAAATATTGAAATTATAATAAAAAAACCGAAGTACTATTTATTCGCAATAAATATAAAAAAAAAGAGTTACAGGCCATAGACGTCATAAAGACCATAGGTAAATATTTTCAACGGTTCTTATTTGGGCAGCCCTTAGTTTAGCCTAAAACGGATAACATTAATCTATGTCATAAAACATAAAACCCGCCTAAAAGGGGGATTCCCAATATTTGGCCGGTAAATGCTCGCCACATGGAAGGATTGAAATTATTAATTCCCTTGGAAACTCGCCAAAACTGTAACTAATAGCACATTTATTGCTGCCATTGCAGATAGCGACTATTCCATGCTGACGAACGCATAATAAGCGCGGAATCAGTCTATGGATACTGGTATTTGTAATGGGACTGTGTACTATTACTATATCTCCCTCAGAGAATGAGATTTCGAAAAATAAAATATGTGTTGTTCTTATCTATCGATAATGTTTTAGAAGTATATTTTATATAATAAAATAATGTTTTTTGTTTGATTTAGTTTCATCATTATTTGTCCCAAAAAACTCCAGAAAGCTGTACAAAATGAAATCGCAGCAAATTGAAAAAGGTGGAACAATTATCTATGATCCACATCCATATATAAATACATGACTGGCAGGTCCCAAACAGTTTTACTCACACACAAAGTCCTTGAGCCGGCCCTGTATTTATTCTTATTCTTTTCTACGATTTTTTTTTATGCCTATTGTGAAAAATGAACCACTCTCATTTTTGCGATTTACACCAGAATCTTTTTTTTTATCAAATCGCCAGGCACTTGACTTTCATCATTCGCCTTTGTCAGCGGCCAGAACGTGAACCATTTAGCCGTCCTAGGACGTTGCCCCAGGGGCACCAGAGGGGAGGGGGTGTCGGAGCACACTGCGCCCACAACACAAACATCCATGCCTTACGTGGGACTCAAACCCACAACGCGGCGGTCGAGCGATTGCTGTGGAAATGTTCGCCTTAACCACTCGACCACTGCGTCGGCACACCAGAATCTAATTGGTATGAACTAGAGTAACGCATAGATATCTTGGCTGACAAATTTCAGTAAAAATGGGTTTTGAGTCAGGACGCATTGCACACACATATATACGTTATGCAAAAATAGTTGGTTCGTGTTATACATAGATCGTACATTGTGTAAATTCACCGACAATTCAAAATAAAAAATTTAACCTCACTGCAATATTTTGACAATTCAATGCATAAGGATACTCTTTAATGTATTAGGGGTTATTTTAACATAACCATCTCAATAATTCAATGGATCTGTATCCATTGAATTATTGAGCAGGCTAGGATGGCTATCCTGCTCAGTACGTGAACAGACTAGCCAGAGATCAGTGCTTCGATTCCCGGCTGAATCAAGAGCTATTTGCAAATATAGTGAAAATAAAATAAAAATATATTCATCAGTTTTTTATGTATTAATAGTGCATTTTATATATTTAAAAAAAAAAGTATTTTCTACCCATTCATATCACCACACTTTCCCTTATAAAGACTAAAAACTTTAAAACGAAATTTATGCATATATAACTCTACAAGTTTATCACTTATGACACGAAAAATAATGTTACAACAAATACAAGCATTAAATATCCACAATTCAACAAATACGGTTGGACTATGCCCAAATAAACTCTGTTGCTGCTCAATCTTATAGGACTTACAGAGAGATTACAAGAGTCAAAAGAAGATTAAGAAGAATAAAACGTGTTGCTTGGAATGGTGAAACTTTAAGAAAAGGAATAACTTCTATTATTCTACTTTTCAAATGTTTAGGAAACTGTTATTAGTTTTTCTCTATTTTTCATAGAATGTGTAGAGAGAAAATTTTATGTTGGCGATAAAATTCTTACTACTGATTTTGATTAATCACAACCGAAAGTCAAAACTGCAAATACAAGTATTTGAAATTCAGTATAGCTGACGTAACTGAAACTTCAGTCAGTTACGAACTCGTATCTGAAATAGACTTGGATGCGATTTCATATTAGTAGTATATATATGCACGCAAATATTAAAAAGAGGTGATCCTGGAATAAATAAAGTTGATAAAGCATGTAAAAAACATGATATTGATTACAATAAAACAAAAGATACAAAAAAGAGACATGTTGCTGATCAAGAATTAATAAATGATTTAAATGCAATACAAGATCCCCACATTTCGAGAAAGAATAGCTAAAGGATTTTTTATTAAACCTATTATTAAAGCTAAAACAACTTTTGGGTTAGGAATTTCTCCTTCTATATATTGTGTCAAGTGTGAAAAGAAAACCGAAACTAAAAATTATCATGAAACTAAAAATATGGGTAAAGGTATTTGTATAATTTGTGGAAGTAAAAAGAATACTTTTTTAGGATTAAAGAGAAAAATTTAAAAGAAACATATTATAATCCAGAAACAGGTTATTGTGGTATTCAAGAATTAAAAAAAAAACAGGATTACCTAATGTTGAAGAATTTTTACATGAACAAGATGTATATACTAGATATAAACCTGCCATTCGTAAATTTAAAAGGAGAGTATATGTTCCAAATGGTAATAATCAATTCGACGCTGATTTGCTATTTATAAAAAATTATAGCAAATATAATGATGGAACTAATTATTTGTTAACAGTTATAGATGCTTTTAATAAATATGCTTGGGCTTTCCCTATAAAAAGAAAACTTTTATCCTGCATATATATACTACTCATATTTAAAAATCCACTTCAAAATCTATAGCGAATTTAACCTTACAACGTATCGGAAACTATTATATTTCAGATTGATAAAAGTGTTGGAATAAACAAAGTTTGTATAAATGCTGTAAAATTTATGACATTCTATTTAGATGTTTGCGCATCTGAATTTAAAATGTTGATCATTTTTTGTGTAAGCGGCATCATATTTATCAGATTGTTGCCTAATTGAATTTATGATATAAAATTTTATTTTCCTTGTGTACTATTAGCTTTATATAAAAATTCTCAAATAATGGCAGGGTTAGAGTTAGGACGATGCGAGTAAGGCAACTAACTGTCTTGAGCCTTACGCTCTCAAGGTCCTCGGCCAAACAACACACGCGATTTTTCCCACTTAATTTTAACATCAAAAACTCGAAAACAAAATGATGGCATTTTTTTATTCTTAAAGTTTGGAAAATGGAAGAGAAAAACCGCAAACGTCCTTTATCCAAAACCAAGAAAGGAAAAAGGCGTTTACAAATATAACTGTACCTTTTTGATATACTCGTTTTTCAATACCCTATATAAAGTACTTTAGGAAACATTTTTCTTTTTTGCACTGAGGAGAAGGGTAATTGAGTCACCCTCTATGTATTAGCCTTTGGCCTCTGGAACACTATCGCTGGGTCTGCACAAATGGTTTTCTTTTATTGTGCACAAATGTATGTTGAATAAAAATTTTAAAATATTTTGAATTAAAAATGTTAATATTTTAAAGTTATAAATTTAATGAATTATAATTTCAAGAACTCGATTTACAAAATAAAGATATTATGTTAAAGAGAGAAACATGTCTGCAATTTATCATCGGGATATTCTGATATACCGTTAAGAAAACATTTAATTATTTTAATGAATTAATTACAGTTCGTATCAGTGCTTTATGTGTCAAATACCGTAAATTACAATTTTTAGTTTGAATCTGCACTCCTCCCCCCTCTAAAAATAAACAACATTTTTCACAATAAAAATGTTTCACATTTCACAATTCTGTCTTAAACATTTCTTCAAATATTTCGATTTGAGTTGAGTTTTAAGTTACTTAAAAGTTCCATTTTCTGATGAAACATGGTTTCAACATTTAGTTTTGCACAGTATAAGTTAACTACAGTTGTAATATACAAATCCGTCCAAACTGTTGTGTAAAATAAGCCGAAATTAACATACTTCGTTTGTAAGAAGCATGAAGAGTTAATTAAAAGTATTAATCGGTTTCGGAGGTAAAAATCAGTCTATTTCTTCAGGACAAAAAAAACCAAAGCAACTGCACCAGCAAAGGTAAGAAGGCATGCATGGAAGGAAGCGAGGTAAGCAAATGTAAGAAAGTGTGTAAAAAAATATTTGCATCACCTGATCCAGGAAGAAAATCAACGTCAAAAGGAAAATAGAAAAAGAAAATAGAAAATAAAATAAAAAAAGAAATAGAAAATAAAATAGAAATAGAAAAAAAATTGAAAAGGAAAAATCCCTCAACCTAAACTGCCCCAGTGCTCACGCGGAGTATGGGCACTTTAAATATGTGGGTCCGTAAGTCCTTCCGAGAGATTGGCGGTAAGAGAAGATTGTACAGTCCCTATGGATGCCGCCCCACTGGGTTCCGGTCTAAATTGGATGCCACTTCCCGGCCGTCCAAACAGGTATCTTACACCTTCGGGTAGGCCGGACAGTCTGGGTCCAAGAAGTAGAAGAAGGTAAAAAAAGAAATTAAAAGGATTCAAAACGCTGTAAATAAAATTTCGAACTTAAAGGCAAAAAAAAAAGCCTTCTTCAGAGCTAACAAGAAACTGGACTTGTACTAAATCGAGCAAGATCGGCATATGTCGGTATAATAGCAAACGTGTCTGAAGGTAGGAGAAAGGTTATTAGCGGAGTACGAGAAAAAATAAAAGGAGATAAAACCGAGGAGGAAGAAACGAGTTGCAGTATGCTACGAAGGAATTGTAAAACCAAACATGAAAGAAATAATAGCAGAAATCAATGAATGGATGGACAAGCTATGGAGGAATGTGAATGGCTAGCAGAATGGCTCGAGGCAATTGTTCATTGAGTAAAACTAAACCTAAGTGTTCTACAATAAACTAAACCAGTTTCGGATGCAACATAAAGAGTTTAAACCAGCCATATAAACAATTACGAAATACTAGTAGAAAATAACCTAATGCTTCGAATCAATTTCACTAAATGCGTAAAAAAATTATTTCATATTACTATAAAAAAACATCAGTTTGCAGAAAACTAAGAAAATAAAAAATATGACAAAAATATAGGGAGATCACTATATTTATCGACAGAATACTGTTTTGCTTTTGCTGGTGTGGTTGTTGTTTCTTTCTAATAAATGAATTTTTCTTTTTTTTTATCTTCCAAAACGGTTGATAGTTTTATCCAAAAATTTATGCTCTTAAAAACGAAGTATATTAATTTCAGAAGATTTTAAGCATCATTTCAAGAGAAATTTTATATCGTGTAAAACGTCTTACATCAAATGAAAATCTTTGTTACATATGGAATAGCTATCGCTGTTTAGTTGTTACTTGGAAATCTTGAAAATAGTTGTAAAGAACCTTGCTGTCTCAACCGGGAATCGAACAAAGGATCTTCGTTCTAGTCAGCCAACGCTCTTCCGTTGAGCTACTGGGACGGAATAGCAAGTTCATCATTCAGCAAAAATATTCGCTAAATAAACGTTCGCTAAGTGGTGATTCAACTGCATTTACTAGGCGTGACGTCATAGAGCAATCGCTGCCATACAGAACGACAGCAAGATATCTGCTTAACTCTATTTTTATTCAAAAACTCCATTTATCATTTATTATTGCATTTGAGCACTCAATTAGCTTCGAAGATTCGAAAGACGACGCGAGTACATCCCGATAAATCGATCGATTCATTCCATGGAGCGGGTGATAAATGGAAATTTTGTTCATCCTCGAAAAAAAAAAATTCTATTCTATACGATTTACCGAGATTCGCGATAGAGTGGCACGACTGAACAAACTCGTGCAGTTAATGTTTTGTAGAAAGTAAATTGTTTTGGCTTGATTATATACTTAAGACAAGCCGATATCTGTCGGGTTGTACCGATAGAAGACAAATTTGGCAACTTTGGTGTCAAATTTAGTTAACTTGGTTATAGATTTACTTGGTTATAGATTTAGCGCGATATTGACAATTGAACGACAATTTCGAAACGTCGCCAAGTTGGCGATAATTTAAAATCTCTGAAAATTACATTTTAGTTCTTTCATAACCCATGTCGTTTTTGTGGGACATATTAATTTATCATTCGTAATTCAAAACATTGCGAGTTTCAGTGTTTGTGGTGCAGTTATTTATATATATATATATATATATATATATATATATATTTGGGGGGGGGGGAGAGTATGGGTCGTATAGAATATGCATTTTGTTAAGGAGGCGTTGGGGGCTCGTAAAATACTTCCGTTTTGTTAAGTTGTCGTACACAATTTTGTCTTACAACGGGGTCGTACAGAAATAAGTGATATTGACCATGTGAAACACGTAATCTGACGTGTCCAGGAATTTTAGGAGTGCAAATCCAGGCGGTGGATGAGAGGGGAGAATGCTTTCATTAATTTTGGGCGCCTTGTAATAAGAATGATTAATGTCAAGTACAAATAAAAAAGTCAATATCTCTGTCTGTCTTTCCATTCGTCTCTGCTACGTTGCTATTTGGCGATAAATTTGGCATAATATAGCCACCTGAGTAACTTTTGCGAAATATTGCCAAGTTGGCGATAATTCAATATTTGCGAAAATTAAATGGTATTTCCATGATAATCCCTGTCGCTTTGTGATATTTATTAAAAAAATATTTTAAATTTAGAATAGAGAATCTCACTGCTAGTGGAACAGGTGCGCTTTGTTAGGAGGAGGTTGTACTAACAAAATGCGATTACTTTACAACCTACGAGGTTGTAAAGTAATCGCATTTTGTTAGGGAGTCATAAGGTAATCGCGGCATGTTAGGGGATTGTATAGTAATTATGTTCTGTTATGGTGTTGAGTAGTAATCCACATAATATATAAACGGACGTGGTAGCCCAGTGGTTAGCGCGCTGGAATTGTACTCGGTAGGCCCGGGTTCGAGTCCAGCCACTGCCAAAACTGCCGCCATGTTCACGCGGAGTACGATCACGTTAAACATGTGGGTCCGTAAGTTCTCCCGAGAGGTTGGTGGTAGGGGAAGGAGGGTACGGTCCCTGTGGTTGTCTCCCCCACTGTGTTCCGGTCTAAATTGGATGGCACTTCCCGGCCGTCTAAACAGTTACCTTACACCTTTCTGGTAGGTCGAACGGCCTGGATCTCAACATAATATAAACTGCACTGACTAACTGACTAAGTGAGAGGGTGGGGTACCAAAAGTATGGAGAATATGGAGAAAAAAATCTAAAATTTCAAAAAATTCGAATTCGAAGTGGCGGAGAAAAGGAATAATAAAACACTCAAAACCACTATATGCTTAATTATCCAGCACTTCCACTCTTGTTAGAATCTTGGTTTGAACCCCGTTCGATCCGTGTCAGCTTTCAGATGAACGAATAAAATCGAAAATTTTAAAAATTCAAACTAACGGTGACGATACAAAAGGCTTTTCAAAAAACTTATACCACTTTGGCTCTCAAAAATAAATAAATACACAATTTGATATCCGTTCTCTGGCAACACTAAAAATTGGTTATCAACTACTTTGATTAAGAATGTAGGCATGGAGTTAGAAAGAAGGAGATAAAATTCCTATGGATGAAAAGTTTGAAAATGCCATAATGCTTTGAGAATTATATCTAGGTTTCCCTAGTGTTAGTAAAGTAGCTGTTATTGTTCGTTGACACAACAGAAAGGCGTAGTATTTAGTATATGTATTTTTTATTATGTTTAAATTAAAGGTTCCCTTATTATGAGTATAATTAACCGGTATTTTTGCATAGTTATAGGATTGAGTACAGAATATAGGAAGATAAAAATAAATTGAAAGGCAAAATAATTTTGAATACGTAGGAATATTCTTTATTGTTTCAGTTTAACTTTGCATTGCGCTAATAATTTATTTTTACAAAATTGCCAGTTTAAATAAATATTTTAGACCTTTCATCGTAGAAATGCTGCAATGCAGGACTACTTATCTTAACCCAGCGCCACCTGAATTATTGTCTCAAACGATATTGATGTTTTCTTAATATGAAGTTTAAACTCTTTACTTTTACCTCCATGAGTGTAGGTACACATTTAGTGAATACTAGCCATTGAGAACTAGCAAAACGCGTATGAAATGGCTAGTTTATCATGTTGATCGGAAAGGTACGTTATCCAGGAATTTAAAAAGCAAGCGCTTGGGGGAAATCTATATCATAAAGATGGGTGAGATTGGCTGATTAATAAAGATTGAATTACACAGCCCAAACTCTCCGGCCACACATTAAACTACCGTAAGCCCTAGGGTTGGCTGTGTGGTCTGGGCCTTCAACAGCCCAAATTGCTAAAGGTACAAAATTGAAACTTTGTATACGCTTGGGACTTGGCCTATAAGTAATGAGAAAAATCTCAAATCTTGGAATTTTGTTTGGAAAAATTGTATATCGCAAAAATTTCTTGTTTTAACATTTTTAGCTATAACTTAAAAACGATTAGACGCACAAAATCCATTTTTATGCCACCATGCACGAAAAAATATATCCTAAAATAACTCTATTGGTGTACAGTCAACCGTTCTTGAAGTATTTTAATTTATAGTTACAGCAAAAAGAATAACGTATTTTATGAAAGAATTTATGTATAGTTTTTTATTCCATTGTGATAACTGGTAACTGAGTTACGTTTCAAATACCGTTCGTTGGCTATTCATCAAATCAAACTATTGAAACACAATGCTATAATTCATTGATTTCTACCTTTAAATGTCTGAAACGGCAACATATAGTGATCAAAGGTAAAATATGGTTTTACATTTCCCAATTTCCATGTTAATAGAACTAAATAAAATATTTATGTTTAAATTCTAAGTGGTATTTCTTGTTTTTCGACTCAGACCGTCTGTCCTACCCAAAGTTGTAAAGTATATGTTTGGATGGTCGGGAAGTGCAACCCAATTTAGACCGGAACCCGGTAGGGGCGGCATCCATAAATATCGTACCATCTTTTCCTTACCACGAACCTCTCAGAAGGACTTACGGACCCACATATTTAACGAGCCCGTACTCCACGTGAACACGGAGACTGTTTGGGCAGAGCAGGGAATCGAACTCGGATCGTTCGAGTGCAGTCCCCTCGCGCTAACTACTAAGCCCAGTAAATGCTTTTTGATATTCAGAACCTTTATTAGATATATAGGTATCACATTTATTGACCACTAGACAATTTGCTCGAGCACAGCTTCGAAGGAAATCGGCTACCATTTTGTATAATTCTCTAAACTCCTACATATGGTGAGTTTAATATTTAACCATGAGATATTTTTTAAACGTGTAGAAAAAGTTCTATTGCAGCCACAAATTGTATTTACCTCTACCGAATAGCACCAACTGAATTTCGCGACTCCATTTTCTATATTCATTGTCCCATGGTGGTAAAAGCAAGTAGTTTAAACTTCATATTAAAAAAACGCCAATATAGTTTGAGACAATAATTCAGGTGGCGCTGGGGTAAGATAAGAAGCCCTGCGTTGTAGGCATTTCTATGGCGAAAGGCGTGAAATATTCAATTTTGAAAAATAAATTATTAGCGCAGTGCAAAGTAGAATTGAAACAATAAAGAAAATTCCTACGTATTCAAAATTATTTTACCTTCCAATTTATAATTATCTCTATGTATTCTGTACTCTATATTACAATTATGCAAAAATACTGGTTAATTATACTTATAATTAGGGAACCCTTAATCTAAAAATAATCAAAAATACATATAATAAATGCTACGCCTTTCTGTTGTTCAGACCCAGACCGTCCGACCTACCACAAAGGTGTTGTTGTTGAGACTCAGACCGTCCGACCTACCAGAAAGGTGTAAGGTAAGTGTTTGGACGGCCGGGAAGTGCCACCCAATTTAGACCGGAACCCAGCGGGGAGGGCATCCACAGGGACCGTATCCTCCTTCCCCTATCACCGACCTCTCGGAAGGACTTACGGACCCACATGTTTAACGTGATTGTACTCCGCATGAACACGGCGGCAGTTGTGGCAGCGTGCAAATCCAGCACGCAAACCACCGGGCTACCGCGCCCGAAATGTGCCAACAGCACGCGGTGTTCCCAGGTGGTCACCCACCCAATTACTAACCGCGCCCGATGCTGCTTGACTTCGGTGATCTAACGAGAACCGGTGTTTTCAGCACGGTACGGCCGTTGGCCCTACCACAAAGGTGTAAGGTAACTGCTTGGACGGCCGGGAAGTGACACCCAATTTAGACCGGAACCCAGTGGGGAGGCATCCACAGGGACCGTACCCTCCTTCCCCTACCACCAACCTCTCGGAAAAACTTTTGGATCCACATGTTTAACGTGATCGTACTCCGCGTGAACACGGCGGCAGTTTGGGCAGTGGCGGGAATCGAACCCCGGCCTACCCAGTGCTATTGCCGCATGCTAACCACTGGGCTACCGCGCCCCTACGCCTTTCTGTTGTGTCATCTAACAATAGCAGCTACTTTACTAACACTAGCGACACCTAGATATAATTTCCAAAGCATTATGGCATTTTCAAACGTTTCATCCATAGCAGTTTTATCTCCGTTTTTCTAACTCCATGCATTGTCCTTTATTACATCTTAAAACTCAATTACCGGCGAAGAAAAGCAGGACGATGTGTACACTCATCTGCGAAAATCGATCCAATCTGTCTACGAGAATGATGAATGGTCTTTTTTATATTCCAACATTTAAAAAAAAAATTTTTTTTTAATCTCTGCGTTAATTTGGAGATAAGGTAACTGAAAGAGGTGACTTTTCTGCAAGAATTATTTTAATTAGTTTTTTAAAAAATTAAGAATTGTGTTTGGTTAATTTATTATTGACAAATTTATTATTTATATTTAGTTAATTTATTAATTACATTTAGTTAATTTAGTTGTTTTTAGTTAAATTATTAATAACATTTAGTTAATTCATTAATTACATTTAGTTAAGTTAGTTAAGCTAGTCAGTTGTTTAAAGTTAGTTGATTTTTGTTAATTTACTAAATTTTATTTTACTACTTTTAGTTAATTTAGTTAGTTGTTTTTGGTTAAATTATTAATTACGTTTAGTTAATTCATTAATTACATTTAGTTAAGTTAGTTAGTTGTTTTCAGTTAGTTGATTTTAGTTAATATACTAAATTTTACTTTACTACATTCAGTTATTTTAGTTAGTTGTTTTTAGTTAAATTATTAATTACGTTTAGTTAATTAATTAATTACATTTAGTTAAGTTAGTTAGTTGTTTTCAGTTAGTTGATTTTAGTTAATTTACTATTTGCATTTTATTTACAAACTTTTACTTTCATCACTATACAATCGTAAAAAAATTAAAAAACCCTTATATCTGCTGGAATAAAGCCAACATTATCCGCCTGACTAGGCTATGTTCTATCCATTCATCAACTGAGACAATTATCTTGACCTCTATGTTAAAGAGCTCTATATTCTCATACTTAAGACGTTCGAGACGGTGTCGTTCCCGGCGTCGCCCCTGAGGACCTATGACTACTGTTGTTGTTGTTGTTACCCAGACCGTCCGACCTACCAGAAAGGTGTAAGGTAACTGTTTGGACGGCCCCTATGACTACTGTATCGAACCTGATAAATAAACTTAATGTATACAACATAAAAAGTGCACTTACAAAGCTTAATTTATGTAACATTAAAAATACACTTACAAAATTGTAATTTATATAACATAAAAAATACACTTACTCTTCTTCAGTGGATTTTATTGAAGCATTCTAAGCATAAAGTGAAATAGAATCTATATTGCGTTGAGCGCGTTATCTTCTGTCTGTATTCTACATGGTCAAACATCCATTGTGTGCTCTCTGCCGGCTGAACGGAAAGTGCGAGGGTAGGTTAAAAAGTAATGCATACATGCTTGTACAGCGCGAACAAAAACAAATAGCAAGATCGGGCAAAAAGGACATTAAATTACAAATCTTAGTTTCAAAATCACATATTTATTTTTCATCATAGTCACCTTTAAAGCTAACACATTTCTCCCAACGTGTAACAAGTTTTTTCATTCCGTCACAAATTCAAAAATTCTTCCGACTTTTCTCGAATCCAGGACTTGTCAGCTACCTTCACCTCATCGTCCGAGGTGTAATGATTACCCTTGAGGTCTCTCTTGAGTAGAGGAAAAAAATAAAAATCACAAGGCGCAAGATCGGGGGAATAAGGAGGGTGTGGAATTGGTTCAAACTTCAGGTTTCGCAGAGCCTCTCCAGTTGCGCGCAAAGTGTGTGGACGAGCGTTGTCATGTTGCAAAGACACGTTCCTTGGATATTCCAATATGGTTTGCGATACGCTTTTGACTGATTCGCCGGTCATTTTGAATCAAATCGTCGACGAGTTTGCGATGTTTATCGTCTGTGGCAGTGATCGAACGCCGCTGCGTTTTTCATCAACAATTATGGCTTTTCCAGGCTAGCAATCACGAAATTTTATTATCCATCGATTTACAGTGGACTTATCAACAGCATCGTCACCATAAACAGCCTTTGAATGACGACGAATCTCAGTAGGAGTCACTTTTTCAGCAGTTAAAAATTTGATAACAGCACGTTGTTTAACTGGCGTTGACATAGCACCAGAACACGTCTCCATACTTCCGCTTCTCGAAATACACTGGATAAACGCAACGACCTCAAACCTGCGCATGCGTATTGAGGGGGAATGATACTTCCACACGCTACCTGGCACGCTTCTGAAGGTCATTTCGTTCGCGCTCTACAAGCATGTGTGCATTGCATTTCAGCCTACCCTCGTATATCAAAATCGGCTCCGTCTCGAACGTGTTAACATTTCAAATTGAAGAGCCACTTCTGTTATGACCGAAATTGTTGTCATAAAATGCAGGGTTCTTGGCAAGATAGAAACTTTTTCTTTTCAGATCAAATTTCAAGGGTCAAGTCGTGTGACAAAAGTTGATAAATACTGTATTAAATCTAAGCATGTACGTATAAGATCCTTTGGCACCACTGTACAGAATTCTATTCTAAGGGGGAAATCAAACCACCAATATCCTGATAACCAATCAGCAATATCCATTGAGATACAGAATATTTTAATCTTTGAGAATGTAGCATCACACATAATTACTAATTTCCTGTTCAAAGCTTCTATTTAACAGCGGAATCCATTACGACTTTCCTGGTCCGACAAGTTGATAACAATTGCAATAAATGAAACTGCTGCTTGTGAGAATATAATTTCCCAATTGTTCCGTGAAGGAATCAGGCATAGAGAAATTAGGTAACTACAATTGCTTCTAGGAACATTTGAGCCCTCAAAAACAGTGTGCTAAAAAACAACTCTCCGTAACAGTCCTAGACACAATTGTAGTCACAAGATTTTCCTATGCCTGCTTTGTTCAAGGAAGTATTAGAAAGTTATATGATAAGTACTTCTGCAAATATGTCCGTCCAAACAAATATACCTTACACCTTCGAGTAGGACAGAAAGAAAGGTAAGGACAGAAAGAAAGGTAAGGACAGAAAGAAAGAAAGTTAAGGATAGAAAGAAAGAAAGTTAAGGACAGAAAGAAAGAAAGTTAAGGACAGAAAGAAAGAAAGCTATCGATAGTAGTTCCACGTCGATTGATAGAGGACGCTCTTATAAATGATCGATAGAGGACGCTGCTATAGATGATAGATAGGGGGCCTTCCTATAGCAAATTGATAGAGTGTGCTCCTATATAACCTAACACTATTGCAAACATAATAGTGTTTGTAACTCCACTATGGGAGCGCCCTCTATCGATTGACGCAGAACTACGACAAAGCTGGGATTAGGGTCTTGGTATGAATAAAAATAGTATTAGAAGATCAAAATAATCTAATCCAAGAGCTACAAGCGTTCATGGAAGGTCCAGAAAAATAGTACGATCCATAAAAATAGCCAGATGCGATCCGGAGAATAGAACTTACCACTTTTTGCAAAATAACCCGTAAAGTAAAAATCATCAAAATCTGAAATATAAGACCGAATACGCTGAAATGTATTAATGAATTTTATACATAAGTTTAGCAATCAATTTTTAACAACCAACCCCATTACTGTAGGATTGACAATTTATAGATATTAAGGTTTTTGGAATTTTGAGGAGATGAAAATGTTTTTCATTGCAGTTAGAAAATTATTTGATGAAATTTCTTAATATTTGGTAGACCTTGTGAATTGCCCTGACATTGATTAAACTGTTATAGCTTTTAGAACTAGCCGTCAAATACACTTAAAAATAGAACTAGCCTATTTTGCGAAATGGCTCGCAAAACCGTCAGAGTCTTAAATGACCTAAGCATCATAAAAAAAGACTAAGTTCATTAAATATTTGTTTTTAACAATTTTTTAACGAAGAAAGGCATAAGGCCAACTCCATTACTTTAGAACAAACCATTTTCGTTTTATTTAATGTCTTTGGAATTTTTAGGAGATGGCGACGCTTGAAAATGCATTAAGCTGCCTAATGGAAGAGAACACTTATTAAATCAACAAATAATGAAGACTTAATTGAAACAACAAATTAAAACAACAAATAATAAAACCAAGTAATGTAATTATCCGTGTCAATTTTATTTATGCTGCATAATTAAACTCATTACATTTTTGATTGCCTATTAAACAAAAAATTTCACTCCAATAACCCGTCAATTAATAATGTGAGTAAATGGATTAAAAATTATCAAAAGATAAATTTAATATTAACAAATTAAAAAAATTATACGACTTTGTTAAAGAAAATAAAATTAATTTTTGCTCCACGATTAATGTTATAATTATCAACATAATATCAACTCTTAGAATTTGGTTAGTTATTTTAATAAATATTATTTCAAATTTTCATCTTGTTTCTAATATTGTTACGTATTTAGAGTATATGGTAATATTGTTCTGAAGAACTTAATATATAGGACTTTTATATCATAAATTATAATATATTATTTATTTCAATCACTATTATTGTTGTATAATTTTGTTAATATAATGTATATTTTTATGTTCTTCATTATTATGTATTGTATATGTTTGTCAATGTAACATTTCTTGAAATCAAAATAAATCCAAGCCTATAACCTGTAGTTAGTAAATCTCATATCCAGGTCTAATGGCAATGGGTTGTGTGAATTGCCAATTTCAGTCATTAAACTCAATTTCATAGATTATGAATTTGAGTCTGTATGAAAAGTCATGTATCATCGACATCGGATTTTTATGTTCAAAAACCTTTTCATATTTTATTGCGCTACAGTACTTAATTATCCTAGAAAAGGAAGATAACAAGTTCACATCAACCAAAAATCGATCAGATTTATCTGTAAAGAATGATAAATGGACCTTTTCCCCCCATCACTAAAAATATTCTCCGATTCTCTGCGTTTTTTAGAGTTCCACGTTGAATGGTAAACTTGCATAATTACATACATCAAGTTCATGGATAGTCAGTAGCATCGTCAGAAAAAATTAACTGAAGTGCGTTCTTAACTCGACATTCTCATGCCAAAATCCAAACTGTTTTTTTTTTTCAAATTTTACAAGAAACATTTTAAAAAATAAGTATTGTGTCTCCGAGTGATTACAATTATAGCGTGTTACCCTTCACTTTAAAGAGCTTGAAAAAAATCTTTCGATTGATACCGTACCAATGTGCCCCCTTCTCTCAGGCAAGGGCAGATCCAGGATTTTCGTGAGGGGGTGGGGGGTGGGGGGTTAGTGTGGGGGAATTACCAGGGATCTTTCTGATATTTTCCTGCAAAAGGAAATGGTTTGTTATTTTCAAATTCTGGATATACTTTATTTATAAAAAACATTTTTACGGAAAACGATTATCATATTGCTATTTAATTCCATGAAATAACACAATATATCTATTACAATTAACTGAGTACAACAGAACAAAAAAAATAACATTTTTTTGGTTTTTCAAGAATTTTGAAATTTCTTTAACAATTAGATAACCTTATACTTTTAAGTAATACTTACTTTCACTAAAGAATATTCAATTTGTTATTAAAAGCTAATAAATCGAAACTTTTCGAGGGGGCGCGCGAGCTCCGACTCCCCTTTGGATCCGTCCCTGCCCCCAGGAGGAGGTTAGTCGCCTCAGAGGGGATTAATGACGTAACAAATAAAAAAATCTGATGTGGGCAACATATGACTTTCCTTATATAATATAATGAATTTATTACTTTTACAGTAAAAAAATAGGTTTTTCTTATAGTAGATACTAATATTCTTTCCAAGACATTGAATTTTCGACAATTAGTCGTCATTTTCATTGCTTTAGCGTCATTTTTATCCATTTGGCGAGATTTTCGTTAATTTGGCAACATTTCAAAAAGTCGCCAGAATGGCGACATTCCGCCAAATCTCGCCAAGCGTTATGCACTAAGAAATAAGTTATTCTTACAGCAGATAAATGACTATTAGCGTTCAAATACAAAAGTATTACTCAGAGTATCTTTTTTCATGAATAGAACGAGCTAGATCCACGAGAATGATGTCACCCAATTTATCGCATGGTATTACATATGAAAAGTGAACATGTTTATCAATAGGACATATTTTTTTTTATATGACTTTTTGATATTTTTTTTAAAAATATGCAATATCTCGAGAACGATTCGTGTTAGCATTCCAAAATTTATGTCAATCGTTTTCTAATGAAAAATTACATAAGAAATGTCTATTTGCGTAACTTTATTAGTAGTTTTGATTTTTTGACGATTTTTTCAAAATTTCATTCGAAAATTTAGGGGAGTTCTGAACATTCGATTGTGTATAAAAACAATAGGCTTCCAGTGTTTACGGATTGTGATTTTTGTACCAAATTTGATTCAAATCGGTCCATTCGTTCGTCGGTTATCGTCTCCACAGACCCAGTGACACATACACACACACACACAGACATCACTCCAAAAATGTTTGATTCGTGATCAGGGATGCTTGAAACGTGCTCTCCCGTCGAAAACTCGAATTCGAATTTTCGACCCCGTCACAATACTTTCCTTATACATTATGTATATAAGGAAAGTAAAAATCGTATCTCGGCTATTTTTTACAAAACAATGATTGAAATTATTAAGTCCCGTGATCATTGAGCTATAAATAAACACTTTTATGTATGATTATGCCAAATTGTGTTCTATGCTGCCATGATAAAATATATATAATTTCGAATAAATTTCGAAATTTTACCTCGAATTTTAATAGATTCTATCTCGTTCTAGATTATTTGATAGCAAAGCTGGATATAAAGTTTCGTGAAGTGAAAACAATACTTTCTCTATACAATATTACATAGCATAAGAAAGTAAAAATTAGGGAAAGGGGTGCAATACAAAATTTAGAGTTCTCAATTCTCCAAATATCATTTCTCGAAACCCTGGAACTTTTAAACCTTTACATTTTAATATGAACAATCAAACATTTTGCAATTACAAAATTTTAAAAATTATTGCTAGATTGTCCAATATTATAATT
This sequence comes from Amaurobius ferox, assembly GCA_951213105.1. Taxonomy (NCBI): domain Eukaryota; kingdom Metazoa; phylum Arthropoda; class Arachnida; order Araneae; family Amaurobiidae; genus Amaurobius; species Amaurobius ferox. Next base: position 78,410,681 of record OX578150.1, read on the forward strand.
TTGTATATTTATACGTATTACAAAAAGTTTATGTTACTATGGGTGAAAAGGTGGAATTTATGATTTTTATTAGATAAAAAAGATCCATAGTTCATAAAACATTTATGACAGGTACTGATATAAATCTTCAAGGAAACTTTCAGACTCATTATATGCCTTTATAAATTAGTATATCTTAATCCATGGAGTTAGAAAGAACGAGATAAAACTCGTAAGGTTGAAACGCTATAATACTATACATCTTATATCTAGGTGTCGCTTGTGTTCGTAAAGTAGTTGCTATTATTAGTTTACATAACAGAAAGGCGTAGTATATATGATATATATTTTTGATTATTTTTAAATTAGTGGTTCCCTAATTATGAGTATAATTAATCAGTATTTTTTCATTGTTGTTGGATAGAGTACATAATATGTGGTGATAAAGATAAATTCAAAAGTACAAAAATTTTGAATACTTAGGAATATTCGTTATTGTTTCAGTTCTAATTTGCATTGCGCTAATAATTTTTTTTTACAAAATTAACAGTTTAAATAAATATTTTAGATCTTTCGTGATAGAAATACATGCATTGCAGGACTAATTATCGTACCCCAGCTCCACCTGAATTATTATCTCAAACGATATTGGAGTTTTCTTAATATAAAGTTGTAAATCCTTACTTTTACCTCCATGCCCCAATCCTTTTATGGTAGTCAAAAATATTTCCGTAAAAGTTCTCAAAATGATCACTCAATGGATATTTTTATTTCTCTTCTTGTTTAATTGGCAGTGGAATTTTGATTGAAATGCATTCCTTAAACTTTTAATTTACACTGTATATAGCGAAATGCAAACAAGTGCAAATTACACTGGAACGGATTGGGTATATGAAGAGGATTATGACACCCTAAAACCAACCTCTTTGCAACACCACTGTACACAGAGAAATGAAAATAAATGAAAATGATACTGTAACGGAATGGGTCTATGAGGAGGGTTGTGACTCCTAAAACCACCCCTTTTACACCACTGTATATAGGTAAATGCAAAAAAATGCAAATTATACTGGAATGGATTGGGTCTATGAGGAGGGTTATGACTCCTAAAACCAACCCCTTTGCAACACTACTGTACATAGAGAAATGCAAATAAATGCAAATCATACTGTAATGGAATGGGTTTATGAGGAGGACTATGACTCCTAAAACTACTCCCTTTACATCACTGTACATAGAGAAATGCAAATAAATGCAAATTATACTGAAAGGGATTGGGTCTATGAGATGGGTAATGACTTATGAAATCAACTCCTTTGCAACACCACTATACATAGAGAAATGTAAATACGTGCAAATTTTACTGGAACGGATTGGGTGTATGAGGAGGGTTATGACTCCTAAAACCAACCCCTTTGCACATAGAGAAATGCAAATAAATGAAAATTATACTGTAACAGAATGGGTCTATGAGGAGAGTTATAACTCCTAAAACCACCCCCCGTCACACCACTGTACATAGTGAAATGCAAATAAATGCAAATTATACTGGAAATAATTGGATCTATGAGGAGGGTTGTGACTCCTAAAACCAACCCCTTTACAACACCACTATACATGGAGAAATGCAAATAAATGCAAATTATACTGTAACGGAATGTGTCTCTGGACATGCATATTACATCCTTAAGGGGTGAATGTGACGCACATAGAAGCCACCTATTCCTCAAACAATCCTATTCTATCAGAGTTAAGTGTTGATATGCATGAAGCAAAAAATTGAAGAATTGTAATGGAACCTACTTACAGGGATCTCGGATGTAGCGAAGTATTGGCTATTACGATTTGCTTTCTATCATGACGGATCTGCAAGACTTTTATAACGTTAAACGTATCACTTATAGCTAACAATTAAATATATATACATAAAATATTGCAAAGTTTGAAGTGTGGGAGAGGTAAAGAATAATTATTTTCATGTAATTTCTTGGAATAAAAGCAAAATCCCAGAAGCTGCAATTAGTTTCTTAACAAAGATTTATCCCCAGATACTTTGAACCTGAACATTCTCCTCAACACTCCCAGATACTTACAGATAGTCTAAACACATGAACCAGCAAATTGTTATATGAATTCCGGCGTGATATTCATCCACAAACAGGGATAAACTTCTAGAAACATGTTGAGTTTTTAAAGGAAATCCAATAATCCTCCATTTCATGAAGATAATTCAATGTGTAGTAGGTTATGAGAAAAATGACTTTTGCCAGGAGATCTTACTTTTGAAGATTTTGCTGCAAGAGATGATTGTGTTTAAACAGAAGCATAAGAACCTGATAATGATATTATTGCAACAGTTGCTCATAGTACATCTGATGAATCTGAATCCGAAGAAACCGAAACTGATTTAAAAGGAGGGAAGTTGACAACAAAATTATTGTAAAAACCTTTCAAAATTTGTGTAACTATTTCCAAGCGCACAAAGTTAACTGCAGTGCTAATTTAGAAGCAATAGGAAATGTGCTATACAAATGTGTTATAAATTCAAGTGTTAAAAAAAAAATAAAGATTTTTTTCAACGTAAATAAAAAAATCTGATGTGGGCAACCCATGACTTTCCTTATATAATGCAATGAATTTACTACTTTTACAGTAAAAAAAAATAGGTTTTTCTTATAGTAGATACTTATATTCTTTCCAAGATATTGAATTTCCGACATTTAGTCCTCATTCTCATTGATATAGCACCATTTTTATCCATTTGGCGAGATTTTCTTTAATTTGGCAGCATTTCAAAAAGTGTCCAAGTTGGCGACAATCCGACACAAATCTTGCCACACGTTATGGACGGAGAAATAAGTTATTCTTATAGCAGATAAATGACTATTGGCGTTCAAATACAAAAGTATTACTCAAAGTATCTTTTCTCATGAATGGAACAAGCTAGATCCACGAGAATGATATCACCCAATTTATCACATGATATTATGTATGAAAAGTGAACATGTTTCTCAACAGTCAATATTCTTTTTTAATTTATGGGATTTTTTGATAAATTTACTTGAAAAATGTGCAATATCTCGAGAACGGTTCATGCTAGCGTTCTAAAGTTTATCTCAATCATTTTCTAAGGAAAAATTACAAAGAAATTAGAAATATCTATTTGCGTAACTTTATTAAAGGTTTTGATTTTTTGATGATTTTTTTCAAAATTTCACTCGAAAATATAGGGTGGTTCTGAACATTCGATTACGTTTAAATACAACAGGCTTCCAGTACTCGCGGATTGTGATTTTTGTACCAAATGTCATTCGAATCACTCCATTCGTTCGTGAGATATCGTCTCCACAGACTTAGTGACACACACACATACACACACATACTTTTACACACATACACCACCTCAAAAATGTTTGATTCGTGATCAGGGATGCTTGAAACGTGCTCTCCCGTCGAAAACTCGAATTCGGAATTTCTACCCGTCACGATACTTTCCTTATACATTATGTATATAAGGAAAGTAAAAGCAACAACCATTTCAACCTTTCTATAATGATTTTTTGTTTCGCAATATTTAGTCCGATAAATCATTATTTTTCGCGTACTTAAACTTTCTATAAGTTTTTTGCGAATATCAGTTATAATAAATATTTTTCCCAATCCCCTTCGACGTCGTTATATGCGGGCTCTACCGTAGATACAGCAAATAATGAGTAAATGAGAGAGAATAAAATCATAATGAACATTAATAGTCACCGCAGCTCCATTCATCTTGTTTTATTTCATTTTTAAACTCAATCAGGTTCAGAGAGAGGAAGAAGATGGCGCATACGCATTTCCATTAATCGATTGAGTGTCAGTGAAGTTTTAAATCGAGTTTATTTCTCCATACATAAAAAAAAAGAAACTCTTCGATTTTCTAATTTATTTTTGGGGAATTCACAGAAACTGAAAGTGGCATGACTGAAAAAAATCAATATATAGTTAAAGATTTGTGGAAAGTAAATGGCTCTCTTTTGGTTGCAAAATTATATTTTTTTGCTGCGAAATTAGTACAATCAGCCAAATTAAGACAGCCAGCCAATTAGTACAGCTAAGTCCTATTTAAAAAATCTGATGTGGGCAGCACATGACTTTCCTTATATAATGCAATGAATTTACTACATTTACAGTAAAAAAAATAGGTTTTTCTTATAGTAGATACTAATATTTTTTCCAAAATATTGAATTTTTGACAATTAGTCGTCATTTTCATTGATTCAGCGTCATTTTTATCCAATTGGCGAGATTTTCGTTAATTTGGCAACATTTCAAAAAGTCGCCAAGTTGGCGAAATTCCGCCAAATTCGTCGCCAAAATCTCGCCAAACGTTATGGGCGAAGAAATAAATTATTCTTACAGCAGATAAATGACTATTGGCGTTCAAATACAAAAGTATTACTTAAAGTATCTTTTTTCATGAATGGAACGAGCTAGATTCACGAGAAGGATGTCACCCAATTTATCGCATGGTATTACATATGAAAAGTGAACATGTTTCTCAATAGGAAATATTTTTTTTTTAATTTTATATGACATTTCGATAATTTTTTTGAAAAATGTCCATTATCTCGAGAACGGTTCATGTTAGCGTTCTAAAATTTATGTCAATCGTTTTCTAATGAAAAATTACATAAGAAATGTCTATTTGCGTAACTTTATTAGCCGTTTTGATTTTTTGACAATTTTTTCAAAATTTCATTCGAAAATTTAGGGGGGTTCTGAACATTCGCTTACGCATAAAAACAATAGGCTTCCAGTGTTTACGGATTGTGATTTTTGTGCCAAATTTCTTTCGAATCGGTCCATTCGTTCGTCAGTCATCGTCTCCACAGACTCACTGACACACACACACACACACACATACTTTCACACACGCACACACACACACACAGACATCACTTCAAAAAGGTTTGATTAGTGATCAGGGATGCTTGAAACGTGCTCTCCCGTCGAAAACTCGAATTCGAATTTTCGACCCCGTACACAATACTTTCCTTATACATTATGTATCTAAGGAAAGTAAAAATCTGATATGAGCAACACATGACTTTCCTTATATAATGCAATGAATTTATTACTTTTACAGTAAAAAAAAAAATAGGTTTTTCTTATAGTACATACTTATATTCTTTCCCAGATATTGAATTTTCGACAATTTGTCGTCATTTCCATTGATTTCGCGGCATTTTTATCCATTTGGTGAGATTTTCGTTGATTTGGCAATATTTAAAAAAGTTGCCAAGTTGGCGACATTCCGCCAAATTCGTCGCCAAAATCTCGCCAAGCGTTATGGACGGAGAAATAAGTTATTCCTATAGCAGATAAATAAATACTGGCGTTTAAATACAAACGTATTACTCAAATTATCTTTTCTCATGAATGGAACGCGCTAGATCCACGAGAATGATGTCACCCAATTTATCGCATGATATTACATATGAAAAGTGAACATGTTTCTCAATTGTTAATATTTTTTTTTATTTTATGGGATTTTTGATACATTTATTTGAAAAATGTGCAATATCTCGAGAACGGTTCATGCTAACGTTGTAAAGTCTATATTAATCGTTTTCTAATTAAAAATTACATAAGAAATGTTCTATTTGTGTAACTTTATTAATGATTTTGATTTTTTGATGATTATTTCAAAATTTCACTCGAAAATTTAGGGGAGTTCTGAACATTCGATTACGTTTAAAAGCAACAGGATTCTAGTATTCACGGATTGTGATTTTTGTACCAAATTTCATTCGAATCGCTTTATTCGTTCGTGAGATATCGTTTCCACAGGCTCACTGACGCACACACACATACTTTCACACATACACACACATTCATCACCTCAAAAATGTTTGATTCGTAATCAGGTATGCTTGAAACGTGCTCTCCCGTCGAAAACTCGAATTCGAATTTTCGACCCCGTCACAATACTTTCCTTATACATTATGTATATAAGGAAAGTAAAAATTAACGTACAATGGAGGTTCTGGCGGACACTAAGAGGTTCTGGCGGACACTAAGAGGTTCTGGCGGACACTTTTACACGAGTCATCAGCCGTGTTCATGCGGAGTACGATCACGTTAAACATGTGGGTCCGAAAGTCCTTCCGAGAGGTTGGTGGTAGGGGAAGGAGGGTACGTCTCTGTGGATGCCTCCCCCACTGGGTTCCGGTCTAAATTGGATGGAACTTTCCGACCGTCCAAACAGTTACCTTACACCTTTCTGGTAGGTCGGACGGGCTGGGTTTCAACTTCAACGAGTCATCAAGACAAATAGTTGCTCTAAGTCCTCTGGACGAGCCGGACGGCCTGGGACTTTCACGAGTCATCAAGACCGGCCGCCCATCTTGCTGCTCTATGTCCTTGGATGAGCTGGACGGTCTGGGCTTTCGACGAGTCATCAAGAGACATTTCACACACACGCGTCTGCACATCAGGAATTAAAAGAAGTAAAATGTGCCAGAATGTTAAATAGAATGCTGCAGCAAGAAACTATTTTGAGAGGTAAATTTGCCAAGTTTATTATTTAATACATTCAATAGCTTTTAATCTCTATACTTTTTCACTTCTGAAGTTTGATAAACTTGACAAGAGTTCTTCATCACAATTTTTTATGGCTGACTGACACAAGATCTCACAGTTTCAAAAGTCAAGTTTTCTTTAGCTTGCAAAGTTGTTAGCTTTTTTGATGAAATGTGAAGTGAACTGCGCAAGACTAAGTTTGTTGTTTTTATAGAGATTCGCAATATTGCACACATAACAATATTTGTAAGGTGGCGAACTGAACACGATTTTTTTTTTTAGTAAAAATAACAAGTTTGTTTTTAAACACTTTAAAATCACAAAATAAAACACCAATTAATGTAATTTACAAAACAAAATCATAACGTACTTTATCAACCCTTTCTTCATCGTCCTACCCTGTCTGTTGGCTGCAACCACAAACATCATGTGCCATGCCTGTCACTTCCTATCTCTTAAAACATAGTTGTCAGCTCCCCCTGCCGTTTGCAATCTGCTCGGCTACTATTTAATTTTCTCGATTCTCGTCTTTCCCCAGGGAAGACACTGCTTGAAAAAGAAGAAGTCGTCAATAAGAATTTGTTAATCCTTACAAGTTTTCTTTCTCCTAACATTGCAGATACCAGCTATTTCATGCGACGAACCCATATCTAGCACGAAATCAGTCCCTGTTGTTATTTGCAATGGCGGCGCAATCCTAGTTTTAGAAATGCCGTCTATAGACGGATTCGGTGATTATGATAGCGATATAATCAATACAGGAAACTAATTGTCTAAAATTAGTTATGCATGTAATGGCCTCAACATAGTACGATGTGGTGTACTCTTTTATGTTTAGCTGTAAATCAGCTGAATATATCTAACTATCTTGACTTTCCCGTTTGCATTCTTTTAAAAAGAAATGTTTTTAAACAAATAACTAACAAACAATAAATTCATAAACAGATACTTTACCTTACATAATAAAAATACATTACCTTACATAATGTTTGTTTGTCTTTCTCTCTGTGCGTGGTTGTGTGTGTAAGTGTGTAAGTGTATGTGTGTGTGTGTGTGTGTGTGTGTTTGCGTGTCTGTATGTGTATGTGTGTGTCGTCAGTAGAGAAAAATCAAAGATTCGGGCAGCCGCGATATTCGGTACTGAATTAACTGAATTCCCGGACCTCAGCGAGATTTTTACTTTTCCTGCATAGGGAAAGTATATTGAAATCCTGTCGAAAATCGCAACTGGAGTTTTCGACGGATCTACGCGGTTTGAGACCTTTAGAACACAAACAAAAATTTTTTTTTAGCGTAACGTCCGTATGTGTGTCAGTGTAGTGTCTGCTTGTGCAATGTATATATTCTCTCTAACTCATAAACTTATGGACTAAATTTCATAAAATTTTATGTCACTTGTGGGTGACAATGGTGTTAATTAGATTTTGGTATGATTCAGTATAACCTTTTGTTACCTGCTTTTTTTTTAATGGCCCTCAAAAATCTCATGTATCCACTCTAGTTAAAAATCTAATTCACCAGTTTTAGATATATTAAATTTGGATACGATTCGTAAAGGGAGAATCTGCCTTTTTTACGAAATTGCCCGCAAAAATCACCAAAATATGAAATAGAAGAAATGTTTCAATAAAATGCTTGTTTATACGTAATTTTTGACGGAATAAACGATAAGACCAACCCATTAAGCTGGGACTAACTGTTCTTGAGATGTTTTAGTTTTTTTTTTCTCTCGTTTTTGCTACGCCACCTTCGAAAACATTTTCAGGTGACACATAAAAACAAAAATTGAATTAAAAGTGCAAATTCGGTATTATTTTGTGTAATAAAATTCAATTTAATGAATTATTAAATAGATAAAGAGAAAACGGATTTGTGTCGGGAATTGAGGAAAATCATGTGCTGGCCACATCAAATTTTTTGCTTTCCCTGCAATACATGGTTAAAAAAGGAAATATTAGAAAATATAAAAAGGAAAATATAAAAGGAAAGTATTGGGAATCATGTCGAAAATCGCAACTTGAGTTTTCGACGGATCTACACGTTTCAAGACCTCTAGAATTAGAAAAAACCATTTTTAGCGTGACATCTGTGTGTCTGTCTGTGTGTCTGTCTGTCTGTCTGTGCATATTTTGTATCCATTCTAACTAAAAAACTAATTGACCGAATTTCATAAAATTTGGTAGTAAAGTCACGTGTGGGAAATTCTGGTGCTGATTAGTTTCGGGTACGATTTTGGTTAAAGGAACCCGCCTTTTTTTTTGCGAAATGGCCCGCAAAAGCCTGTATCCACTTTAACTGAAAAACTAATGGACCGAATTTCACAAAATTCGGTAGATAAGTCACTTGTGGTATACTCTGGTGCTGATTACATTTTGATGCGCTTCGGAAAAAAAATAATCTGCCTTTTTTTGCGATATGACCAGCAAAAATCGCCAAAATCTACGTATGCTTAAATATATCCATTAAATGCTTGCTTTATACGTAATTTTTAATGAAGAAAAGAATAAGACCAACCCCATTGCATTAGAACTAGCCGTTCTCGAGATATTTTAGTTTTTTCGTATTTTCTCTGCGCCACCTTTGAAAATAAGTCCAGTTACCAAACGAGAACGAAAATTGAATTAAAAGTGAATTAAATTTAATTAAAATAAAGAGAACGTGAATTTAAGTCTGCAGGGAAATTCATGTGCTGCCCACATCACATTTTTTATTTTGGAATTAGAATTGTAGTTAATTTATATTAGAGCATGATTTTGAGCGATTGTCACACATATCGATTCCTCAGCGATCGACAACATTATAGGTCTTGATTATCACATCTTGGCATCATTGAAATTATCTCAGTACGTTCCTTCTAGCGATCTTCGAAACTATTCCGTAGAACAAGCCTCTTCGACTTATTTATTTATTTTTAAATATATAGATGCATGATTTATTTTTTATTTACTTATTTCGCCGCATCCGAAAGAAGCAGATTAGCACAATTTTGTAATTTGACAAAAATATTTGATAAAAATATATATATATATATATATATATATATCTTCTCATTTCAACACAAAAATATTTTGAATTGCTCCATTTACTGTTGATTTTCTACCAAAAGCATAAAAATCTGATGTGGGTAACACATACTTTTCCCTGCAGACTCAAATTCACATTCTCCTTATTTCTTCAATAATTGATTAAATTGGGTTTAATTGCACAAAATAACACACATAATTATTTAAAATTACATCAAATTTGCACTTTTAATTCAATTTTCTCATTTGGTAACTGGACTTAATTTCAAAGGTGGCGTAGTGAAACTGTGAAAAAACTAAAATATCTCGGAACGGCTAGTCCTAGCATAATGGGGTTAGCCTTATTCTTTTATCGTTAAAAATTACGTATAAAGCAAGCATTTAATTGATATATTTGACCATACGTAGTTTTTATTTTAGCTTTTGACGATTTTTGCGGGCCATTTCGCAAAACAAGGCAGGTTATTTTTTTCTAATTGTATCAAAATCTAATCAGCACCAGGGAACCCACAAGTGACTCATCTACAAAATTTCGTAAAATTTTATCTATTATTTTTTAATCTAGAGTGGATGCAGGCAATTTTTGAGGATCATTTCGCAAAAAAAAGGCGGGTTCTTTTATCCCGAATCGTATCAAAAACTAATCAGCACCAGGGTCACCCACAAGTAACTTATCTACCAAAAATGAAATTTGGTGCATTAGTTTTTGGGTTAGAGTGGATGCATACATTGCACAGACAGACACACAGACAGACAGACACACAAGCAAACAGATACACAGATACATAGACACACACCCAAACGTCAAGCTAAAAACAGTTTTTTCGTATCCTAGAGGTCTCAAAACGTGTAGATTTTTCGAAAACTCGAGTTGCGATTTTCGACATGATTCCAATACTTTCCCTATACATTACCATGTATTGCAGTGAAAGTTAAAATTTAAATTTCCTATTCCGTTAACTTTCTCCGGTAGAAGTGGATGTTTGTGCTCATACGACAATATGTTGCACACGACTACACATGCGTTGAAATAAAAAAAAATCGGATTGAAACGAAAGGCGGGAATTAGTTTGGTTCAAAACAGGTGATTCAGAAATTGAGTGTTGTTATCTGTATTGTATTATTAACGTAGCAGGCGTTTATTTTGAACCCGGATAAAACTAGGTAATTCATTTAAAATTGTAATATAATACTGCATGTGTTACAAATGAAGGTAAGAAATCTGTGCCATAAAAGTGAAAGAGATTAACTGACTGATGAATTTACATCCCAAAATTTTAAAGGTAGAAACTTCAAACTTTGCATATACGTTGGACTTGACCTATAAAAAATGACAAAAATCTAAAATCTTGCAATTTTGTTCGAAAAATTTATTAATATCTGAATTATTTGTTCCAACATTCTTCTAGCTATAATTCAAGAACGGCCAGACACACAAAATCCGTTTTTATACTGTCGAAAATTATCCTCAATATATTTGATTTACTCTATTGCTGTTCAATCGTTGAGATATTTTCATTTATAGTTATAGCAGGCAATATTTTTGTATATTATAATTCAAATTTTATGCAGTTTTTGATTATATTTATAACCATGGAGTTAGAAAGGATATAAAACTCCTATGGATGAAAGGCTTGAAAATGCCATAATGCTTTGAGAATTACATTTAGGTGTTGCTAGTGTTACTAAAGTAGCTGATATTGTTAATTGACACAACACAAAGGCATGTATATGCATATAAAGGTATATGCACACAAAAGTAATATATGTATTTTTGATTGCTTTTAAACAAAGGGTTCCCTATTTATGGATATAATTAACCAGTATTTTTATTACTTTCCCTGCAATAGATGGTAAAGTATAGGGAAATTATTGGAATTATGCCGAAAATCGCATCTCGGGTTTTCGACGAATCTACACGTTTTAAGACCGCTAGAATACGAAAAAACAATTTTTAACGTGACGTCAGTGTGTGCGTCTGTCTGTCTGTGCAGTGTATGTATCCACTCTAACTCAAAAACTAATGAACCGAATTTCATAAAATTTGGTAGATAAGTCACTTGGGAGTGTCTCTGGTGCTGATTCGTTTTTAGTACGATTCAGGATAAAAGAACCCGCCTTTTTGTGCAAAATGGCTAGCAAAAATTGCTTGTATCCACTCTAGCTGAAAAACTAATGGACCGAATTTCACAAAATTCGGTAAAAAAATCGTTTGTGGACTACCCTGGTGCTGATTAGATTTTGGTACAATTCGGATAAAAATAACCTGCTTTTTTTGCAAAATGGCCTGCAAAAATTGTCAAAATCTAAAATAAAAACTACGTATGCTCAAATATATCCATTAAATACTTGTGTTTCATACGTAATTTTTAACGAAGAAAATAATAAGACCAACTCCATTACACTTGACCTAGCAGTTCTCAAGATATCTTAGTTTTTCTTATTTTCTCTACGCCACCTTTGAAAATAAGTCCAGTTACCAAATGAGAACGAAAATTGAATTAAAAGTGAATTAAATTTAATTAAAATAAAGAGAACGTGGATATAAGTCTGCAGGGAGAGTCATGTGCTGCCCACATCAGATTTTTTCATAGTTGTAGGATAGAGTACAGAATATATGGCGATAAAAATAAATTGAAATGTAAAATAATTTTGAATACGAAAGAATATTTTTTACTGTTTCAGTTTTACTTTGTAATGCGCTAATAATTTATTTATTCAAAATTGATAGTTTAAATAAATAGTTTAGGCCTTTCGCCATAAAAATACATACAATGCAGGACCAGTTACCATACCCCAGCGCCACCTGAATTATTGTCTTAAACAATATTGACATTTTCTAAATATGAAGTTTTAACTTCTTACACCACCATGTTTGTAACCATAACAACGCTTAAAATACCGAAATCGTCTCCCGATGGTTATTCTTCTGATTAAAGTATTGAAAATGCCTTGTTATTAATGATCGATTTTAAGATTAAAATATCCAGGAGAATAAATATCCGGCATTATAGTGTGACGGGAATGAACGATTATTTTAAATACAGCAATTTCCATGTAAATGGAACTATATAAAATGTGAGAAAATTTTATACATTAATTTGAAACGATTTTTAATATTCAGAACTTTTATAGTGTAATAGGAAATGGCTAGTATAGAATTTGAATCATGGAGGTTAAAGTAAAGAGTTAAAACTTCATATTAATATAACATCAATATCGTTTAGGACAATAATTCAGGTGGCGCTGGGAAAAGATAAGTTGTCCTGCATTGTATGCATTTCTATGTCGAAAGGCCTAAAATATTTATTTAAACTATCAATTTTTGTAAAAATAAATTATTAGAGCAATGCAACGTAGAACTGAAACAATAAAGAATATTCCTACGTATTCAAACTCATTTTTCCTGTCAATTTATTTTTATCTCCATATATTCTGAACTCTATCCTACAACTGTGAAAAAACACTGGTTAATTATACTCATAATTAAGGAACCCTTAATTTAAAAATAATCAAAAGTACTTATACTAATTACTACGCCTTTGTGTTGTGTCAACTGGCAATATCAGCTACTTTACTAACACTAGTGACACCTAGATATAATACTCAAAGCATTATGGCGTTTTCAAGAGTTTCATCAATAGGAGTTTTACCTCCTTCTTTCTAACTCCATGATTTGAATGTTTGGAAAAGTAGAAGAGAGACTCATACTCATAAATAAGAACTCAATTTTTTTCACTTATTCCTTGGATTGACTAGGCAATTTCTATATAAAACGCGAAGATCAAAGGAGTGACTCCCAGCAGGCAAAATGACTTCTGACTTAACTATCAAAAGTAGTTAGGAATAAAAAAAAATTCTAAACTCGACAAACAAAATTTTAAAAGTAAATGCGACATATTTAAGAAAGAAATAGAATTCTGGATAAAATCCAATAAGAGAACAAACTTTTTGGATGAACTAGGAGTTGTAAAGATGATGGAATAACACTCTTGTGTTGTGAAACTTGTTGCTGATTATACTGCTTGTTTAATAATTGCTGATTATGTTGCTTGTTTAATAATAATTATACCAAGAAAAATATTTTTGGCAGTAGTCTCAAATACGTTTTATCCACATTGAAAAGATAATTGAGTATTTCAATTTCAGGAAAGGTTAATTAGATGCTGAATGATATGCTATTGTCGTTTAATCATACATAATAGACTGTTTAGGTAATAATAATTTTGAAACATTTCCAATAAGTTTGGCATTATAAGTAAATTTTGAAAAAGTATAATTATGATACCAGAGGTATCAGATAATTTCTTCGTGTTCCTAATAATAACAGATATTAAAATAAGTAACAGCACTCAAATAAAAAATATTGGTCTTAATTCCGTCATAAATAAACCTTAAGATGTTTATCAAGATTTTAAAATTAAGATTTTTTTACGCAGCTGCCATATATTTAAATCAAAGTATTACATTTTTATTAAAAACATCATCTTAGTACATTTATAATCATCTGTTTTTAAATACAGTATGTGTGTTTGAGCAAGTAATAAAGAAAAGGAAACACCACATGAAATATTGCGCAAATAAAATAAGCTTAAATTGGCTATAATTTATGTCTGTTGAATTTTATGTTGTGCTATTTCCCCCATCTCTTTCTAGTTTTCCACCAGTTCATACAGGGTTAGCAAGAAATAAGTTTCCGACTTTAGAGGGCTCTAGAATACGTTCTATTGGTCCACATGAGATAAAATTTGAAATACAGGCGATTCAAATAATGCGCTTGACATGTATTAAATCAAAAATTTTAGTATCAACATTCACCTATAGATGGCCCTATAACACAAATGGCATTTATTTGCATATATATTGAAAATGTGAAACATAATTTGCGTTACAGCGCATGCCTAGTATCATTATTCTTCGGATAAAAAGAAGGCGGATTCTGCACGAGCATTAGTTACTTCTCAGCACATCATGCCAACGTTGCAAGAAAAAGCGCTACTAGTGAAATTGTTTTACCAGAACCAACAGAACATCTTTGCAGCTGTAAAAGAATTCCGTCGTATGAAGCAGATATTACGAAGAGATCCAATGTCTCCATGTGCCCTACGCAAGATGATAAAGAAATTTGAAACAACTGGGCAACTTGATATTCTTCCAGATAGAGGACGAAAACTAATCCAGTCTTTTAGCGTCGAAAATGTGGCTACGGCGGTCGTTGAATCCAGCAGTCATTCGCCGCATGGAGTGTGCCAGTTGTTTCCTGTGTATTGGATATGCCGTATTCCACTGTACGAAAAATCTTACGGCGGAATTTTTATCCCTGCAAAATCATGCCTGTGCACCTATTGCAGGACGAAGACACAGAGGTTCTTAAAACTTTTGCACTTCAGTTCCTTGCTCTAATGGTGGTTGACATCAGTTGGCCATGGAACATCCTGTGGACTGGCGGAGCCCACTTTTGCCTCTATGGGCAAGTTAATACCCACAATTGTCGCATTTGGGCAGCGGAAAACTCTCACGCTATCCAGAACAACTCTTGCATCCTGAAAAAGTGACAGTATGGTGTGGTTTTACGGCTACCTTTTTATCATTAGACCGTATTTTTTTTTAAGAGGTAACTACAACTGGAATCAAAACCTATTCCATCACAGGACTACAGTACCGTAATATGCTGAGGGATTTTGTAATCTCACAACTTCAACAGCGTGGATGTCATCAGGACATCATTTTCATGCAGGATGGTGCACCTCCTCACATTGAGCGTAGTGTAAAGCAATTGCTAACACAGCATTTCAGAGCTGAACGGGTGATCAGCCCGGCATTTTCCAACAGCATAGCCTCCTCGTTTGCCGGATATCACTCCCTGCGACTTTTGGTTGTGGGGTTTCCTCAAGGACAATATCTACCGCAAAAGGCCAGCATCTGTGCCAAATCTGAAGGACAGCATTCGGCGCCATGTTCTTGATATTCCTGCAGACTCACTCAGGTCAGCTGTGGAAAATATGGTTCTGCGATTAGAGCACATTGTTGAACATGAAGAGGGACATATTGAGCAGTTTTAACGCTACTTCTTTTAATATTATTTAACATTTATAAAGCCTATTAAATGTTGTTATGTGTGTTACAGCGCCACCTATCGGCGGATTTTTGTACTAAAATTTTTGATTTAATAAATGTCAAGCGCATCATTTGAATTATCTGTATTTCAAATTTTATCTCATTTGGACCAATAGAACGCATTCTAGAGCCCTATGAAGAGGGAAATTTCTTGCTAGCCCTGTAGCATGAAGGAAAAGTATTAGGTAAAATGAAAAACGAAGGGTATAAAAAATTGGACACATTTTGGACTCACATTTTGAGTGACTGACGCTTTTTGAACCTGTGTCTCACATTGCAAATATCATCATCCATGCGCTTATCACCTCTTGTCACCGATCCATACTATTGTTTTCATAAAACAGCTTCTCAAGTAAAACACTTTAAATAATCGGGAATCAACTTGCTTTTCCTAAAAATAACAAAATGACCCTTAAAGGTTTCCAACATTTCTAAATTGGTTATTAAAAGTTGGGTCGCATACTAACTTTACCAATTTTGCCACTCTAGACGCTAAATTGACTCCGGATTTAGACAAATCATACAACATTTAGTAGCGATTTGTCTGCTAGAGTCTGCAGAAAGGTCTTTCGACCCAGACCGTCCGATCTACCCGAAAGTGTAAGGTATCTGTTTAGACAGTCGGGACAGTGCCGCCCAATTAAAACCGGAATCTAGTCTAGACGACATACACAAAGACTTTAACATCCTTCTCCTGCAATCAACTCTCGAAAGGACTTTCAAGCCCACAGATTAAACGTACCCGTACTCGGCGAAAACACGGTAATAGTTTGGGCAGAGCTGGGAATAGAACTCTGGTGCGCCGAGTGCAATCTCTGGGCTATCCTACCCCTGCTGAAAGGTCTGATCAAGGACACTTCAATTTTTATCGCTCTGTGCTTTGGTTAATTTTAACTGTCTCAAGTTGTATAATGTAAGTAATTTAGTGTGCTAATGTTGTGCAACTAAAATGCTGCCATTCCCTTACATTTGTCTCAAACGCTAATATCTATGTTACATATTTCTCAGTGTATAGTATTATCACGGTTAGAATTATTATTAACTGTAATAACTTTAGAGGAGAATAATTTTTGTATTGTAGATGGTAACACTTAAACGTAAGTATATACACAAAAAACCCGATTAGGTTCCCAAAGTTAGACACACTTTCTCTTATTGCGAAATACTAGCATACATTATCCAATTTCGGGGTTAGTTCTCTCTCAAAAAAATCTGATGTGGGCACCACATGACTTTCCTTATGTAATGCAATAAATTTACTACATTTACAGTAAAAAAAAATAGATAATTTTTATAATAGATATTTATATTATTCCCAAGATATTGAATTTTCGTCAATGAGTCGTCATTTTTATTGATTTAGCGTCATTTTTATCCATTTAGCAAGTTTTTCATTCATTTAGCAAAATTTAAAAAAGTCTCCAAGTTGGCGACATTCTACCAAATTCGTCGCCAAATTCTCACCAAGCGGTATGGATGGAGAAATAAGTTATTTTTACAGCAGATAAATGACTATTGGCGTTCAAATACAAAAGTATTACTCAAAGTATATTTTTTCATGAATGGAACGAGCTAGATCCACGAGAATGATGTCACCAAATTCATCGCATGGTATTACATATGAAAAGTGAACATGTTTCTCAATAGGAAATATTTGTTTTTTGTTTTATATGAATTTTTGATAATTTTTTTGAAAAATGTGCAATATCTCGAGAACGGTTCATGTTAGCGTTCTAAAATTTATGTCAATCGTTTGCTAATGAAAAATTACATAAGAAATGTCTATTTGCGTAACTTTATTAGAGGTTTCGATTTTTTGACGATTTTCTTCCAGTGTTTACGGATTGTAATTTTTGTACTAAATTTCGTTCGAATCGGTCCATTCGTTCGTCAGTAACTGTCTCCACAGACTCACTGACACACACACGCGCACACACACACATACACACACACATCACTTCAAAAATGTTCGATTCGTGATCAGGGATGCTTGAAACGTGCTCTCCCGTCGAAAAATCGAACTCGAATTTTCGACCCCGTCACAATACTTTCTTTATACATTATGTATATAAGGAAGGTAATAGCCAATACTCGCAATGGCAGTTAAAAACTTGCTAGCTTTCTTGCTGTCACTGCAGGTGAAGGCTATTTCATGGAGACAGGCGCATAATGAAGTCAGTAATGGAAATACCTACAGTGGCAGCAAGTAAACTAGCACTTGTTCTTGCTGTTATTGCGGATATTAACTATTCCACTCTGACAAGAGCCCAGGATTAGTGTCAAGCCGATGTTTGTAATGGTAGCGTGATTCTGACATTGTGAATTCTTGTGTTAATTAGAACCTTCTCAAAAACTCTGTGAATGGGATCAGTTTAATTGTAATCACAATTTACTCCATGAACTTCAACATCAACATCAATACTTCGTATTTCACACTGGAGAATCTTAGCCTAGAATGCAGGTCATACAGAAATGCATCTCCCACCCTCTCTCCAACGTTATCAATCGCACCATAATTATTTAATGGCGATAATAGTATTGATAGTTAAGACTGTTATTACTGTCATTGTGTTATATATTGCAGCTGAGACAGAATTTTTGTCGCGAATTTGATTGGTATTTCAATACTGCCGCTATAATGCTACATCAACATACCATTATAATACTGCCATACACTTTTAACTTTAACTACGCCTTTCTAATACTACCGTCAATATGTCACTTTAATACCGCCATTATCACGCAAATTTAATATTACCATCACTATGTCATTTTAATACTGCCATAACAATGTCCCTTTAATTCGTCATCATCATGCTATTTTAATATTCCCATTGCTATATCATGTTAATACTGCTACCATCAAGCCATTTTAATGCTGCCATAACTATATCATTTTAATGCTGTTATCACTATTCCATTTTTCGTGTCTTCATTAAAATCTGGACGTTTTCGACAGTGCTGATAACAAAAACCACTTATTAGTTATTGATGTGACCATCGCTCTGCCTGTGCAAATCTGATGTAAACGCTTTTTCTCCGGCACAACCTTAAATCCAATTGGTACACATGCAGAGTGTTACGCGAAGATGCATAAACTATCGATAAATATTTGAAAAGTTGCTCTTCTTGTGCACAGTACACGCATGCGCACTTTGTACTTGATTGCACAACTAACACACGATATAAAAATCTCAAAAAGTACTAGTAATATTTGGAAAAATGACAGAGTTTTCTATGAATGAAAACACGTTGTAATGTAGGCAAATGCTAGAAAAGTCACAAGAAGAAAGATTATGCTGCTAATCCACTTGTGTGGATTGTTGTCACTGTGCCGTTTTAATAATGCCATCATACTACTTTTACGGGAAGCAAATAAAACGGAATGGATTTTTCTTAATGGAGAGACTCAGAAAATGCAAAACAAATACAACTGGATCACTTCCAGATCTTGAAAGATATTTACTACGATTTAAGCAAGCTAGCCAAGTAAAAGTTATGAATGGAATGCAAAGCAGTGCGAAGGTCAAGGATTTATAAGGTCAGTGACCAACTTCCTAGTGGATCCACTAGGCATGTATCAAGAATGGTTCATTTTAATTGGCGACAAATTTCTGAACTCTTGTAGGTATAAATTAGAGAAGAGTACAATTCTAGCTTAAATTGGAAATGTACAATATACACTTTGTGATATAAAATTCGACACACCCAGAAGCAAGTTGTATATCGCTATGAAACTTCGCACACGCTATGAGCATGTAAAGAAACAGAAGTTATTGCATTTTCATAGCAAAAGTATTTCTTACAGCGGCAAAATAATGATCACAGGTTAATATGTGCCAAATCCTTGTTTGGCGCCGATACAAAACAATTGTGGTGTTGCTTCAAACCTTTGATTAATTTAAATTCAGAAATTGGTCGTTAATTTATGAATTACCACTTGTTCGCATTTCGAAAAAAAAACTAGATAAGCTCTTTCTTCTATGTGAGATTGCAAAAAAGTACAAAAAAATTGCATAAGTGAAATAAGATTGTTATAATGATACATTTTATTTTTGGAAATTAAACATGTACTTTAACATAGCATAAGTAATTCAATTTATTCAAAATGATATATATACATATATATATATATACAGGGTGTCCAGTGCTATCGGTGCCCAATGGCTATTTCCTCAACCGTTAGTCACAGAGATATACTTCCAATTGCAAAAATGTTTCAAAATTTCAAAATATATTATCTTAGAAACAGTTTAAATCAATAAATACATTTCTGAAAGAAATACGAAATATAAATTTTTATACGGTCCCCATGTCCTACCAATTATATTTAAGAAAATCATCCTCAAATAATTCCATGCAAAATAAAAAAAAATCTTCCTTTTACGACCAAAATTCACCGAGTTATGAAGCATTAAACTTTATGACTTAAGTCGCTTTTCCACGCATAAAAATATCTTGTTTCAGGCAACCAACTAATCAGGGACCATAGTTACCCTTTCTCCAGGCAACCAATCAATCAGAAACCACTTCTTAGTACAAAAAGTGTTCTAACTTTAAACAGCTATAAGTAGTCGGTCGGTAAAATTGTATGAGGACGATTTTCCTAAATACAATTGGTAGGACCAGGGGAATGTATAAAAATTTATATTTCGTATTTCTTTCAGAAATGCATTTATTGATTTAAACTTTTTCTAAGGTAATAGATTTTAAAATTCAAAACATTTTTGCAATTGGAAGTATATCTCTGTGACTAACGGTTGAGGAAATAGCCATTGGGCACCGATAGCACTGGACACCCCGTATATATATATATATATATATATATATATATATATATATATATATATATATATATATATATATATATATATATATATATATATATATATATATATATATATATATATATAACAGTTTATAATAATATTTACATTTAATACTCAGGCTTCGTGATAAGTATTTAATTATCTACTAATATTTCGTCTTCTCATAACTAACAAGAATGCTCTCGTAATTTGTATTTGTATCTCGTAATTGTAAGAATACTCTCGAACATTTGGAGTGTGTTTAAGCTCTGGTAGGCCAGAATTCGTGAGACAAGAATTACTAAAAAGACTTACCCGCATCGTTGATGGATCAAGCTGGTCATATTCATTTTCTATCATTGGCGACTCGTGTGATGACGCAGGTGATGCAGGATAAAAGCTGCTTCACTTAAAGTTATCGGTTAAATGGATTATTATTATTATTGTTTGGCGAATTTTTCAGATTCGTCTGACTACTTTTAAATAATATTTGACAACACTTGGGTCAGTAGCGTGATGTATTTTGATGATGTTAGTTGTCTAGGAGGAGTGGGAATCCTGCCACTGAATCTGCTTCGCCCATTCCTGAAGTCACGAGCCACTACTGTTTTCTGTCGATACTTCGGAGCCTCTAAGCTCATCTCCCTGCCGTTCCGTGCTGTGTCCATTCTATGGATACGCCCCATTCCTGGTCTCTTGGGCCCCTCGCCTGTCATGCCCAAAATAGTTTGACATTACAATGGGTCAGCTGTACAATTCTCTAAACCCTTAATTATAGCGGGCGTAAACCCCCAGGTCGCCCTCACCATGTTCTTTAATCTGTCCCTTAATTATAGCATTACCTAAAATTTGAGTTTGTTTTTTACTTTAAAAAAACGTTTGTTTTCCTGTATCAGCAGATGGCTTTTTCTGTTCGAAAATACGCATCTCTGTAGGAGGGCGGGGTAATTGATATCCTGAAGCGTTCTAAAAATGGTGTGCCATGGCGACCATCATCTCACGACAATGATATACGGAATGCAGCCGAAATAGCAGTCTAATACTATCCTGCGCAAATTCTTCCAGATGTTCTACGATTAATGGGCGAGATTATGCAAATTTTTAGTGGCTGCAGCTGCCGTCTCAGCTAATCACAGACATACATCATTGATTGGTAAGCGTTCAGATACTCTGTCTGTGGTAGCGCATCAACACTTTAGAGCAGTGGTCCACAATTTGTCAGCCGCTGACACTCGCAGACTTCAAAATTGTCTAGCAAGCACTTAATAAAGAATTTTTTATATATACATGCTTACATATGAATGCATATACAGGGTGAGTTGGAATTGTTTTTACAAAAGCAGAGGGGTGATAGTACCCCACCAGACGAGCAATAATTACCATGGAACATAGGATCGCATTGGACTGTGAAAGGCAGAAAAGAGGCACGTCGAACCACGTCGAGCAAGACGCAGTCAGCGCCTCGGACGTCATTGTGTACTTGCCTACGTAGTGTCTCCTACGCCAGACACAAACGCAGTTACCGTATGCAAATGTCCAGGGAGCAGAATCAGCATAACTGGCTCCTAGTAGGTTCCGGCGATAGCCAATCAGAGCACACGTTTCCCTTTAAAAACCGACACAACTTCAACGCTGCAAGTTATTCCCACTGGACTTTTTCTTCTGGGGCCACATGAAATCTTTAGTGTACGAGACGCCTGTGGACTCGGCGGAAGATCTCGTTGTTGTCGCGCATCGTTGTTGCCGCAGACTACATTAACACAACACCCAGAATCTTCGAGAGGGTGCGTCAGTCATTCCTTCGCCGGTTTGAACGGTGCAACGACACGCGTGGTCGCCACTTTGAGCACTTGCTGTGAGTTTGTCCCTGCACAATAAATCTGTTTGTGCAGTGTTTGGCATCGTTCATTCGCTTCCCCAACACTGGTGTACGTTCAGGTTCGTATTCTAATTTTGCTCTTTTCTGCCTCTCTGAGTACAATGCAACCCTATGTTCCATGGTAATTATTACTCGTCTGGTGGGGTACTTATCACCCCTCTGCTTTTGTAAAAACAATTCCGACTCACCCTGTATACATACTTACATATGGATGCATATATACATACATGCTTGCTTGTATGCATAGATACATATATCCATACATAGAAATTGGATGATTTGAATTGCAGAGTCCACTTCACATAAGAGCTTGCGATTCTCAACGGTAAAACGTCGGCTGGCCAGTTCCAGGGTTCGATTCCCGGTTGGGGCAGGAAGGCTCTTAAAAATGGCGCCCAAATAAATCAACCCTGTAGGTTACTGTAAAGATGTCTGAGATCTTAATGTGACACTAGTATGTCTAGCACGGATTCAGTGGACTCTGGGATATGAAGCGCCGATTTCAAATTAGGAGGATATGGATCACGTATAAAGCTAACCTGGAGGATAAAAGTAACATGAGGAGGCTAGCCTGAGGTAAAAATAGCAGGAGGGGGTCAGTCACATTGTCAGTTGCACGCCAATCTGACATTAGAAGGTGTAGAATGCAGAGTCTTCATTAAATGTAAGAACTTACAATTCTGTCCCAGTAGCTCAATGGTAGAGCGTCGGCTGGCCAGTTAAAAGATACAGAGTTCAATTTCCAGTTAGGACAGAAAGGCTCTTTACAAGATTTAATTATAAACGAAAGTGAACTGGGGAAATGCCACTATTCACAAAAATTAACTAAAAGATTAACTATAAGATTTAAATATTATTAACTATATAATATAAATGAACTATAGAATATAAATTTAAATAACTGAAATCAAATATTGTAATCCTGATCATAGTGAACTAAAGAGTACCACTGGATCGTGTCTGCTACTATTAAAGTTCTACAACAACAAATTGTCGTTAGCTATAGTAACATGGAAATATATGTACCGCAGATCATCATCATTACAGTAGTTTGATTAATTTGTACAGTTTAGACAGACACTGTGTAAAGACCCTTGCTACCCCAACGGGAATCGAACCCTGGATCTCCAAACTGGACAGTCGACGCTCTACCGTTGAGTTACTGGGATAAAATTGCAAACTCTTATTGCCGAAGTGGACTCTGCATTCTCCTCCTTCTAATGTCAGATTGGCGGGTAACTGACAATCTGACTGACCACTTTCTGCTATATTTACCCCAGGTTATCCTCCAGTTACTACTAATTTTACCCAAATTAGTATCCTGTGTGGTCGTTATCCTCTTAATTTGAAATCGATGCTTAGTCTTCCAGAATCCACTGAATCCGTACTAGTCGTAGTAGGATCACTTTCAGACGTCCGACTTCGTACTAACCTACACGATTGATTTGCTCGGGTGCTATTGTAAAAACCCCTGCTGCCCCAACCAGGAATCGAACCCTGGCTCTCCGAACTGACCAGCCGACGCTCTACCGTTGAGCTACTGGGACGAAATTGCAAGCTCTTATGGTCGAAGTGGTGGTCACTGCAACTATTACTAAGCAAATTCTGCCAGTACAGCCAACGGTTATTCCCAATAGAAGACGTTCATTCATAAATAAAACCCTTGGCTTTGTAGCATTACTGAAAATAAGGGCTCAATATTGTAGCTCAGAAAGATTTTCGGAAAATGAAACTGCTTTGATTTAATATTTTCTTTATGTATTTTATATATTCTAAAACCAAATTTTTACTTATTCTCTTATTTATTCAAATATTATGGTTATTTTTAATGAAGTTAACGAGCTAAAATTGTGTGGTTAATTTTATATATTACTGCAGATTAATTAAAATTCACTCCGATTTATGACTTTTAGCAGAAAGAATAAAAAATATTGAATTGTCGCTTGCATGCATAAAAAATGTTATACAATAATAATAATAATGATACTAATAATAAAAATAAACTTCAATTTGTCCCACAATTGGTACAATTTATACCTTTTATATACGTAACAGTGGGGCAAGGAATTGCGAAAAAAGGTGCTTTAGTTGAGCCTGAAGAGTTCACAGTCCCAGGCAAACTGGAAACACGGTAGCATAAAACCAATACTCAGTGAAGGAGCAAAATTCAGAACTCAATAGACTAGAAACAACTAGTAGGAATACAAGTAGCAAAAAAGTAAACAATACATCAACAAGCCGATCAAACTTGTAAGAAAAAACACTTTAAGTATTTCTTAAAACTATTTTCCTTGTCCAATGATTTTAAGAAAGGTGGAAAAGAATTCCATAATCATGAACCAGGAGAATTTATATCTAGGTATAAGCTATTTGTACGAGATGAAAGAAATAAAAAAATAGTTACAGTAAAAGAAATGAAACATGAGTTTTTCTAAAATCATATGTACGCAGACAAAATAAAAAAAAGGCGGTTGGAGAGGGATGCTCGTTTATCGTTTACGTTTCTTGTCACTTTCTGTAATATTATTGATAAATTAATAAACAATTTGTATGTACACTACCCTCCAAATGTCAAGAATGAAATGCTAATAGCAAGCCCATGCGTGGATTTAATTGCCAGAAAATTGCTGTGGTTTTCGAGTAAAATAGGCAAATACCAAAACTCTCGCCGAAAAGCGAATATTTTCGCTCTAAATATGCAAATTAGACATTCTGTAAAAACGATGCGCTTGCGTCTACGAACTTCGTTGCAAAAAACCATATCACAATAGTTACTATTATATATTTCAATTCATATAAATTATTAACACATAATTGTACATTTATATTTGCAAGAGCTGATAATTAATATCCATATATAGCTACTATACGTCAATATTAATATATAATAACTACAATTCATTTTAATATAAGCATTAACCAGTAATAAAGCTGTTATATAATTTGTAGAAACATTCTGAAAGTTAATACAAGTTAATTTTTAATATTAACCCTTACCTACTTATCAGTTGATTTTGACTCTATAATGTATATAACAATGGACCCCACAATAATACAAAAGTATCCTAAATACTATTGTCATAATTTTTAAATACTTTTAAATTAAATATGTAAGTAAATTGATATTAGTATAATCACACATTTAGCTAAATTAAAAAAAATCTTTAAAACGAAGTAATTTATAAAAATATATCAAAGAAATTTTTTATGCAAAATTTGAATAGCATTTTATTTGAAATCTTATATCAGTACTAAAAATTTAATATTTTTATCAGGGGGCTGAGTATACCTCTTGGTGGAATAAACCCCCTCTGGCCCCTACCTGACTACGGCCCTGGACATGAGGATGGACAATCCATCAGGAAGGGGGATGAAACCGTCACTAGTAGACTTGTTTTGGGACACCCTAAAGTCACAACGACTTCCAGTAACAGATCAATCTCCAAGCGACAACATCAAATTTACAAGCGATTGCCATAGGAGGGTCGATATCCAGCAGAACTTAACTCGAAGACTGAATCTCATCTATTCACATATAACAAAAGTCTGTGTCCCGTTGAAGAGGACGTTTCCAGTGCAGCACTTTTACAGTGGTGTCGTGAACATCCAATTTGGATTCAATCAAAAAGTATATAGAGATATACCTACCCGATTTAATTCTGAATAGTTAGGACATGTATCAATAGTGTATATTATCACGCCCAGATTTGCCCACGCCCATTTTTAGATTTCAGAGTTAACTTGGGGCATTAAAATTTTGTTTATTTACTATAAATATGGAAGAGGAGGAGTACATTTTAAAGCACATGGTCTCATTCTAAATTGCTGTTTCCATATGTTATAAAATGAAGAAGGGAAAATACGGAAGTTTAAGTATCTATTTCATATAGATTACATATCGTCAATAAATCTGCTATTTTAAGTTTAAATTTTATTTTATTTTTAGCCCGACAGTCCACAGGTAATTGTTTTCGACAGCAGTCATTTGAATAACCCTCAGTTAAGCTCAAAAGGGATAGCATTTCCCCCCAAAAGTATGAGATTGCCAAAAATTAAAACTGAAATATTTTTTGCGTACCGTTAAATACCAATAATGTTTCAGGAGTATATTTTATATAAGATATTATTTTTACATTACCACTATGTCATATTTTACAATAAAAGCAAATATCCAGAAAAATGCACCAAATACGGCTGCAACTAATTGAAATAGACAGAACGAATTATCACGGACTATAATTTCCAAACAGATTTGGCTGGCTATGAGTAAGGTAAAATTTATCAGAGGAAACAAGAAAGATCAATCATGCTTAAAGCATTGATTATGAAACACTTTCCAACTTCAATGCAATTTTATTTAAACATGTCTAAAATGCAATACATTCCTCGGTAATATTTTAAAACTTATCACAATACTACATTAATTTATTATATTTGAAAACTTAAACCTTCATCGAAAAAAATGAACTTTATTCAAATGACGGCATTTAAATATAAATTGCCTGGTTTAAACATCTCTAAAATGTAATACATTCCTCGGTAATAATTTTAGAATTATTGTAATACTACTACGATAATTTATTATATTTGAAAACTTCATCGAAAACAACTGAAATTCATTCAAATGACGTCATAGAAAAAATAACACGCCTGGCTCTCTCTATAAAAGCAACATTTCATTCATAAATAATTTCCCATTCATGTCATTCTTCACAATACTATAATAATTTATTTTATTTAAAAATTAAGACCATGGAGCTACAAGTAATTAAACTCTATGCGTAAAACTTCATCGGACAAAATCGTCCTTCTCTTTGTAAAATCAATGAATATTTCATTCATATCAGCAACGCAGACTCCATGAACTAAATGATTTTATGTTAAAGAAATACAGCAATTCTAATACAACTCATTCTACATATTTTGCTGTTTACATTTAACATAGGTGAAAAATAGGCTTCGTTGTAGAAATAATCAAATTTGGATGAGCATTTAAACTCAAATTTTTTGTAATTGCGTTGTTTCAGTATGTACATGTACAGAATTTAACCAAAAATAAAGTGGTTTTAGGACGGATACAACACTCAATATGAATTAAAAAGAACTTCAAAAATCACGATTTTGAGACAAGATGAATGCCATACATCATTTTGAAGTGGGTCACGTCATCTTTTCATATCATGGTCACATGATAGCTTCATATAAGAGGTGTTATTACTATTTTAATTTTTATTTAAAAAACTGCAGAATATATTTCGCTGAATTTTTTTTTATATATTTTATAGAACAATTTGAATATTACCTAAAATTTTCGAAGCAATTTGTGAATTTTAAATCCGCTTAAAAAATGTTTGAAAAATTAGGTCCCATAGGGCTCAATGTATTTCATTTTTTTAACCCGGGTTTAATCCAAAACTAATTGGGTGATATTATTCACTTATATTCCCATAGGTCCTACAGACCGTCTGAACAACATACTGAAATTTCATTTTGATTAAGTCATTTTTACAGCAGTTATCGTGCTAACGGACGGACAGACAGACAGAATGAACAAAGTCTTAAACACTTTTCAACTTTGTTGTAAAGTGTTAAAAAGACAAAATTTGCAGAGTAAATCGCAAAAAAAATTTTGAAAATTGACCGCGTGCATATGGAAAGCAATCAAGGAGAAAACTTATCAGACAGTCATATCATCAGAAACTATAACACGGTGACTCCTGCAATGCTTGTACGCGATAATATTCTTTCTCAAATTCAAATGAGCATTATTGCTGACGGAGGACTGTTTGAAGAGTTAGATTTCTTTGCATGTAGCTGTTGCTTATTTTAGTACTAATGAATAGGAAAGCCCAAAACCCCATTCTGTCTAATGAATGCATTCTGTAACATGTTTTTTTGATGTGTGTGCGGATACCTACCAAATAGACGAATGGATCGTAACTTTGGGGCTTTATTTTCATTTGTTGCACTCTGTTGTAAATTCTTTAACAAAATTTTTTTAATTCTTCGCTAGGAGTGCTGCTATCACTTTTATGTAATAGGCATGGTTACTTTATTATGCACTTGAAAATATATCCGCCACTGCCCGGAGTTAAAGCTGGGTAGTTATATAAGATAGCAAAATAAATAAATCTTTATTCGCATAAATTATGGTGAAAATTACATGCCACAATTTAAATCTTGATTTCGACTATTTCAGCACAATTAAAACAATTTATGCATTGGCCACCTTTAAATAAGTGCCCGCTACTTAAATAATATAGATACGTATAACACCATACTCCAAATCTCGAAACATGCTCTCCACAAAATGAAAGACATTGCTGGGTTAATAAATTTATAACTGATAAACAGATGGATTTATGAAATTATTTTTTAGAGACGCCTGTGATATATTTAGGAGATACTATAAAACAGGAACCATGCGATGGCACATGTGGCAGCGATGGCACATCAATTATTTTAGTATATCGTAAAATAAATATCGGAGAGGTTTAAAATGCACGAAAAGTATATTATGTATAGTTAATTCATTAACATTTATATTATTAACATTATATGTTAATTCATATGTTATTCATTAACATTATATGTTAATTCATATGTTATTCATTAACATTATATGTTAATTCATTAACATTTGTCTATTTATCGTATGAACTTCGTTCAAAGTTTGTTTGAAAGAGAATTTTTCGATCTTTCTGATGGTTTCAAGATGTAAACTCTATGAAAATATTTTAGGTCACTAAGGGATAGATTTTTGTAACTATTGATCTTGATTGTGGTAAGGCATAAAATAAGTAAAGTGCCAATTCAGAATTAAAAAAAAATAAAAATGCCGAGGTGTTCCTATTTGAATCCTGAAGTTCCTGTGTATCAAATTTTATGGCAGTTCGACGCTTGCATTTCCCGCTAAAGACTGCATGCATAGACAGCTATATCCTTTATCATCCTAGATAGACCTAACGTATACACTTATGGACTTTTCCATACAAAGTTGGAAGGTTGGTTGTTTAAGGACTTTCTCAGGAATCCTATATACCATATAGTATACAAATCAAAAAATTAAGTTTTAGGGGAAACTCTCCTCCAAAAATAAGCACGAAATGCAAATTCTCCGATCATGAACGAAGGAATGAATTTTACTGGAAGAAACTTGCTGTATACTTCGAGTATAACATGCAAATATAGAAACACATGCATAATAGCAATTGCCTCCGTGCCAAATACGTATATCAGCGTCTTGGTAAAAGCAGGTGTTTCTTTCTGTGTTTCCTTACTTCTACAACGGACGTTAGAGTGCAAATTCGAAATAACCATTTCATTCGATATGTCCCAAGAAGGCGTTTAGATGGTAATCAGCGATGACAAGCCTTGGACAGGTCCAATCTGTTGGAGAAGTTGCTGAATTCTTCGTAGTCCACCATTCTGTGATTTCACGCTTATGAACCCAATTCCAAAACAGCGGCACAATAAGCAGAAAGCCAAGCTCGAATCACCCTTGAGTTACAGTATCTTTCAATGACGCTACTTAGCGTTATTGGTCAGACGCAACAGGCAAGCAACAGCATCCGCTTTACGTTCTGGCCTCGCTGAAGCTACAGGTAGGCCTGCACACGTTACAACTCTGAGAAGGAGATTGAACTCACATGGCTTTTATGTTCGGAGAATAACCATTTGTGTTTCATTTTCTGCGAGGTATAGAGCAGCCCGTCTCCAATGGTGCAGAAACACGTCAGTTGGACCATAGACGATTGAAGCAATGTCCTATTCACCCATGAGTCCAGATTCGCTTTGCAGCCAATCAATCGACGGATTTTTTAGTGGAGCGAGGTTGGTACATGGTATCAATCGATTAACATCGTCCTGCGCCACTCATTTTCTGGTGGTGGTATCCTTGTATGAGCTCAGATTTCCTTCGGCGGACAACTGACCTCCATTTCTTCCTCAACGGTGCTGTGACTGACCAAAGATACCGCAACTAAATCCTCGATCCCTATGTTTGCTCTTCTGCGGGTGTAATAGGTTCTGAGTTTGTTCTTGCTTGCCAGGCTACAAATGGCTTTTATCGTAAGAAATTACCTGATGACAGAGGGAATCCAGCGAATGGGTTGGCCAGCGTGTTACTCAGACCTAAACCCAATAGACCAAGTATGAGATGCTCTTGGGAGAATTGTATTTTCGCGACAAACCCTTCCAAACACTACCCAAGAGCTCCAACGTGCTCTCATACAAGAGTGGTCATTACTGCCTTCTGACCTCATTGAGCACTTAATCGGTGGCATGATTCGTCTTTGCCAAGTTTGCATCAGTGTAAGAGGCCGTCATATTCCTCTTTGACAGACATTTCATCTTCAAATCTATGACCTGCTGTTTTCTCCAATTTTTCAATTTCTTTTTAATGCGTAAGTATATATTCGAAACTCTTTTTTTATGCAAATAATAAGCTGAGTCCTTTTCTATGTTATTGTAAAATTTGGAATAAATTGTTGCAGTCGTTTCTGATTTGTACCTGTTTTTCACTTCCGTGCTTATTTTTTGGAGGGAAGTGTATATCGTGGGACTAGACATGCGGGCAGATAGACAAAATCAAATCCAACTCAAATGTAAAAAAGTAAGACACATAGATCTTTCGCTTTAAAAAGATTGTTATGGCCCAGCGCTACTTCTCTACCAAGGCGATATTACATACCAGATTTATTGTTAATTACAAATATTTTATTTCATAATTTTATTGTAATAGTTATGATATCAAAATGTCTTGAATTATATATGTTTTGTCTCATTGTGACCCGTCCTTCCCTAGTAATTAAATCTAAAAAAAATTTAAATCTTACAATTTACGAGACAATTGAGATAAGAAAATCACCCCCTCCCCATTTTTTTTTGCATACGTCCTTATCCCCTTCCAATAAAATTTGTGGGTAAAGAACAAAATTATGTTCCAAAATCTTTACTGTAAATAGATGGTGGTATTACCATTAATTAAAAGAGAGTTATACAGGGTGATTAAAAAATGATGGGCCAAACTTTACGAGGTGGTAGTATACACGAAACCAAGCATTTTTCGTCATAGTTTACCGGATAGGAAATGAAAAGCAAAAGTACCTATGGGCGCTTAATGGTGAAACCGATGAGGTGAGGGGGGAAACACAAGAATGACTTAGAAGTTATAAAATTACATTTAATAAAAAGTAATTATAGTAATAGCTCAAAAGAGCGACGGCCAACCTGAATACACATCTCACAGCGGCTATGGAGGTATTGACGAACTCTCTGGAACAGGCCAGGAGTGTCGCGCACTTCGGCAGCAGCAGCCAAAATTTGGGTGACGAGTTCCGCTTCAGATTCAAGAAGAGTGTCATAGACGAGACTCTTGAGATATCCCCACATAAAGAACTCAAGACACGAAATATCGGGTGATTGTGGGGCCCAAGCTATGGGATTACCTCGCGAAATCCGTCAGCCCTGAACATTGACGTCCAGATAGTTCCTTACCTCTCGCTCAATGAGACAATTTGCATGAGGGATCATCTTCTTTCCCAGATGAAATATGCATACATGATTTTCTTCTTCAACTAGAAAATAACAATCAGAATGACGCTTTTATGTTTGCGCAGCGACCGCTTCCTAACAAGTAAGTGCCCTGTAAACGCCTTTAGGTTTCATTTCTGATCCAATAAATTATGACAAAATATGCTTGGTTTGGTGTTTACTACTACCTCGTAAAGTTTGGCCCAGCTTTTTTTAATCGTCCTGCATAGGGGCTCTTATTTCGCCATATTTTCGTGAATTTCACATCAAATTCGAGTTAAGAATTTCCAAATTGTTTCATAAAATTGCAGTAAAGATGAGCACCTTCTATTGAGATACCCATTAACCAAAAATGTTCCTAACATACTTTCTATGTAACAAATGCAATTTTAAAATGCCAAAGTGGAGTGAAATATGATATGACTCCAGCTCTTATATCGAATACACCCTCTCCATTTTGATGACTCATGCAAATGCAATTTAGACCAACCTATACAATGATATAATTACATTCCTCATTTAGCGAGTACACAGAATACCGCATTTATTCGAATATAAGTAAATAAATTCTCAAGTAATGCAATTAAACAGGGCAGAATTGTAATAAAACTGCGTTTAATGAAATGAATGTGAAAATATTAACATAAAAACAGTTAAAAGGAGAGGGTACAAGTCGAATTTCGCATCTGAAACTATTTTCACATCCTATTGCAACCTAGAGTTCGCCCTAAGTTCAAATTCTGCATTTAATACAATTTAACGCAAATTTATTAGTAATCTAAATTACTTGATATTAACTTCCTGGTTTTGCACTTGCACGTTTAGCCTGTAAAAACAAAATTCTGTCTCGTGACCATGAAACCATGTTGATCTTAAAAATCTATTTAAACGTATCTATTTAAACGTATGCAATCGTAATTCAATCTATTTAAACGTATGCAAACGTAATACAATCTATTTAAACGTATGCAATATAACACTCATGGTTACTCTGTTTTTTTTTTCACTTTCATCAACCTATCCGCCAAATAAAAATTTCTTTTCCCAAATAGAATTTTTATTCGCCAAATTATATTTCGACGCTCCGTTTGAAAAATGTGTCTGGATTTAAAAATTCTCAAATTCCAAAGATCGTTTCGGAAAAGACAAATAGTTCACATTACTATTTGTATACCACGAATTTTGATTTTGATGTTGGCAGAATTCATAATCGCCAACATTTTCGACAAATATGTATTTTAATAGCAAAATTGAATCTACTATCGCAAAATACTTCAATGACAATCAACAGAGCGATCCCTGTACACTTAACACTGTGAAGGACTTAAATTCCTTTGATTGTTCGCGCTGCTTATAAAGTAAGTCAGCCTTAACCTTGTATATTTAACTGTATATTAATTGTCCACTGTCGTATAATTCTCATGCATACATAACATCAATTGCACTAACATTTCTAACCCGAATATGGAGCCTATATCAACTTCATCCAAACATTCGCCTTCGTTTCACATCCAACTTCATACAATCATTCAGACTTGAACAACATTGGAACACGGACTGGATCCGTCAGTCCGTGTTCCAATGTTGTTCAAGTCTGGATTGATGAGACCGCTTACAAACTAATTTAAAGTTACTTATATCTAAGTTCTCATAATTATAAAATTCGCATGTAATATAATTTTAAGCCCCACTGCATTTTCGCTATGTTAAACCAATTTACATTAATTTCATGGCTTTGCAATTACACGTTTAACCTTCCCGCGGTAAAAACCTCGCAAAAATATTTTTCGTGACCATAAAACAATGTTGAATTTTAGAACACATGAAGTTTACACTTAAAAGTGCAACGGAATTAAAATTCCGTCCAGTGGCGGCTCGCGTAAGACAGTGCTCTCTCTCCCTCGCAGCCTCGAGTGCAACTTCCTATGTGCTCATGCGCAGTTGTACGCAGGTGTTTGACTGTTGTGCGTATGCGCATATAGGAAGCTGCACGCGAGGGAGAGAGAGCACTGTCGCTCCCGCAGTGCCACAGTGACTATACGCCAGACGCCACTGATATATATATATAATATATATATATATAATATATATATATATATATATATATATATAATATATATATATATATATATATAATATATATATATATATATATATATATATATATATATATATATAATATATAAATTATATATTATATATATAATATATATATAAAAAATATATATATATATATATATAATATATATATTATATATATATATATATAATATATATAATATATATATATATACATAATATATATAATACATATATATATATATATATAAAAATAAAAAATGAAAGATTTTAATCGTAAATTATGCATAAAATACTGTATGTACAAAAAAACCCATCTCTAGCATATCTGTTACAAATGAGTAACTATAGACCAAGACTAAGGATGAAGATAGAAGGTAACATATCACTACAAAAGAAAGGGGGATGAGAAGAATAAAAGGATACAAAATTCACAACTAAAAGTATATAAATAAAAAGAAAAAAGAAAACACGGCAAAAATGAGAAAAGGCAATAATAATTAGGTCAAGATAAAAGATGAAGACATAGAGAACAATCAATTGAAACTACACAAAAAATGGCGGTTAGTTCGAAATTGCATTCTCATCAGGACAGCCATACAATTCGAATTAAAACCGATAGAATAGCCAGTTTCTGACATTGGCGATAGTATTTAACTATAGACACCATTGGAACTGTCTACTGGCTAGTGGAAGGAGAAAAATAAATCAATTGAATTACAACTCAGAAAATTAATACCTCCTTGAACAGAAATATGAACTCTCAAGCATTGTTACCACGTGTAAGTGGAAGAAGAGACTGAGCATTTCACCTCACTTCGTCGATGCGAGTGGACACCGGAATGAATACATTTGAACGATACATAATATGTATGGAGACTTTCAAAAATAGTAATCAGTATAGGACTCAGGACAAGCGGGAAATAGTCATTCGAAAATAGTAAACAATAATAGACTCAGGCCAAGTGGTAAGTTAGGTGATAAGAATGGGTGAATTCTCAAAATTGAGTTATCCAATCAAAGATAAATAATGCATGTGTAAAATTATTACGTGGTATATTTGAAATTATTAATAATATTATTTACAAATACTTCCGGATATTGGTAATGTTGACAGATGCGTTTAAGATTATTGATCTGGAGAAAGAGAAACCGAGGATCAAAAAGTCGATGTATTCTAAATAGCTGGTTTAAAATGATGTTTCTAAACAATTGAATAGAATTACAAGATTGGTATGATAGCAGCTTTATAATAGTGAAGCTGTAAGAATCTTTTTTATCATATAGATTGGTGATTACATGATTATGGAGGGTATCTATATTTAGGTCTAAAAAGTTTACAGTTTGACTAACGCTAGGCTCATTAGGAATTAATTCTAGGTTAGATGAGTGAAAATCAATATTAATTGGTTCGGAATCATCAATGATAATACAAATTAAGTCGTCAACATATCTATATATAATATATGAATTAGAGTTAAAATGAGATTCATAATAATAAAGATATAAGTTAGAGAGTATACTACTACTACAGCCACCTTGTGGTACACCAGATGTTTGTAAATAAATGTTATCACCTTGGATAATATAATTGTTGTATAACACAAAGTGCAAGAGCATAGGAAAGTTTTTGACATTAAATGCAACATTATTGGAAGATAGATAGTCATGATAAAGAGAGATAATAACTTTATATAAATCTTTAATGACAATATTATTAAATAGGTCTTTAAAATCAAAGGTATGGAAACCAAGAATGTGTGGAAGCTTGCTAAGGTGATTTACTAAATCAAAACTATTGTTTAAAATGAAATATCCTGAATTCCTAAATTGAAGAGATTCATTAATTCTATTTAAACAGTTAAGTAAATACTTACTAGCTGTAGTGGTAAAGGTATTATGTCCACAAGTGACTGTTCTAAAACTGAGAGGTGATTTATGGAATTTAAGAACCAACATAAGGAAATTTAAAAAACTTACAATTAATATTTAATTGTGTATATAATTTTAGCATTTTAGTTTTGATTTTGATAGACTGATTATTAATGGGTTTAAAAATGTGATTACTTTTTAAGTAATTCTGTAACAGAGAAACATAATATTTTTTACAAATGATGGCATAATTATTAGAAGCTTTATCTACATAAGTTATGACAAAATGTTGTTATAGTTCTTTAATAGCAGATAGGAGTTGTTTATAAGGATACCTAGGCTTTGTTAATTTAATGTTTATATATATATATAATATAACATTTTTGAGTAGATGTAAGGTAGTATACTTCCATAGATGGAATGCTGCAATAGGAATGAAATGTGAACAAGCAAGTTGATATATGAATTTATCAAAATCAAAAGATATAGACTGAAGAAGTTGTTTAGGGTGATGGCAGAATGGAATGCGAAATTTAGACCCTTTATTCATAATATCCCTAAGTATATCATCCTGAACTATACTGAGATCCCCAGTAATAATGTGCCCATGAGAGAAGTTGACATAAGGGGCAAGATTTTTATTGTTGCATACACATGATGTAAGGTCATCGGAGTTCAATGTCTTGGAAACTTCATTGTAATTGTAAATAATTCTAACAATTGGTAAATTATATTTGAATGATTTTTGTATTTTGATTTCTTTTACTGGTAACAAGTGCTGATGTTTTGCAAATAAATTATTGAAGTTAAGAGAATTAAGAATAGGGTGTTTAAAAGAAATTACACAGTAAGCTATTTTAGTATGTGGATTTGGTGAATGGAGAAGGTGGTAATTTAAGAAATTTGTACGTGAAATAAGCAAATCATAAAATAAATGTTTAAAATGCTCATGAGTTAATTTTAATTTAAAAAAATTAGTATAAACAATACTTAAATTGCATTTTCTGACTTTATATAACCAAGTTCTAACAGGTAGAAAATTGAAAGTTTGAGAATAATTATATTGTAATTTCAAAATGTCTGCATTGTAATCAATAGTTTTACTTAAGTTACTTTTTCCTTTGCCACGCTTATATCGCTTTTTACTAGGAGTTGATGACTTTGAATATTGAAAAAGATGTTTATATACCTAAGATTTATTAGAATTGTTTTCAAAGCTATTGTTAACTACATTATTATTATTATAAATTTGATTTAAGCTATAGGGGAAGAGAGTTTTATATTTTTTAATGTAATAATTTTCAAATACTAATCTATCAGTGAGTGAAATTTTAAAATCTAAAATATGAAGTGATACATTTTTAAATCCGTGTGTAGCAAAGTGCTGATATTCAAATTGATTTTTAGTAGGGAGATCATTATATATATATATGTATATATATATATATATATATATATATATATATATATATATATATATATATATATATATATATATATATATATGTATATATATATATATATATATATATATATATATATATATATATATATATATATATATATATATATATATATATATATATATATATATATATATATATATATATATATAATATATATATATATATAATATATATATATATATATATATATATATATATATATATATATATATATATATAATATATATATATATATATATATAATATATATATATATATATATATATATATATATAATATATATATATATATATATATATATAATATATTGAAAAAATTAAAAGATAAAAAGTTAATAAACATTGAAAAAATGAAGGATGGCTTAGCAAAAAGCTTACTTTATGGCGGTAAGGGGTTGTGACCTTACTCCCCAGTTCAACGAGCTCGTCATAAACGCCGCGGCCTTTCACTCCTGGTCGCCAGCTTTGGCTCAAGCCAACCTCCGGAGTGACAATAAAAATTATCACGAGACCAGGTACAAGAATAGAAACGAGGACGAGAGCAATAACACAGCAAAAATAGCCAACAGAACTGCTGACTCAAGTGAAAGGTATATAGCAACGTATGAGTGAGCTGCGGTCCTTTGATCGCTGTGCGGTCCTGTCATATGAATGATTCGAAATTTTATTCTCTAATTGAACACAAAAAAGATTTGAGACTTACACCATATGCCAAATTGGTTCTGTATAAATTATCAATATTTTTAAGCATAAAAGATATTGGATATTTTTGAAAATATGCTTGCTTTAAAAATTCTTGATCAAAATTAATACGTAAATGCTCTTCTTTAATAGTTCTTTTTATTCTGACCAAACCTCCCAAGAATACATTGCGAAACACATTCAAGTGTATGTTGGAGTGCCAATGTATTATTCCATTAATGGGTAATTTAAATTGTTTTCTTTTGTCATAGATGGTAAATAGGATCGGGATTTGACAAAAGTTGATATTCAAATCCAAAAATTCAACCTCGTTGTTATTTTTAACAGGATTTTCTTTCAATATGAGGTTGGGTGGGTAAAAATCAAAGTTCATGTTGTAGTTCTCATTCTCATACCCAATAATTACGTCATCCACATAACGCAGGTATATGATTTCGTTATTAATATGAGACCTTCTTTCATAAAAACTAAGATAGATATCGGCTAATATGGAAGAACATCCCCCCCATGGGGATGCACTTAATTTGTTGATAAGCAAAGATTCCGTTGTAAAGATAATTTTCTTTGATAACTATTTTAATTATAGATTTGAATTTATTGAATTCTAGACTTCTTTTTAATTC
Source organism: Amaurobius ferox (assembly GCA_951213105.1). Lineage (NCBI taxonomy): Eukaryota > Metazoa > Arthropoda > Arachnida > Araneae > Amaurobiidae > Amaurobius > Amaurobius ferox. The sequence goes on from OX578150.1 coordinate 78,449,326, forward strand.
ATATTCTTCATATAAGCGGTAAAGTATATTTGTCAAGTCTTCCAGATCTATAGTATTAAAAAGTTCTTGGAAGTCATAAGTCCTTAAGTATAAAGGATGTTTATGATCTTTTAATGTATTTATCACTTGTAGGCTATTTTTTATTATATAACTTCCTTGGTTATTAATTTTCAGCAAAATAGGTTGTAAAAGCTTTATTAACATGGTATTGGCTTTCGTGAGATAAGTATTGCATCCAACATATATATATATATATATAATATATATATATATATAATATATATATATATATATATATATATATATATATATATATAATATATAATATATATATATATAAAAATATATAATATATAATATATATATATATATATATAATACATATAATATATATATATATATATATATATATATATATATATATATATAATATATATTTAATATATAATATAATATAATAGAATAGAATATATTATAATATATATATATATACATATATATATATATGCACACTTTATAAGAAAAAATTTGAATAATCTGTATCGTCGTCCCAAATGATCACAATTATTATAGCATGTTACACTTCATTTTAAAGAGATTAAAATGTTTCGATTGACACCAAGTCTGATGTACCCCAGAGATGGGTAACGTCCCCCTCCCCTCCCCAGAGGGTACTAATAACGTCATGAACACAAAATTTGTATCACGGCTATTTTTCACTACAATGATTGAAACTATTTAGTTCCGTGATCATTGAATCATAAATAACTCTTATGTTTCATTATGACTTTTAGGTTTCATTATGACTTTTATGTTTCATAATGACTTTTATGTTTCATTATAACTTTTATGTTTCATTATGCTAATTTTTGTCCTATGCTGCCATGTTAAGAAAATATCAAATTTCGAATGCATTTCAAAGTTTTCGCGCGAATTAAGAAAAAAATTATGTCTAGTTCTTGATTTTTCGTTAACAAGGCAGAATATAAAGTTTCGAAATATGAAAGGAAACTCATAATATTTGTCGCAGCTTTCCAGTGCACGAGAAATCGACCACAGACAGACAGGCAGACGAATGGACATCACTCCAAAAATAGTAGACGTGTTCAGAAAATCCTAAAACATATATTGGCATTAAAATCTTGAAATCGAAAATTTTTGTGAAAACAATACTTTCTCAATATGAGAAAGTAGAAACAAGATATATTCCAAAGATAGCAAAATATTTGAATCGAACGCTAACAAAGTCGATTTCACCCTTCCCATAAAGTGACTTATTTGTCATCTCCGAGGGAATGTTGCTAAACTATGTCACGAAAGATGAGATGCTCCTCTATACTTCATCTTCTCTCTTAAAAATGTGGGTGTCAAAAGAGCCACCATTTAATATTTATGGGTTAAAGAAAAAATACATAATAAAGAGATGGCTGGTGTAATTTTCTTTCCAAAGATATATATTTGTTGAAAGGATGGGAGATTTCAATATTGAGATTAAGTCAAGTCATGGTAGACTCGAAACCCACTTACAAGTGAAATATCGATTATTTCATTTTTAATACTTTACAACATAGTTGATAAATGTTTATGATTTTGTTGATTCTGTCTGTCTGTCCGTCCATCAGCAAGACAACTGCCGTAAAAATGACTTTTTCAAAATGAAATTTTAGTATGTTGTTCAGACGGTTTGCTGGACATGTGGGAATGTAAATGAATAATATCACCCAATTAGTTTTGGATTGAACCCGGGTTGAAAACATGGAATACGTTGAGCCCTATGTGACCTAATTTTTCAAACACTTTTAATGAAGTTAAATTGCACAAGTTGCTTTGAAAATTTTCAAATTATCCCATAAAATATATAAAAGAAATTTGAACAAAACATGTTCGGTAGTTTTTAAATAAAAACTAAAATAATAATTGCACCCAATTTATATGAAGGGATCACGTGACTCACTTCAATATAAAATATGGCGTCCATTTTTTTCCCCAGTGTCAAAATCGTAATTTTTAAAGTTATTTTAAATTTATATTTAGTGTTGCATCCGTCCTAAAAACGCTTTATTTTTGCGTATTTTCTGTGATTCTATATTCTGTGCCAACGCAATTGCAATATTTTTTAGTTTAAATGATCATCAAACTTTGATTATTTCTGCAACGAAGCCTAATTTTAAAGTATGCAAAATGTAAACAAATCAAGCTGCAAGTTGAGTTGCATAAGAATATCTGATTTTTTTAACACAAAATTATTTAGCTCTGGAGTTTGAATGTAGGTGATATGAATGAAATATTCATTGATTTTACATAGAGAAGCACACGATTTTATAGCATTGATTTTTTCGATGAAGTTTTACGCATGGAGTTAGAAAGTACTTTTACCTTCATGGTTTTAAGTTTTAAATAAAATAAATTATTGTAGTACTGTGCTAATTAAAAAAACATCACCGCTGAATGTATCGCATTTTAGAGTTATGTAAATTAAATTGCATTGTATTTGGAAAGTGTTTCATAATCAGTGCTTTATGCATGATTGATCTATCTCGTTTTATTTACTTAAAAGAATACAAACTACAGACTAAAATCCCAAAAACATCTTGCAAAATAAAATAAAATTTATTTTCAAAAATTATTCTCAAAAGATGAATGCTACAAAATATCAAATATTTTCAACAAACTATTCTTGATTCTCTCGTAAAAATATGTGTTTCAGAAGAGTCACCATTTAATATTCATGTGTGAAAGAAAAAATATATATATTAAAGAGATGGCTGAAGTAATTTTCGTTCCAAAAATATATATTTGTTAAACGAATATGAGTATGGGTTGAGGACTTTACAGTATTGAGATTAAGCCATTTTATGTTGGAAAGGATGTGCAAAGACTCAAAACCCGCTTGTACAAAACACAGTTGAGTCCCGATTGTTTTATATTTTTATTTATTTAAAAATACAAACTACAGTATAAAATACCCATAACAGCATGTAAAATAAAATAAAAATTATTTTCAACATATTATTTTTAAAGACTAGCAGATGATAGAACAACATAAAGACCATCAAGAAAACTATTGCAAAATTTATAAAAGTTATTAATGTCTTAGTGACATTCAATATTAGTTCCAATATTTCTTTCAGCAAATATACTCATAGTGGAATACTCATAGTGGAATACTGATAAACATGAAACCTGATCTCATCAAAGACAGGGGTACAATCAAATTTGTTATTGAACATTCTGAAGAGAAAAACGGAATGAAATCCCTTCTGATTTGTAAGCTTTTAAGAATAAACACATTAAGAAACGCATTGGATAAAGTATAATAGTAAGTATCGGTTTTTTTATTGTAAAAATATCTCAAAGATTTATTTTAAAATAGTTTAACGTTATTAACATGAACTGCATGAAAAGGCCTCCATATAATAGTCAATTCAAAGCATTGAAAAGCACAATAACATTATTAACATTTTATAAATTCTAAGTAATTATTTTTATGCAACCAAATTTCTTATAAGATATAGCAGAAAAGGAGAAATTAAAAGGAAGAATTATCCGATCTAACGGCTCTCTTTATGTTAAGCCCAGTTAATATGGAAAAAGCTTCGTATACTGCATTGTACAACAATAGTAATTCAAAAATTTTAGATTACTTTTTCTCTCTCAGTTTTATTTTAAATATCCCATCAATCCGTGCCTTTCTGTTTGATTTCTTTCGCTTGGCCCTTGTGTAGGCTAGGGTGGGACCGCCTTATCGCTCGGTGTTGATATTTTTATGACTGGGATCTCGTTCTAATGCACGTTGTAAAAAAAGTAAATTCATTGCATTATATAAGGAAAGTCATGTGCTGTCCACATCAGATTTTCTTTTAAAGAGTTTTAGTTTCTCTGTAGTAGACAGGAGTAAACAATTGAGACGACTATTTCGATGCTAATTGATTAAACAATACATTAATTAGCCTGCATTGATTTACATTATATAACAAATTAGAAATTATTAAAGTTGGTAGTTGATTTTTTATAGAGTTTTATTTTCTATGTCGTTGACAGGAGTAAACTAACGTCAAAGTGGATAACTGTGGGAGCAATCGATCATCTGTTAGATTGACCACACACACAAATTTTCAAAAGTGTTCGAAAGGAATTCGGGAAGTCTTAAAACGTGTGTAAGGACCGTCTGTCCCTCCTTAGAGGTTTGAACCCAGCACTAGTGTATGGGACCCGATCCTATACGGTTAGGCCGAAAGATATTTTCCAGGCCGAAAGTATAATTCGGGATGTGCTGTGTATCACGGTTGAAATGGCACATCAGCCGGTCACCATAACATTCTCTTTCTTAGAAAGATCTACGGAGAGCTTGTGGAAATGACGAGGGCGACCTCCAAGAGCCAGCTGAATTTCAATCATGAAGGGGGTAAGGAACGTGCCCGGTAGAGCCGGGAAGTGTATAGTTCGATTATGTGGCCAACGAGGGCATGACATCGGTTCTTGCATACCGGAAGAAGGGATATTGTGCGCCTTTTGCGGTGCTGCTATTTCGTAAGCGGTGTTACGATCACTGTCGCGAAGGTTGCTTGTTCGTTTCGTCGTCCAGTTCACCACTGTAAAACTGGTTATCTCACATGTGGGTTAGAAACCAGACAATCTGGAGCCCGATATTATACGATTAGGCTAAAAATACCATCTAGTTCAAATGTATAATTCAGGATGTGCTTTGTAGCACGGTTAATCGCTGTTAAAATGGCTCAAAAACCGGTCGCCACACCTGCTTATTCGTCAAAATCTCGAATTCTAAAATTTTTGGGATAAACATTACTTCCTTTATACAGCAGAAAAATTTCAAAAATGGATTGATCCAAAAACGTTTGAATCAAAGAATGACAAATAGTCTATCTATTGTCCTATCCATAAAGTGTTTGTCATCTTCAGAAGAAAGCTGAAATATGTCTTGAAAGATGATATGATCCTCTATATTTCACCTTTCATTGTAAAAATATGAGTGTCGCAGGCTTCATCAATCGATATTTATGAGTGAAAGACAAAAAAATTATCAATGAGATGGTTGTAGTAAAAATATATATGAAGCAACGTTTGAAAATATATTTTTCAACAATAAGTGTTTAAACATTGTTGCAGAATTTTACAGTAAGGATTTGAAACTACCTTTTAATTTAATAAAAAGTGTGGAATTCTCAAACCCATTTTTATAAAATAGTTTTAAAATTCTACCAGATGATTTCGTTTTGGAGAAACTACAGTTAGTATAAAGACTACATACATGGTTGCTAGGAATGACCTTAAGCACCTCAATAACTTTGCAAGGAAGGGTTCATCAGTATACGCGATAGAGCTATTTATAGTAAAATGGCCAGCCGGCTCGGTGGCTGATAGGTCTAAGGCAAACATTTTCCCGCATCTCCCGATTGCCGTGTTCTGGGTTTAGAATGCAATAGGTTAGAATAGTTTAGAAATTGTTTTCAATAGTTTCGAATGAAATTCTATTTCAAGCAATTCTATTCAACGCAATTATTTTTCACTTTATGTTTAGAATGTTTCAATAAAATACGCTGAAGGAGTGTTAGTGTATTTTTTATGTTATATAAATTACAATTTTGTAAGTGTATTTTTAATGTTATATAAATTAAGTTTCGTAAGTGCACATTTTATGCCTTATAAATTAAATTTATTTATCAGATTCGATACAGTCGGTCTACAGAATCCGAAGCCGGCTGAAAGAAAAATTCAGTGTCAGGGCCGAGGCCAGCTGAACGGAAACTTCGGTGTCGGACCCCAGGTACCGAAACCGCCTCGAACGTGTTAAGACTGTGCCAAACAAGCTGACCCCGTATGCGAATTGAGCCTACTTTCTGGTCAAGTGCGACAATCACAGCTGCATGATGTGCGGCTGAGGTGTTATCAGGAATGGCACATTTACCCCGCATGAGATACATTTTCAAAACGAATATCGTAAAAATCGCGTTTGCCACCACACGTGTCCCAGAAAAGGTTAGGACATGGAAAGTATTTTTGAATTAATTATTATTAAATACTTTTGTTGAATAGTTTTTGTAATTTTGAAATATGAGTTTAAAGTATAAGATGAGAGTTTAAGTAAATAAAGATAAGTAAAGATTACAACTTGTTATCATTTTAGTATCCAATATGTTTATAGTCTTTCTTTTGACGAATTTTAGCTTTTGCTAGGTAAAGCCGAATTGTGAAAAAGGTGGTTTATGTGTCAATGTGTCAATTCACAACGACAATTCTTGCTATACAATAATATTTTATTTCACCAGTTACGATAACGAACTCCGCAACAAAGTGAGATTAATGAAAAAAAGCTAATTACAAAGTTGTAGACCATTGTCTAATGAATAATACTCGAAACAGGGAGCGCACAAAACGCGTTCAGGAAAGACAATAATCATGGAAAGTACGTAACAAATGCAAAAAACCCGATTCTGTCATATGAACGACTTATGTAACAGTTTCATGGTCGATTCATGCTCACTAGTTCAGTGATTCCCAACCTTTTCAAGTTCGCAGCCTCCCATTGAACATGGTTTTACTCTAACTGCAACCCTTTGATTTTTCATAGATGTTTGGTTCATTTTTCAATTTATTTCCGAGATCGGAACCTCAATTAGAGCAAGGGTCCTGGATTGGTCGGTTAGCAATTATTTACTTATGCTCATTGACGAAGTGCCAGAGTAGACAAAGTAGACAATGTCTACCCAAATAATGTGTGACAAAGTAGACAATGTCTACCCAAATAATGTGTGACAAAGTAACTTTTATTCTTATTATATATTATTCGAAAGAAATACATAAAATATTTTCTGTGTAAATAAATGGAGCTGTAGACAGATTTCTGCTCCGATTGACGCCTGACCTTAAGAGGCGACCTGTTTGTTGTTCGGGAAAGGTAAGATATAGTTCTAAACGCCTATCCGCGTCAGAAGATGTTGCATTGGAAATGAATCTAAAAAAAGTGCTCAAGTATCTTCTATCACTTAACTGCCGTAGTTAGGGCAGACATGTAGAAACTGCTGGATTCCCTAGTTTTTTATTTATGTGCTTATTTTGTTTTTATCATTTCGTTCCGTCCCATTTTTTTATTTTATTTTGGATAATCGTTTCAAATGTTAGCAACAGATTTGGTTTAGACTACAGCTAAATTACAGGGGTTTTAACAATTTTTGATGTGTTTATAATTGTTCTACGTGTATCACAAATTAAACTTTTAACAAAAAAGGAAAGCTTGGAAGCTCCATTTATTTTCTTACTTTTTCTTTGATTTTATAGACTAGTTAAAAAACTATTTTCCCGTGTACTGTGTTTTCCCGCGTATAAAGTTTTTCAATCGATTCCACAGAAAAACGTAAAACTGAGGTTCCACTATAATAAAAAAATTGCAAAATGACATTAATTACTTTCATTGTAATTCAGTTATTATATTTTTATTTTATTTGTAGCCCTGTTTATATATTCAGCATGAAGCTTTTTATTTGCAAATTTTGGTCACCGGTTTTATATTTCACTGTATATGTTTACTGCTTACGTCACTCTTTATGTTTACATAAGACTGTGCTTCGTGACTCTTTCTTCGATGGAATGTTAAAGATATAATAAATTTTCTTCCGGAAAATATTTTTTCTATTTGAAAAAGTGTTTCTCAACTCCGAATCTCGCGCGCTGCAGACCTGTTGGGAATTCCTGCATTGGATATTGCTCTACAACTTTGCAATTGACTTTTTCGTCTATTTTAGTCTGTTGCCGATTTTGTTATAACTTTTTTTTAATTTCCCTCTAAGAACGCTGCAATTCCTTGAATTCGAACGGACATTGTCACTTTGCTATTGACAGACATAACGTTTATCCTCATGAAACTTATCTTGGAAATGTATTGGGGTACTTAGGGATATATCTAGGAACCTTGTTGTGGTGTAAGAAAAATATACATTAGCGCATAATTGAATTATGAAATTACAGCAATAATCCACCATTAGTTCTTTGTACGAGTTCCTAAAATATAATTATTAATTAACATACTACACAATTGAATGCCACACTTCTGGACCTCAGGCGAAATGATGTGGCAACAAGCAGAAAAGTTCAACATAAATTCAGTCAATTAAGAATGACCGACCAAGAGTGTGAGTTATAAAAATATACAAGCAATGACTACCCAGTAGCGATGGCATATGCAATGACTACCCAGTAGCGATTGCATTTTCGACAATTACAGTCCGACCGTCAAGCAGCGGCAGCATTTCGACAATTAGAGTCCGACCGTCCAGTAGCGGTGGCAACAATTCGACAGAGTTCAAGATACGAAGTGTGCATTCATGGACAATTAAGAGTTCAGAATGTAAATGGGTGTGCTTCAGATTTGGATTCCAGAATGTTAAAAAGTTTGTTGATAGAAACTGATTATGCAGAAGCGAGATATTAGCGTTGTGTATTTGTGATTCCATAACAAACAGCAATGAATATTCAACAATGCTTTTCAGCGTCAAGATGACAAACAGAGATATGTGCAAATCTGCATTATACAATGGGTAAAAAATATGATTTGGGAAAAGTATTATAAATCTTTGTCTCACACGGGCATATGCTCCTCCTTAAGAGTGCATATAAAGATGTGGATACGTTTACCTACCTTGGTGCCATGGTGGGAAAAACGGGTGGAACTGATGAGGAGATCATAATTAGAATTTTTAAGGCCCAAAATTGTTTTCATGGGCTCAACAAAGTGTGGAGAGCTTCAGCGATAAAGCTCAAAACTAAACTAAACTTGTTTAATACCTTGATGAAGATTGTACTGTTATATGGAGCAGAAACGTGGAAAGTGCCTAAATTTCAATGTGCCAAACTTAATTCCTGACAGGGCAAGTGCCTTAGGAAAATACTGGGAATATTTAATTCACAATATCAAATGAGAACTTATATAAAAGAACCAATTTAAAGCCCATTGAATATGACATCAAATATCAAAGATGGAAATGGGTAGGCCATGTTTTGAGCATGCCATTGGACAGCATCCCCGCCGTGACCCTGGACTGGGCACCTGAGGGCAGGCGGACAAGAGGTAGACCGAAGACTTGGAGACGATTGGTGGAGAGTGAGAGAAACCAGGCGGGATGGGCGAGCTGGACTGAAGCGAGAGCTGCTGCACGCAATCGTAGTGTTTGGAAATCTAAGCTGAAGGCCTTAAGTGCCACTTAGGCACGAAGAGAATGAAAAAAAGAGTGCATATAAAATTAATGTAAGTTTAAGCATAACCATAACATGTGTAATATATAATGTTTATTTCAAAATTTAAAAATTGTGGAATTCAATTGTGTAGTATGTTAATTAATAATTATATTTTAGGAACTCGCACAAAGAATTAGTGTATGGTTATTGCGGCAAATTCAATTATCGCGTTGTTTCATGTGCTAATTTTCCTATTTTCTTACACCACATTTGTATATTTCAAACGCAATTCTACATTCAAAAATTTTATGGAAACAATACTTTGAGATCAAACGAATGTACGGCAAAGATAACATTGACGATACTGGGGATAATTTCCCTAACACTCTATACCGTTTTCATTATATCCGGAACCATAATTATAAAATGAAAGCAAAATATAAATTTTCCCAATCTCAGACAATTAAAATTAATTTCATTCTGTAAACATTTTCACATTCCTTTAGTAACATATTAATTTAAAGTAAACAACAGAAACGTAAAAGCCACGAACGATAATATCCAAAGAAAAGGATTACCCAATCAGAAATATCGTCAAGCAGCGTATTTTGAAATACGTCTCTAGTTCGGAATCGCAGAAAATGAATTACTACTGAGCTCCCGGAACGCCAAGAGAATGAATTTTCATTTAGTACGAGAACAGAGAATGAATGTGTGCCACTATTTCCCATGATGTCATGTTGAAAATGATATGGCCCAGAAAATTGGAGTCGTACAAGCAAAAGATTTTTATGACGATTAATCGTAAAATACTTTATATAAACACAAATAATTCAAGTGCCATCGGTATCGATTCGGTATTCATCGGTATTCATCCATCGGTATCGATTAAGCTGTTGCCAGACTCACTTTTAAATATTTTATGAAATATTTAAAAGAAAAATACTTTTAAAGAATTTTATGAAATTGAAAAAGAATAATTATTTGTATTTTGTCTCAATATCGCTTGTGGTTAACCATTCCACACCGCCTTCTTCGTCATAATTTATGTAAAGTAGGTGTTGCCAATTCATACATCAGAAAGGGGTTTGTTTTTATAAAACCAGGTTTACAGACAATTAACTTTTCTGGAGTGGCTTTCTCTTATATATCCGAATAAAGAATATGTTTTGTGTAAGAAACCGCTTGATTCCATAAATAATGTTTGAACGATTTTTATAGAATTTTTTCCTAAAGGAAGATTGTCAATGACGAAGTCGCTTCACTGTTATTCCTAAGCGCTTAGAATTTTATTTACGACTAGAAAACGTCCCCGCTGCTGTTCAGAATTTAAGACACAAACCTCTGATCAGACCGGAATTCACAGCTAATTTTCGAAAACCAAAGAACTTTTTAACACTACGCCCACTTAAAATAGCAACTATCACCACCACCACCACAACAACAACAGCAACAAAAATCCTCTGCGCCGAGATGGAAAGTCTGCAATAATTTCTCGGGGGGGGGTTTCTCTCAAAAACCAAGGAAAAATTTAATGGCCGCACGACGCTTAGATTTTTCAGCTACAGACGACACAGGCAAACACACAGACATTTCTCTTTATTATTATAGATAGAAGATATATTACGTCTTAAACGCACGAAAAGTATATTTTATTTAAAAATTCCCGTAAATTCATCTATAAATAGTATGAATTCCGTTCAAAATGTGTTTGAAAAACCAATTTTTTATTTATCTTTACGATGGTGTTAAAGTGAATACTCTGCGATAATATTTCCGGTCGCTTAAAACTGATTTTTTAGAAAATCGCGCAAAATGACGCTAAAACAATTTATAACTAAATAACTAATTCGAATTTAAAAAAAAAACTCAACTAGGTGTTTTCAATCGGGAAACAAAGTACCACTGTGTAGAATTCCATGGCTATACGAAGCTTCGATTTTCCGCCACAGCTGACACACAAGAAAGAGACAACCGTCTTTGTTTTTATGGATGGGGGGGGGGGGCTAAAAATGCTCCCAATCATTTCGAAATTCGCAGTTGTTATTTTGCTACCAGAAAATTTTTTAAATTCTTGCTTCAGGAGTTTTGTTATCGTACAGCGTATTACGCACAGCTCGCTTTCACCATGCTGGCATGCGACAAAAACTGCAAAATGATGCACTGGTGGTGGTGGATTATCAATCAAGCACATTTTTGCTTTTAATTATGATATTTCCAATACTGAAAATGTTAGTTTGCATTACACTATAGCATATATCAACATATATCAAGCAAATGATAACATAATTACCATATATCAGGCAATTCATCAGTATAACAGACTTGTTACCAACTTAATATTTTATTTTTAGAATATTTATATAAAATTTTAAAAGTAAAACTTAAAAACACATTCCTTGTATTTTAATGAATATATTATACATACATTGACTTTACATTTGTAATTTACATACTTTAACTTTATATTTGTAAACGAGGTAAATAATTTTATAACTTTGGTGTAATTGTATTTGTTCGTTCCCAGACTGAGTGCAACGAAGCTTTTATTAATAAACATTCTTACTTTCACAAATAATTAAAAGTCATTCCATTCAAGGAACACGTTCCGATTCATTAAGTGAAATATTTCAATTCGAAACAAATCGGAATCGACAATATTATTCCCTTTGTGGAGTTACGTGCCTGGAGGATAGAGGAAGTACAATATCCAGTTGAAAATAATCATCCAATCCGAAATGCAATAGTTTGGGGCTTTGCTCATCCTTGGAGTTGCAGGAATTGAATTTAAACAAAGCTCTCAAAAATCCGACCGTATTTGTTTTTATTTAGAAAAGAGATCCAAGAATTAAATGAAAGGAGGTACAATTTCCCACTTTCTTGAAGAATTTGGGAACCGTATTAGGATTAGTGAATAAATTCATAAATAAAGTATAAGCAGCAGATGATAGTTTCAAAAACTCTTCATGTGTTTTCTTCTTCAGTGAGAGCAAGTCAAAAGTTTTTCTCCAAATAAATTCACCAGGTAATGTCAAATGTTTAAATACAGCAGGATAGCTCCACCTAGTGAGAGAACAGAGAAGGAATAAAATAAAGTTAGAAAAAATGGACGCGAAAACCAAAGTGATAAATACGTACAGCTCAAACTGCTACTAAAGAATAATATTCAAATAACCTCGTTAAAAGCATCATGTAATAAAAAATAAAAATATCGATCGGTTTTGAAGGCAAAAATAGTTTTCATCGTCAGAACATACAAGAAGCTCAACCTTTCCTCGTCAGAGAAAGATCGGCAATAGATGCAGGATAAAAAAACGTGGTAGAAGAAGGGAAAGAGTATTAACAACGATGAGAAAAGAAAATAGAGTAAAATAATCCAGGAGTCAAGAACCTGGTGTGAGATAACCCAAAGGTTAGAGCACTGGGATTGCACTCGGAAAACCCGAGTTCCAGTCCCGACATTTCCCAAAGTATTTGCGTGTTAAAGCAGAGTATAGGCACGTTAAATCCATAGATCCGAACGTCCAAGAGGTTGGCGTAAGGCGAAGGAGAATCCAGTCTCTGTGGATATCGGCCGCACTGGATTCCGGCCGTCCAAACAGGTACCTTATATCGTCAGGTAGATCGGACGGCCTGGGTCTAAAGAAGCAGGAACCAGAGGTGGGACACAGTGTTTGAGAGGGAAAATTCTAAAGTGGAAAGTGAACCAGCAAAGGATTCAAATCACTTGTTCATAAATCCCAAATTAAATTATAAACTAGGAAAACGATAAAAATTACCGAAATAAGAAGGAAGCAAGCAAAATCGAGAAATTAAACCAGAGATACCGAATCAGAAGATAAGAAAACATAATTATCATTAATAAGGGAATTAATAAGTAACAATGGAGAAACTTTCAAGAAAGTAACTTTCAAAAATGGAATTAGAAATAAAAACGCTCCTAACATTAAAAAAATTAAAAATATGAGTGAAGTACCAAGAATGTTCAGCAATTGCAGACTTTGAACTTCTTGATTAGAAACCTAGCGCATATGTTCCGTAATGCGAAATATAAGAGCTCTTTTTGTTTGACCAACATAACCAAGCCCGCATTTTCAAGGAAAGTGATAGCCCCCCCCCCCATCCCAACGATTCAAAATAGGAATAGGATCTTTAAGAAAAGGGAAATTAATTTTGTTAATTTCCCTTATTACTTCCTCTTTCCCCATTAATTCCCTTTGTGTGTCTTTAAGAAGTTTAAAGACACCAGTGGTGGCGCTTGAGGTGAAGCAGGATAAGAGCTGCTTCACTTAAAGTTATCGGCTGAATGGGTTAATATTATTATTTGGCGAATTTTTCAGATTCGTTTGGCTAATATTTGATAATACTTATACCAGTAGCGTGATGTGTTTTGGTGATTTCCGTTGTCAAGGAGGAAGGGGAATCTCGCCACTGAATCTGTTTCACCCGTTCCAGAAATCTCGAGCCGCCACTGATGCAGTTTTTTATGTTTACGACGAAGCAAACGCAGACTTTTAGCCACCGTTTTGTGACAATCTTAGTCCGGAAATTTTTGAACCCAAATAAATACACATCACACAAATTTCATGTGTGGTTGGGGCAAAATATCCTAGGGCCAAGACTTAAACCAAGCTTAATTGGAAACTAAAAGAGCCAATAATGCAAAGATACTATATCACACTGAGGAGCATCCAATGAGTGCAAGGAGGGCGTATCTGAACCCTAGGTCAAATGATGTGGCTGCAAGGGAAAAAGTCAACGAATATAATTCAATGATTATTTAAAAGGCAAGAAACAGAGTCGTGATTTCAATTGAAATGATTTCAATTGAATTGGGTCGTGATTTTCAAGCAGTAAAGTATTCAGAGAGAGTCGTTATTTATTTGAGTAGTGAGAAGTCTGACTCCAAATGTCAGAAAAGCATCGGAAAATATGACAGTCATGATGAGCTACAGATTCAAAATACAACGGTATGTACCAGTCGTCATGTCTGTTAGGTCATTTTTTATCTTTGGAATAAGATTCAAAAGAACTGTCTCACACGGTGCATTTCTCCTGTTAAAATTGATGTAATTTCAATTATATCAGTAGCAGAGGTGTGAATAAACGATAATTTATTTTAAAAGTTAAAAATATGAATTTTAATGTGTAGTGCTTTGATTTAATGATTATGTTAAGGAACTCGTGCAAAGAGGTAATGGTGGGTTTTGCGGCCACGATAGCAATGTGCAAATGTTACGATTCACGACCACTTTAATTAAGATTAATAATTTAATCCACAAGATTAATTTAAAAAGTAAATCCACTTCAGGAATGTGTGGTAAAATAACCTTAAGTGACGAACTGCGTAAAATTGAAACGGGAAATAATATTGGCAACTTTATCGCTAACTAATGAATAAAATGGTAAAAGGATAGAATTATATGGAATCCCTTGACTTTGAAGATTAGACACCGAATTCGGCTGGTTTACATTTGTGTAAAGCCATGTTGATAATAGTGGGATTATAGCCTCAAAAACTGTCTAAATATTTCAGATAGTCACACATATTACAATTAAGTGTCCGGGAATCAGAACACAAATTTAATTCACTTTAAACATAAGTGTTAAGAGAAGATTTTTGCTGAACAGGATGGTTAGATCGAGCATGAAGAAACATGAAAATAGAGAAAGATTTACGGAAAACAGAGTTCAAAAGGTGTAATTATTTCTTGTAACCAGACCATCAAGAAAATATATTTGAGTATTAGAAAATTAAAAAAGGAAAATTGGAAAGATTAAAACTATTATCAACGAACACAAAGTATCATCCATACGTCTAAACCAGCATATGAAATCATACAAATTAAGAATTATTTCTTCAAAATAATCTACATAGATATCACATAAAATAGGAAACCGTGGATTGCCCATAGCCAACCTTCAGATTATTTATAAAAATACACCATTAAATACAAAAGACGTTTATTCACTACACCAATTAGACAAGTTATCATTGATTTTATTTCAATATCTGAAAAATGAAATTTACCTAACCTTTTATCAAAACAATGAATATCTTCTTCAGTAGGAGCATTGGTGAAAATAGATTTTACATCGAATGATAACAAGATACAGTTAACAGTAGGTCAATTATTTAACTTGATGATAAAAGCAAAGGAAATCTTGACTGTGAGAAGTTTACTACTAATTAAAGATGAGAGAGTATGAACAAGAAACCGAGCAATAGAATATGAGGGAGTGTCAATAATAGAAACAATAGAACAAAAAGACAAATTAAGTTTGTGAATATTAGGTAGGGCACAGAATTTCAAGCTCATTAACTTTATATTCATACACATTAACTCATACGCATATTAAACTTTTATAGAGATTTACACATTTCCATAATGCTAGCAATTTGTAAATAGACTACCTTTTCATATTTTAACATATGCATTTCAAATATGTCAGTAACAAAGCGTTTTCTTCCGTTTAAATTCCCCAACTTGATTGTCATTAGAGAGAAAGAACATTCTTTTGGAATATTTAACCACGACTGTCGAGCAAAAAATGAAGACGCAGATGTGACTGGAAGAATTTTATTCCCAAAATCTAATTACTCCGACATGTATTTATTCAAGTTTCAAGAGTATAAAGGAAGATAAAAGAACTACCACTTTTAATTGCAGAGAGCGGATAATATAAAAATATTTTCATAACAATATTCATGAAATATCTTCATTACAATAATAATAAAATCTCGTCATTATTACTAATTGGACTAATTGGATGATATTTACTATTATTAAAGCTTAAACCAAAATTACAGGAAATTATGGGTATTTTTCACTTGGACTTAAAATTTTACTTTAAATCTCTTTACTGAAAGTAGAAGAAATAAAAGTCAGCTATTGATTCGAACATCTGTAGTCTGGATATTCGGCTGATATTTGAGCGCTACGTAAAATATAAACAATTTGGACGCTTATATCTCCGAACCTAATAAATAAAATTAAAAACTATTTGTACTTGTTTTTTAGAAATTTGGTACTGTTTATAACTATTTAAAAATAATTTCCATATTTCACATTATAAACTTTATAAACATTAGTCTGCCAAAGTCATTTTTTGCTTCACTTTGCAATCTTCCACTTAAAATATCTTCTAGACTATATCTTCTATAATGTATCTTCTCTCTCTCTCCCGCTCTCTCTCTCTCTCTCCCTCTCTCTCCCGCTCTCTCTCTCTCTCTCTCTCTCTATATATATATATATATATATATATATATATATATATTTTTTTTTTTTAGAAGATAGATCAAATCAGTAAACGACAGAAATGTCTAGTAGAAATTCAGTTCTTAGATCAAAAATTTATTTATACAGAGCTCTCATTATTCCTTGAGAAACTGTCTTATCAATTTGAAGCAGATTTTCCGTTACTAAAGTATGTAATGCTTAGTATTGAAGGGCCTGATTTTTTAATGATTTTGTCAAAACGTTGTTGGCTCGTACAATGGTACAATTAAAATCGTGCACAGTTCATGCTAGCATTCTGAAATGAGTATCATTTGTTTTGCAATGAAAAACCTTACATGAAATAATAATATTTTTATTATTATTACTGGTCCTAATATTTTTTTTTCAAAAATACATTCAAAAATCCAAAGATTTTTCGAACATTCGATTACGTTTAAACCCAATAAGGTTCCAGTATTCACTGCCTGTAATAATCGTCACTTTTTTTCGAAAATCTCCATTCATTCGTAAGATATCGCTTCCACAGATTTAAGGGCGCACACACACATACACATGCACATATACAGTTACCTTAGACCTTTCTGGTAGGTCGGACGGTCTGGGTCACAACAACAACAACATACACATATACACAGACATCACGCCAAAAACGTTCGATTCGAAATCAGGGATGCTTAAAAAATGCTATTCCGTCGATAACTCGGATTTGAATTTTCGATCTCGTCACAGTTATACTTTCCCTATACATAATATAATGCATGCAGGTAAACTTAAAAGAACCGAAACTCATTTTATAAATGAACACATTTATCCCTTACGACACGGCAGTGACATTTTAAACAATAATTTAAAATACATGTCCCAATAACATATTTACACATTTCCTTAAAGCGGGCAATTTGCAAATGGAATACATATTCATATTTTACGAATACCTCTTAGACATGCCAAGAACAAAATATTTTGCTCTGCTCAAGTTCCGTAACACGACCCTTATTTGCATATGCTCGGAATATTTAAACACAAATGCGTGGTGCAAAAAGAATGAAATAGCACTTATCCAGAGGAAGCACGTAAGACTGGGTTAATATGTCACAACGTGAAAGCACGGGAAATTGTTATGACAACACCTTTACGTCGCACGTCTTCAGATATTATTTTATTCTTGGCTTTTTGCTTTATGCTTTCTCTTTCATTTACATTGTTTCGAAAGAGTAGCATTCCCTTTCTTCTGGAGTCTTTCGTGTCACCGTTTCTTTAATCTCTCTCGTTATGTCCGGCTTTCAGCATCCCTTGCCCGGCTTTAATGGAAACCATCATCCTTTTCAACTGTTCCTCCATCACTTTTCTAGTCACTATCACATACGCTTGCATAGTTTCTGGAAATCCTACTTCTGGCACCAATTTGTTACGCCATATCCTCTGGAATCGTTGGGCGTGCCCTCGGGATACAAGAATAAGTCCAAATTTCTTGATAACTAACACGTTTATTCACAAGCACAGCTTACACAGGAACAATATACAGTAAAACAAGCCTTAAATGCTTCACCAATTTCACAAAATAACCGATACTATTCTCGAAGCATTGACGAAATTAATTTCACAAAACAGTAGCTTCTATTCTCAAAACATTGACAAAATCACAGTTCAATGTAGCTCGCATCACGTCAACTGCTACTCCAACGGAGTGAAGATTCCTTTATAGTCTCTCTATAGAAACTTCTGTAATTCTCTCATGTCTTGTAGAATACACGTTTTTTCGCGGTCTTTCTCGAACCTTCGGAAAATATCGTAAAATTGGCGGTAAATCGTCAAATCTGACGATGCATGTACGAGTGTCTCCCCGTCCGGTCTCCGAAAAAGACGAAAGACGCCAGAAGAAAGGGAATATTCGCAACAATATTCTAACTTTTTTAACTCTACGCTAAGGATCTTGCAATCCCTTTTTATTCGCTTGGAATGGTCACTTTACTATAGATAGGCTAAATTAGTACACTTTCTTTTTAAACTTTTGGAAGTGTATAAGGTATTTCCTAGGGATCCTGTATTTAAGAATCATCTTCATATTTATGCCACTCACTTACGGACTAATGATGAAATAGTTACGATGGTGACCATTAAAAGGTGAGGAATAAATGGATCAAATTAATACAATTATCCTCTGAATGTCACTCACATGCTTGTTAGATTTCCTTGGTATGCACCATTCAGCACAGTATATTTAATAAATTTCTCTTAGAAAGCATCCCTCCTGTAGCCACGTGACTAGATTTTACCCATGTTTAATTATCTGGGATGTGGCTCAACTGAACTTTCTCATATAAAAATCAATTTATAATACCATGATTTTTTTTTCCAAATTTTACCAATTTTTTTTTAAAAAATCAGCATCGTAAGTCCAAATGATTACCATTATAGCATGCTACCCTTCACTTTAAAGGACTTGAAAATTTTTCAATTGATACCATACTTGATAATGTAACCACCCGGGGGATAACTTGCTCCCCCCTCCAAGGGAGACAAATGACGTCACGATCAAAAGGAAATGGATCACGGCTATTTTTCACAGCAATTATTGAAACTATTAAGTCTCGTAATCGTTGAACCAAAAATAAATTCTTTCATGCATAAAAAAACTATATGTTATGTATATATGTTAAAAAAACTATAAAATTTCGAAATTTTAGCTCGAATTTAGAACATTTCTATCCAGTTCTAGATTTTTTTATAACAAAGCCGGATATAAAGTTTCGTGAAAATCCTTTAATATTTGCGGCCGCTATAGTGTACACAAGAAATCGACCACAGATAAACAGACTAACACTCCAAAAATAGTCAAAACGCATTCAGGAGGTCTTAAAGCATACATTGGCATCAAAATCTCTAATTCGAGAAATTTTCGTGAAAACAATACTTTCTCTGAACTTATATTACCTGGTATAAGAAAGTAAAAATTCCATTTTCTTTCACATCAGGAAAACCATTATCGATATGTTTTTCCGCTTTCTCCAATTTTAATACCACCCACGTGTGTTATTTCTCTTAAAATAAATTACAGTATTGCGTATTTGCATAAATACATAATGCCCGTAATTTGCAAATGTACCCACTATTCATATTTAAACACACGCATGCAAGGCGAGCCAGCAAGCCAAACATTAACTCGGCTGAAACGCATACATTCGGTTCTCATTATCATTCATTTGGAATATTTAAACACAACTGCAGGGCAAAAAGAAATGACAGTCACGCCTACATAGAAGACACAAGAGACTGGGCAAAATTTATATTCGAGATTTAATTACACTAATATGAATCATTGGCATTTCAAGAACATGTTGGACGATGAAATACATGCCGCAGTTCAGTTGAGTTACCCTAATGAAAGAGAAAAAGTATCCAATGTAAGCAGCATATGACTTTTCCAACGTGATATAATGCTTCACTTCCTTCATAGTGAAATAATATCCTCGTTACAATGTTTCTGAAAATTGATAATCATCAGGTCATTTGAAATTGAGCAATTTTGGCAACTTATTATTTCAAACGGAATGACTTATCCATAGTCAAATATAAAATCCTCATCAAAATGTAATTGATAATTTAATTAATATCCCGGGAAATAAATAACTACTGTGGGAAACGAAAAGAAACATAAAGAATACTTATTATTAATACTTTTGTTAAATTAAACTAAATATACATGGTCGTAAATTGCTCGTATTCGTGGACTCATTATTGTAGTACATTGCATTATTTGCCGCTATTAACCCTCCAATTATTATCTTTCGCGCGAGTTCTGTAAAAGAATAATTAATTATTATAATACTAAATGGATCACAACATTTTAACTTTAACAATAAAACATTTATTAACAACATAAAATACTTAATTATTTAATTACAACAATTATTCTTCTCATTAATTATTTCGGCGGAGGGACCATGTGAGATCAGTATGAAAATGCCTAAAATGTGGTTAGGACCAGATATCATATTTGAGGAACACATACCTTCAAGTCTGTCTTGGACTTTGTTAGCAGCACGTACTTGATGTCGTCCTTATTACTAGCATTAACTCGTGGTGTAATGCATCGACACGTAAATTCGTCGATCATATTGTACTGCTGACTCAAACACTCGTACATATGAAGTTCTCGTAGTCATATCTGTATCAGCCAAGTCATACATAAGTCATCTTCTCACTATCTCGCTATACCTTAAGCGTCGTGCTGTACAACCGTTTCTTACCAAGTCATCAAGCTTCTATGTTTATCGTCGTTCTTTATGTCACAAGTTGTGGCTCTTTTGCCTCAGGACTGTCACTTCCCTTTTTCTATGATTTGCAGCATTCAGGGTGACGCAACAAGCACCTTCTCCATTGGCTTGCCTTTCCATCCAATGTCGTTTCTCCACATTTTCGTAAGAGTTCGTTCGGCCCCCCTCTGTCTTGACGCCCCTAAATTTATGGTTTTCTGACCTCTGGGTTCACATGTCGTAAACCTTGGCGTCATTCAGACTGGAGGTATTTCCGGAGTTTCAGATCATTGAATAATTCGCATAAAACTGTCTCATTAAAACACATGTGAGAGCAACAATATAGCAGCTTTAGCAATCAGTTTTAGCAAGTTCGGCGCAAAAGTAGCAAAGCAGAAAAAAAGGGACAACGTTTATCGTAAGCAGGTCGAGAGCGTCCATTACAAAGAACTACAACGTGAAAATTGCATCAAAATCAGAGCAAGAGTCCCTAAGATAGATAAAAACGAAGATTTGAAAAAGGGGTAACCCCTACTCTACTTCTATCACGCGCCCTCTCCCTTCCATCAAGAGTAAAAATAAAAGCTACCTTCTTTTCCGAACATATGCAACAAGTCTTTGAAATTAAAGTTATTGAATACTTAATTTAATTGTATAAAAATTAACCCAAAAAGGGACAACGAAAACATTTGAAGTTTACTAGAGCTAAGAAATGAGGTTTCACGATGGCAAATTTTGAAGACCGTACCTCGAAAAGTATTTTTTTCTGATGACAGTTTTAGAATGAGCAGTACGGAAAAAACTCGTAAATTGAAATAAAGCTTATTCAATCCTTAAATTTAACTGTAAGAATTAGCAGATAAAGTGACAACGAAATCAATTGAAGTTTACGAGACGTAAGGAATGAGGATTCATGGTGACAAATTTTAAAGACCGTGTAAAGTCTTTCTCGAAATTGCATTGATAGATAACTTCAGAACCACCCTAAATGAGAAATGCAAAATTACCCCACGGGCACTCGCAAAACAGCTTCTAAAATAAAGACAGCTGGGTGTCT
Organism: Amaurobius ferox; assembly: GCA_951213105.1. Lineage (NCBI taxonomy): Eukaryota > Metazoa > Arthropoda > Arachnida > Araneae > Amaurobiidae > Amaurobius > Amaurobius ferox. The sequence goes on from OX578150.1 coordinate 78,471,069, forward strand.
TAAGTTACTCTTCAAACAGAATATCGGAAGCAACACATTTTAGAAAGTGTCACTAAAAATAACCTATCTCCTACGGATGGATAATTGGAACTCACAAAAAAAACAGGTAAGTTTGTTTTAGGCAGGTGATACAAAAATATGTATATCTGAGTGACACGTAATGATGTTGCAGAACCTGTATACACTAGCAGAACCAAAATCTCTATTAATTAGGAATTAACTAGGAACCGAGATGTAACATTGTGGAGGCTATTTGAAGTTGCGCCCTGGGGATTGATACAAAAAATATGTATATACAGGTTACACTTACAGATGGTGCAGAGACTATATAGCTACCAACAGAATGATTGGTCTTAAATGAGAATAGAGGTAAATACAAGGGGAAGAGAGGGAGAAAATTAAACTCGAGCCCTCCCCGTGCTCTGACCGTGCAATTTCCGTGCTCTAACCACTGGAATGTCCCGCCCCAGTTTAACATATTGAAATTATTTTAATCCTAAATAGCTGTATAAAACATAAATAAAAGTAAGATGCCCGACAACCCTCTTTCCACTGGACGCTTTCCTGAATTCCCCAGGGAGTCTTGAAGGGTTTGAAAAAAATCCCCCCCCCATTATTTTCATCTCTAGGGGATAAACCAAAAATCCGGATTTGTTAGACTCCGTCCTGTAGTTGATACGATGTGTACAAATATTCAGCCTTCTAAGCCACCATTAGACCTCTGGAGGATCTAGGAAGTATTTTTGAAAAAACCTTCTTTCATCCTTAGGAGGTTAGATGGAAAATCCGGTTGTGTTAAGTTCTGTCCCGTTGTCTCTACTATAAGTGTGCAAAGTTCAGTCTTTTCACCATGGAGCTTCTAGTGGGTCTGAAAGGACAAAACCACCCTAGGCAATTTTTATATGGATGGCAATAAGCGCATGAAAAAGGCAAAATCAGTTCTTGGATGCTGCTACCTTCAATAGCAGCGCGACTCATCTTGGTAGCACCCTATAAGTGGCTTTTACACATGAAAAAAGCAGTTTAAACGTAATCAATAAAATTAAAAACTCCTTATTTTCGCAAAAATTTTCCAACTCAAAAATGTATACATATGTCTAAAAGCAAAATTTTCCAACTCAAATTTATACTAATGTATAGAAGCAAAACTTTTCAACTCAAAAATTTATACTAATGTATAGATGCAAAATTTTTCAACTTAAATTTTTACTGATATAAAATTTTCCAACTCAAAAATTTATACTAATTTAGAGAAGCAAAATTTTCCAACTCAAATTTATACTAATGTATAGAAGCAAAACTTTTCAACTCAAAAATTTATACTATTGTATAGATGTAAAATTTTCCAACTAAAATGTATACTAATGTATAGAAGTAAAATTTTCCAACTCAAAAATTTATAGTAATTTAGAGAAGCAAAATTTTCCAACTCAAATTTATACTTATGTATAGAAGCAAAATTTTCTAACTCAAATGTATACTAATTTATAGCAGCAAAATTTTCCAATTCAAATGTATACTAATGTATAGAAGCAAAAATTTCCAACTCAAATTTATACTAATGTATAGAAGCAAAACTTTTCAAACCAAAAATTTATACTAATGTATAGATGCAAAATTTTTCAACTCAAAAATTTATACTAATGTATAGATGAAAATTTTCCAACTCAAATTTATATTGATATATAGAAGTAAAACTTTTCAACTCGAAAATTTATACTAATGTATAAATGCAAAATTTTCCAACTCAAATTTATACTGATGTATAGAAACAAAAATTTCCAACTCAAATTTATACTAATGTATAGAAGCAAAACTTTTCAATCAAAAATTTATACTAATGTATATTTTTGAAAAATTTTCCAACTTAAATTTATACTGATGTAAAATTTTCTAACTCAAAAATTTATATTAATTTAGAGAAGCAAAATTTTCCAACTCAAATTTATACTTATGTATAGAAGCAAAATTTTCTAACTCAAATGTATACTAAATTATTGAAGCAAAATTTTCCAATTCAAATGTATACTAATGTATAGAAGCAAAAATTTCCAACTCAAATTTATACTAATGTATAGAAGCAAACCTTTTCAACTCAAAAATGTATACTAATGTATAGATGCAAAATTTTTCAACTCAAATTTATGCTGATGTAAAATTTTCCAACTCAAAAATTTATACTAATTTAGAGAAACAAAATTTTCCAACTCAAATTTATACTTATGTATAGAAGCAAAATTTTCTAACTCAAATGTATACTAAATTATTGAAGCAAAATTTTCCAATTCAAATGTATACTAATGTATAGAAGCAAAAATTTCCAACTCAAATTTATACTAATGTATAGAAGCAAACCTTTTCAACTCAAAAATGTATACTAATGTATAGATGCAAAATTTTTCAACTCAAATTTATGCTGATGTAAAATTTTCCAACTCAAAAATTTATACTAATTTAGAGAAACAAAATTTTCCAACTCAAATTTATGCTAATGTATAGAAGCGAAACTTTTCAACTCAAAAATTTATACTAATGTATAGATGCAAAATTTTCCAACTAAAATGTATGCTGATGTATAGAAGTAAAATTTTCCAACTCAAAAATTTATACTAATTTAGAGAAGCAAAATTTTCCAACTCAAATTTATACTTATGTACAGAAGCAAAATTTTCTAACTCAAATGTATACTAATTTCTAGAAACAAAATTTTCCAATTCAAATGTATACTAATGTATAGAAGCAAAAATTTCCAACTCAAATTTATACTAATGTATAGAAGCAAAACTTTTCAACTCAAAAATTTATACAATGTATAGATGCAAAATTTTCCAACTCAAATTTATACTGATGTATAGAAGTAAAATTTTCCAACTCAAATTTATACTGATGTATAAGAGCAAAATCTTCCAACTCAAATGTATAGAAGAAAAATATGTAAAATCATCTCCAAATCTGAAAACTTAAATATATACGTACAATACTTTCTAAGAATTTTAATAAAATAAAGCGAAAGGTTTTTTCCCTTCTACAAAAGAGAGGGAAAAAACCCTCCGTTTATTCGCAGTTCTGACCTGATTAGAAAATGAAAAGACTGTTTCATGGAATGTCTTAATAAAAAGAGCAAACACATTAACTTAATACACGTAACACTTGTCGCTAAATTTAACGCACTGTGAATATTTTATAAGGTTAAAACGTGCATGCAAAAGTTAATCGAGCTTTAGTTGAGCTCTAGTTGAGCTTTAGTCTTTACCCGTTAAACGGACGTAAATATATAATAAATAACTTCTAGGAAATTTAATGTGTGTATCTGTATCAATCAAAAGCTAAGTTTTGATTTTCGCTTTCCCTACATACTGTTAGGGACGTGTAAAATGCACTCTCTCTGGCGTCTCTTTTGTAAATCACGCGGAGAAAATACCCGTAAAGGCAACCTATCCTATGATGTGAATCTAGGATTACCATACGAAGTATGGAAGAAGGGTTTCCAGATTTGGACAATTATCGCCAATTTGGCGACTTTTTCTAAGATTCGAGAAACACCTCGAAATAACCAGTATTCCGCGAGATATAAGAGATTCCTAGAAGTTTCTATAGAGAGTTTACAGAAGGAGTCATCACTCAGATTCTAGAGTAGTTGACGTGATACGACCTACATTGAACTGTGATATTCGTCAATGTTTTGAGTAGAGTGGCTGCTATTTCGTGAAGCACGATGGTGTTGTTGAGACCCAGACCGTCCTACCTACCCGAGAGGTGTAAGGTAACCGTTTGGATGGCCGGGAAGTGCCACCCAGTTTAGACCGGAACCCAGTGGGGGAGGCATCTACAGGGACCGTACCCTGCTTCCTCTACCATCAACCTCTCGGAAGGACTTACGGATCCACATGTTTAACGTGATCGTACCCCGCATGAACACGGCGGCAGTTGTGGCAGCGTGCAAACCACCGGGCTACCGCGCCCGAAATGTGCCAACGGCACGCGGTTGTTCCCAGGTGATCACCCACCCAAGTACTAACCGCGCCCGATGCTGCTTGACTTCGGTGATCTAACGAGAACCGGTGTTTTCAGCACGGTAGGGCCGTTGGCCTGTGAAGCAAGATGCGTCAATGTTTTGAGAATAGTATCGGTTGCTTTATAATCGGTTGAATCTAGGGTTGCCATATGAAGTATGAAAGAAGGGTATCCAGATTTGGACAATTATCGCCAATTTGGCGACTTTTCAAAGGTTCGGGTAACACATCGAAATAACCAGTATTTCACGAGATGTAAGAGATATTTCTAGAAGGTTCTATAGAGAGTTTACAAAAGAAGTCATCACTCAGATTCTAGAGCAGTTGACGTGATACGAACTACATTGAGCTGTGATATTCGTCAGTGTTTTGAGTAGAGTGGCTGCTGTTTCGCGAAATGAGATGTTTTGAGAATAGTATCGGCTGTTTTGTGAATTTCAGAGGAGCATTTAAATGCTGCTTTACTGTATATTGTTCCTGTTTACGCTGTGATTATGAATAAACGTGTTAATTATCCAGAAATTAGGACTCATTCTTGTGTCTTAAGCGTATACTCACGATTCTAAAGGATACCTCGTAACAATAAGCCTCTAAATGGAACCCAGTCTACTTCGAGGAAATTTCGTAATAATACACAGTATGTGTTGCGCAACTCTTGAGTCGCGACTCAATTTAGGGTTACGACAGTTTATTGTGGGGTCGGCGAAAATTTGTCTTATGAAAGATAGAGAGGTTACAAAAAATAGTGTTTTCTTTTTGTTTCGATATATACCTTTAAGCACACGTTTCAAATTAGGATTCTCAAACATGCTGTTGTTGTTGAGACTCAGACCGTCCGGCCTAACAGAAAGGTGTAAGGTAACCGCTCTCTCAAACATGCTGTTGTTGTTGTTGAGACCTACACCATCCGACCTACCAGAAAGGTGTAAGGTAACCGCTCTCTCAAACATGCTGTTGTTGTTGTTGTTGAGACCTAGACCATCCGACCTACCAGAAAGTTGTAAGGTAACCGCTCTCTCAAACATGCTGTTGTTGTTGTTGTTGAGACCTAGACCATCCGACCTACCAGAAAGGTGTAGAAGACCCAGACCGTCCGACTCATCCTGAGGACTTGAGTATCTAATTGGACGGCCGGTAAAAGAGTTAGCTGAAGCCAACTCCCGGGGCGGCCAACATCCGACGGTCTGGGGCAAAGTTTATTTAAGTTTCAAAAAATATACATTCAGGTTACAAGGAATTGTACAAAGAGGTGATGATGAGTTAACATTTTGATGATTAGATGACATGATTAAATATAGATGACATGATATTTAGCAAGATGACATGATATAAAACATGATGTTTGATGACAGTATTAAAATATATGAGTGTAATTATATAATATATGATATTTAGTGATATGTTGACAATGATTTGTTGAAAAAGTGATATATAATTTGATGAAGACAGGGGAAAATTACAAGAATATAATACAACAAGAAAGATCAATCATGCTTAAAGCATTGATTATGAAACACTTTCCAACTTCAATGCAATTTTATTTAAAACAGTCGAAAATGCAATACATTCCTCTGTAATATTTTAAAACTTATCATAATACTACATTAATTTATTATATTTGAAAAATTAAACCTTCATTGAAAAACATGAACTTCATTCAAATGACGGCATTGAAATAAAAATTGCCTGGTTTAAATATATCTGAAAAGCGATACATTCCACGGTAATATTTTTAAAACTATCATAATACTACGATAATTTATTATATTTAAAAACTTCATCGAAAACAACTGAAATTAATTCAAATGACGTCATAGAAAAAATAAATAAAAAGAACGAATATGAGTCTGCAGGGAAAGACATGTGCTGTCCACATCAGAATTTTTAACAATATTACAACAATGATTTATAGAAGTGAACGGGGATTATTTTCAGGCCATTTCGAAAAAAATGTATGATCTATATTTAAAGATCCATCAAATTTTTGTCGAATAAAATGTTCAAAAAATTTAAGCTGTGTACCAAATTTTAACTCTCTAGGACGTAGGAAAGTGCATTAAAAATGCCATCAAATAAATTTATCATGAAGAGTTATATAAAATTTAAAAAAATGAAAAATTGTTATCTACCAAATTTATTTTAAAATGTGAAGCCACTCCCATATGCAAAACGTTTAAACAAATGGAGAGATATTTATTATATAATATATCTCTCTTTTCTTTCTGGAAGATATCGCAAAGTCAGAATTTAATTGAATTTGTTTTTTTCACTATATTAAATAATTTTTAATTAAAAAACTACTTAACATATTTTACTGAATTTTTTTTTATATATTCTATGGGATAATGTGAATATTTTCTAAAAATTTCGAAGCAATTCGTGAATTTTAAATTTACTTAAAAAATGTTTGAAAAATTAGGTCCCATAGGGTTCAATGTATTTCATTTTTTCAACCCGGGTTCAATAAAAAACTAATTGGGTGATATTATTTATTTATATTCCCATAGGTCCTACAGACCGTCTGAACAACATACTAAAATTTCATTTTGATAAAGTCATTTTTACGGCAGTTATCGTGCTAACGGACAGACAGACAGACAGACAGACAGACAGACAGACAGACAGAATGAACAAAGTCATAAACACTTTTCAACTTTGTTGTAAAGTGTTAAAAAACTTAAATACGAAGAAAAACATTGCATAAGCAACCAACGGCCAAAACAGGACAAACAAGGCCAACAAAAACGGGACAAAGACGAGGCAAAAAAACAAAAAAACAAAAGGACAAAAGAAAAAGGACGACACCACCGAGCAAAAAACAGGTAAAACAGTTAAAGTAAAAGGGGGAGACACCGATCAGAGACAAAATTGAAAGCAGAAAGTCCCCAGGCTGATTAAGAGATTTTGTTTGAGATTTCTCTCGCTATGAGAACACAGTTCTTGATTTTATTAATGGAAGATTTGTTGGAGCAAACACTCTAGAACCAGGTCACAGAGTTCTGGGGGGAAGGTTTTGAGAGATGATAAGGTTTAGTAAGGGGACAGGAAAATACATAATGATCGGCATCGCCGAAGGAACCACTGGTACATCTGGAAGAAGTTTTACATTTAAAGGAGTATAAATAGTCGGGGAAGGGACCATGGCCCGTAATAAAGTATATAAGGTATTTATTAGTAATTTGGGTGTTAAAGATTACCTTTGGGAGAAAAGTTGAGATTCTAGCCGGGTCATGGGTGCGGGGCGAAATATCATTATTAAGGTAGATTTGCCATAAATTTAAAATATCATTTTTATAATGTTTTTTTAAGAGAGAGTATGGAAAAGGTAGGGAGGTGGGGGTACCGGAGGAGGTAGCAAGTTTGGCATATTTATCGGCGAACTCGTTACCCGAGATGTCGGAGTGTGCTTTGACCCAACAAAGGTTTATTATGTGTTTATTATAGTTTGCGTTAATTTTAATTTTAGATAAGTAATTAGATTTGTTTTTGATAGATTGAAGTGCCGAAATAGAGGATTGACTGTCAGTAAATATATTAATTTTTGAGTTATTTGAAGAAGCCCAGTTTATGGCATAGTGGATTGCAGCAATTTCTGTCTGGAAAACTGTGTTCCCATGCTCGAGTTTAAAGGTGAAAGTATTGTCTAAAGAATCATTTTCGAAGATGCAGATGGCCAGAAGGTGTAAGATGACCAGAAAGGTGTAAGGTAACCGTTTGGACGGAGGGGAGTGCCACCCAATTTAGACCGGAACCCAGTGGGGGAGGCATCCACAGGGACCGTACCCTCCTTCCCCTACCACCAACCTCTCGGAAGGACTTACGGACCCACATGTTTAACGTGATCGTACTCCGCATGAAGACGGTGGCAGTTGTGGCAGCGTGCAAATCCAGAGCGCAAACTACCGGGCTACCGCGCCCAAAATGTGCCAATATCACGCGGTGTTCCCAGGTGGTCACCCACCCAAGTACTAACCGCGCCTGATGCTGCTTGACTTCAGTGATCTAACGAGAACCTGTGTTTTCAGCACGGTAGGGCCGTTGGCTACTCTCAAACATGCTGTTGTTGTTGTTGAGACGCAGACCGTCCGACCTACCAGAAAGGTGTAAGGTAACTGTTTGGACGGCCGGGAAGTGCCACCCAATTTAGACCGGAACCCAGTGGGGGAGGCATCCACAGGGACCGTACCCTCCTTCCCCTACCACCAACCTCTCGGAAGGACTTACGGACCCACATGTTTAACGTGATCGTACTCCGCATGAACACGGCGGCAGTTGTGGCAGCGTGCAAATCCAGTACGCAAAACCACCGAGCTACCGCGCCCGAAATGTGCCAACAGCACGCGGTGTTCCCAGGTGGTCACCCACCCAAGTACTAACCGCGCCCGATACTGCCTGACTTCGGTGATCTAACGAGAACCGGTGTTTTCATCACGGTACGGCCGTTGGCCCTCAAACATGCTGTGTAATCTTTTTCATTAATAATATTTTCTCGTTTCTAAAATATCCTAAATACTAATTTTTACTAGGTGACGGGAACATTTTGGCATTTTCAATTGCCAAATGAATCTAATTTAAACGAGTGTAAAATAAATGCATTTTAAAAATTGTATATTTAATAACAATTTTTAGGCTCTTATCTTATTTACCTGGTGGCATGGGGTCGCCTAAATAAAAAAAAAATCCGTCAGTAGGGTCGCACTAACAAAAATGCTGAACACCATTGAAATAATGCATAAGGAAAGTATTGTGATGGGGTTGAAAATTCAAATTTTCGACCCCAAGTATTTTTATGTCGAAAATTCAATTTTTCGACATTAAAACAGTTTCAAATATCCCTGAGTACAAATCGAACGTTTTTGAGGATTTTTGCGGGTTTTTTTTGTGTGTGTGTTGTTGTTGTTAAGACCCAGACCGTCCGACCTACCAGAAAGGTGTGTGTGTGTGTGTGTGAACACGATATCTTATGAACGAATGAAGCGTTTTGAAAATAATTTGGTACGATTATTACAATAAATGAATACTGGAACCCAGCTGATTTTAAATACAACTGAATGCTCGAAAGCCCACAGGACATTCAATTCTGGACATTCAATAATATAAATAAATAATCACCCCATTCGCAATGTTACATTAGGAAATGACTACCATTCTCTTTAGAACGCTAACATAAACCGTTATCGAAACAATGCACTAATTTAAAATAAATTTAATCAAAATATTATATAGAATAGAAAAGTAGTATCATCAAATATATTCACTTTCCATTTGCAATTGGCCAATATGTGCAATAGTTCCATGTTTAAAAGGCGAAAAAATCCAATAGGCGAGAAACTTTTCAAATATCAGAGGTAAGAAAATGTACAGAACTCTACAAAACTGGCAAGTATATTTTTTGTACTCTGCAGATTCGGTTCCGGACATAATCCCGACAGCCGAAATCCCGACAAGCCAGAATTCCGACAGCCGAAATCCCGACATGCCAAAATCCCGACAGGGTCGAAATCCCGACAAGCCAAAATCCCGACAAGGTCGAAATCCCGACAAGCCAAAATCCTGACAAGGTCGAAATCCCGACAAGCCAAAATCCCGACAGTCGAAACCCACTTTTGCATAAACTAATACAACACTAAGGCGGTCATCGCAGTGACGTCACTAGGGTTAGAATTTACTAATCAGCACCCCCCCCCCCCCTCCCACGCACATGCGCTGGACTCGCGTTGGGCACACGCACATGGCTGCCTACGCCTATATGTATAGCTTGATCAAAATTATCGGCTTTTTTACATCTCTACATTTTACAAATTAATAGTTTTAATCACTAAATCATAACAGGGAATTGTGCGTGAATTGTATACAGCTGGTAAAATATTGTTGGGCACCGTTTAGAACGTGCCGTCCATAATCCAATAAGGTACCTGTGATAAGCGTTAAACTTTTGCAGTTGTTGTAAAAATCAGAATTCTTTCATCTCCAACTGCAGAATCTCTAACTAAAAATAACTCACCAGTAAAAGTGCTTCTTAAAGTGCCAGAATATATGTCCATTGTCGTAGAAAGCGGATGAAGACAAGAGGGAGCGTGAGTCCAGCGCATGCTAAATACCTTGAATACCTTTCTAAATACCTTGAATTCTAACCCTAGTGACGTCATTGCGATGACCGCCTTAGTGTTGTATTAGTCTGTGCAAGAGTGGGTTTCGGCTGTCTGGATTTTGGCTTGTCTGGATTTCGACCTTGTCGGGATTTTGGCTTGTCGGGATTTCGACCTTGTCGGGATTTTGGCTTGTCGGGAGTTCGACCTTGTCGGGATTTTGACTTGTCGGGATTTCGACCCTGTCGGGATTTTGGTATGTCGGGATTTCGGCTGTCGGGATTCTGGCTTGTCGGGATTTTGGCTATCGGGATTATGACCCAGACCCCTGCAGATTTTGATGCTATCAAAACCAAAAAAGTCGCCATCTTACAATTGTATTAAAACGTAAATGGCAAATTATGAAATGTGGCAAACTGTAAAACTAACAGGAAATGAACAACTAAAAGAAAATTTAAGAATAGAAATCTAGGTAATAGATCTGATTTTTGAAAATTTGAAATTAAATTATTTCAAAGCGCAATGATAATAGTCTTCAACCAAAATTAAACACAGTTTTGTAAGAAATGCATTATTGGAATGTAAGATATAGCTGTATATTGGATATTGTGAAGTTTTCCGGGCGTGAAAGGGTAAAGATTATTTTTTTCGTCGAACTCCTTGGCGTAAAATCAAAATCCCTGAAGCAACAGTTTGATAACAAAGATTCATCCTCAAAAACGTTGAGTCTAAACACTTTTCTAAACACATCCAGTGAAGGGAATCCACTGTAGGGACATCAGTGAAGGGAACCTAGAAAAACCCTCTACCAAGTTATTTTCTTTCTGTTCGCCATCAAGTTTAATGTATAAAATATTTATTTTAATGTGCAGAGTGACTAAAAGCACGGGAAAATTTATAACGTGTTGTAGCAGACCTAGCAGGTACATAGCGCTGAATGATATATAAAAACCTGCTAACAACATTTTTCCATTTAGTAGTCATGGAGCAGTGTACATTGTTCTCTTGCGGAATTCTAAAAATCACCGTGCCTTTGAAAATTTTTAAAGTTGCCATGCAGGAAAACTTTGTTACATATAAACTACAGAATTTTTCACAAATGATTGATAACACCTGGTTTCAACAAGACGGGGCAACAGCACACACAGTACGAAAATCGACCGTTTGACAGAGTTTCCGCCTTCTGAGTCACCGAGTATAATTGAAGTAAAATTTTCTTGATAAAATAAAGTTACCATTGTCCTCCCAGTGTTTCTACATATCTCGCAACTGCCTAAGATATGAGAAATAGATAAGAAATACAATAAATATAAATAAATGAGAAATAAACGAGAAATAAATATATGAGAAATAAATGAGAAATACATTTCAACCTTACTAACATTATTTTTTGTTTCGCAATATTCAGTCAGATAAGTCGTTCTTATTCCTTCTTCTCGTACCTTAATTTTTATCGGTTTTCGCGGAAAGTCAATTATAATAAATATATATCCCTATCACTTTCGACTTCGTTATAAGCAGGCTCTACTGTAGATGCCGCAAATAATAAGTGAATGAGGTAGAATAAAGTCATAATGAACATTAATTATCATCGCAACTCTATTCATAATATTTTATTTCATTTTAAACACCAATTAGGTGCAAAGAGAGTAATAAGATAGTGCATACACTTTGCCATTAATCGATTGAGTGTTAGTAAAGTTATACGTTGAGTTTATTTCTCGATATTTAAAAAAAAGAAAGTCTTCGATGTCCTAATTTTTTTCTTTTTTATTTTATTTTATTTATTTTTTTTATTTATTCATTTATTTGAAATGCACAACAACGGAGTGGCATGACTGAAAATCCAATATGTATTAACGATTTATGAAAAGTAAATAATTTAGTTGCCAAAATAAAGCTATATTTTTTGCAGCCAAGTTAGTACAGTTTATTAAGATACACGGAGAACATCAGCCAAGTTCTGTTCAAAAAATTAAACGTACAATGTTGACGGCTCTAATGGACACATTTTACATGAGTCATCAAGTGGATTTTTCACCCATACGCCCATATCTCAGGAACTAAAAAGAGTAGAATCTTGCAGAAAGTTACAGTAGACTTTTGCAAAATATTACGGTAGAATGTTGTAGAATGTTACAGTAGGATTTTGCAGATCGTTACAGTAGAATGCTGCCGATTAATACAGTAAATTGTTATAGAATGTTACAGTAGAATTTTGCAGAATTTTACAGTAGAATGCTGCAGATTAATACAGTAGAATGTTGTAAGAGGAACTGATTTGGATCAAAGAGATACATGTGTCAAGTTTCATGGATTTTTCACCCCCAACCGTATCTCAGAAACTAAAAGGAGTAGAATGTTGCAGAAAGTTACAGTTGAACTTTACAGAATATTACGGTAGAATGTTGTAGAATTGTAGAGTAGGACTTTGCAGAAATTTACAGTAGAATGTTGCAAAATAATACAGTAGAAAATTGCAGCAAGAAACAGCTTTGGATTACAGAGGTAAATGTGCTAAGTATATTACAAAATACATCCATACCTGAACGTTTTATCAGTTATTGCGAATATCGGTTTATATAATGATATTTTTTCTATGAATATTTTTTCTATCTCTTGCGACCTCACTATATGCGGGTTTTACTGAATTAGCACGATACAAAATCTAAAATATATTTAATCCTGTTGTTGTTGTTGTTACTTATCCCCCGTGATGAAGAGCGCCTAAGCACCACATCCACTAGACCCCTGGTCCAATGGCGAAGGGGCGAGAATTTGAAGCTTCACTTTTTTTACTTTCCTTATATACATAATGTATAAGGAAAGTATTGTGACGGGGTCGAAAATTCGAATTCGAGTTTTCGACGGAAGACCTCGTTTCAAACATCCCTTATCACGAATCGAACATTTTTGAAGTGATTTCTGTGTGTGTGTGTGTGTGTGTGTGAAAGTATGTGTGTGTGTATGTGCGTGTGTGTGTGTGTGTGTGTGTCAGTGAGTCTATGGAGACGATACCTTACGAACGAATGGAGGGATTCGAAAGAAATTTGGTACAAAAATCACAATCCGTGAATACTGGAAGCCTATTGTTTTAAAACAAAATCGAATGTTCAGAACCCCCTAAATTTCCGAGTGAAATTCTGAAAAAATCCTCAAAAAATCAAAACCTTTAATAAAGTTAAGCAAATAGATATTTCGTATGTAATTTTTCATTAGAAAACGATTGACATAAACTTTAGAACGCTAACATGAACCGTTCTCGAGATATTGCACATTTTTCAAATAAATTTTTCAAAAAATCCCATAAATTAAAAAAAACATGTTCACTCTTCATATGTAATATCATGCGATAAATTTGGTGACATCATTCTCGTGGATCTAACTCGTTCCATTCACGAGAAAAGATACTTTGAGTAATACTTGTGTATTTGAACACCAATAGTCATTTATCCGCTGTAAGAATAACTTATTTCTCCGTCCATAACGCTTGGCGAGATTTTGGCGACAAATTTAGTGGAATGTCGCCAACAAGGCGACATTTTAAAATGTTGCCAAATTAACGAAAATCTCGCCAAATGGATAAAAATGACGCTAAATCAATGAAAATGACGGCTAATTGAAGAAAATTCAGTATCTTTGAAAAAATATAGCTACTATAAAAGAATATGAGTATCTACTATAAAAATAACATTTTTTGAACTGTAAATGTAGTAAGTTCATTGCATTATATAAGGAAAGTCATGTGCTGCCCACATCAGATTTTTTTTATTAAGGCACCTCAAGGGCGGAAGTCTGACTTTGCCTCGACAACACAACATCCATGCCCGCTGGAGGAATTCGAACCCACAAACCGGCAATCTAGCGATCAGACCGAAACGCATGCCCCTGACCGCTCGACCACCGGATCGGCATATTTAATCCTAAACCCGCTCGTTTTAAAGAGTAACAAACTAGTGAAAAAGCATGTAAATCGATATATTTTCGAGTTATAAGTCATCACGGTGGATATACAGACAAAATTAAGTTTTTTCAATTTACGTTAATCACAGGTTAGGTGCTCTATAACTATCTAGAAATTGAGGAAAGGGTTTGGTCGGATATGAGATGCTTAGAAATCCATAAATAAATTTAAATTACTCGTTGTTTCCTGCATTGTATAATTTTTTATGAGTACACAATAAGCCGATACTTACTAATTAGGCAGTGTTGTACAACTTTGTTATTAATATTTACTTTCCTATACTATAAAATAGTATATAGTTTTCATGAAAATTTTCGAATTCGAGATTTTGATGCCAATATATGTTTTAATACGCCCTAAACACGTTTTGACTATTTTTGGAGTGATAGACCACAGCAGCCACAAATATTACTGAAATTTTACGAAACTTTATATCCGGCTTCGATACCAAAAAATATAGAAATAGATGGAATTTTTTAAAAATTCGTTCGAAACTTTGAAATTTTTTCCAAATTTCATATTTTTTTAACATGGTAGCATAGGGCGAAATTTAACATAATCATGCATAAAATGATTTATTTATGGCTCAGTGTTCACCAGATTTAATAGTTTCAATCGTTGATATGAAAAATAGCCGCGACACAATTTTTGTTAGTGATGTCATTAGCCTCACTTGGGGGGCAAGTTACCCCCCGGGGGTATATTCTCAAGTATATAGCACCAAACGAATGATTTTTTCAAGACTTTCAAAGTGAAGGGTAATCCGCTATAGTTTCCGCTATAGTTATAGTCCGCTATAGTTCCGCTATAGTTATAGTCCGCTATAGTTCCGCTATACTCATTTGGACTCTCGATACCATGTTTTCAAATTTTCATTTTTAAAATTTAAAAAAAAAAAAAAATTCTGGTATGAAAAGTCGAGTTGAACCACACTTCAGTTAATTTTTCTCTCTCTTGCAGTTACAGAGTTAGGTTTAACAACTTCTCAAATTCTCCACTAACGGAACCGCCCGGCCACACAGAAAGCTACCATTAGCCTATGGGTTGGTCGTGTGGTCTGGGTTTTCTACTAACGGAACCGAAATTGTTTTAATTCAATTGCTCATGACCACTTTACTATTCAAATACCTAAATTGCCTCTTATACCGTCCGTTCACCAATTGTTTGGGCGGATTGATAGCAATATGTAAAAATCTGATGTAGGCAGCATATGATTTTCACTACAGACCCAAATTTATTCCCTTTTTACTTTCCTTATATACAATAATGTATAAGAAAAGTATTGTGACTGGGTCCAAAATTCGAATTCAAGTTTTCTACAGGAGAGAACATTTCAAGCATCCCTGATCACGAATTGAACATTTTTGAAGTGATGTATATGTGTGTGTGTGTGTGTGTGTGTGTGTCAGTGAGTTTCTGGAGACGATAACTGACGAACGAATGAACCGATTAGAACAAAATTTAGTACGAAAATTACAATCCATAAACACTGGAAGCCTATTGTTTTTATACGCAATCGAATGTTCAGAACCCCCTAAATTTTCGAGTGAAATTTTGAAAAAATCGTCAAAAAACCAAAAACCTGTAATAAAGTTCCTTATGTAATGTTTCATTAGAAAACGATTGACATAAAGTTTAGAAAGCTAACATAAACCGTTCTCGAGATATTGCACATTTTTCAAAAAATTATCAAAAAATCATATAAAATTAAAAAAAAAATACTTCCTATTGAGAAATATGTGCACTTTTCATATGTAATACCATGCGATAAATTTAGTGACATCATTCTCGTGGATTGAGCTCGTTCCATTCATGAAAAAAGATACTTTGAGTGATACTTTTGTATTTGAACGCCAATAGTCATTTATCTGCTGTAAGAATTACTTATTTCTCCGTCCATAACGCTTGGCGAGATTTTGGCGACGAATTTGGTGGAATGTTGCCAACTTGGCGACTTTTTTATATGTTGCTAAATTAACGAAAAATTCGCCAGATGGATAAAAATGAAGTTAAATCAATGAAAATGACGACTTATTGATGAAAATTCAATATCTTGGAAAGAATATAAATATCTGCTATAAAAGTAATCTATTTTTTTTTACTGTAAAAGTAGTAAATGTAGTGTGTGTGTGTATGTGTGCGTGTGTATGTATGTGTGTGTGTGTGTATGCGTCCTGCGTATTATACGGAGCATACTACGTATGCTCAACTATCCTACGCACGGAGCATAATACGTATGCTCAAATATGTCAATTAAGTATTTATTATTACGTAATTTTTGACGACAAAAATAATAAGGCCTGCCCCATTACTCTAAGAGTAGCTGTTCTCGAGATATTTTAGTTTTTTCTCATTTTCGTTACACCGCCATCTTTGAAAATAAGTCCAGTTACCAAGTGAAAACGAAAATTGAATTAAAAGTCCAAATATGGTGTCATTTAAAATAATTATGGCTGTTATTTTGTGCAATTAAGCTCAATTTAATGAATTATTAAAGAAATAAAGAGCACGTGAATATGAGTCCGCTGAGAAAGTTAAGTACTGTCTGTCCACACCAGATTTTTTTTTTTTTTTTTTTTTTTTTTCTGTACGACGAATGTACCCACACTAGCTCAAAATTTGGTAGTTCAGACACTTTTGGCTTAGGGCAGAATTCGAAAAAATAGAATTTACCTTCTTTGGAAAACGGCCATCAAAAATCGCCAAAACCTGAAATATAAGACTAAATATGCTAAAATACAATCATTGAATGCTTGTTTTATATGGAACGTGGTGAGTATAATAGTTTTACTTTTGAGCCGGATATCAGGAATGGTGAAATTGTAAGAAGGATAACTTCGTTATTTTATACAGAAGTTATATTGTATTTTTACTAAGTTCTTTGTTCCTAAAGGACTTTTGATCTTTGTGATGTATTTTTTAAGTATTTTAATATTGTTGATTATACTATGAAGTATTTTAATCTTGATGTTGCTATTAAGGATTAAGTGATTGATTTGTATTTTAAATTGATTTATTGCATAGATGTATTCTAAATCCATAACTTCGGACTTAGTTTAATGATGGTGAGATCTATGTTCACCGCCATCTTACTATAATGTTATGTAGTTCAATCACTCGATGCCCAAATTGGGGATTAATGTTCTTTTGCTTGTATTTTTTTTTGGCTAACAAATGGTTAGGGCCCCAGTTAGAGGGTGACCCTCCTTAGTCCGTAGTGGGCCGATTTCCCGCCTTTGCTGTTTTGTTCTTTTTCTGCCCTCGGTCTCGTTTGCCAATCTGGTTGCACTGACTTGTTGGGGTAAACCGCTGGTCGGTTGTGATTCCGGGGAAGGTGGTCTTGCTCGTTTTTGCCGGTGTTGACCATGTGTCCCAAGTGCATCATCGCAACGACTTTTGTTCTAGCCGTATACCTACGGGTGGGTCGGAAATTATAAGATTTACGTGTAACGTTTAACTACAAAATTACTAACACCAATTCCATTACTCTATGGAGAACCGATTTCGAGATATTTCGGCCGAAAATCGAAATTCGAGTTTCGACTCATCTGCACATTTTGGACACTCTGGAATACGAATCCATTATTTTTTGTGTGTGTGCATCGTGTGTCTGGGCAGTGTACGTATTATGTATCCACTCTAGCTGAAGTGCTATTTGGAATTTTATAAAATTGGGGGGGGGGGGTAAGTCCCTTGTGAGTTACCTTGGTGCTGATTAAATTTTAGTTGGATTAAAAAAAATAGAACCTACTTTTTGCTTTTTTTAACAGCCGGAAAAATCGTTAAAATCAGCAATAAAAAAATCCTGATGTGGGTGTAAAGAACCTTGCTGCCCCAACCGGGAATCAAACCCCGGATTTCGGAACTGGCCAGCCGACGCTCTACCATTGAGCTATTGGGACGAAATTGCAAGCTCTTATCGTCGAAGTGGGCTCTGCATTCTCCACCCTCTAATGTCAGATTGGCGGGCAACTGACAATCTGACTGGTCACCTCCTGCTATTTTTACCGCAGGTTAGCCACCTGCTACTACTATTTTTATCCAGGTCAGTATCCTGCGTGGTCGTTGTCCTCTCAATTTGAAATCCACGCGTCATCTTTCAGAGTCCACTGAATTCGTACTAGAGTCAGTTTCCGACCTCCGGTATCTTTGCACTAACCTACAGGGTTCATTTGTTGGGACGCCATTGTAAAGCGCCTTGCTGCCCCAAGTGGAAATCGAACCCTGGATCTCCAAATTGCCCAGCCGACACTCTACCGTTGTGATACTGGGACAAAATTTGAAGCTCTTATCGCCGAAGTAGGCTCTGCAGTGGGCAGCACATGATTATTCTTACTGACGAAAATGTATTTTCTCTCTCATAGAATTATTATTCATTAAACTGAGTTTAATGGCACTAAATAACATAGATGCCGATCCGGCGGTCGAGCGGTCAGGGGCATACGTTTCCGGCTGATCGTTGAATTGCCGGGCTGCGGTTTCGAATCCAGCCAGCGAGCATGGATGTTGTCATGTCGTGGCCAAGTCAGACTTCCGCCCTTCGGGGAGCCTCTATAAAAGTGAAGCTGCAAATCTCCTCCCCTTTCACCATGGGATACCCTGGGGGTTTTGTGGACGTGGTGCATAGGCGCTCCTTCACCAAGGGGGAATTAGTAACGAACGAACGAAATAATATAGAATATTATTTGAAATTACACTGAATTTGCGGCTCTACTTTAATTTTTGTTTTCATTTGACACCTGGGCATATTTTCAAAGGCGGAGTTACAAAAATGAAAAAAAAGCTAAAATATCTTGAGAACAGTTAATTCTTGAGTAATAGGGTTGGTCTTATTATTTTTATTATCCAAAAGTAAGTAGAAAACGAGCATTTCGATGATATATTTGAGCATATGTATTCCTTTATTTCAAATTTTGACAGTGTTTACGGGCCATTTCAGCAAAAAGACAGATTGTTTTTTTTTTGTTTTTTTACGTCGTAATCTTGAGCTAGAGTGGATACAAACATTGCACATGCAGACAGACGCACACGGAGACGTGACGCTATAAATAGTTTTTTCGAGTTATAAAGTGCTAGAGACGTGTAGATCCGTCAAAAACTGAATTCCAATTTCAATTTCCGCACGACTCCAATACTTTCCCTATATCGTGTATTGTATGGAAAGTAAAAACTAAATATGCTTGAATGGGTTTATTAAATTTTGTTTTGTATGTAATATTTGGCGACCAAACGAATAAGACCCTGAGATATTGCAGTTTTCTGGGGCTGAAGGCGTTTCGAAATGCATAACGTTGATAAATAAAAAAGAAAATGCATTTAAACTGCAAATTGGATATAATTTCAAATATGTATCAATGCTATTTTGTGCACATTAACTCAATTTAATGCATTATGAAAGAGAAAAATAATCTGATGTCGACCGCGCATGTGGGCCTGCAGACTTATATCCACGTTGTCTTTATTTTAATTAAATTTATTTCACTTTTAATGCAAGTTTCGTTCTAATTTGGTAACTGAACTTATTTTCAAAGGTGGCGCAGAGAAAATACGAAAAACTAAAATATCTCGAGAACGGCTAGTCCTAGTGTAATGGGATTGATCTTATTCTTTTCTTCGTTAAAAATTACGTATAAAGCAAGCATTTAATGTTTATATAATGCATAAGTAGTTTTTTAGTTTAGATTTTGACAATTTTTGCGGGCCATTTTGCAAAAAAAGACAGGTTATTTTTTTCGAATCGTATCAAAATCTAATCAGGATCAGGGTGACCCACAAGTGACTTATCAACAGAATTCTGTGAAATTCGGTCCATTAGTTTTTCAGCGAGAGTGAATACGGGCTTTTGGGGGCCATTTCGCAAAAAAAGGCGGGTTCTTTTATCCCAAATCGTACCCAAAACTAATCAGCACCAGATTCGCCCACAAGTGACTTACCTACCAAATTTTATGAAATTGGGTCAATTAGTTTTTTAGTTAGAATGGATACAAAATCTGCACAGACAGACAGACACACACACAGACGCTACGCTAAAAATAGTTTTTTCGTATTCTACAGGTCTCGAAACGTGTAGATCCGTCGAAATCTCAAGTTGCGATTTTCGGAATGATTCCAATACTTTCGCTATACATTACCATGTATTGCAGGGAAAGTAAAAATGTGAGCCTGTAGAGAAAATCGTGTTATGCCCACATCAAATTTTCATAAAACGGTATGATAATCGACCACCGCTAGTACCCACATACAAAAAAAACCACTTTCGTTAAATAAACAGTTCTCGACTCATTATCAAATGAATTGTCTGTTTCGTGAGATTATGTGCTAAAGAACAAACGGATTACTCTCATATGTACGAATGTAGCACTAGATAAAACTCTGCTGAACGGTAAATATTTTATAAGGTGAAAACAATTACGGAATACTAATGGGATAATATCCCCATTCTATTTTTTTGAATAATTTTATTTCTTTATATAATTAGATAGAGAAAGATTTATTTTCCTCAGAATTTTACTATTCGAGATTTTGACTGATAAGCACATTTATAAATCCATTTTGAATCTTTTTTAAAGATGTCTGTTCATATGTGTGTGTGAGTGTGTATGTATGTGCATCTGCCTGTGTGTGTGTCTATCTGTCTATTTGTCTATCTGTATATATTTCTGTGTAAGTGCCTGTATGTTTATCTCCTTGTCTGTGTATGTGTGTATCTATCTGTCTGTGTGTATATCATTATCTCTATGTGTGTGTGTGTGTGTGTGTGTATATCTGTCTGTGTGTATATCATTATCTCTATGTGTGTGTGTGTGAAAGCCCCAGGCCGTCCGACTCGTCCAGAGGACTTAGAGTATCTATTTGGACGGCCGGGAAGGATGTGTGTGTGTGTGTGTGTATATATCTGTCTGTGTGTATATCATTATCTCTATGTGTGTGTCTGTGTGTATATCATTATCTTTATCTGTGTGGGTCTGTGTGTATCTATCTGTCTGTGTGTATATCATTATCTCTATGTGTGTGTGTCTGTGTGTATCTATCTGCTTGTGTGTATATCATTATCTCTATGTGTGTGTCTGTGTGTATATCATTATCTTTATGTGTGTGTGTCTGTGTGTATCTATCTGTCTGTGTGTATATCATTATTTCTATGTGTGTCTGTGTGTATCTATCTGTCTCTGTGTGTGTCTCTATATCTGTGTGTCTGGCTGTCGGTATGTGCGTCTGTTTGTTGTGTCTATCTGTCTATGTGTCTATCTGTATATATTTCTGTGTATGTATCTGCGTGTGTCTGTGTGTGCCTGTTTATGTGTATGTTTGTGTATGTCTGTATGCCTCTTTATGTGTGTCTGTGTGTCTATCTGCCTATGTATCTATATGCGTGTGTGTGTATATGTCTTTGCGTATGTTTATCTCTTGTGTCTGTGTGTGTTTGTCTTCAGTATGTATGCATGTTATTACGATATATGTACGATTCTGAACAATTATTTCTTTTTAAATGAGACTCAAAGAATAAAAAAAATTTAAACTGAACTATTGAAAATAGAAATATATCTATATAATGTACACAGAACTGATTGGCTGAGTGAGTGGGTGTGAGTGAGTGATGCATCAACATTATGAACTTCCATTATAGCTAGAATTTTTGTTTTAATGTCATTCCATTCACCTCAGCTTCGAGATCAAATGAAAAATCTAAAATTTCAGAAATTCGAGTTAGGCGTGATGGTGCAAAAGAGTTATCAAAAACTCCAAACAACTTTGCTTAGTTATCGAGTACCTCCACTTGAGGCAAAATGCGAATTTTGATCTAATTTGATTCGTCTTTGCTCCTGGATCAACAAAAAAGTCGAAAATTTTGAAAATTCGAATTAGGGGTGACAATACAAAGGGATTTTTTTAGATATTTCCACCACTTTATTTCTAAAAAACAATAAATGTCCAATTTAATATCATTTCACTGCCAACAATTAGAACCGGTTATCAACGTCTTTGATTGAAGTGCGTGAGTATCACAGTTAGTGAGTCACCACTAGCTATATTAAGAACGCTAGAAGCTTGGGTAAAATTGCTAGTTAAACATACTGCAGTGCAAGTTGCTTCAAAAATACTGATTAAGCATAACTTTTTAATCATTAGTACTTGACACATATTTCCAATTGTAAAATTATTTTGAATCATAAGAATTATACAGGGTGTCCCAAAAAGATTGAAACGCGCTTTAATTCTTTACCTGTTGGAAATAAGTGGGCAATGTAAATTTCAAAAATGTTGAAAGTAAGATAGGAAATAAGACTACATTAATGGAATAGTCCTCCCATTCATTTTTAAATTGTTACACTTCTTAAATTTTTATACGACCCCCTTAGACAAATTGGGTCAATAAGAAAATTTTTATTTTTAATGCAACAAGATCATTAAAAAAACCGCATATCTGTATCTATAAAATCAACTGAATTATGATAAAGAAAAAAATCTAACTTATGCCACTTTTCCGTACCATGTGAAAGACTGTTTGTTTCATCAGTGAAAATAGGGATCATAAACAAATTGACGATGGAAATTGTTTAGATAAAAAATATGTTAATATGTGTCAAATTTTTTTTATCACAAATACATCTAAATATAGCATTACACAGACAGAGATCATACAAAGCAATGGTACTCACTATGCGGTTGGTTATCCTATGTATTATCATCCAGTTTTATCTTTTTTTGTCATATGTCACAAATTTATATTTCTAATTTGATATATAGTCCCCATTCACTATGTTCAATTTTCAATTAAATATAACTCGCTCAAAAAGTCGTCTAAGGGAGTCGTATAAAAATTTAAAAAGTATAACTTTTTGAAAATGAATGGGAGGACTATTTCATTAACGTAGTCTTATTTCCTATCTTACTTTCAACATTTTTGCATTTTACATTGCCCACTTATCTCCAAAAGGTAAAGAATTAAAGCGCGTTTCAATCCTTTTGGGACACCTTATATACTTATATTAACATCCTGCCATGAGCATAAACATACAGAAAAGAAGTATTTTTATATAGTCCCCGTAGCAAAGAAAGTTCGATTACTCGAAGCTTTGTATAAAATCTGGAGTTAGTGAAAGAAATTGATGGCTCTAAGCAAAAATTTTGTGCTGATATTTATGGGACAGATTTGTGGGGACCATACAGCATTTGAATAATCGTTTGGTGCAAAAACAAGTTCACAAAAGCTTTTTTTGTGAGTCGCCCCTAAATTCTTTAGAATATTACTAGAGGCTTAATTTTGGTGTGTAAGTTAGGAATTTTGTTTTATTCTCACGGTTTAATTTCATAGGTAGAAATTACAAACTAGAAAATTGCTGCATTTGCATTTTTCAAGTTATTGGACATTTGGCTCTGCAAGGGCCATATAAAACAGTAGATTTTCAACTTTTATGTAAATACCTCCTCTAGTTTTGATAATATTTTAGATTAACTTTTCTCGCATTGCAAAACAATTTTTCAGTTGAAAATATGAGTCTATCAACTAAAGGTTCTATATATATTCTCGATCAGATGAGTTTTTTGCGCACCATGTATAATTAAACACATGTATACTTAAATAATTGCGAGAATTAATGTAATAAATTAACCGAATTATTTTCAAGTTTCATATTGAGCTATTACAGGCAACACAAATAGTTTTATACAGTTCCCCCTTTCAGTATTTGGCTGTAACATTCATACATGACAACTGTATGTATGGCAACTGTAGGTATTAAAATGTATGCAATTTAAGTTTATAAAAGTCATACCAAATTTGAACATTTCTACTTGCTCTGGTTCTTAGGTTAATCCCAAACAACGAATACATTCATGTAGTACCATGGCAGGCCCAGGACGGTCTGTGCCAATAAGGTTCAAAATAAAAAAAATTAAAATATACCACGAAATATAATGATAAATTTATTTGGATTTACTAGCTGTTCCGGTTCTCGAGTTATTCCCCAAAAACTAGTACATTCCTATCACGGGCCCAGAACAAGCTAGCCCAATAACGTTCAAAATTCAGGGAATTAAAATGTATCGTAAAAAAGTAATGATATGCTAAATTTGGGCTTTCTAGTTTCTCAGGCTTTCTAATTTTCCCCAAAAAAACAGATGCATTCCTATGAAGGACCCAGGACGGGCTAACCCGATAAAGCTCAAAATCCAAAGAATAAAAGTATTTCACAAAATACAACGTTATACCGAATTTCATGTAACTGTAGTGAATGGAACCGGATTAGTTAGAGCCTCAAACATTTGAATCAAACAGAGAAACAAAAACCAAATTCAGTATAAAACAAAAGAAATTACTTTCAAGGTAAGAACTTTCATTGTTTTCAGCACAATTTTATTTTTACGCATCCTCTGACGATTTTTGTACATCGCAACAATAAAATCATCAAGGTGCATCTAATTCTGGTTATATCAGTAAAATTACTAAAAAAATTTTGAATGTATTAAAGAAGAATTAATCGACGTAATTGCACAGAAATTAAGATATATTACAGCATACTACTGAAAAAAATGTTGAATGTATTAAAGAAGAATTAATCGACGTAATTGCACAGAAATTAAGATATATTACAGCATACTACTGATGTGTCTGTCCTCTTTGTTAGTGTTAATAAGACAATATACTATACCTTACGATATATCTTAATTTTGGTTTAATTGCGATGCTTAATTTTCCTTATAAATCGAACAGATAATTTTTACTTTTTGATTGAAAACATTGTCAAAATGTCCATCTTGCTAGCTTGGTTACTAGATTTCGATTTTATCATTTTTGATGTAATACGATTAGCATGGATTGACGATAAAAAAATATATAGCCAGAATGGAATCTGCGATATTCAGCTAATCAGAATCAGACTTTACTTGAAGAAAATTATATTATGCTTTTTAGTTTCGGAATTAAATCCATCATGTATAATGCGGCAGACGATTTTCAGTTTATTCTATTTCAATAATAAATTGAACAAATAAACGGCATTCTATATTTGATATTATTAAATCAGTTAAGGCCATGGAATATAAGAGTAAGGTAAAATTTTGGAAAATGTTGTTTTGTTCATTTAACATATTTCCGAATATATTTAAAATTTTTTTGCAATAGAGTAAAAGAAATGATGAGGAAATAATTTTTGCTCCCATTCCACAGTGTCTTCATTTTAGCATTTTGCATTTTTTTACATTGGTTTACAAACGGAATCAAGATTGTTCTATTATTCAGATTTCCATGCGTAGATAATGTTATAAATGCAAAACAGGTATTACTATACATTTTTAAAATATTTACAGAAGAATTTATTTCAATATTTTAATGGAATGTTTGTTTGTTTCTAAAGCAATATGAGTGCAGCTAGAATTTTGCAAATATTTAAATCCCGAGCAAAGGTGGGCATGTCTGCAAGTATTTTTTATGCTGGAAAAATGCGCGTGATGAATAATCTAATTACCCTAAATTCATAATGGCCAAGGTCCCAATAGGGATGTCGCGCTTTTGAGATGCTACCATGCTTTAAAAGTTTATTTAAACTAATCTTAAACATTTCTCCCAAACTTTGCATCTTTCTTAAAGGAAACAGGGTTCAGTCGTTTACCGAACACCCCCGACTGGTGATGACAACCATGTCCTCCCACGCATAGTAACAAGTTTACCCTCTGAGGGGGGCTTCCTTGCACCCCTCTAACCCCATCCTCTTAAAAACTTCCGAAAATCGAATCGCCATACGTACAATTCGAACAAAAGCCAATATATCAATAACAAGCACTCTCCGTACGTATAGAAACTTGCTTACCTGGAGTAACTGTAACTCCGGATCATGCTTGGAAACTGCAACAAATTCTGGGAAACTCCGGCCAACCACTTACGGGGGGGATTCGTAGACGGAACTGGATTGAGCCGGGGAATTGTGGGTAAGATCCGCGATCCCCATCCTCTCTACGCCTGTAAATTTACTTTTCCGGAGAGATGGAGGGATGCGGATGATCCCGTGTGGCGCCATCTGGAGGGGGAGGTGCGAAACTTGGGATAAAGGATTGCTAATGGCAGGAATGTGTGATGCTAAATTGGGTGGAGAGATGTAAACAAATGATTTTGCCAGATATTTGCATTCCGCTAAATTGATGTCTTTGAATTGGGAAGGATAGTTTACGTATGTAGATAAGTTAGTGTTTAAAACTCAAAAGCGTGATTAAGGATGCGATTAGAATATAAATTTGTTGGGTTTTCGGTGTCAGTTTTAAAGATAACATTGGTTGTAAATTATTCAGTCAAGCTGCTGTTGAAATACCTGAAACTAAAATCTCCATTAGTAGAATAACATAATATGAATGTATTAACGGAAGAAGGGGCAAGCTTCTTTTTCAGGATGAATTAGACGGAACAGTCAATCCAGCTAAAACTGAACAATGTCTGTTTTGGTAAAACATCAAAAAATTTAAATTTATCAACCAGTTTCGGAGCAATTCCTTCTTCCGAAGAAATTAAGTAGAGCAGTCATTCCAACTAAAGTACTATTTGGTATTCCCAACAATATGATGTCACTTCTGTCACATACTTCTGTTTTATCCCCGTCATATTTCTTACATAATTTACTTCGTACTTTGCGTCCTCAGTGTTTCACGCCAATAAAAAAGCTCTGATGTAAACAGTACATGACTTCCCCTATATAATGCAAACAC
Organism: Amaurobius ferox; assembly: GCA_951213105.1. Taxonomy (NCBI): domain Eukaryota; kingdom Metazoa; phylum Arthropoda; class Arachnida; order Araneae; family Amaurobiidae; genus Amaurobius; species Amaurobius ferox. The sequence continues at coordinate 78,497,831 of OX578150.1, forward strand.
TTTACATCTTTTAATGCGAAACAATGATAGAAAAGTTCAACAACACGATGTTTTTTATGTTAAAAAGTACACTGACATTTGCGCTTTCAGGATGACAACATGTGAAATTATTTTAAAGTACCAAATGAACTTACATTTTGCGCAAAAATCTACCTTCACAATCTATATAAATAAAATTGAAAATCTGTCTGTCTGTTTGTCCCATCATCACGGGAGAACGACTGAACCGAATTTGATGAAATTTTGTAGGTAGCGTTGAAATAGCCCCACTTAAAATTTAATCATGTTTCGAGTTTCTAAGACCAATGGTTGTCAAGATAATAATAAAAAACTATTTTTTTTCCTAAGGATTCTACTCTCTAACTCCCTGGTTTGCGCTTTCTAGATGACATTTGCGCTTTCTGGATAACAACATACAGAATTGTTTTGAAGTACCAAATTAACTGATATTTCCAGCAAATATAACTTGACAATTGGAAATATTGGTAACATCTGCTAAGCAATATACTTCATTATATTAAAATAAATTAATTATTAATTCATCAGCTTGTCGTCATTATTGTAACTTCAGCGTTATTTTTGCCAATTTGGCGTCATTTTTGTCACTTTGGCACCACATAAAAAAAAGTAGCCAATTTTATTAAAAGCTCCATCCGTGAGGTATGGCATCAACAGACTCACGGACACACTCATAAGCATCACCTTAAAAACGTTCGATTCGAGTTCAAAAATGCTTTAAACGTACTCTTTCGTCCAAAACTCGAAATCAAATTTTCGATCTTGCCACAATACTTTCCCTATATGTAGGGAAAGTAATATGAAGGTGTCAACCGGTTTCTGGGCCAAAACAAGAACCTCTTTAAGAATAAATCAAACAAGACAGTCACCCAAGTTAAATTAGAGCAAGATCAATGAGTACTTAAAAAATCCCTTAAGTACCCCAACAACTTTGAGATAAAAGGTTCTTAAGTATACACGTTAGATCTATCCACAATAAAGCGACTATACCGAATCGAATAAAGGATATTGCAGTGCCCCTAGCGGAGAAATGACGGAGTAAAGAACACGAACTCTACAACAAAGCGAGATAGAAGGAAAATGTCAATTTCAAAGCTGTCTGTAATTCGTAGGAATCACCACTAAATTGATTACAAGAGATATTTATTTGAGTTAATATGAAAAATTGTTGTTATATTCAGGAATGATACAATAAACAGCAGTTACATATACAGGGTTTTAATTTAAAACAAAATGCCTACAGCTATTCATATTGCAAAATTGAATTCAAAAAAGAATATTGCACTATAATTACTTATAATGAGCACATCTAGCAACAGACGAATTATGATAGGTATTTATTGCTTTCTACATAAGCGTTTTGTGCATTAATGATGTCGATTCGTTCTAATTAATCAATGCTCAGAAACTTTGTAATTGATGTTTTTTTCTATCTCCCTTTGTCTGTTTCTGTGGTTAGAAATTAAATTATAAACTGTATAAAATGTGTATATCCATTGAAAACTCGAGTTGTGATTTTCGACACGATTCCAATACTGTCCCTATACATTATCATGTCTTGTAAGGAAAGTAAAAATCGTCTGCTATAACTATGAATTATAATAGCCCAACAACAGTTAAATGTTCACCAATAGAGTTAATTAAAAAAAAATTAAGATACTGGTTTTTGAAATTACAGAGTTGGAAATTTTTCGAATAAAATTAATAGATTTTATTTTTTTTTTCGCTACTTAAACATCCACTCCGATGTGTATGCAAATTTTCAAGTTTCTACCTTCAACAGTTTAGACTGTAAATTTATCACTGTTGTAAGCCAGCCTCACTCAGCTCTATGGTATAGATACACACTGCACAACATCAAGAAAGGATAGAAGTAGAGATATGAAAATCACCAGAGGCGGGTGGAGAAGTTACTAAGCGAATGGTCACGTGACCGTCAGTCACGAATAAATATCAGGAGCTTACGAATTCACGCAATAGAACGATCAGCGCAAGGTTCTTTAATATAAGGTTGGGCTAACAGCCGTCACCTACGCGAGCAGATTCGGAGCTACTCTGGGATATGACGTTTCAGCCCGGCAACCAATCAAAAACTTGTCAGTCTGACGTCAACTAGAGTAGCATTTCGTCATTCGTGACGTTACGGACCGGGAGAGTTGTTGCCAAACACAATAAGTTTTCCCATTATTACGATTAAAAATGGTTTGTTAACTTTGAAATGGCAATATCCAAACGTAAACAACCTGCTCAGATAGTTTTAATTGTGCTGTGCACATCTTCCTCACTGACATCCATGAAGGTAGACGTAGAGGTGACGTCCAAAACCATTCTTGGCCTCTTCAGATAGAACGAGGACAAAATGAGCGCATTTGCTATTCCCATTTGCTATTCCCGTAACATAATATGTTCAGAGCCAGAATTAAAACACAAAAGATCAATCATGCATAAAATATTGATTATGAAAGACTTTCCAACTTCAATGCAATTTTATATAAACATCTCTAAAATGCGATGCATTACCTCGGTAATAGTTTTAAAATTATCACAATCTTACATTAATTTATTATAATTTAAAAACTTAAAACTTCATCGAAAAAAATTAACTTCATTCAAATGACGGCATTGAAATAAAAATCGTCTGGTTTAAACATATCTAAAATGCGATACATCCCTCGGTAATATTTTTAAAATTATCATAATACTACAATAATTTATTATATTTGAAAACTTCATCGAAAACAAAGGAACTTTATTCAAATGACGTCATCGAAATATAAATCGATTGGCTTTCTCTATAAAAGCAGCATTTCATTCATAAATGTAATTCAATTCCTTTCATTCATCACAATACTATAATTTATTTTATTTAAAAACGTAAAACCATGGAGGTACAAGTAATTTAACTCTATGCTTAAAACTTCCTCGACAAAATCGTCTGGTTCTCTGTGTAAAATCAATGAATGTTTCATTCATATTAGCTATATTGCAAACTCCATGAGCTAAATAATTTTGCGTTAAAGTAATGCAGCAGTTCTTATACAATTCATTCTGCAGATTTTGCTGTTTACATTTTTCATAAGTGAAAATTAGGCTTCGTTGTAGAAATAATCAAAGTTGGATGATCATTTAAACTAAAATATATTGTATTTGCGTTGTTTCAGGATGTAGATGCACAGAATTTAAGCAAGAATAGAGCAGTTTTAGGAAGGATACAACACTAAATATGAATTAAAAAAAACTTTAAAAATCACGATTTTGACACAAGATGGATGCCATATTTTATTTTGAAGTGGGTCATGTGATCTCTTCATATAGAGGGTTTAATTATTATTTTAATTTCTAATTAAAAAACTACTGAATATATTTTGCTGAATTTTTTTTATATGTTTTATGGGATAATTTAAATATTTCCTAAAACCTTCGAACCTATTTGTGAATTTTAAATTCGCTTAAAAATGTTTGAAAAATTAGTTCCCATTGAGTTCAATGTATTTCATTTTTTCAACCCGGGTTCAATCGAAAACTAATTGGGTCATATTATTTATTTATTTTAGCATAGGTCCCACAGATCGTCTGATCAACATACTAAAATTTCATTTTGATAAAGTCATTTTTACGGCAGTTATCGTGCTAACGGACAGACAGACAGAATGAACAAAGCCATAAACACTTTTCAACTATGTTGTAAAGTGTTAAAAATAAAATCAGTCATGCTCGGCATGAATCCTTCCTGCGATCATAGATTTTGAAAAATGTAGACTGAGTTTGCTTTCCAGTTTCCCTGCAATGCATGGTAATATATAGGGGGAAAATGTTGGAATCGTGTTGAAAATCAGAACTCGCGTTTTCGATGGCTTTACACTTTACAGATACTCTAGAACGCGAAAACCCTATTTTTAGCGTATTGTCTGACTGTATGTGTCTGTATAATGTACGAATCCCCTTTAACTCAAAAACTATTGGACAAAATTTAACAAAATTTAGTAGATAAGACACTTTTGGTGTATACTGATGCTGATTGGATTTAGGTAAAATTCGAAAAAAAAAAAAAAAAAAAAAATAGATCCCACCTAGATTTTGCAAAATGGCTCGCAAAAATCATCAAAATCTGAAATATATTGTCCCAAACTCGTGATTTTTGATACTTGATTTGTAAAGTGACACAACTGAGAACTGCAGCCAACGGCCGTACCGTGCTGAAAACACCGGTTCTCGTTAGATCACCGAAGTCAGGCAGTATCGGGCGCGGTTAGTACTTGGGTGGCTGACCACCTGGGACCACCGCGTGCTGTTGGCACTTTTCGGGCGCGGTAGCCCTGTGGTTTGCGCACTGGATTTGCACGCTGCCACAACTGCCGCCGTGTTCATGCGGAGTACGATCACGTTAAACATGTGGGTCCGTAAGTCCTTCTGAGAGGTTGGTGGTAGGGGAAGGAGGGTACGGTCCCTGTGGATGCCTCCCCCACTGGGCTCCGGTCTAAATTGGGTGGCACTTCCCGGCCGTCCAAACAGTTACCTTACACCTTTCTGGTACCGGCCGTCCAAATGGATGCTCAAGTCCTTGTTGACGAGCCGGTCGGCCTGGGTTTTCAACACCTTTCTGGTAGGTCGGACGGTCTGGGTCTCAACAACAACAAAAACTAAGAACTGCGGGAATAACTTAATTCAATCTTACCGTCCAACGCAAGCTCACAGAGACCTGGGATTTCAGTCTAACTTCTTTATTAACAGAAAATAAGTCATACAGCGGCTAGGTGTAGAAAGAGATCTGTATACAGTAAACAAGCATAATATTGCACAGGCCCGTTGAGTTGAATGAACTTTAAAACACAGAAATTACGGGGCTTGCTGATATATATATATATATATATATATAAACTTTCGGGATTAGCTGTAGTTAAAACAATACTGTAAGATTCTTACCAACTTCCACCAGACGGCTTCGGTAGGCCTCAGGAGGGATTCTCCGTTGCACAATTCTATGGCAATCGCAGCTACACACGCCTTTGATACTTGCCACTAAATGCTAAACTAGCAGGAGAATGGCATTAGGACATGTAGGAGAAACTACAGTATTGTGGCAATTAATTGAGAAATGCCATTTATTTCGTTTTATTACACGTAAGCTTAGGAAGAAGCACTCCAAATTAGCTCAGAGTTCAAATTGCAGTTATTATCAAAGTAGCAGGTGTTCGTATGCACCTGGTAAGTAGCAGGTGTTCAAATTCCTCCGCAAGGTGGAAGGTGTTCCGCAGTGGTAGTTTCTCAGTTGTTGCGGGGCTCATTAGCGTCATGGATATCAGCGCGGAAACACGTGCTAAAGTGATTACGCTTAGAGAAAACACTTCCAAGACGTTCGAGAAAATAGGTGAAATATGTGGAGTGAGTACAGCAAGTGTCGGGAGGATCTGGAAGCGGTTTCAGGAAACAGGAAATGCTGGAACCAACCGCTCTGGAAGTTGCGGCCGAAAAAGTTCAACTTCGACTCGTGACGACAAAACTTTACATCGAATGAGTGTTAAAAATCCTCGATTAACCAGTTTTGACCTGTCTAAGTCCATGGTGGCAGCTGGTGTTGATATTGCACCTTCAACAGTGCGATACAGGCTGTTAGAACGCGGACGGAGAGCACGTCGACCGTACAAGAAGCAGCTTCTGACGCTTCGCATGAAGAAAAAAAGGTTGGAATGGGCACGGAAATACAAAACATGGACTGAGAAGGACTGGGAGAAAGTTCTCTTTTCTGACGAAACACATTTTGTGGTTCAGGGATTTAGATCTACGTTCGTGAGAAGGAGCCAAGGAGAACCTCTCAATCAGCACCACATCAATCAAGCACCCAAGCATCCGCCCAAAAAGATGTTTTGGGGTTGTTTCAGCGTTTTGGGGACAGAATCTCTTGTTCCCGTAGAGGGAATGATGAACAGTGCCAGTTACGAAGTCATATTGACCCGAAAAGTGCTTCCAACCATGGCTAAACTGTGGCCGAACGGAGATTGCGTTTTCCAACAAGACAGCGCGCCATGTCACACTTTGAAGCGAATCAAAAATTTCTGCTCAAAAAAAAATATTACCGTACTGGATTGGCCCGGGAATTCACCGGACTTGAATCCCATAGAAAATTTGTGGGCTATTGTCGAAAAAAGACTTCACAAATTTGACTGTACGACGATGGACAAACTAATTTCGGCCGTTATTGACATATGGTTCAGAGACGTTGAAATTAAAACTACATGTGCTAGTCTAGTACATTCCATGCCAAAACGTGTCTGTGATGTTATAAAGTCTCGGGGAGGTCATATCGCTTATTAGTTTTAAATGTATCCATAGAAAACTTGAATAAAACTGAATTTTATAAAAAAAACTGCATTTCTCAATTAATTGCCACAATACTGTACAACTGCTGCTCAGTTTTTCGGGAGGAACCCATAGACATCGAGGAGGCCTTGAGTTATTGTGTCAAAGAGGGAGTCATTACAGACATCTGGATTCTGAGTGATAGCCGTAGTTCTATTCAGCACCTGGCTGAATGGTGGAAACATGGTGAGTGAACGACAGTGGATATTGTTCAGCATTTGGGTTATTTGTGTGCCCATAATAGGATATTTTTTCAATGGGTGCCATCTCACGTAGACATTTACGGTAATGAGGATGCGGATGGTCTGGCCAAGGAGGTCAGCCTTAGGAGCTCTATTGACGGTGGCTGTCTTTCTTTCTCGGAACTTGCCTCACGAGTCAAACTTGAAATCAACTTCACCCCCCGTACATGAGTGGTATGATTGCAGCCGTCCTGGTGATGCTTTGATTGGGGCAAGCAGTAGGGGAGAACAGACGGTTCTGGCCAGACTCTGCAGCGGCCATCTTCGTGCTCTTCGGTATGCGTTGGGTTCTAAGGTGTATCCCCTTTGTCCGAAGTGCAATTTGGCTGAGGCCTCTTCTGCCCATGCCTTGACATGTATTGAATGCCAGAGGTGTCAGCTGTACTCCAGTTCTGAAGTGGATCTTCATCTTTTGAAGACTCACGGGTTCATGAACTTGATCTGATGTTGCTGTCGGTCACGTGGGATAAGAAACAACAACAAATGCTAAACTACCGGTCATACCTCCAGGAACTTCAGGAACAACAACGAATGATATAAATGCGAAAATCCATCCTTACTTACGAACCGAAACTTTATCCTGCTCTACCACCAGGATCGCAGAAACTTGTTAACCGGCTCTGTATTGGTCTACATACTCGAACCAGTAAGAAGTTGTTAGTAAGAAGTAAATCTTAACTTAGAACATAAACTGAGGGAAATCATAACCAAAGGTAATATAGACCTCAAAAGTATAAGACTAAATACGCTTAAAAGTGATCTCATTAAATGCTTATTTAAGACGGAATATTTAACGATGAAGCGAATAGCATCCACTTCATCACTCAAAGACGAAACGTTTTCAAGATATCTAAGTTTTTTTTTTTTTAGGAGATGGCGAAGTTTTAAAATGCATTAAGTTGCCTAATGAAAATGAATACGTATTAAAACTACAAATTAGAGTTTTTTGGAGTTTTGAGAAAATTGAACCCGAATTCGAATTTTCGACCCCATCTCAATACTTTTCTTATACATTATACTATGTATATGGAGAAAGTTATAACACCCTAAAAAATAAAGTGTGGACAGCACAGCACTTTTACTATATAATGCAATGAATTTTCTTCTTTCATGGTGAAAAATGATATATAAAATCTACGGTACGATGTATGTAATGTTGAATTGTACATTTGACGCTTTTTCGGATGAAAACATGCTATTTCCTAGTACCAATTAACTTATATTTCATGCAACTGTAAATTAACAATTATCAATATTGATAGCATGCCCAATAAGCTATATAGTCTATATATTAAAATATTTTAAAAACTTATTCATCAATTTGAAGTCATTTCTGAAATTTTAACTATGTTTTTTATCAATCTTTTGCGAAATATCGCCATGTTGGGGATATATTTCGCTAAATTAGTCGTCAAGTTCGCTACATTTATAGCCAAGCTTTACAGGCAAACAGAGAGAAGAGCATTTCTTATATATAAATGATTGTTGACGATTGGTAAGCCAAAATGCAAAACTATTACACGATGTATCTTCTCTCGGGAATGGAACGAACTAGATCCACGAAATAATGCTAACAAACATATCGCATAATATTACATATGAAAGTGAGCATATCTCAAAATACTTTTTAAATTTTATGTAATTTTTTTCTTTGTAATTTTATTGGAAAAGTGCAATATTTCGAGAAAGGCTCATTCTAGTGTTCTAAAAATTTATGTCAATCGTTTTCTAACGAAACATTACATAGGAAATAATTATTTATATAACATTACTGGCAGTACATCCGTTCTTCGTACGGAATATACAAAGAAACTTAAAATACACAATCATGTGCAAATTCCTATATAATATTCTAAATGACATTGTTATTCAAAACATTCTATTTAAATATTCAAATTAATGTTCCTAAAAGAAGTTTAAGAATCTCTGTTTTAGACAGATTTCTAATTTTATTCATATATATTGACGGTTCTGATTTTTTGATTATTTTTTTAAATTTTCATTCGGAAATTTAGGGGGATCTTTCGACCATTCAATTGCTTTTAAAATCAATAGACTTCCACTATTCACTGATTGTAATTTTTGAACTAAATTACGTTCAAAACGCTTCATATGTTCGCGAGATATCGTCTCCACAGTTTCACAGACTTTCTCTCTCATTCTCTCTCTCTTATTCTCTCTCTCATTCTCTCTCTCTCATTCTCTCGTTCTCTCTCTACTCTCGTTCTCACTCTACTCTGTCTACTCTCTCTACTCTCTCTACTCCTCTAACTCTCTACTCTCTTTCTACTCTCTCTAACTCTCTTTATACTCTCTCTAACTCTCTTTCTACTCTCTCTAACTCTCTTTCTACTCTCTCTAACTCTCTTTCTACTCTCTCTAACTCTCTCTATTCTCTCTAACTCTCTACCCTCTGTCTCTACTCTCCCTAACTCTCTACTCTCTTTAACTCGCTACTCTCTCTAACTCTCTACTCTCTCTAACTCTCTACTCTCTTTCTACTCTCTACTCTCTTTCTACTCTCTCTAACTCTCTTTCTACTCTCTCTAACTCTCTCTCTAACTCTCTACTCCCTGTTTCTACTCTCCCCAACTCTCTACTCTCTCTAACTCTCTACTATCTCTCTACTCTCTCTCTCAAAGATACAGACACACACAGAGAGAGAGAGAGAGAGGGACTCCACCCCTGAAACGTACGATGCGAGTTCAAACGTGCTCTCCAGTCAAGAACTGGAATTCGAATTCTCAACCCCGTCATAATACTTTCCATTCCCTATACATTACATTCCCTATACATTACATTCCCTATACATTATACCATATATATAGGGAAGGTAACCAGAATATAAATTAAGTATTATAGACTAATTATTCATTTGCGACAAACCCGTTTATATGTATAGTTTGATATTGCTGAATTAATGAAACAATTATGAATAGATTTTGCAAACTTCATTTATATTCAGCACTGAAACCTACCTTACCAAAATTCATCCGACCATGTCAGTTAGGATGTGTATTAGGTCTGTTCAGGCAGTTGTAGTGCAAACATTGGATCTAGAAAGTAGAAATTGACTTTAAATGAAAAATATGGATGTTGATAAAAAAATTTATCAAGGTAAAAATTTTTAAAAAAATAACGAATTTTTAGTTATTTACAAAAGAAGATGTCTGATGTGGGCAGCATGTGACTTTCCCTACAAACTCAATTTCATTTTCTCTTTCTTTCTTTATGAATTCATTAAATTGAGTTAAATGAATTGAGCAAAATAACACTCATAATTATTTGAAATTTCACTAAATTTGCATTAATTCATTTTTTATTTTTATTGGGTACCTGAACGATTTTTTAAAGGCGACGTTACAAATATGAGGAGAAATAAAAATATCTTGAGAAGGGTTAGTCTCAGGGTAATGTGGTTGGTGTCATTGTTTTCATTCTCAAAAATTACGTAAAAGACGAGCGTTTAATTCATGCATTTGAGCACACGCAGTCTTTTATTATAGACCAAAATCCAATCAGCACGAGGGCATGAGTAACTTATCTACCAAATTGTTTGAAATTTGGTCTATTAATTTTTCGATAGAGTAGATACATACGATTTTTGCGGGCCATTTCGCAGGAGGAAGATTCTCTTATCCCGAATAGTATCAGAATCTAATCAGCACCAGGGTAATTCACAACTGACTTACCTATAGAAAGTTAGGAAATTTAGGCAATAGGTTTTTGAGTTACAGTGAATACATACATTGCCCATACACACACATGTACACCCACAGACGTCTCGCAAAACATAGTTTTTCGTGTACCAGATGTCCCAAAACGTGCAGATCCGTCGAAAACTCAAGTTGCGACTTTCGACACGATTCCAATACTTTCCCTATACATTACTATATGTTGTAAGTATTTCGTATTGAAATTTTCGTATACTTTTTTTAAGTTTTCGTAACCTTGAATTTTAAAACTTGAATTTCTTGAGTGAGAGACAAAGATTTGTTTCAATGGAAATAGCGAATCTTAGAATGAAAATTCTAAATTCTAAAAATTTAAACATTTAAGAGATTTGCAATTATCTGTGAAAAAAAAATGCCCGAGAATCTAAAACACGAATTCTCGGTATGTAAAGTACAGATTTGTCTAAAACGGAAGGTACATATATTGTGATGCTGGTTATCATAGAGAAAATTGAATAAATATTAATATATTTTTTATTTTTCATATATTAATAGAAGTTACAGCGATTTTCATATTTCTCACACTAATTCATTTGTAGCGGTCGGAAAAATTATTAGACAGTTTCAACCTTAACACCTAGTCTTTGTACAGCCGTTCACTTTGCTGCTCATGCCCCCGGGTGAGCCGGACGGCCTGGGCTTTCCACCTAGTCTTTGTAAAAAAAAAATTTTTTTGAAATGTTGCTTGAAGGGAACTCGTAACCAGTTTTGTCGAATTTTGGTAATTAATTTGCGAAGGTTATTTCCGTGAAGGTTATCTCATTTTTATGCGTGTTTTCCGTTCGAAACGGCAATTACTTTCCTTGCATCCATAATAATATATAAGGAAGGTATTGTGATGAGGTCGAAAATTCGAATTTGAGTCTCTATGGGAAAACACGTTTCAAGCATCCCTGCACTCAAATCGAACGTTTTTGGGATGATGTTTGTCTGTATATGTGTGTATGTATGTATGTAAGTCTATGGAAACCAAATTTCACAAACGGATGCAGCGTTTCGAAAAAATTTGGTACAATTATTACAATCAGTAAACACTGGAATCTCATTTTAAACTCGACCGAATGTTTGGAAGAATCCTTCTCCTTGTTTTCGAATGAATTTTAAAATAATATTAAAAAAAAAATCAGGACCGTCAATGACATTCAATAAATAATTGTTTTCATACATAATTTTACATAAGAAAACGAAAGATACCGTTTTTAGAAAGCAAGCATAAACCGTTCTCGAGATATTGCAATTCCTTCTTCAAATAAATTTATCAAAAATATTATATACATTAAAAAAAAAGTAAGTATTGTTAAACAGGTTAATGCTCTATCTGCAATATTATGGGATAAATTTACTAACATTCTTTATTAACATCTAGCTTGTTCCATTCATGAGAGAAGGCATCTATTGTTTAAATCTCAAACCATCGGTTCTCCTCTCCATCTGCTTATTTATATGTAATGCTTGGAGACAGTAATAACAAAAATCTGATGTGGGCAGCACATGACTTTCCCTGCAGACTTATATTCACGTTCTATTTATTTAAATTAAATTTAATTCACTTTTAATTCAATTTTCGTTCTCATTTGAAAACTGGATTTATTTTCAAAAATGGTGAAGGAAAAATACGAAAAACTAAAATATCTCGAGAACGGCTAGTCCTAGTGTAATGGGATTGGTCTTATTCTTTTCTTCGCTAAATATTACGTATTAAACAAGCATTTAATGGCTATATTTGAGCATACGTAGTTCTTAAGTTTAGATTTTGATGATTTTTGCGGGCCATTTTGCAAAAAAAGGCAGGTTATATTTTTCGAATTATACCAAAATCTAATCAGCACCAGGGTTGCCTACAAGCGACTTATCTACCAAATTTTGTGAAATTCGGTCCATTAGTTTTTCAGTTAGAGTGGATACAAGCTTTTGCGGGCCATTTCGCAAAAAAAGGCGGGTTCTTTTAACCCGAGTGATACCCAAAACTAATCAGCACCAGATTCGCGCACAAGTGACTTACATACCAAATTTTATGAAATTCGGTTGATTAGTTTTTTAGTTAGAGTGGATACAAAATCTGCACAGACACACAGACAGACACACAGACACACAGACACACACACAGACGTCACTCTAAAAATAGTTTTTTCGTATTCTAGAGGTCTCGAAACGTGTAGATGCGTCGAAAACTCGAGTTGCGATTTTCGACATGATTCCAATACTTTCCCTATACATTACCATGTTCTGCAGGGAAAGTAATAAGCAATAATTTGGAGACTTTGGCAACAATCTTGGTGAAATATTGTCAAGTTGACGACAGAGAATGCAACTCCTGTTAATTTCAAAGGCCGTAAGCACATTATAGTAAAAGTTTGACTTTACTCAATACCACCTAATTTAGACCGGAGCTCCGTGAGGGTGGCATCCCCAGAACCCGTACCTGCCATCGCCAGCCCATCACCTCTTGAAAAACCTCCCTTGGATACAGATTTAGCTTGCCTATACTCTGTACAGACATGGCAATATTTTTACGGCAGCACCGAGAATCGAACTCAGGTCTACAGAGTGTGATCCTTATTCCTTAATCGCTGGGCTATCTCTGCCCGTTGTTTAGTGTAATTAGCTAATATTTAAAAAATTCGAAAATTTTAACAGTCATTAACCGAATTTCCAAATGGACTGTCGACAAAATATTTCTGCAGCGGTTGCCAAAAAAATATCGTTCGTTATATATTTTCGACAAAATTGAATTTTTGCCACTAATTTTACCGATTTATTCGCATTTGGCGAGGTGACGAATTCGTAACGCAGGCTTTGCGTCATATTGTATCTCAGAATACATTGCGTAATTATTTCCTTGCGTTGCGTAACATCCTTGGTTTCCTTTTCCTCTACGAATGGCAAGATAAGCTTTAATCAAATAATTCTTCAATTACTTCGGAGAGAGTACTTCTACTTCCTGTCCAAACAATAAATGAGCGAATGACCAAAGTGTTTTGTCCGATTTCATGATGGGAAGAATTAAGGCTGTTTCTCATTATCTACGGCAAGGGTGCACAACAATCCAGCGGGTCGAATTATATTATTAATATACACCAAATTATATTATTAATATGCACTAAAATTATATTATTAATATACACCAATATTATATTATTAATATACACAAATATTATATTATTAATATCCACCAAATATTATATTATTAATATTGTCCGTAATTTTTTCAGAGATCTAACGGAATTTTTCTTTCAAATCTAATATAGTTATTCTCTATTTCACGGGTAAACCCGTCTGTGTTTCTAGAACCGAGTGTCATTAAGAAATTAACAAGAAATGCATAAAACACTGATTATAAAACGCTATCCAACTGCAATTCTATTTTATTTAAACATCTCTAAAAGGCGATACATTCATAGATGATACTTTTTTAATTATCACAGTACTACAATATTTTTTTTTACTTAAAAACTTAAAACCATGGAGGTAAAATTATTTTCTAACTCCATGCTTAAAACTTCATCATAAAAGGCAATGCTATAAAGTCGTCTGCTTCTCTATGTAAAATCAATGAATATTTCATTCATATCACCTATATTCCAGACTCCAGAGCTAAATAATTTTGTATTAAAAAATTCAGGAACTCTTATGCAACTCATCTTACAGCTTGATTTGTTTACATTCTGCATACGTTAAAATTAAAGCTTCGTTGTAGAAATAATTAGAGCGCGATGATCATTTAAACTCAAAAATATTGTAATTGCGTTGGCGCGGAATATAGATGCACAGTAAATACGCAAAAATAAAACGGTTTCAGGACGGATGCAACACTAAGTATAAATTTAAAAGAACTTTAAAAATCACGATTTTGACACTGGGAAAATAGATGGATGCCATATTTCATTTTGAAGTGGGTCACGTGTTCTCTTTATAACATGGGTGTAATTATTATTTTCATTTTCATTTTAAAAACTACCGAACATATTTTGCTCAAATTGTTTTTTATATATATTTTTTGGGATAATTTCAATATTTCCTAAAATTTTCAAAGCAATTTATGAATTTTAACTTTGCTTAAAAAATGTTTGAAAAATTAGGTCCCATAGGGTTCAATGTATTTCACGATTTCAACCCAGGTTCTATCCAAAAATAATTGGGTGATATTATTCATTTACATTTCCATATGTCCAACAGACCGTCTGAACAACATACTAAAATTTCATTTTGATAAAGTCATTTTTACTGCAGTTATCGTGCGAACGGACAGACAGACAGACAGAATGACCAAAGTCATAAACACTTCCCAACTACGTTGGAAAGTGTTAATAAAAAGAACAAAATAAAACCTTCCGTAGAAATATCCTTATATAGGCGCTTTATTTTCCTGAAAATTTAATTAAAGAATCTTATATCATATTGCTTAGCAGAGTAATTGAATCAAATTTTTTTATATAGCAGACGATTTTTTTTTCAATTTACACAATTTAAATAAAGAAACTGATCTGAAAATAAATTTTATAAATAAATGATATTATATTTTTGATTAGGTTTCTTATAGCTTTGGAATTTTAGATTACGAGGTTTTTTTTCTTTTCAATTCCAAATCATCTGTTTTAATTTGGAAAATATTTTGCAAATTCATATTTTCTATTGTGTTTTAACCATTGATGAAACAGAATAAAAATGGTTTGGGCATATATTATTCTCCTACCATTTTATCGTCTGCAGTTTGGAGTGTGTTGACAAAAGTTTTGTAGATTTGTTTACAAACAAAACAAGGAAGTTTTATTCTTCGATCTGCCTCTGCAGATAATTTTATAGAGCAAGAACAGAAATTCCTATATTTCTTTAGAAGGGAATTAAAATAAATATCTTAATAGAATTTTTTCAAGAACAATATCATTTAAAATATAAATGAAATTTACAAATATTTTAAATCAACGAGCAATGCCGAGGATATTGCTCATCCTCATTATGTGACAAAATTTTAAAATTTTGATGTCACTTTTTCTTGATCGAATGAAATTAATATAAAGCCGTTTTTAACCTATTTGGATTAGGTCACAAAATTTTCTGTTTTCTTCATACTTCAGCTTAAAAATAATTTGTTAAAAATTTCAATAAAATTTGAGTTAGTCGAGCAATTATTATTATTTTTTTAATTTAGTCAGTTTTATACGTATAATGGCGCCATTTAAACTTTCTATTCCGTTAAAGTTGGATTTCCAAATATTTTTGTGAAATAATACGCTTTTCATACATAATTTTAAAAAATAGAATTTTTTATTCGTAACACTTTTACTTTCTCTGCAATACACGGTAATGTATAGGGTAAGTATTGGAATCATGTCGAAAATCGCAACTCGAGTTTTCGACGGATCTACACGTTCCGAGACCTCTAGAATACGAAAATACTATTTTTAGCGTGACGTCTGTGTGTGTGTCTGTCTGTGTGTCTGTGCGTCTGTGTGTCTGTCTGTGCAATGTATGTATCCACTCTAATTAAAAAACTAAAACAGAACCCGCCTTTTTTTGCGAAATGGCCCGCAAAAATGTCATGTATCCACTCTCGCTAAAATACTAATTGACCAAATTTCACAAAATTTGGTAGATAAATTACTTGTAGCATACTCTGTTGCTGATTAGATTTTGGTGCGATTCGGAAAACAAACAACCTGCCTTTTTTTATGAAATGGCCCTCAAACATTTCATTTATCCACTCTAGCTAAAATATTAATTGACCAAATTTCACAAAATTTGGTAGATGAGTTACTTGTGGGATACTCTGGTGCTGATTCGATTTTGGTACGATTCGGAAGAGAACAAGCTGCCTTTTTGTACGAAATGGCCCTCAAAAATCGTCAAAATCTAAAAAAAAGTCTACCTATGCTGAAATATATCAATTAAATTATTGTTTTATACGCAATTTTTGACGAGGAAAAGAGTATAACACACGCCATTATACTTTAGGACTAACCGTTCTCAAGATATTTGAGATTCCTTGCATTTTTGTTACTCCGATTTCGGAAAAATATCCAATTACCAAATGAAAACAAAAATTGAATTAAAAATGCAAATTTAGTGTTATTTGGTGCAATTAAACTCAATCTAATGAATTATTAAAGAAATAAAGAAAATATGATTTTAAGTCTGAAGGGAAAGTCATGTGCTGCCCACATCAGATTTTTACGTTTAATGCTTGCCATATGAAATAGCATTCCGTAGAAAATCGATATCTAAAAGTAAAAAAAAAACATAATTTTTTTAAACACTTACTTATATTATTTGTATGTAACTTACATGTATGAATGATGTATGTAATAAAATGCATGCAACTTAAATGCGCAAAAGTCAACGACATATCAAATTTGGACTTTCTAGCTGCTCATATTCTCAATTTTTTCTCAAATAACGAGGGTATTCCCATGACGGTCCAGGACGGTCTGGGCCGGTAAGGCTCAAAATCCAAAAAATTAAAATATGTTACGAAAGGCAATGACATATTAAATTTGAACTTTCTAGCTACTCCAGTTCTCTTGTTATTCCCGAAAAACGAGTATACTCTTATGGTGAGCCCAGGACAGCTCCTGTATACTCCTGGTGAGCCTGTATACTCCTGGACGTTTGTCCTAGTGAGCCTGTATACTCCTGGTGATCCTGTAAACTCCTGGACGAGTATACACCTGGTGAGCCCAGGACAGCTAACTAAGGTTCAAAATCAAAAGAATTAAAAACATACCGCAAAAGACAACGATATGCTAAATTTAAAATTTCTAGTTGTTCCGGTTAGTTATTCTAAAGAAAAAAACTAATAAATTACTATGGAGGATCCAACACGCGATAGCTCAATATGGTTCAAAATTAAATTTAAAATGTACCATAAAAGACAACGACATACTAAATTTTACGTTACTGTGATTAATGATATCAGACCACGGACAGGCTAAGCTGGTAAGGTTCAAAATAAAAAAAAATTATACCACGAGACACACAGAGATATGCCAAATATGAGCTTTCTAGATACTCCGGATTTCGAGTTATTCCTTAAAAGTTAATACATTTCTATGGCGGGCCCAGGATGGGCTAGCCCGATAAGGTTCAAAATCCAAAGAATACATCAAAAGATAACGATATATTAAATTTGAACTTTCTAGCTGCCTCGGTTCTGAAGTTTCTCCCAAAAAGCGAAGTATCCTGTTCTCTTATGACTGTCCGATAAGGTTCAAAATAGAAAGTATTAAAATGTACCAAGCATGCCCATGACCACATACCAAATTTGGATTTTTTTTTCGGCTGCTCCGGTACTCGAGTTATTATTAAAAAATGAGTGCATTTCCAAGGCGGGCCCAAGACGGACTAGCTCTATAATGTTCGAAATACAAAGAACTAAAATTTACCTTAAAAGACAATATACCGAATTTCATATTATTAAGATTAGTGGAACTTGATTAAAACCTCAAAGATTTTAATCACACTGACAAACACAATTGATCAAGTTAAATAGAATGTTGTAAAAAAGAGGCGTTCCTTCGAAAATTATTTCTAGAAAAGTATTATACAGATAAAATTGGCCGAAAAGGGTTTCGTAGATTTCATATTCCACTTCCTTATACATTCTACGCTTCTCATCATCGACTAATAAAATAATCTCCAAGTTCTTTGTTTTTGTGTATTAATCAACAGATGGCGCGCAGGAGAACTACGTCATTAATTTTGGGAGAGAAAAAATGCATTTTAAGATACGCGATTATTATACAATCAACTGAAAATATATAACTGTCATATTCATATATCCTTACATTTCATATGATACATAATGTGAAATGCATGTTTTATAGATATACAGCTAATTTTATACACTTAGTGATAACTTTATATTCTTAAGTATGCATTTTCGACAGACCTTGGACCTGTCTAGTGGCTAGAGCCTGAGACTCTTAACACTATCGTTAAGAGGTCGAACCCCGCCAGACATGGTTCCGAGTTTTGCTTTTTATTTTTATTTTTAAATAAACATAAATTTAAAATAATTAAGTGGAACTTGTTAAATTTTTTTTTGTCCCGTAACATTCAATATTTATAATCTTTAGCTCTACAAATTATGTGAAAATTATTCAAATCAATAAAAATATTCTGTTGTTTAATTTAATTTTTTCTAAATGTGTTTACTACTAGTGTTTAATTTTTTTTTTATAGAATTGAGAATTGCTAATATTTAAATCATCTAATGCGATTAAAATTATATAGAAGTGTGTTGAATCAGACGATTTGAATCGTTTAACTTTGTTTTTCAAATATGGTGGCGGAACCCTTTTGAAATTTATTTTTAACTGCAGAACCCCCCCCCCCCCCATCCCCCAAACCAGACAAAGTTCATTGTGATAAAACTTATGCATTCAAATGTTAGACGTATTTAAAATTAAGAAGATTTGCACGAAACTATCACGTTGCAGAACCCGTGGAATTTTGTCGCGGAACACACTTAGAAAAACACTGGTTTAACTTATTTAAATTTTTTAATGGTCAAGACCTCCACTGAGCATGACTTTGAATTTTGCTTTTTAAAGTTTTAATTTAATACTATTGTTAATATATTAAATAAACATGCTAAAATCCATCTCTCTATACATATTCAGTAGTATTTTATACATAATCACTGACGAAACTGCAATATATTGTAGAAGAAAAATAAACAAACAAATAAATCACTCATTAATGCAATATTCCTATGAATATTATTACCCATCTGTAATTTCCTCAAAATTTTTCTTAAATTTGATTATAAAAATCACCTGAAGTTATGAAAACTATATACTGAATCAGACGGTTTAATTAATAACAAGCAAGCGTTCCTCAAAGTGAGGTAGAACTAGTATAACTATGGAGGAAAATTGTGCACATACTAAACTTTCTCAAATAAAAATATAATTTTTCCTATACATTTCTCATAAAAAAAAGAAAAAAAAAATCAGATAAAATCAAGAAATTCAGCTACTTAAATTGCATCCAAATTACTTATAAATATAAAATCCATGCCTATATGATGTTATCTGTTGCAACAATTTGTATGTTATGATTCCAGTCAGTAAAGTAAAAAGACACACACACATTATACAAGCATTACATTTATTATTTGATAAAATAACACTGTGAAATATTCCTTCTGTTTTGCTTTTTTTTCCCTTTATAATTTATTGCATTTGAATCTCTGTCTGGTACGAATCGGAACTCTAACAAAAATAACTAAAATAACAAAGCTGATATGCTCGACCAAAAAATTTAGCATATCCGTAAAATACTTTAACGAATCAACATATTTAAAATTATATTTTGGAAAGCGAGGAAATGGCTTCTCTGCTTTAATAATTTGTAACATATTTATCAACAGATGGAGTTACGTTACGGCTTTCCTTATGGATCGATAGTTGTAAGTCCAATGTCCTCACATCTTACTTTTCTGGGATATGTCCTGGATTTCACATTATCGTCCCAAGAGCGGATTTATATGCTCGGGGGCCCAAAGGAACGGACTCTTCTTGGGGATTCCTATAACATCATATTTTTTATCCTCTTCTATATAAAAAGAAATAAGTTATTTTTAGCCTTTTCAGCCTCTTTCAATCTTATCAGACAAGTATCATCCTGAAGACACGATTTTACGAAGACGGATTTCTGAATTCCCCTGACCCTCTGGAGGCGAAGAAATATTTTTTCCAAAAAGTTTTTAACCTCCCCTTCCCCACTCCTCTGCCCAAAGAAACTACCCTTTAAACTAGAAGACTGTTCTTCATGTTGATTTCTGATAAGCTCACTCTTAATCCAGGTTTTGGGTATATAATCTCCCTGCAACTTTCTTTTCGCGCTCATTCCTCATTTGGACTTCTGATTTGTTGCTTCTCTTGCACTGACGAAGGAAATCCAGCGTATTTTCGAAACGTCTGCATGTTGCATTTTTATGTTATTTGTGCTTATTTACGTTGCTCTATATAGACAGTTCGCAGAATAATATTTCCAATTTAATTTTTACGAATCTCATACTCCGTGCTGTGAGAAGACAGAAAAATGCTATCTGTTTAGGGTTTAGATAAGGGGTATCCGAATCTCTGTTCAAATGACTGTAACAGAAAATAAATTACCTATGACCTGTCGGGCTATAAATGAAATTAAACGAAGGAGGACTTAAAATTGCTGAATTAGTGCCGATATGGAATCCACACCGAAAAGTTATTTCAATTTCCGCATTTGTCCTTGATCAATTAAGCATCTACGGAAAAAATTGTTTCGAATGAAACCACCTATTTAAAATTACCCCCTCTTTCATATTTATGACAAATAAACGCTACTTCAATGCCCCAAGAAAAACTCCGCATGATAATGGATCCATTCCTCTATTGGAATTCGGGTTTGTTGGTTCTTCTGCACTGACGAAGGAGACCCAGAGTATCCTCAAAACAGCTGTATGCTGCATTTTTGTGTTATTTGTGCTTATTTACGTTGCTCTAATTTTCCTTAATAAAAACCTAACGGTATTGACCTTATACTTTATCATTATATAATTTTCCAATAGTTTGTGACTTCATTAGAAACATGACGTCATAAAATTCCTAAATAATATTTTGCAAAATGGCCCCAAAATTGCTAAGTCGCCACTGATAGCATCAGTTGCTACAAATGTAAAACATTTTAACATTTAAATTAATTAAAAGAACTTCAACTGTTGTTATATTCAAACCTAAAATTTATTTTCAGTTTATTGTTCTGCGTTGTCACACGCAGAAAACGCAGGGCAATACATTTAAGAGTATTATTATCTTAATTTGATTTAATATCTTTTGAGTTTCTCAAATGTTATTATATTTTATAATTCTACAATTTTTTTTTCAAAATAAACCCAGAAAATCAATTTTTAAACATTGGATTAACTTTTTAATGATCATTATATTATGCTTTCCAGATTTTTTTAAACACAGCCAGGAAAATAAATACTAATATAAATTTCTAAAAAAATTATTCTACCATATTCAAAGGAGATCCCAAAATGTTCTTCACCCAGAGATCCGAAAAATTCTTAACTCTAGAGTGGATATCTGCAATAAAGGATTAATATATGGATATAATATCTATCATTTTGCTATGGCATGTACAAGACATATTGAGACAGAGCACAAATAAAACAATACACAAACAAACAAATGCAGAGCACAAATAAAACAATAAAACAGCATACGGCTGTTTCGAAAATACGCTAATCCTCTTCGTCAGTGCAAGACAATCAAGTCCAAAATATAATAAAAAATATAATAAAAAATAATCTTAATTCTAGAGTGGGTATCTGCAATAAAGGATTAATATATGGATATAATATCTATCATTTTGCTATGGCATGTACAAAACATATTGAGGATCTAAGAGGAAATTTGAGACCACTCTTAATTTCAATAAGTCCAATACACTTTGTGCGAAGGATAAGAAAAACTCAATGTATAAAAGCACAAATTAAACAATAAAACAGCATACAGCTGTTTCGAGGATACGCTGATCCTCTTCGTCAGTGCAAGAGAATAAGTCCAAAAAAGGAATAGGGCCATTATCATGCCGAGTTTTCTTGGAGCTTAGAAGCAGTATTTATTTGCAATAAATATGAAAGAGGGGGTAATTTTTAATAGGTGATGGTAATTTTTAATATCATTCGAAATAATTTTTTCCGCAGATGCTAAATTGATCAAGGAAAAATGCGGAAATTGAAGTAATATTTCGGTGTGGATTTCATAACGGTATTAATTCAACAATTTTAAGTCTAAATTTCATTTCATTTCATTTATAGCCCGACAGGTCATAGGTAATTTTTTTCTCTCTTACAGCTCAGTTTTGAACAGCCATTTAGATAACCCTTATCTAAACCCAAAACGGATAACATTATTCAATCTTCCACAGAGATTGGAAAAAATTAAAATGGAAATATTCGTACTCTTTATATACCAATAATATTTTGAAAACACATTGTATATAAAATATGATTTTGCTTATCTATATAGAGACGTGTGTTAAAATATTCTATCAAAACGGCTACACAGAACATAATCCGTAGCTAATTGAATTAGGCGGAAAAAATAACTACGGCCCATTACCTCCGGACTGTCTGCCTACGGTGATAACCTTAGTGGTTTTGCGCCAGCTGAAATTTCAGCATTAATTCAGAGCAGGATTGAACCTTTTAATGTGAATAATATTTATGCTTGAGGTTTCGAAATCGGAACGTTACGAAAAATGAAAACACTCTAGACGCTTATATCTCCGAACATAATAGATAAAAATGTAAACAATGTTTAATTATTTTGACGGAATGTGATACGGATTATGAATATATAAATATAATGTTAATATTTTGAACTTTTTTTTTTCGAAATGACTATTTCGAAGTATCTGTCCAAGCAAGGTTTTTTTTTTGTCCAGACGCTTATATCTCCAAACATAATAGATAAAAATGTAAGCAATTTTTAATTATTTGAACGGAATATAGTACAGATTATGAATATAAAAAAAACAATGTTAATATTTTGAACTTTTTTTAAAAGACTTCAAAAAGTATCTATCCAAGTGAGGAGCTTTTTTCTTTTTTATTTACTTTCGCTCAATATATTTCCGAAACTACAAAAAATAGATATAAATAGTAAGGGACAAAAATATAACTCGAGTTGCCGTAAAAAGAACTCGTCGAAAACTCGAGTTGCGATTTTCGGTATGATTCCAATATTATTATACAATTATATATCATATATAATTCCCTATACATTACTATGTGTTGCAGAGAAAGTAAAATACATCACATACATGAATTTGTCGTCATACTGCTTGCAAAGAAATCAACGTACTCAACAATAAAGGTCAGTGACAGTTGATATTTTTTTCTATAGAGCAAAAATTAGATAAACATTTACAAAAGAGTCAGATAAAAAAATTTTATATGGGTAGCATTTCGAGAGCTCGTACAAGTAATTTTGCAACGTATCATGACAGTAAATTTTAATACAGGAAAAAATTAAATTTCAGAAATTTTAAAATGTTGTTTTGAGTGAGTGCTCGTCCTCTGAAGAGCACTACTTTTCAGCTCACTAACACTGCGGTGCTCTTGGGCAACAAGGCGGTAAGAAATATTGTATTACTTGGAAAGTGATAATAATTGCTGCAGTGATAATAATTAATACTAACTTATGCCACTCACTTCGTTAACATTTATAAATAAAACTCCACCGAATGACGTTTAGAAAATAACTCATCGATAGATAATATAAATACATCTGAAATAATTATATTTTGTTTCAAAAGTTCGATGATTCCTGCTGAACAACTATTTATCAATAAAACGAAATTAAAATGTTATATAATTTAGTGACGATAAACTATAAATACTATCAATCCACTCTCTGTTAAAAATTAATGTTTGCAGAGAAACTGGCGCCAAGAAAACCCAAACCGTCGCCAAACCGAAACTCAAACCACAACCATTACCTGTTTAAACACATTTGAATTAATTAACTCGTCGGTTAAATATATTACGAAGGAATATTTTATATTTACTGATTCCACCTGGATTATTTATGTAAGTAAAATTTTATTAATAAGTCACAGTTAATTAAAATTGATTCTCAAAAAATTTAGTGCATCCGAATTCGAAATAAAGGGTTTTTCTTCGATCGAAATTAATGCACTTGAATACTACTGTTCTTTTTTCAAATTGTACTTATCATGGTAATTTATAGGAAAAGTATTGGCATCGTGTCTTAAATCGCAACTCGAGTTCAACTGATCTACACGTTTTGGGACCTCTAGAACAGTGGTTCTCAACCTTTGTGAGATCTCGGCCAGATAAATGCTTATACTACGTACCAGGTAAATGCTATATATATAAGACGAATGCCCGATTGCAACAAATTTACTCATAAATACCTTTCTAATTACTTTTTCAAGTTCATACACTAAACTAACAAGAGTATTAATAATTAATCATAGCATAATCATAAAGCGTATTAGTACATTTATGTATACGGTGTGTCATGCTAACAAATAAAAATATTACATTTAAATAATTTATCAATCACTGGACTAAATGTTATCGTGCATCTTATTGTAATTCCCTCAGACCAACATCTTTAAATTAATTTGTGCTGATTGTCATTGACATATCCCCTTCTTATCACCAAAAATGTATAATATTATTGAGTATAAAATGGATTATTAAATAATCAAATTGATTTTACAGCTGATGGTTTGAAAAATAAAACGGTATTGAGAGAGAAAAATATTTATCCATTGTAATTCACTCAGCTGAGCAGTATCTTATTCATATTAAAAATTAAATGCTGATTGGTCATTGACGCTTGCTACATAGATGTTATTTAGGCGTTCTGGCTCTGAGTTTTTCAACACATTCGTGAATATTATTCTCCTTAGAATATTTCCACTATGAAATATTTATTCATAAAAAATACTTTGAAAACTAAAAAGACAAATTCCAAGAGAATATCTCGCAGACCCGGTATAACTGATAACATGGTCCGGTACTGGGCCGTGACACAGCGGTTGAGATTTAGAAACACTACTCTATAACACAAATTAACTATTTTTCGTGTAACTATTTTTCGTGTGTATGTGTGTGTATGTGTCTGTCTTTTCAATGTATGTATCCACTTTACCTCAACAACTAATGGACCAATTTTCATAAAACTTTATAGGTAAGTCACCTACGAGTGACATGGGTGCTGATTAGATTTTGGTACAATGCGGGATAAAAAAAAAACCCTGCCTTATTTCTGTGAAATAGCCCGCAAAAATTCACTCCAGCTAGAAAAACTAATTGACCAAATTTCGCAAAATTTGGTAGATAAGTCATTTGTAGGTAACCCTGGTGCTGATTAGATTTTGGTACGATTCAGAAAAAAAGAACCTGCCTATTTTACGAAATGGTTCGAAAAAATCGTCAAAATCTAGAATGAAAGACTACATATACGCAAATGTATCAATTAAATGCTTTTTTATGAGTAATTTTTGTACGATATAAAGAATAGGACCAATCCCATCACTCTAGAACTAACCGTTCTCGAGATATTTAAGGTTTTTTTTCGCATTTTTGCTACTCCGCCTTTAAAAATATGTTCAATTACCAAATGGTTGAATTAAAAGTGCAAATTCAATGTAATTTCAAACAATGTTATTTTATGCAATTAAACCCAATTTAATGAATTATTAAAGAAAAGAGACATTGAATTTGAGTCTGTAGTCATGTTCTGCCCATATTATGTTTTAACAGCAGTTTCAGTGATTTACTTTTAACTTAAAAATGAGTAAACGACTTATT
Organism: Amaurobius ferox; assembly: GCA_951213105.1. Taxonomy (NCBI): domain Eukaryota; kingdom Metazoa; phylum Arthropoda; class Arachnida; order Araneae; family Amaurobiidae; genus Amaurobius; species Amaurobius ferox. The sequence goes on from OX578150.1 coordinate 78,523,519, forward strand.
TAACGATTTATTAAAAGTAAGATTTAACAAATTATCAATGTAATTCTGTAGGCTTCCCATTTCAAGACATAACTACATTTAAAATTACGCATTTGTTTTGCACGCATCTTATAAATCCTGGAATATCTGATAACTTAACAATTTAATGCAAATACGTCTGCAATGTGAAAGTTAAAATACTGTGTAAATAACAGCATAAAAGTTGAAAATTGTAATGAATGAAAAATGAAATCATGTGAATTGAAAATTTGTCACGAAAATTCATCTTTTAAATTTACGAATTTAGGAAATAGCAAATAAAATAGGACTCAAAATATCAAACAACTAGCAAAAATCTCCAACCACCTGTCCCAGTCTTTCTTTTATCTTCTATCTGCAATGACAATGAATGAATTTTATCGTCTCCCCGGAATAAAAATAATTTTGAAGTCAAAATTTCAGTGTCACTATTACTAATTCCATTTTTAAAAAAATTTCACCGAGGTGTATATTACGGTGACGAAGCACCTCTGCAAATTTCACCGCTATCTAAAGCTTCTATTTTCTACTACAGACGACGTAGACAAAAATTCAAGCGTCTTCAATTAATATGTAAGGTTATCATTTCGTGTTTGTTCGAAACACATTACATATTGTTACGTATACGTTACATATACGTTACATATACGTTACATCCCTGTATATATTAACTATTGAGAAAACGCTGCATATTTTATTATTTCATACAAAATTATTATACTATTAAATGTTTTTCCTAAAATAAATATTTCAAGTGTAGTAATATTTCTCACAACTAAAAGTGTTCGGTAAAAAAAAATGTTTTCTAAAAGGAAATCCGTAAGAGAGTCAAGAGTTTAGAAAAATTTCTTCAGAAATAACATCTACTACAAAAGTTTCACTAATATTAAAAGTTTAAATTTCATTTTCTTTCGTGCATGCTAAATTTCTTATTATTTAATACATCCCAATAGAATTTTTAAACCTGTTTCATTCTTTTTGCTTAATAATCAACAGATGGCGCTGCATGAATAAATGGCGCTGCATTGTTAAAAATACATCATAAAATTCTAAACGAATTTTACGACATATTCTGCAATCAACTGAAACTATATGCCTGGAATACCTATATATTCTCCCATTCCAAGCAATTTAATGTGATAATATATGCTTTATAAATAGTTACAGTTAATTTTGTGTACTTAGTGATAACTTTATATATCTAAAAATGGAAAACTAACAGACCTTGGGCCTGTCTAGTGGTCGGAGCATGAGATTCTTAACACGATCGTTAAGGATCGAGGCCTCCCTAGGCATGGTTCCGAGTTTTGGTTTTTAAAATTTTAAACTAATAGCAAATTTAAATAAATTAGCATGCTAAAAAGTTTTTATTTTTATAAATACATTTGTGGCATTTAATACATAATTAACTGTGAAAGAAAAATGTGAACTTTTAAAAACTCGTAAGACTTTTATAAATCTCTGAAAATACAAAATTTATTATTTTATTTTTATTTGAATAGTTTTAATTCTGCTCTTTATTTACTTTTGGAAATTTAGCTTAATTTTGACTACACGAATCATATGAATCAATTTGTCCAATCCAACGATTTCAAATTGTATAAATTAAAATGTTTCAGTAAGAAGTTTATAGTCAGTGACAGAAAGATAGAACTACAATGATAAAGGAAAATTATATACATAATGAACATTTTCGCATAAAATGTTTTTGTTCATACATTTTTAACGTAATTAATAACGTTGAAAACATTTAGCTACATGTAAATAATCTGTATTCTAATTACTTACAAATTATAAAATCATGGAACGCTATCTATTGTAATAAGTAATGTATTACGAATATTACAAGTGTAATGAAAACTTTAAATCCAACATTAAAACATGAGGATCCATTCATTTACAAAACTACCGTCTAGGTAACTTTGTGTGTGTGTTTTTTTTTCTAATTTGTAACATTCATGACTGAAAGGATTTGGTAGCCCGATAGTAAGTATCAAATTAGAAAAATTTTAATATTCATCTCAAAAATTTAATCATTCCCTAAAATTATTTTAAGAGTTATATCATTCTTAAAACGCTGTATTTGGGAGAGCGAAAAAAACATTCTGTCTGCCTGCTTTACTTTAACAATCTGCAACATATTTATCAACAGATGGAGTTACATTACGGCTATTTTCTTTTGGGCAGTTGATAATCGATGTTCGAAATCAAGTGACTTGAATCCACAATAAACGCTATTGTCTTGTTATCACGAAACTTTTTATCCGGGTGCTATAATGTACCTTTATACCTTCTATGAAGTTTATTTTAAAATTGCAGTCTATAGCCTCACCATAAAATTCCTTCTATTATTTATACTGTTATTTCAGGATAAAATCAATCTATTTTAACTTCCACGGCATGAAGCTGCCTATCCGTTAGCTTTTGTTATTATTAATATACACATGGGAGAAAACACACAGTTGTTGTTGAAAGTTCTAATTCCAAACGGAAATTTTTCTTTTTTGTTTTCTCTATTATTGGCTTTTAATTAAATTAACAATATTAAGAGAGGTGCTTTGGTACCTCCCTAACTCCCCCCCCCCCACTCTAAATGCGCCCATAATTATTTCGAAATTCTTGTTTCCTAAATCGCAAGCCGGGGTGTATGTAGTACCCCTAGCCTTGCATGATAACATTTATAAATTTTACACAGATAGTGCTAAAAGGACTGCTAGTATTAGATTGTCCGAACATTCCCTTGACATTAAAAACAAATGCTTTATTCCAGCAGTTCTTAACCAGTGGTACGCGAGAATATAACTGGTGGTACGTTGATAATTTATGTAATATAGTATATAAATTTGTCATCCTTTCAAGAATAAATGCAAATTATTGATTTTTCATATAATAAAAATTTAATTGATGATTTTAAAATTAACTCGTTAGTCAACTTCTGTATTAAGCAAAAGAAAGATTTTAAAAGCATTTCAGAAAGAGCAATTATATTTTTTATGTCATTTTGTTCGACGTACTTAGGTGAAGCAGAATTTTCTTCAGTGATGTAACTTAAAAGCAAATATGCAATGAAACTCGACTTGAGCCAAATTTTACATTTAGAATTAAATACATAAAATAGAGCCTTAAATAAAGAAACTAATTTCTGGCAAATAAAAAATACCATAATATTAAATCGTTTTGATAATTATATTGCTTGTTAGTCATTTTACTAATTTTACATATTTTAATAATAAACAGCACGGTAAACACGTCAACCAATAAACTTTAAAATCAAAGACAACCAAATAAGTGGTTAAAAAGTCATTTAGAAGATTTTAATAAATGACTTTTTAACCACTTATTTGGTTGTCTTTGATTTTAAATTCTTAATAATATTAGCAAATAGTTGAAATTAAAAATTTTTGTTCGAATTTTTTATTACAAACGTAACGAAAATATGGGACTATAAATCAAATGTATAGTCTAGACTTCCTATTACAAAACAATTTTGGCGGTACTAAAGTTTTTGAATTTTAGTTTTGGTGGTACTCATTTATGAAAATGTTGAGAACCCTTGCTTTATTTCAAACTGTTCTTTATGCAAGTTTTACCCCACCCTCCCCCTTGTTAAACAGAGCTTTTCGTTTAACCCGCTGTAATAACCCCCACAACATTTTACTCATTGAATCTATGTTTGTTTATCTCTATCGCGATTCTACACTGGTGTCCAAAAATTAAACATAATTCATAAAATATATAAAAAGGGTTTCGGCAAACATAACAGCAGAAATTTGCATGTAGATTATCTAATCTCTGCACATGCAAATTTTAACAATTGGAGAGATATGAGTACATAAGATGTGTATGTCGCAACTCCATAAATATGGATGACCGTAGCGTGCATGTCTTATTCCAGTTTTTTAATCATCGTGAAAAGTGATGGTACTATTGTTCAGAAGATACCGACTATACAAAGACTTCAAGTAGAGCTTTTTTTTTTTGAAGAAGAAGAATAGAATCATCGGAATGATGGAATCAGGACAGTTGCAGAAAAAGTTTTCTGAGAATTAAATGTTCCCCAATGTTTAATCTCCAGCCAGTAGGAAAAGTCCCAAAACACTGGAGACGTTTAGCAGCAATCAGTAAAAGGTCGTTCAAGACTTACAACCCATCGATAGGACCGGTGTCTGGCATTAACTACACTATGTCATAAGACGGTGTCTGCAAGACAACTCTTTAGAGAGCTACAGTTTCCATACAAACTGTTTACCAGCAGCTCATGGAAACTGATATGTATGCCAGACATCCAAGATATTGTTTGCCACTCACCCCTGGCGTTTACAGGGGTGTCAGGATCATCAAAACTGGACTCTGAATCAGTGGGGACAATGTGCTTGCTCTTCATTGATAAATCCAGATTTAATTTCCATTCAAAGTCTCGTCGTACCATCATATGGAAAGACAGAGATGGACGTATCACCATATGGAAAGACAGAGATGGACGTACCACCATATGGAAAAACAGAGATGGACGTACCACCATATGGAAAGACAGAGATGGACGTACCACCATAGGGAACAGAGAACGGAGAACAATTTGCCCTTAACATCACGAAAAAATACGGATTTAGAGATGGTGGAGTCTTGGTATGGGCAGGCATAATGCTGAACCGGCGTATAGGGCTCCACATCTGCGACAGAGATTCTATTACTGGTAATTGGTACGAAGACGAACCTCATATTCGATATTTATGAGTTGCCATAGGTCCACAATTCCTATTCATGGACGATAACTCGTGCAACACCGCTCACAGCTGGTATATGATGTTCTTCAAAGTGAAGATAACCAGCGAATGCAGTGGCCATCGATATCTCCAGATATGAGTCCCATTGAGCGTAGGTGGGATAAACTAGGGAGGTGAATTACATCAAGTCAGCCTTTACCAATGGTCATTCCGGAACAGCTCTACTCCAAGACTGATATTTTTGTCGACACAGCTAATGGACAACCTAGTAGAAAACAGTAAAACATAAAAAACATAAAAAATCGATGTGAGGCCTTGTAATCCTCATGTACCTGCGTTGTTTCAGGTTTCCCCTATGAAAAACGAAAATAACGCTTTGACATCTTCTTTTTAAAATGCATAAATCTGGTAAAAATTATTCTTTTTATCCTTGTTTTTTCTATTGCTGTATATTACCTTATTACACACGTATATCAAGTTTCGTTTCTTTCCGACTTTTAGTTAGTGAAATATTCATACGTGTATCGATTAAGCTTAACTTTTGAACACCAGTGTATTTGCAATTATGACCCGCTCCAAATCCTAGTTTTACTCTTAGCGACTAATACTTGGTTCTTTAGAAGTAAGACCACTATACATATACATTATATATATATATATATATATATATATATATATATATATATATATATATATAATGTATATGTATAGTGGTCTTACTTCTAAAGAACCAAGTATTAGTCGCTAAGAGCGACTTAGCGACTAATTACTCTTAGCGACTAATACTTGGTTCTTTAGAAGTAAGACCACTATACATATACATTATATATATATATATATATATATATATATATATATATTTATATATATATATATATATATATATATATATATATTTATATATATATATATATATATATATATATATATATATATATATTTATATATATATATATATATATATATATATATATATATATATATATATATATATATATATATATATATATATATATATATATACACAGGGTGGCTATAATTAAAATAGAGGTGTTTAGAACCTGATAGTGAGAAAACTGTTGGGCCAAACTCAACCAAATACTATTTAGACCACGGGGTTTTAATTTTTAAAAGAAAAAAAAAGTTCGGATTTTTGCCACCGCGGGCCAAAGTGGCGCTGTAAGGTTCATCTTTGGAGTAAAATAGACGTAGGAAATACAGAAAGTTAACATTTTGCATGCATTTTGAAAAGGACATCACATTTACATTTTATACGTATTTAGTACATTTTATATTTACATTTGCATCTTACATTTACATACGTATGACATTAATTTTTATATTGGCATCATTTGCATGTCTGATTCAGTATGTTTTCCTTGCATATGTTCCAAAACGTGCATTCACTGGACAGCATTCTCTATTGCAGAATGCAGCAGATCTCCATTGATTTGCTTGACGTGCAATGTTATTCCGTCCTTCAAAGTGGTTAAATTATCCACATTCCCTTGGTATACCAAGCGCTTTACATGACGCCACAGCCAAAAGTCACAAGGGGTCAGATCAGGGCTGGTCACTTCATAGAGAACGCTCGACTAATTATTTGGTTGTTGGTACAATGCTGTCTTAGGACTGACTTCCTGTACGTGCAATCCAATATGATGGGCTGCTCCATCCTGCATAAATATCGTAGATTCAAGACATCCACGCTGTGGAAGTTGCGGAATAACAAATTTCAGCAGCATTGTTCGATACCTCTCAGCATCGACGGAACTTTCTGTACTTTCTATGCCTATTTTACTGCAAAAATGGACCTTACAGCGTCACTTTGAGCCGTGGTGGCAAAAGTCCAAACAATTTTTTTTTCCTTTTAAAAATCAAAACTCCATGGTCTAAATAGAATTTACTGCAAATTTAGTTGAGTTTGGCCCATGGAGTTAGAAAGGAGGAGATAAAACTCCTATGGATGAAAAGTTTGAAAATGCCATAATGCTTTGAGAATTATATCTAGGTGTCGCTAGTGTTAGTAAAGTAGTTGCTATTGTTAGTTGGCACTATAGAAAGGCGTAGTATTTAGTATAATTATTTTTGATTATTTTTAAATTAAAGGTTGCCTTATTATGATTATAATTAACCAGTATTTTTGCATAGTTGTAGGAAAGAGTACAGAATATAGGGTGATAAAAATTAATTGAAAGGTAAAATTATTTTGAATACTTGGGAATATTCTTTATTGCTCCAGTTCTACTTTTCATTGCAATAATAATTTATTTTTACAAAATTGACAGTTTAAATAAATATTTTAGGTCTTTCGCCATAGAAATGCATACAATACAGGACTACTTATCTTATCCCAGCGCCACCTGAATTATTGTCTCAAACGATATTGGCGTTTTCTTAATACGAAGATTTAACTCCTTACTTTTACCTCCTTGGTTTGGTCCAACAGTTTTCTCACTATCGGGATCTAAACACCTCTACTTTAATTATGGTCACCCTGTATATATATATATATATATATTGTATTTACACTCATATACAAAAGTGAAGCAACAAAGTGAAAAAAGCGCATAAAAAGAAAAGTATTTATTCGAATTCATTGAAACATTCACAGAGCATGGGGTATAACAAATGATTCTAAGATTTTTCTTTACCAATTGTAGATATGCATTTAATGCACAAAGTTATTTGTATCCATTTTAACACACAGATTTTTTTTAATTGGGATAAAAGAAAATACATATGTGTAGCATGCACAAATATCTTATTGGATGAATTAAGCATTACACAGCATTCCATTCTTTATAAACTGAATAAAATTAAAAAAGAAATTACTTTCAGACTGCATGCATACTTTCAGGATACTACACAGGTTACTACACAGGTGTTATGATACTGCAGGGGTTACACACAGGTGTTCAGGATACTACACAGGTGTTATGTTATACTACAAACACAGGATACTTTCATATGATATAAAATCTAACTTCACTTTCATATTTCTAATATCAAATTGCCATAATATATTATAATTAGTATATCTTTGCAAATAATCAGAATTTCTTCAAAATATGTAAGCAGAGGCAGTTTAAATTGCTACTAACAGTGCTGTAGCAACCCTATTTACTACATAGTGCAAATTAATTTTTACTGCGTCTCTTTTCCTATATGCTGTATGGATAGAAGCACCATATCGCCTCCAAATTGATACACTATCTAGTCGGGGGGGATACCACTCACACTACCCTTTCTGCGCCACTGACTATTAATACAAATTTCTTACATCAAGTTATATTTAATGTATTAAATTTGGTGTTGGGTAAAATTTTTAATTCTGAAACAATGTATATATAACTTCTGCTGATATTTTTATTTTAAATCTAGTTTCATAATTAATTAGATCTCCACATCAAATTGCCCTAAAATAAAGTCTGGGTAAAATAAGATAATAGTAAGATTAAATTAAACTATTTGAAACAATATATCTGCTTTCTTTAAGAACCTGTTATTTGTATGTATCATGGTAAAATGTAATGTTAATATTTAATATGGCATGATACTTAGGCTTAACGACGAATTTAGATAACTTGGATACATACTTGTATTTGGTTAGATATCTCCAACTTGGAAACGCATGAATACCTCCGAAGATTAAATTGTTTTGTATATTCACTGTCGTTTTGAGGGAATTATTAATTTAAATTCAAACACTACATGCAAATGGTTAGGAAGAAGTATTTTACATAAATCTATGCATCCTATTCTCAGAGAATCTACTTGAAGAGGAGGTTTCCAAAGCAAGGATCACGCCCCCATTGCAGAAAATAGCATTCATGGGCATATTTAACGGTTTTTAAACGCTCTCCAACATGGAATAGACTATATCTACAAAACCAGCGGTAAAACTTGCTATGTGCCCCAACTTTATGCACCCTGTTATATGCATGTAGTATTTTAATACTGAGTAACATTTAAATATATTTAACATCTCTTTTATAAATGCTGCTTTAATCACTAAAATATTTTAAGTAAAACCTGATGCATAAGTCTTCAGAAATATCTTAAATAAACAACTTTTTAACCGAATACTTGGATTTCTCAACTTAAAGTAGTTTAATAATGTTCGTAGTTTTTCGTGAAAATTGTTGCTGCATTTTATTTCTTGTTGAGTTCAACTGGTTTAAAACAAACTTTTACCCTTCACTTACTCTTAAGCAAAACTCAAAATTCTTTTTCGGGCGCTGAAATACTTTGATCTATTGCAAACATCGAACGTGCTAAGCTTACTTAAAAACTTTACGAAGTTACACATCTGCATTAACATATTTGCATTTCGTAAACCGTGTTTAAAATTCAAGATATATCTGTTCAAATGTAATGAAAACCTGCAAAGTTTTAAGGAACTTTAAAATTCTGTAAATTCATGAATTAACTTTGATATTTCGATTTATTTAAATACAATCGTATGGAAAACACGTCAAATCATTAAAACTTTAAAAATTAAGACAACCAAAGTTGGCTATTATTAAAATGTCTTTAATAAAATCATCATCCATGACGTACATAAAAATTGCATAACCAGAGCGCTTTTTTCACATTATTATGTTCTTCATCAGTGGAAAAGTAAAACAATCTGATGTGGGCAGCACATGACTTTCCTTACATAATTCAATGAATTTACTACTTTTACAGCAAAAAAATAGGTTATTCTTATACTAGATACTTATATTCTTCCCAAGATATTGAATTTTCGTCAATTAGTCGTCATTTTTATCCATTTGGCGAGATTTTCGTTAATTTGGCAACATTTAAAAAGTCGCCAAGTTGGCGACATTCCACCAGAATCTCGCCAAACATTATGGACGGAGAAATAAGATATTCTTATAGCAGATAAATGACTATTGGCGTTCAAATACAAAAGTATTACTCAAAGTATCTTTTCTCATGAATGGAACGAGCTAGATCCACGAGAATGTTGTCACCAAATTTATCGCATAATATTACATATTAAAATTAAACACGTTTTTTACCAGTTAATATATATTTTTTTAATTTATAGGATTTTTTGATAAATTTGTTTGAAAAATGTGCAATATCTCGAGAACGGGTCATGCTAGCGTTTTAAAGTTTATGTCAATCGTTTTCTAAGGAAAAATTACATAAGAAATGTCTATTTGGGTAACTTTATTAAAAGTTTTGATTTTTTGATGATTTTTTCAAAATTTCACTCGAAAATTTAGGGGGGTTCTGAACATTCGATTGCGTCTAAAAACAATATGCTTCCGGTATTCACGAATTGTGATTTTTGTACAAAATTTCATTCGAATCGCTCCATTCCTTCGTGAGATATCGTCTCCACAGACTCACTGACACACACACAAACACACACACATCACCTCAAAAATGTTTGATTCGCGATCAGGGATGCTTTAAACGTGCTCTCCCGTCGAAAACTCGAATTCGAATTTTCGACCCCGTCACAATACTTTCCTTATACATTATGTATATAAGGAAAGTAAAAATGGATGACGAACATGAGCTTTAATATACAAGCCATAACCGTGAGACAAATTTTGCATATTAATAATTTTTAAAACATCGATATTTACAAAACATAATTTAATTACAAAATACATAAATGATAAAAGATAAAAATTATAGGGTAACCAACAGATGTCGTCAGACGCAAAAGAATAAATGTACTAAATATCCAGAAAATCATATAATGACTTAACACACAATGAGTCGAGAACGAGACGCCAAGCATAACTGAGGGTCTGAACGGGATCAAAATTGCAAATAGAGTCACGGTAAATATAAATGACCATCCTGGATGGAGCTTTTATTAAATACATTTTAATAATAGCCAACCTTGGCTGTCTTTATTTTTAAAGTTATATAAATACGGTTGAAAACCCGTTTATTTGTTTGTTTGTCGCATTCTCACAGGAGAACGGCCATAAAAATTTGATGTATAAGTAGGGTACCATTTAAAATTTAGCCTGCTTGTCTTCATATCATTCTGCACTTACTAATAAAATTGTATCTATTAAAATATAACAAATTATATATTATTCTTTTAATTGGAAATTAAATGTACATTATAGTATATTTTTAAATTCTTCACCAATATACTACTGAAAATAAAAATAACCAAACTGCATCTACAAAATGCCTGTTTGTTTTCATGTCCTTCTAACTGTTTCCTCACTTAAAGCGTGGCCCAATCGTTATATAATATTACGAATATATAAAATGTCCGTCCTCACTGAAGTCCCTTTTTAAAACCAGACGGAGTAAACACCCGTACTAGCAACCTTCTCTGGATAGAATGTACGATACCAAATCTAATGAAGTACGATTCCAGGAAGGCGAAAAAGCGTGGCTGTTCTTGCGACGACCAGGATTTTGGCCGAAACTGCAGCACACCTGGGAATGGCCTTACGTCATAAATAAAATAATAAAAAGTGTCGTTTATCGAATTCAGAAATGGTCTTCAACCAAGCTAAAAGCCGTCCATATGGACAGATTGGCTCCATACACTTTGGGCGACAGTAGATTAATACTGCCCGGGACGTGCAGTCTTAAGGAGGGGGCAGCGTTAGGAACGTGTAAACTGTACTTCCTCAATGAATTCATTTTTTAAAACCAGATGGAGAAAAATTCGTATAGGCAACCTTCCGTATGACCTCAATCTAGGATGACGAGATTCTGAAGTTCGCTAGAGGATTGTCAGATTTGTCGATTTATCGCCAATTTGGCGACTTTTGAATGTTCGAGAAACACACCGAAATAACCAGTATTCTGCGAGATATGAGAGATTTTCAGAAGTTTCTATAGAGAGTCTATTAAAGGAGTTATCCCTCAGTTGGAGAGCAGTTGACGTGATACGAGCTAGATTGTACTGCGACATTTGTCAATATTTTAAGAATAGCAGTGACTGTTTTGTGAAATGAAATACGGCAATGTTTCAATCAGTGTCAGTCATAGTATCCGTTGTTTTGTAAAATTAGTGGAGCATTTAAGTGCTGTTTTACTGTATATTGTTCCTGTTTGCGTTGATCTGGTGAATAAATGTGTTAATTATCCAGAAATTTGGACTCATTCTTATATCCTGAGCTTACACCCACAATTCCAAAGGATACGTCGTAACAATAAGCCTTTAAATAAATGAAACCCTATCGTTGTTTGAGTCTTCAAACTATGGCCTAACCGTTTCTTGAACATCGCTACATTAAATGCAAAAAACCAGGGATTCTCAATCTTTCAATAAGTGTGTAACCACTAAAGCCTAAATTCAAAAATTTCAGTACCACCAACAAAATATATCTTGTGTACAAATCGGATAAAAAAACTATGAACTTAAATAAGTTATTGTCAAATTTGTACTTTCTCATACTATGTAATATATAGACAAAGGATTGTTTTCAAGAAAATTCTCGAATTCGAGATGTTGATGTCAATATACATTTTAAGACCTCCTGAACACGTTTTGACTATTTTTTGAGTGAAAATTTTCACATAATCATGCATTTATTTATAGCTCGGTAAGGATGAGACTTAATAATTTCAATCATTGTTGTGAAAAATGGCCGCGATTTCAATCATTGCTGTGAAAAATTTGTTTGTTCGTGTTGTCATTAACCTCATACGGTCAATCTTTAGCTACATTTTTTAATGTTGAAAATTTTATCCAGTAATATTTTACATAAAATAATTATAAACAGATGATATTTTCCTTTCTATTAATCAATGATTTTTGCTTTTATTTATTGAGAAAAATGGCCGCGATTTCGATCATTGCTGTGAAAAAATTTTTTGTTCGTGACGTCATTAGCCTCATACGTTCAATCTTTAGCTACAGTTTTTAATGCTGAAAATTTTGTCCAGTAATATTTTACATAAAATAATTATAAGCAGACGATATTTTCCTTTCCATTAATCAATGATTTTTGCTTTTATTTATTGCGTACGAATTTCAAAACAAGATGTCTATGTATTTTTTTAAACGTATGGAATCCGTAATATCTTTCATAAATATAAAACGAAATATTCTATTTCGTGAGTAATCGACTTTTCAAATCAAGTCAGTTTTAAGTAAACTAGTAAAACATTAATTTATGGAATTCATTCCGTCAGATCTCAGCATGAAATCTTAAGTTAAAAATTATTTCCAAAGAAATGTTGGAGACAATATTTTTTCACGAGACGTGAATCAACGGAATCGCTACAAAAAAATCAAAACATACGAATTCCAATCTCAACTCAAACAGTACAAACATTTTAACTTCTCTTAGACGTTGCATGGTTTCGATTCTCCAGATAAATTTCTACAGCTCGTTAATTCTGCTCAGTGTTCTCATTTAGAACAGGTGCCGAAATAAAGCGCATTTTGATGACCAACAAAATCTGCGAACCTCATTTTATAGTTAAAAAAGAAATTCCAGTCATGATCCAGGTAAAGATATTAGCCCTAAGTGAATAGTGTTTAATATACAGTGAATCATTTAATGTATATTTTGGCAGTATTATTCACACTAAAATTAATAGTTATAATATTATTTTGTTATTAATTTTATTTATAGACTTTGTTTTCATCATAAAATTAGGCTGAAATTCTATATGGTAACCATTTTTTAATATCTTCAATAAAGTTCAAACATTTTTAAATATGTGAACATTTAAGCTTTAAAATTCGAATTCTGTACGTATGAACATTTATATATTTTTATTTTTAAACAATTTAAATCAAACATAAATGACAAAACATTTATATTTTAAAAATACTTTGTTTACATTATAATTTTAAAAATAAATATTTATATATTTACAACGAAGTTTTAGTTATTAAGATTCAAACGTAAAACATGTTTGCATTCAAAATTTAAAATGTCTTCAGCCAAAAAATGTGAAAGTACCTTATGTGAAAGTCCAAAGTACCCTAAAAAATCGCGCCAAATGATTACCACATAGAATTTAAGCCAAAAAAATAAACTGATATATCCTCATTTAAGGGATTGAGGTATTATTGGGACATTTAAATTTCGAAGATCACTTTGTAATGTAAATCGTTATTGCTTTCAGTCATTCTGTTACTCAGTAAACAGTTTGAGAATGCTATGTTGTCAAAAATTTATAGATACATTACGCAATGCTGTCAATATATGTGTATTTTAGCGATGTCTTAAATTATTTACTTTAGAAGAGTTTGACTACGACATAGCTTTATTATGTTTTATATCACTTACTTTGTGAGGTTGCAATGTGACTCGGATGATTCATGTGATTGACCCGCTTACAAGTGAATTGTAAGAGATAGGCTTAGTAATACAATTATAGAAATCGCTGTGAATACGTCAATTAAGCAGGAAAAATCAATAAAACTTCGTGAAGTGCTTCTATTAGTTGGATAATAAAAGGTATCAGTTGGTAATAAAACCTCATGCTTTAGGCTGAAAGTACAGAACAACCACTTCAGTTAAAGGAAGAAAGATTTATTTCTACCAGCTTTATTTTTAAGTTTTTCTACAGCAGAGTGAGCGCAAATTTTTATATTTAAAAATTTTTAAAAAAAATTCAACTTTTTGCAAAACATAACGTCTTCGCAGCAAGTCTTGATTCCTGAGAAATTATAACGAGTCTTTACAAATTACCATTTGGTCAGTAAATTGCAAGAAAACAAAATGAAACTTTTAATAGTGCAGTTTGGCAAAATTTTAAACGGTAATTAGCAACTTGGGGAAACGATTTTTTGCGAAGCCTTTTGCCAAATACTGTTTTGCAATAATCTGACATGCGTCCTACCGTAGAAGCTGCCTTCTTGAATGATTTTCTAGTCCATACAGATATTAAAAGCTGGTCAAATAACATTAACGTTGAAAAGGAATCCCTATTAATTTTTGCTCCTCTCTCCTCTCTTCACAAAAAAAATGGTGTTTTTGCTATCGAACAGCCACTGTGTGTTATTGAGGCTAAGTGTTATTGAGTTTATATGCTATAGGGTTAAAATTTACTGTAAGCTATGGATCATTGTCTTCTGTATAGTTATATATTTGATAATATAAATTATTATTTTAAAATTAGAAGTTAATGACGTTGTGAATACAATCGCGCCAAATAATAAGCTTTCTTGCTGCTATCGCAGGTATCAAGTATTCAATGATTTGAAGCTCATAAAAATCAAAGTCCATGGACTACTTTATCCACAATGGGAGTATGATCCTAGCTTTTGAAAGAACGCCATTTAGACGGATTATGTGTATATGAGATGATGTAAAAGAGTGTAAAAGAGTTGTAAGTGATGTAAAAGAGTTTTTTTCAGTCCACCCATCTGCCATACTTACCCTACTCATAAAATCCCTCCCGTCAAAACGTAATTGCTTTGCGACCCATTTGATCGACCCTAACAAAAAGCAATTTCTGCTCGTCCTTTTCACAAAATGTACCTGTCCCATAGACAGCAAAACTCGTTATATTTTAATCAAGTTTATTAACGTAATAATCCCCATAAATGGACAGGGACTATCATAAATTAAATTTAATTTTCAGAGATATTGAATTATTGCCAACTTAATGACATTTCCCAAAAGCCACCATACATCACATTTATTCCCAAATTCGCCACATTTATAGCCAAGGTTACGAAATTTGTCACCAAGCGTGATAGGCAGACAGATAGTTGTCTTTACATATGTATATTTCATAGCTATCTTTAAGCTAATAGTTGACTGTAACAAGCGATATAGTTTCTATACATTAATATTATTATGAAATACAATTTTTATAAATATTTAATTTTAACTATTAAATATTAGTGCAATTGTTCATAAGATTGCTAATTCTAATAATAGTTTCTTAACTATATTAAGAATCAGATGATTTTGACTCTATAACTTCTTATTGGCCCCAATAAAAGAAATGTACCAAAAAATCATTAAATAGTTTTATTATATAACAGAGTTTTCATTGTAACTAAGACTTACAAGACGTGCATGGCTTCATATTGTTCAGTTATGAGAATCGCAACCTTTCTTCCAAGGGCTGGTTAACTATCTGAGGGAGAACCATGCCATCTTCTGATGACATTCTTCCAAAAGCAAGAGGTTATATGAAATCGTAATGATTTCATATAACCTCTATAATAGTGACCATTATATGATTTCATATAATTATCACTATTGGTCGGTTTAGCGATCGCACAATGTAAAATATGCCAATAGCTGTCTTGTGTTTAATGTTTAGAACCACTTGAGCACACTTGATCAAAAGGTTTAAAGCCCAGTTCGGTATGTTGTTCACCCAATATACTAAGCTATTTCAGTGTGTTAGCCAGCGCTGTGTGCCATTTCAAAGTCCAGCATGTTACAAACCCTCAAGACATCAGAAATTTATTATATTGTAAACTACTATACACAGTTCCAGTTATAACATCTTCAATACATATTCAAACATCTGTATGAATACTCAAAATCCTTCTGATTCAATTTACTGTAAAATGATATAAATGAGATAGTACCGTTGTGAAGTCCAATAATTCTATCGTATAATACTATCATAGATACGGAGAAGCCATATAGCCATCTGGTGAAATTGCCGGGATAGGCTAAGTGAAGACTGAATTTTTTCATAATCTAAGTCATCCGGCTCACTGAGTGAGGCTTGATTTATTACCCAGGCCGTTCATCTCATCCAAAGGGTATAGAGCAGTTATAATGGAAAAGAGTGAGAACTCATTGACTGTCATATGTTTTTAAAATTTCAGCTTTGTCAATCTGGTACATAATAGAAATAACTAGGTAGGTAAAACTTGAAAATGACCTGGCCAATTTGTTTATCTCAATCAAACCCTGGTCGTAGAGCCAGATCCCCTTCAAATTCCAATCTAATTTTAGGTACGATTCAGAAAGCTGTTCATTGGTGGAATCGACACAAGGCTAAATGAAGATGACCTCAAAGCTTATTTTGCGAAGTTTGGCCTTATCACTGCTTGCACCATCCACAGAGACAGAGAAACGGGCAGATCGCGTGGATTTGGCTTCATCACTTTTGACGATCCAGTTGGAGTGGATGCAGTTCAGGAGAACAGACCGCATATCCTAAATGGATGCGAAGTAAGTATTTCCATGTGTAACGTACGTCATCTACAACTAATGATTAAATTCAGAAGCAAAGCCCTTTTGAATGGTGATTTTTACTTGTTTTCAGTCTAGAATTACACGTAGGACTACACTATATATGTGATATTAAACTCTTGGCCCTTTCGGCATCTAAATTAATTAACATTCAATGGGTTAAAGCCCATGCTGGAATACTGGGAAACGAAGTTGCTGACTCTCATGCCAAAGCTGCCTCCCTTTTTGGTTCCCCTTTTACGGTCCCTTTCTCTTATTCTCTTCTCCCTCGTCATTGTAAAATATTCCTAATTAATCTGTGGCAAACTTACTTAAACGACTATATCTCTCCCCGTAATCACGACCCGGCCCGTATTCTTTCTTTCCTCCCTTTGGTTGACCCTTTTCTTCTTATTTGAATAGTTAGGAAGTACTAATTTATTATATCGTTGTCTTAAGTAGTATATTTTAATTCTTTTAATTTTAAACCTTATAAGGCTAGCCCGTCCTGGGTCCGCCATGGTAATGTACTCCTTTTAAGGGGAATAACTCGAAATCCGGAATAGCTAGAAAGCTCACATTTGGTATATTGCTATCTCTCGGGATATATATATATATATATATATATATACACTGGCGGAAAATAAAATCCCAACACCAAGAAGGAGTTGTGCTAGATAAACGAAATTTAGGAGGCGCGTTTTTGCACATATCAAAGATGATACCTATTCAAATTTCGCGCTAGATGAATAAGAGTGGCGCTAGTAGCGCCACTATGATCATGCAAATCATTTTTGCTTTAAATACGCGGTGTAAACTTCGTGAGCGTTATTTATCGTCCGGATTGGACATTCTGAACTAGGTTTGAGTCAAGAATGTCTTTAAGGAAACGATGAAGACAGTGTCAGCAGCTTAGTGAGTTTGAACGAGGCTGTATAATAGGGCTACGAGAAGGTGGATTTTCTTTCCGCGATATTGCAGAAAGACTTGGCAGGAATGTATCTACTGTGCATGATTGTTGGCAGCAGTGGTCACGGGAAAGCACTGTCTCAAGGAGACCGGGATCCGGCCACACACGGCCCACTACTGAGAGGGAAGGTCGTTGTATTCACCACATGGCTGTGACGGATCGTACTGCATCTGCAGCAGCAATTAGAGCTTTTGTTGGCCTCAGAGTGACTCAGCGAACTATAAGAAATCGATTACTTGAGGGACAGCTCCGAGCCAGACAGCCTGTAGCGTTCATACCACTAACTCCGAATCACTGCCCTCTGCGACGTCAGTGGTGTCAAGCTAGAGCTCATTGGAGGGCGGAGTGGAGATCTGTTGTATTCTCAGATGAGAGCCGTTTCTGTCTTGGTGCCCGTGATGGTCGTATGTTGGTAAGAAGGAGGCCAGGTGATCGCTTGGAACCAAGCTGTCTGCGGCGTAGACATACTGGACCTACACCAGGATATATGGACTGGGGAGCCATTTCCTATGACATCAGGAGCACTCTCGTCATTATCCCAAGCACCTTGACAGTAAATTTGTACATCAGACTCGTGATTGAACCGGCTGTGCTGCCATTCATGAGCAGTTTTCAAGAGGGGGTTTTCCAATAGGGAAACGATCGCCCTCATACCGCTGCTGTCACCCAACGTACTCTTCAGAATGTCGACATGTTGCTTTGGCCTGCAAGATCACCAGATCTTTCTCCTATAGAGCACGTATGGGACATTATTGGAAGACAAATCCAGCGTCATCCACAACCAGCATTAACCGTTGCTGATTTGACTGACCAAGTGCAATAGGCATGGAACACCAACTCACAAAATGACATACGGCACCTGTACGATACAATGCATGCACGTTTGCATGCTTGCATTCAAAATCGTGGCGACTACAGCTGTTATTAATGTACCACCATTTCACATTTGAAATGGCTCTTCTCGCGCAAACTTTAACCTGTGACTTTGAAACTTTAATCAAATAAATATGTTACCTACACAATTACTTTGCCTAAATTTCATTTCTCTAAACTAATTTCTTCTTGGTGTTGGGATTTAATTTTCCGCTAGTGTATATATATATATTGTAAGAATGTTAATTGCTTGTAATATATTCAAATATCGGTTACTCATCCCTTATTAATTGATGGTGTGGAGAGCAAATGAAAAAATGTGTTACTCAAATATATGCTTAAGAAAAGCCAGTTAAACATGAAACAGGAACTAAATAGATACTAAACCCCTTGATCCCTGTTGTACATATATAAGTTAAATTGTAAAGAGAAATATATCTGTAAGACAGCAAGTAGAAAAACCACGATAGTCGTTAATCCTGTACCATTACTCAAATAAAATATTTTTAATTTCACCAAAATTCCTTTGATGTGTGTGTGTGCGTGCATACCAGCCCATTCCATCCATTGTCCGATACGGGAATATACTCGCTTTTGACGGGAAATAAGTCGAGAACTGTAGAAGGTGGAAGTACAAATTTGGTATGTCTTTCATATATTTAAGTTACACACATTTTAATAAATTACAGACATTTTAATAAATGCATTTTTCAGACATTTAAGCTACATACAAATAATAAAAATGATGCTTTAAAAAGTGAGTTACATTTCTTGCTTTTACTTGTTTAAATTCTTAAAATATCAATAAAATTTTGTGTAACTGCATCATTAACAGATCTGGATCTATACCAATACCGATTCTTCTTGAGCGTAGATTATTAGAAAATATACATAGATACGTTGATGGTTTTAATAGTGTACATTAATTAATTGAACTTTATTCAGCTGTATTGTGTACCCAAAAATAATTCATCTCCTCCGAACGCACATCATCTGCACTGCGGAGAAAACTGATGGGATTATGCAGACTTGGAATTTGATGTTTATCATTATTATACTGTACAATTTTTCTCTATTTAATATATTTTATGTCTAAAAATTCCTATGTAATAATTATTAAAAATATTTAATACATCCAAGCCCAACTTACATTGTTTAAAATGTGACATCTTAAACAATTTACGTTGCTACTGATTAAGGACGTTGTAACTTCCGAAAGCACTCTGGATCTTTTGTAATTTAATGTACGTCATTGATGGTGTTTATATTGAAGACTTTTTTAACAAACAACTTAGTTGTCTTTGCTATATATTTGAAAGTATTCCTATTGTTAGTTTAAATTTCCGTGCGGAACAAATCCATATGTCATTTCTGTCACAATCGTTTCTGACACTGGGACATAATGAATATGTCTTAAAATTCCATGTTAAGCAGTGTATCTTCCATTGGAAATCTTAACATTTCAAAGAACTTATTCCAAGCAAAGCTTAGAAACAATAAAATAAAACAAAAATTTCTAGAACTTGAAAATTGATCATTATCTGATACTCAACCTTATGACCGTAGCTTGGTTAATGTCTCTACGAAAACATTATTTAAGGACAATGGAGTTACAATTTTTAACACTTTACAACATAGTTGAAAAGTGTTTATGACGTTGTTCATTCTGTCTGTCTGTCTGTCTGTCCGTTAGCACGATAAAAAATGACTTTATCAAAATGAAATTTTAGTATGTTGTTCAGACGGTCTATGGGGAACTATGGGAATATAAATGAATAATATCACCCAATTCGTTTTGGATTGAACCCGGGTTGAAAAAATGAAATACATTGAGCCCTATGCGACCTCATTTTTCAAACATTTTTTAAACGGATTTAAAATTCACAAATTGCTTCGAAAGTTTTAGGAAATATTCAAATTATCCCATAAAATATATAAAAAAAATTGCAGCAAAATATATTCAGTAGCTTTTTAAATAAAAATTAAAATAATAATTACATCATTTATATGAAGAGATCACGTGATTATTATGTGAAGAGATCACGTGACCCACTTCAAAATGAAATATGGCATCTATCTCGTGTCAAAATCGTGATTTTTAAAGTTCTTTTTCATCCTTATTTAGTGTTGTATCCGTCCTAAAACCGCTTTATTTTTGCTTAAATTTTGTGCATCTACATACTGAAACAACGCAATGACAATATATTTGAGTTTAAATGATTATCCAACTTTGATTATTTCTACAACGAAGGCTAATTTTCACTTATGGAAAATGTAAACACCAAAATATGTAGAATCAGTTGTATAAGAATTGCTGCATTTCTTTAACGCAAAATTATTTAGCTCATGGAGTCTGGAATATCACTGATATGAATGAAACGTTCATTGATTTCACGCAAAGAAGGACGATTTTTTCGATGAAGTTTTAAACATAGAGTTTAATTACTTGTATATCCATGTTTTTAAATAAAATAAATTATTATAGTATTATGATGGATGAAATGAATGCAAAAACGCTTATGAATAAAATGCTGCTTTTATAGAGAGAGCCAGGCGTGTTATATTTCGATGACATCATTTGAATACATTTAATTTGTTTTCGATGAAGTTTTCAAATATAATAAATTATTGTAGTATTACGATAATTTTCAAAATATTACCGAGAAATGTATCGCATTTTAGAGATGATTAAACCAGGCAATTTATATTTCAATGCCGTCATTTGAATGAAGTTAATTTTTTTCGATGAAGTTTTAAGTTTTCAAATATAATAAATGAATGTAGTATTATGATAATTTTAAAAATATTACCGAGGAATGTATCGCATTTTAGAGATGTTTAAATAAAATTGCATTGAAGTTTGAAAGTGTTTCATAACCAATGCTTTATGCATGATTGATCTTTCTTATTTTGTCAATCAGGTGACACTTAAGAGAGCTGTTCCCAAAGAACTATTTCAAGAATTTGATGGGTTGTTGACCGTGAACAGAATTTTCGTTGGCGGACTGAAACAAGAGACACAAGATTCTGATCTAAGAGAGTACTTTGGAACATTTGGGAAAGTACGTAAGATCGACGTGATGGTGGATAGAAACACTAACACCAAACGAGGATTTGCTTTTGTGGAGTATGACGACTATGATCCTGTGGATAAAGTTGTGCTCCAAGGAAATCATACCATCCAAGGAAATGAAGTGACTGTAAAAAAAGGTAGAACCTAACCTATTTTAAGACGTTTACTAAATTTTCGTGTCATATAGTTTTGGTCGCATGCAGTGGCGAAATGTGATAAAACACTTTGAGGAGACATAAAATAAGGGGCTAAAATTAGAAAATAAAAGTTTTCATACTGTGTATTTTAACAAGGTTACGAATAAAATATAATATAATAACTGAATTTCAATGAAAATAAATTATTGACAATAATTTTGTTGTTGCAGTCGATCCCCGGTTATTCGTTTTTCTGTGGAACCGAGTCGAAAACATTATATGCGGGAAAAATATAATACACGGGAGACTATTTTAACTAGTATATAAAAAGCAAGAAAAACAAAGAAGAAAATAAATATACCACTCACTAAGCTTTATGTTTTCACTTATTAAAAGTGTAATTTATGTTCACATAGAAAATTTCGGTATCAAATATGTCAAATCCCTTATAATCGAGCGAGTATCTAAATAAAATTTACTATTAACTTTTAACATGACTCTCTAGAGTTTTCAGACAATAAACACCATGTTTGCGGAAACAAAACGATTTATGAAAAAAAAAAGAAAAAGAGAATCCCTATCATGAAGTCAGAAAGGGAATCTGTACTCCTGTATCTGATCTTGAAACTTAGACACCCGTGCCCATAAATTATAGAATTGCGTGCGCAATAAAATTAAATTATAGAATTGCGTGCGCATTTTTCTTTAGCTTCATTCCCAATTCAATATTACTTGTAGACATTTCCAGAGATGTCTGAAAAATGCGTCGGCATTTGAGGCTCTAGGAAAAATCGGAACAAAAATATATCTGTGTTGTTTTTTTCGTTTCATTATAGCAAAAACATTTTATACATTTGCTTCGAATAATATACAAGGTGTCCCAAAAACATTGACCTCGGCTTTTATTCTTTAAATATTGATCTTAGACATATATAATAAATTATAAAGTTGTAAAAAAAAGGTACAAAATTTTATGAAATCGATAAAAATTTTTAGGGAATTAAATTTGTAGAAATACAAAATTTTTATTCGGTCACCGTACAAAAAATTTCTAATGAGTAAAATGCGCCCCATACACTAATAAGGTGATGTACAGAATTTCAACATTGTATCATAAAAAGTCCCAGAGATATGTTTAAACAAAGTTAATGAGGGATTAATCACAAATTAAAATGTAAATGTGTACAGCAAGAGTACAAATGATGCAACACAGAAATGTATCATAGGCAAATAATATCTGTCTCTTATCTTTAATGGAACTTTGGCATGGATGGAAAACATTTTGAACAAGCTTTATAATATCTGTGTAAAGTTATTATTTCTACACAGTGTAGATACTTCTGTACCAATAAATAGTAAAATTTTTATTTATTTATGTAATCATTGTTTTCTTTCGTAATTTGTGTATGACCCCTGAAACTCGATCTGTGGACATGATTTTTTCCCTCTGAGAACCCATGTCGATGCATCGAAAAGTGATTGAATTCAACATTTTTGTTTTTCATATCTCTGGGATTTATTATGATAAAATGCTGAAATTTTGTACATCACCTTATTAGTGTATGGGGCGCATTTTACTCATTGGAAATGTTTTTGTACGGGGGCAGTATAAAAATTTAAATGTTGTATTTCTTAAAATTTAATTATTTTGAAAACTTTAATCGTTTTCATAAAATTCTGTACCTTTTTTACGCAACTTTGTAAATTATTATATATGTCTAAGACCAATATTTTAGGAATAAAAGTCGAGGTTAATGTTTTTGGGACACCCTGTATCTATATAAATAAAATTGAAAATCTGCCTGTCTGTCTGTCTGTCTATTTGCCCCGTCATCACGGGAGAACGGCTGAACCGAATTTGATGAAATTTTGTGGGTAGCCTGGAAATAGTCCCACTTAAAATTTAGTCCATGTTTGGAGTTTCTACGATCAGTGGTTCTCAAGATATTAGTAAAAAACGAAATTTTCGTTTGTCTCATCATCAAGGGAGAACGGCTTAACAGAATTGATGAAATTTTGTGGATAGCCTTGAAATAGCCCCCATAAATTTAGCCCAAGTTTCAAGTATCTAAGACCAGGGGTTGTCGAGATATTAATGAAAAATGAAACTTTTTCCTAGGAGTTCTACTTTCTAACTCCGTGGTTTATCCAAAGGAAAAGCTTGAAAATCGTTTGAAAGTGAATTATAACCTTATCTCTGAGTTTGATGGGAGATTTTTTGCGCTAATTAGTCACTTTCTGAAAACATGAATTGTTTGAAACATGATTTAAATGGTAAATCTATCTCCATAGTTTATTTTGCACAAGTTTTTACTGAACAATGAAAAGTATAAAGAAATCAAAATGGTTATTTAATTTCGCATTTTTTGAGGAAGATTCTATCTTATATCATGTTGCTCAGAAACGCAATTAAATTAAATTTTACTGTTAATTTTAATTTTTAGTTTTTCGATTTGAATAATAAATAAATAGATATAAAAATATATTTTAGAAAAGAACGATTTGATTTTTCTTATAGCATTTTTGACTGGATAATATAAATTACGGTCTTCAGGTTTAAACGTTATTATTATTGATATTTTCGGGGATTATTGATTCAGGGATTATTGATATTTTCATGTTATTATGCAATTGCTTTATTATGACAAAAATTGTTTAAACTCATATATTGTACGTTGTACGAGTAATCTTCTACAAATACACGGGTATATCTTCTAATCTACGAGAATATAAGTAGTACAGGTATATTGGCATATGTTTTGACATATATTGTCATATATTGGAATCAATTACGACCTTCTGGTATAAAGAGTACGGGGAGTATTGATATTTTCAATTTATTACGTCATCACTTTTATTTTGGCAAGGATTTTTGAGACTCATATTGTAATAGGGTAATCTTCTACTAACACACTGGCATATTTTCTAATCTGCGACAATATAAGTAGTACGGGGTTGCATATATTGATACAATTCCTTTTTTTTTGTAAATTTGCTTACAAAAGGGGCCAGGATGTTTTATTCTTCAGATCTGCCCGTGAAGATAATTTTGCATAGTGAGAACAGATATTCTTAAACTTCTCTTTAGGAGCAATAAATTTAATATTTTAACAGAATTTGCACATGATTGCGAATTATAAGTTTCTTTATATTATATACTCTGTACGAAGAACGGGTATGCTGCTAGTAATTAAAATAAAGGTTACTTAGTCATAAATTATTTGAGTGAACACTGTCTATCTTGTCTTCTCTGATATATCGCCAGTGGTTACAAGTCAAAGTGACAATTAGTTTGTAGTACGTTTTCACTGCTGCGACGCTCATTGGTGAACCATTTTCACGCTTTTCATCACCGAATAACCAAACACTGCATTAGTTGCCAGAAAGCTCGCTGGTTTGCAAATCTCAGCAAATGAAGCCAATCATAATACGCAGTCGGATTTAAAATTTATAGCGCACAAACCGCAAGAGGGTGAAATGGTCAAATTGAGAACTCTCTCGCTCTCTCTCTGTCGGTGGGTGCTGTGACTATAAATATGACTTTTCTAGATTCGTGCAGACAACTCAGTTTTCTTTCAAGTTTAAAGCCAACTGTGTAGTTAGCTGTCTCCAGCGTTTCCTTCAGGCTTATATCCCCGGAGACATTTTATATTAGCTTAGTTTCTATTTATGTGACAACATTTAGATATATTTATATTGGGCAAATAGAAAGTGTGCCCCCCTAAAGCTTCATTCGCCCCCTCCCCCAGCCAAAAAGTCCTGAAAGAGTGCCTGCTTTCAACTTGGACCGTTCGAGTCCAACCTACCCGAAAATATAACTGTTTCAGACAGATTCTTCCAGATGGATTCTCCCAAACTCTCTGTGATGGGTTGCTGGCAGAAACGTCGCAAAGATGGCCGAAAACAATGATGAGCTAGCGCGATTGTTGATTCGTGTAAGCAGAGCATATATTTTAAAATAAAATGATGCTTAAAAATGTAAGAGGTTGAAATATTTCCATTACAATTATTAATAGGCAAAAAAAATTATTTTAATTCACGTAGAATCATTAGTAACATTTTTAGTAGTACAGATATGTGCTTTCTTATGTATGGTCAAGCCTTTATATGGTTTTCTAAAAATTCAATAGTGGTTGCTTTTCATTTTTTGCAGACATTCATGTTGGTTATTAAACTCTATTTCTTATTGTAATATGCATTTTTATGATTATTTTATCTCGTTGTTTTGTAAAAATTAAAAATATATAAATTGATGTATGTAATTTTGTATGTAGTTGATGTATGTAAATTTTTCCTGGCGGGTATGGCCTATATTTAGGCACTTGTTCGCACTTTATTTTACTTCGCCTTTGATGAAGGGCATGATAATGTCCAAAAGCGCTTTGGCTATGTGATTTCGTACGTCATAATAAGGGGATTTTATTAAATGACTTTTTAATCATTTATTTGGTTGTCTTTGATTTTATAGTACAAATATGCGTTTATTTTAAAATTGAAGTAATATAATTTAAGTAGATGGCTGAAGATTATTCCATAAGTATATCATCAATTACATGATTCAGATAGCAGCTACACGTTATGTGAGCGTAATGAAAGACCTCACGAAGCGAGCTCCAGCTATTGGTGAGTGTCAGGGAACAAGGGGAAGAGCCTCAATAGGCATATTACGCCCATTGCGGCGAACGTTAGCAAGCAGAAATGGATTCTTCTACTTGCTGATGATTTATTAAATAGAACTAATGAAGTTTAAAACATGTGTCTCTGGTCGACTTTTTATGCGCACAGATATAAATACCATTATTATATATCTCATCTTATCATGTCTAAGTACTGCAAAATGCAAACAAAAATGTCAAAAAGCAATCATTAGAAAAATAAACAAATACCCCTGTATGAACTACAATAAATATTCTTTAAGACAGCATCATGATGCCCTATCACAATGATTCTCACAGGGTGTGCCGCAAAATTACTTGTCTGTGCCTTGATAAAACAAGAAAAGTATTTTTTATTAAAGTGCAAACATAAGAGAAAATATAGAATTTTTAGCAACCTTTATTTTTAATACATCATTTAGACTATGACCCCAATAATTTAATCATTTAGACTATGACCCCAATACCCTATCGCTTCAAAGAACTGTATGGAAGCTTTCTGGTTCGAGATTAACCCGAGTCAGTTTTACATTTCTCGAGTTATTGCTTCTTGGAATTTCCTGTTTCCATGTAAATCGATTTATGATAAGGATCCCCCATTGGTGTGCCGTAATATCCCACACGACGAAACAATGTGCCATAAGTTTAAAAAACTTGAGAATCACTGCCCTATCATTTAGTTTAGACTATGACCCCAATACCCTATCGCTTCAAGGAACTGTATGGAAGCTTTCTGGTTCGAAATTAACCCGAGTCAGTTTTACATTTCTCGAGTTATTGCTTCTTGGAATTTCCTGTTTCCATGTAAATCGATTAATGAATGATTAAAAATTTTACATATAAAATTTAAATAAAGTTTCATAAAAGCGTGATTTATAAAGATTCAATAATTTTCCGTTGCATTTTCTTATTTTTGGTAGCAAAATCTCGCCTCGAAATGGAACTCCTGCGACAACGTACCAACATCCATCCTGATGGCATTCCATCTTTCCTTCGACGCAGAAGCATTCCTGTTCCTGATCACAGAGCATTTGGCGACACTTTTGGCGCCTTTGCGAGGAATTCAGTAGACAGCTTTGTGGATTGTCCTTTTCACTTTGGAAACCGAAGGAGGCGGTTCTTATGAAAAACTACTGAAGCGATAGAATTTCTCGAAATTTTTTAAGGGAGAATGTATGAAAAAGCACCCGAGATTTATGATTCATTTAATAAAATTGTTTTACAGCTCCGATTCATATTGGTGTATTTCATGTGTTATTATCTTATATATTTGCTTGTTACTTTCCCTTCATACTTAGTATATAAAAAGTATTGTGAAAGGGCCGAAAATTCGAATTCAAATTTTCGAAGAAAAAGCACGTTTCAAGCATTCTTGATCTCGAAATGAACGTTTTTATGTGTATGTGTATTAGTGTGTGTATGTTTATGTATCGTGTGTGCAGGTTAGTGTGAGTTCGTGATTCTGTGGGACCGATTTCTCGTGAACGAATAAAGCGTTTAGAACATAATTTGATACTATTATGACAATCAATAAACACTGAGACCTTATTGATTTTAAACGCGATCGAATGTTTAGAAGTTCTCCCCCCTTTTCACCCCCAATTTTTTAATGAATTTTTGATAAAATTATTTTAAAATTAGAATCTTTGATCTTTGATAATGATAAATAAATAATAATTTTAGAAGTAATTTTTCATCAAGAAATATATATATATGTATATATATATATATATATATATATATATATATAATCAAATGGCCAGGCACTGGGCTTCCATCATTCGCCTATATATCGGCCAGAAACGTGAATCATTTAGCCGTCCTGGGACGTTGCCTCAGGCTCACCAGAGGGGGGCGGAACACACTGCGCCCAATAACACATCAATGCCTTACATGGGACTCGAACCCACAACGCGACGGCCGAACGATCGCTTGGAAACGCTCGCCTTGACCTTTCGACCACCGCGTCGGCCGAGAAAAAGATGTTAGTAACTATAGAGCGCTAGCATGAGCTAGCTGTTCTTAAGATACTGCAAGATTTATGAATAAATTTCTGATAAAACATTAAGAAATCAGAGTCTTTAAATAATCGTTTCGTATCTAATTTTTTATTATAAAACAAATGATGAAGAAGAATGCTAGCCTGAGTAATGCTAGCCTGAAGAATGCTGCCTTAGAATGCTAGCGTGAGTCATTCTCAAAATAATCTAATGTGGGCAGCACATGACTTGCCCTGCAGACTCATATTCACGTTCTGCTTATTTCTTCAATAATTCATTGAGTTTAATTGCACAAAATAACACACACAATTATTTTAAATTGCACTGAATTTGCAATTTTAATTCGATTTTAGTTTTCATTTGGTAACTGGGCTTATTTTCAAAGGTGGCGTAACGAAAATGCAAAAAACTGAAATATCTCGAGAACGGCTAGTCCTAGAGTAATAGGATTAGTCTTATTATTTTCATCGTCGAAAATTACGTATACAACAAGCATTTAATTGGTACATTTTGGTACATACGTTACCTTTTATTTTAGATGTTTGTGGACTATTTCGCAAAAAAGGCATGTTCCTTTTTTTTCCGAATCGTACCAAAATCTAATCACCAGGGTAAACCATGAGTGACTTATCCACCAAATGTTGTGAAATTTGATTTATTAGTATTTCAGCTAGAGTGGATAAAGACATTTTTTGCGGGTCATTTCGCAAAAAAGGCAGGTTCTTCTATCCCGAATTATACCAAAATCTAATCAGCATTAGGGTCACCTACAAATGACTTAACTATAAAATTTAATGAAATTCTGTCCATTAGTTTTTGAGTTAAAGAGGATGAATACATTACACAGACAGACACACACACGCAGTGACTTCTCTCTAAAAATAGTTTTTCTTGTTCTATAGGCCCCAAAAGGTGTAGATCCGTCGAAAACTCGAGTTGCTATTTTCGGCATGATTCCAATACTTTCCCTATACATTACCATGTATTGCAGGGAAAGTAATATACTTATGTAATAAATATATGTACGTTTATAGATTTGAATATATTAAATCGCTATTGTTCCACCATTTTAAGTAAATTAATTTTAGTGTATAAAACGAATAAGGTTCCGTATTAAAATATCTAAAAATCTCTGCTTTGTAGCAATGAAATGCGGCAAAAATCACTCGTTAAGATTTAGAGACATGATTTTTCTTATTCAAATACATACTAACTAGCAGACGGCGTGATTCAGAAAGATAATGGTCATATGGTTTGCTGATCAGAAATCTTGCGGGCATTGTCTGTAGAACTAGTTAACACTGTCATGTATAAAGTCATTCTCGCTCTAACTAATCGCTTCTCTATGGTCCTCTCTGATCCACTGTTGCCAACACAGAGCAACTGCCATATCGCTCCGACCAAGATGGCGACTGATACGTTTGTAGGACTAATCAACTTTCCTTTGGCCTATTAAGCGACCTCTCTCTAAATCTGACAATTTTTCGTAACGCCGTATAGTACGTCTCTAAGGCATTTTTGTACACAGTATCAAGCAAAAAATGCAGTTTCAATAGCTCGTGAGGGAGAACACCAGTCGTTTTAAATGTTACACGATGCGTCCGTCGTTCTCATACGCGTTTCATGAGCCCTATAGCATCATTACCGCTGACAATTTGATCCTTTACATGACTCTTTAAAAGGCAATTTGCATGCCGAGTTTCGTGGCTATAGCTTAATTTTTTTAAGGGTGCATTTACTTTTTTACACCAGAATGTATTTCAATTTTAAATCTTTGTTTTCTTGGACTTGTAACTGGTAAAACGAATGGTTATTTAAATACTCACTACGCATTTTCTATACGTAGGACACAAAGCTTTTGATCCTTTAACGACACTGATTGGCCAAAAATAAATGGGCTGTGATTGGTTAGATAACTCCCAATACTTTGTGGTTTAAAACTTATTTCGACCATAACAATGATTTTTACTTCAAACAATAATTAAACAATAATAAGTTTTCAACAATACGTTGTTACAAGATTTTATTTAGCAACAATTCATATTTGAAGTTCTTTATTGAAATAATTCATTTCCTTTTAATGATAAAAACTTTAATGATAAAACCTTCACGATAAAAACATTTGCAATTAAGAAAAAGTGTGAAAAAGTATTTTATAGCTGTAAGTCATACCAAATTTGGATATGCAGCGTCAAAAGCGACAACCGTCCATTGAGATAGATGATCGGTCTTAAACAAAACATTAGAAAAAGAACAAAATATTGAAGAAACAGTATGATGCTAAATATCTCATGCACCTGGATAATTTTGAGGAGATATGGTCAATAAAGCACAAAGGCACAGGAAAATATACATATATGGCACTGAAGATAAAGCGGAGGATCTGGGCAAAAGCAGGAAAGACATTCATATGGCATACTTTGGAAAATGATAATGTCATGTCTGTCATAGATCAGTTTCATGTATCAGGATGGGACATTTTCATAATGCCATATTATAACAAAACTTTGAATTAGTATTTGGTATATCCGTCTTCCCTGAGAAAAAAAGGATTTCAAGTGACAAAAAAATGGATGTCAGACATGCTGAAAGGCTTCTGCTACATACATGAACAGAGTCTTTGCTACTTAAATCAGCGCCCAATAAATGTTCATATCTCGAAGTCCAAGGCAGTCTTAGGAGATCTATCCTACACAGATAAAACAAAATACCCTGTCAGGAAGTGAGTATCTTTCAACTATGTTTTATATCTGTGTAAAAGGGACTGGATTAGCCAATAGGTAATCTCAGCGGTCACTTTAGGCACCATCAAAGTAGGGGTGCCAAATGTAAGGGCAGAATAAAGGTATCACATTTAAATATTTAAAAAAGAAATAAACACATTTAAATTCACATATTTTCTTAATTATACAAATATGGTATATCTAAGTTAATATTATCGCATATTCAAAAAAATCTGTTGTGGGCAACACATGACTTTCCTTATATAATGCAATGAATTTACTACTTTTACAGTAAAAAAAATAGGTTTTTCTTATAGTAGATATATATTTTCTTATAGTAGTTCTTTCCAAGATATTGAATTTTCGACAATTAGTCGTTATTTTCATTGATTTAGCATCTTTTTAATCCATTTGGCGAAATTTTCATTAATTTAACAACATTTCAAAAAGGCATTGTTAAGTTGACAACATTTCAAAAAGGCATTGTTAAGTTGACAACATTTCTTACAAGTTGGCGACATTCCGCCAAATTTGTCGCTAAAATCTCGCCAAGCTTTACTGACGGAGAAATAAGTTATTCTTATAGCAGATAAATGACTAGTGACATTCAAATTATTCATTAGAATTATATTGACATTCAAATACAAAAGTATTACTCGAAGTATTTTTTCTCATGAATGGAACGAGCTAGATCCACGAAAATGATGTTACCCAATTTATCGCATGGTATTACATATGAAAAGTGAACATGTTTCTCAATAGGAATTATATATTTTTTATTTTATATGACTTTTTGATAATTTTTTGGAAAAATGTGCAATATCTCAAGAACGGTTCGTGTTAGCTTTTTAAAATTTATGTTAATCGTTTTCTAATGAAAAATTACATAAGAAATGTCTATTTGCGTAACGTTATTAACGGTTTTGATTTTTTGAAGATTTTTTCAAAATTTCACTCGAAAATTTAGGGGAATTATGAACATTCGATTACGTTTAGAAACAATAAGCTTCCAGTGTTTACGGATTGTGATTTTTGTACCAAATGTCGTTCTAATCGGTCCATTCACACACACACACACATACTTTCACACACACACAGACATCACTTCAAAAATGTTTGATTCGTGATCAGGGATGCTTGAAACGTGCTCTCCTGTCAAAAACTCGAATTCAAATTTTCGACCCCGTCACAATACTTTCCTTATACAATATGTATATAATGAAAGTAATAATCGTTTGCAACAACGGTCTTGCTGAGATTTTCCACACTTCCGTATATTAAGGCCAACGGCCGTACCGTGCTGAAAACACCGGTTCTCGTTAGATCACCGAAGTCAAGCAGCATCGGGCGCGGTTAGTACTTGGTGGGTGACCACCTCGGAACACCGCGTGCTGTTGGCCATCTCGGGTGCGGTATCCCCGTGGTTTGCGCGCTAGATTTGCACGCTACCACAAATGCCGCCGTGTTCATGCGGAGTACGATCACGTTAAACATGTGGGTCCGTAAGTCCTTCCGAGAGGTTGGTGGTAGGGGAAGGAGGGTACGGTCCCTGTGGATGCCTCCCCCACTGGGTTCCGGTCTAAATTGGGTGGCACTTCCCGGCCGTCCATACAGTTACCTTACACCTTTCTGGTAGGTCGGACGGTCTGGGTCTCAACAACAACAACACTTCCGTATATTTACAAATGTATAAAGTACAAATGTAGTCATTAAGACATGTAAATAACTTGTTGAAATTCAGCCAATATTTTTCTCACAATTGGAAAAAATCGGGAGTGTGTTTGGACACCTTATTTTCCAGTGCTTATAGCCTAAATGGTCTCGCAGTAGTCAGTTAGCCCTGTTTGTCACCAGTGCCTTAATTTGCTTATTGGAGTATTTGGGGACCAAACTACAAACTGTGTTTCGGTAGCATGGTTTAGTTCTGTAGAACATAATTTTACCGTGTTCAGTTTTTTTCCTTCATACATATAGCAGAATGAATTCGATTTTTCCCGGGATTTTTAAACACCAAGTGATTTAACGGAAGTTAACGTGAGCTCAAAACCTACATTTTTATGTAGATGTCTGTGTGTATATTGTTGGTCTTCACGTTTCACAAATTTTTGAATTTTGATAAGTGAGAGAATTTAGACCATGTTATCAGTGATGTAGTTTTTGAAAGATATGAAGAGGAAATCACATGTAAGTTTGAAAATTCGAACCATGATGTCAGTTATGTAATTTCTGAAAGCTGTGAAGAGGTATTTGAAAATCCAGTGGAACCTGAAACAATATTAACTCAGGGTAATTTTTTTCTTCACCTAACCTTTCGTACTTTTTAAATAAGAACTGAAAAATCTTCAGTTGACGAATTGACAAGGTACGAACTACAGTGAACTGTGACTTTCATCAATGTTTTGAGAATAGAAGCAACTGTTTTGTGAAAGTATTTTCGTCGGTATTTCGAGAATAATATCGCTTATTTTGCGAATTTAGTGGAACATTTAAGTACTATTTGATTGTATATTGTTCCTGTTTACTTTGTGCCTGTGAACAGAGATCTAGATAACGCCTCTATACGCGTATTTCACGCCATAAAATAAGCAAATACACTTTATAAATTAATTAATGCATATTTTTACGCAAACATTTTGTAACAAAAAAGAAAAAATATATATATTTTTAGAATGGCAAATTAAACATTTTAAAATTAATTTCATAAAGTTTATAAGGTATATTAATTGTTCTATAAGATATACAATGTATTTTGTTTATTAACAAAAATAAAGAGTATAGTGCATTTCTTTTTTTATAAAAAACACAATAAATTTAATAAATACCTGGAAATTTGAGGGTAAATGTACATTTGTTAAAAATTACTCCTCTGAAAAGCAAAATACGCCTTCAAATCAAGTCAGGGAGTATTTTCACTCTTCTGGGAAAATGCTAGCTCGATCTCTGCTTGTGATTAAACATATTTAGTTATCCAGGAATTCTGACTCATTCTTTTAAACGAAATGCACTCTCGCGATTCCAGAGGATACGTTCGTAACAACACCTTATTTAACAAAATATGCCACAAGAAAAAGGTGCAAATCCGATTTTACATTAATTTTTTTTAAAGAAATTATCACATGTCCCATCCACAACTGAATCAAAATTCTAACACATCCTAGGCTGTCACCTGCCCACTCATTCATAGTTGAACATACATTTACTCAAACTCTTCGAATAATTTTTGGAAAAATGAACTTCATAAAGACAGAGAAACTGCTACTCTGACGAAGAAAATGGTTTGGTAGTCGTTAAGATATCTTTAATTGGAAATAATATGTGTGAGATCTTTGAATTCTGAGAATGTTCTTTGCAACGTGTAGCTATAGGGTCATAAGCTGGGAATACAAAATGGAATAAGGATCGAATGTTTATTGTACCTCTAACTGGAGTGTGAGAAACATCTTTTTCGAAAGACCAGCTGCAAATGAAAGAAGTTCTCCACATATCGAAAAATATGATTTAGGTACAAATATAAAGAGTGTTGTGCTAAGTTTAAAATATGAACTCATCATGACAAATGCATCCTCGAAACAGTTGGCTTATTTATTTATGATTAATTGCGTTGTTTAAGTTTATACTCATCGATATTGAATATGATTT
Source organism: Amaurobius ferox (assembly GCA_951213105.1). Lineage (NCBI taxonomy): Eukaryota > Metazoa > Arthropoda > Arachnida > Araneae > Amaurobiidae > Amaurobius > Amaurobius ferox. The sequence continues at coordinate 78,558,441 of OX578150.1, forward strand.
TTCTGTTTATTTTAACTAACTGCACTCACTTCAGTACAGTGTTCTTGAAACCATTTCAGATTGGATGACTTCAACTGAGATAAAACGAAAAGATTTTTTATATAAAACATATCATTAAAATATTTTCGGTGTATATAAATAGTTGGCATAAATATTTAATTTTACATTTTTAGCAATATCATGATCTGTGGAGCGATAACTGTTATCTATTTAGGGCTTAATATATGATTGTCCAGGAGATTGCCTTTAATGATCAATGACCCTTCGGTCATAAATAAAGTAAAATGAAAATTTTACTTTATTTATGACCGAAGTTGATATTTCAGAAATGTCGATACGAAATCCTCGCCGAAAAGTTATAATAAGTTTGGAAATTACCCCTGGTCACTCTTTTACTTGCTGATATAGTGATTCGGGATGAAATCATCTAATTAAAACTTTGCACTCTCCGAACTTTATATATTTATTGGAAATAGGAAAATAAGCACTATTTCCAAAAGAGAACAATGAATGAAGAAATGGGCGTGGCTAAATATACTATTACTACACGTTGGCACGTCTTTATACAATTAAATTTTGTCGATATAGTATTTTAATTAATGATTTTCATTATAATTGCACATAATTGTCAGGATTTACAAGTTCTTTAACTTGTGATAGGGCTATATCGCCCCCAAAATATTCAAAACTCATTTAAATTGCTATATGCTTTTCTGTTCCGAAAGATAAAATAAGACTAAAAGTGATGCAAGAGAATAATAAAAGCTGTTATAATAATTATATGAAATTATGATGAGATAAAGGAAATGGGTCCCGAATAATTGCGACTCCCAAAATTTGCCTGTTTTGTGTATGGTAAAAAACGGATCTAGATACATAGTCCATCAAATGACAGTGGTAAATAAAAATTATGATCGGAAAATAAACATATAGCAGGTAATATTGGTATTTCACACCCCAAAATCATAATTTGAAACTAGTTATTACGATCACTGCTGAATTGAAAATGAGATCTTTTAACGGCCGAAATTTTAAGCCTATTTTGAGATTAATTTTTAGTTTGCTTTTCTGGAAATCTGGTTCGAGATTTTAAAATAATTTAAAAAGCACAAATATTTCTCACTGCGCATGAGGATTTAACCTCCATCCCAAGTAGAAAATTTTTTCGAAACATTTCTTAATAATTTGATCCATCTATTACATATTTCTACTTTTTTCATCGCATGACAGAAATAAAATGATTATGTAACAAATATATAGCTTTGCAGGTTATATTTTATCTATTTGCAAATTATACTTTATTTTATAGAATGTATATTTTAGTTTTAAAAGAAAAGTGCGTATTGTGCCTAGCATAACACACAAAATGAGCCATCTTTCATAAAAATCATTTCAGTAGTAAAGGCTCTAGGATCCGCCAACACTGAAGAATAAAAAGTCGGAACGACCATCGTAAAAAGTGACATTTTAAAGGTATATTTTTTCAGGTGTTACCGCACCAATTGCTTTTTATTTTTTTTAGCTCTACTTTGAGACGGTTTTACAAAAGAAAGAGTATCAAGTATTCAGATTTCTTGGTGACTAAGTTACAGACTTCTGGCAATCGGGGTTTTTGAAGTATGATATACACTTGTCAATTACGGATTCGAAACTTGGCGATATAAAACATTGCTGGGTTCCTAAAATAGCATTTCAAATAGAAAAGATACCAAATGTGCAATTTTAGCCCCTAATAAATATTGCATAAGATGTAGAGAAATTCAACCATAAGAAATCTTGTCACCACCTTTCTCAATTATTATTGTTCATCCTTCAAGCGTAAGGGTTAATCAGAAGGAGACAATAATCTCAGTATAGTCAGAGAAAATTCGGATCTTTATGGGTACCATGAACATTCCCCGATTCACAATAACGGAACATTCTGGCCTAATAGAAGCATTTGGGCATGCAAAGAACTCAAACCAGAAGCCGTTACATCAACACTAATCCATAGTCTTTGCTGTTACTGCTATTCAGTCATTGATTGCAATATCAGTCAAAAAACAATTAACTCCTCCTATTTCCATGGTGTTAAAATCGTGCAGATCTGTGACAAACTTGGATTTGAATTTTGATCTCATTAAAATACATATAATAATATAAATTATATATATTGGAAAGGAAAGGAAAAGTGCGGTGAAAATATATGATACTTCCATTTCCTTTGTTGAAATTTCAGTCACTGATCTTTTTACAACAGAAAAAAATCTGATGTGGGCACCACATGACTGTCCTTAAATAATGCAATAAATTTACTACTTTTACATTAAAACAAATTGGTTTTTCTTATAGTAGATACTTATATTTTTTTCAAGATATTGAATTTTCGACAATTAGTCGTCATTTTCATTGATTTAGCGTCATTTTAATACATTTGGCGAGATTTCCCTTAATTTGGCAACATTTCAAAAAGTCGCTAAGTTGGTGACATTCCGCCAAATTTGTCGCCGAAACCTCGCCAAGGATTATGGGCGGAGAAACAAGTTATTCTTATAGCAGATAAATGACTATTGGCGTTCAAATACAAAAGTAGCACTCAAAGTATCTTTCTTATGAATAGAACAAACTAGATCCACGAGAATAATGTCACCCAATGTATCGCATGATATTACATATAAAAAGTGAACATGTTTCTCAACAGTTTATATATATATTTTTTTAATTTATGGGATTTTTTGATAAATGTATATGAAAAATGTGCAAAATCTCGAGAACGTTTCATGTTAGCGTTCTAAAGTTTATGATAATCGTTTTCTAACGAAAAATTTCATAAGAAATGTATATTTGCGTCACTTTATTGAGGTTTTGATTTTTTGATGATTTTTTCAAAATTTCACTCAAAAATTTAGGAGGTTCTGAACATTCGATTGCGTTTTAAAACAAAAGGCTTCCAGCATTCACAGATTGTGATTTTTGTACCAAATTTCATTCGAATCGCTCCATTCGTTCATGAGATATCGTCTCCAAACACACACATACAAAGAGACATCACCTCAAAATTGTTTGATTTTGCCAAGTTGGCGAGTCAGAGCAAATTCGAATCTTTATGGGTATCATGAACATTCTTCGATCGTAGCTTACACTTTTTTTTAATTATTTGATAATAACGGAACATTCTGGCCTAATAGAAGCATTTGGGCATGCAGAGAACTCAAACCAGAACCCGTCAGATCCACACCCATCCATAGTCTTTGCTGTTACTGCTATTCAGTCATTGATTGCAATATCAGTTTAAAAACAATTAACTCCACTCCTATTTCCATGGTGTTAAAAACGTGCAGATCTATGATAAACTGGGATTTGAATTTAGATTTCATTAAAACACTTATATTACATATAAATTATATATTGTAAAGGAAAGTAAAAGTGTGATGAAAATATATCCATTTCCTTTGTCGAAATTTCAATCGCCGATCTTTTTACAACAGAAAAAATCTGATGTGGGCAACACATGACTTTTTGAATTTACTACTTTTACAGTAAAAAAAAAGATTTTTCTTATAGTAGTTATATTTTTTCAAAGATATTGAATTTTCGACAATTAGTCGTCATTTTCATTGATTTAGCGTCATTTTAATCCATTTGGTGAGATTTTCGTTAATTTGGTTAAATTTCAAAAACTCGCCAAGTAGACGACATTCTGCCAAATTCGTCGCCAAAATCTCGCCAATCGTTATGGACGGAGAAATAAGTTATTCTTATAGCAGATAAATGACTATTAGCGTTCAAATACAAAAGAAATACTCAAAGAATGTGTTCTCATGAATGGAAAGAGCTAGATCCACGAGAATGATGTCACGCAATTTATCGCATTCTATTACATATGAAAAGTGAACATGTTTCTTAACAGTTAATATATTTTTTATTAATTTGTGGGATTTTTTTATAAATGTATTTAAAAAATGTGCAATATCTCGGAACAGTTCATACCAGCGTTCTAAAGTTTATGACGATCGTTTTCTAACGAAAAATTATATAAGAAATGTCTATGTGCGTAACTTTAATAAAGGTTTTGATTTTTTAATGATATTTTCAAAATTTCACTCGAAAATTTAGGGGAGTTCTGAACATTCGGTTACGTTTAAAAAGGATAGGCTTCCAGTATTCACAGATTGTGATTTTTGTACCAAATTTTATTTGAATCGCTCCATTCGTTCGTGAGATATCGTCTCCAAACACACACAGACACACACACACAGATATCACCTCAAAAATGTTTGATTCGTGGTCAGGGATGCTTCAAATGCTCTCTCCTTTGAAAACTCGAATTCAAATTTTCGTTAACGCCAAAACACTTTACTTATACCTTATGCAAATAATGAAAGTAAATAGAAAAGTGAGCTAACAAAATATCTCATTAGCGGAGAAGAATTTTGATGACCTCGAGTCATCACTATTTTGAACCCATTTTCTTTATTACATTTCAGCAATTTAAATTAACAAATTCACAAGTCACTAAAATATTCTAAAGAAGCATAATATTGTTAAAAAAATTTAATAAATAAATAAATAAATAAAACATTAAAAATGCTTTATTTATATATTTATTTATTTATTTATTTATTAAATTTTTGCATTTTATTAAATTCATTAAAAATCATTTTTAATGGATTTCCCAGGGTTTCTTTGAAAATAACAAAATTGTAAAAAGAAAAATAATAATTATATAATTAAATTTAAAAAGCCAATTATTTAAAGAAATATTACTTAACTCTAATAAAATTTTCCTATTATCTGATGAAAATAACTTTTCGTAGTTCCATTTCAGTGATATCAGAGGTTTAAACTGTTTTGTAATACACATGTTCTTATCTCATTTTCTTTTTATTAATTTGAGTGTTAATAACATCATTTCACATAGTGAAACTGACATCTTTTATTTAAATTTCTTGCAGCCCTCAAGCATTTTTGGGGTCTCCAGCTGAAGGACCACATAAGCCCAATGGATAACGCTGTTCTAACACAGCCGCCTTACTTATCTAAGGGTCGATGGGATCTTGACTCCCAATGCATCATAATTATCTGTATTTAAAATTTTACTCAGATATAATGAACTTAAAATTGAACAAGAAAGATCAATCATGCATAAAGCATTAATTATGAAACACTTTCCAACTTCAATGCAATTTTATACAAACATCTCTAAAATGCGATACAATCAGCGGTAATATTTTTAAAATTATCACAATACTACAATAATTTATTATATTTGAAAACTTCATCGAAAATATGACCTTTATTCAAATGACGTTATTGAAATATAAATTGTCTGACTCTCTATAAAAAGCAGTAAAATTTTCATTCATAAATATTTTTTCTATCCCTTTCATTCATCACAATATTACAATAATTTATTTTTCTCTAAAACTTAAAACCATGTAAAAAAACTTAAAAGTAATTTAACTCTGGGCTTAAAACTTCACCGAAAAAGTCTGCTATAAAATCGTCTGTTCTCTATATAAAATCAATGACCGTTTCATTCATAACAATTATATTGCAGACTCCTGTGCTAAATAATTTTGCTTTAAAAAATTGCATCAATTCTTATACAACTCATCTTACAGCTTGATGTGTTAATAATCTCCATAAGTGGAAAATAAGCTTCGTTGTGGAAATAATCAAAGTTTGATGATCATTTAATCTGAAATATATTGTAATTGCGTGGTTTCAGAACAATGATGCACAGAAATTAAGCAATTATTAATTTTAATTATACCAGTTCCTGTCTTCGAATATGAGATAATAGGGGATTATTAATATTTTCAATTTCTGAAGTTATTTTCTGAAGTTACTTGTTTTATTTTAGCAAAGATTTTTCAAACAGTTATATTATATTTATCTTACTGCTGAAACAGTTTGAAATTCGTTAGGGCTTATCTGCTAATATATTTTTTACAATTTCGGTTATGCATATATCATCATATGTCATATATTTTGTAAATATGTTTACAAACTAAACCACGATGTTTCATTTTTTACATGACTGAGAAAATAATTTTGTACAGCGAGAACATAAATTTTTATACAACGTTTTAAGGAAATTAAATATTTTAACAGAATGTTTGAAGAACAATGTCATTTAGAATACTATAGGAATTCTCACATATGTTTAAATAACGAGCAAGGCCGTTTTTTCTGCTAGTAGATGCATAAAGAAAATTGACCCAACGGTTATTACAGTATGTTAAAATGCATGTTCTATCAAACAGAGGATTAAAGATTTAAGTGAGGATGGTATGATATAAAGCAGTAAGTCTTTTATGCCACGTTGATATTCTATCAGCTTGATTCTTATAGAATGTTCGTAGCTATTTACAGCGTAGAAAAACTTGTCTCAATGGAATTAATGTTTCGTCAAAAATTTTCGAAATTTATCATTCGCATAATATAATTATGCGTTAATGTCTTTATACTGCTGCGAAAATGTAATATTCTCTGACTGGCACCTTTTCTTTCGTCGTGTCTGGAAGACCACACAGTCCATGATGTGCGTATGATGTAAGCATGACGTGTGCCAAGGGTTGCCATAATTCTCCACAGTTTAACGAAGGAGTGCCAGAATATGCGGTTTATCGCCAATTTAGCGACATTTGGCGAGTTCCCGAATCTTTTAGAAACCTCGCGAAATAATTATTAGTCTAGACTAGGAAATACGGAGAGCTTAGCAGATGTTTCTATAGAGAGACTGTGAAAGGACTCATCACTCCGCTGGAGCTCAGATGACGAATTGGCAAGTTTCGAGCTACAGTGAACAGTGTCTTTTATCAATGTTATGATTATAGTAGCAACTGTTTTGTGAAAGTATTTTCGTCAGCATTTTGAGAATAACATCGCTTATTTTGTGAAATTAGTGGAACATTCAAGTGCTTTTTGATTGTATATTGTTCCTGTTTACTTTGTGCTTGTGAACAGAGATCGAGATAACGCCTCTATACCCGTATTTCACGCTATAAAATAAGTAAATACGCTTTTTAAATTAAGTAATGCATATTTTCATGTAACGATTTTGGAAAAAAATATATATATGTTTTAAGAATCTCAAATTAAACTTTTTAAAGCTCATTTCATAAAGTATATAAAGTATATTAATTGTGTTATCAGATGTACAATGTATTTTGTTTATTAACACAAATAAAGAGTTTAGTGCATTTCTTGTTTTATACAAAATACAAAAAATTTAATAAATACCTGGAAATTTGAGGGTAATTGTACATTTGTAAAAATTACTCCTCCGAAAAGCAAAATACGCCTTCAAATCAAGTCAGGGAGTATTTTCACTTTTCTGGAAAAATCCTAGATCGATCTCTGCTTGTGAATAAACATGTTTAGTTATCCTGAAATTCTGACTCATTCTTGTATCCGGAGTGCACATTCGTGATCCCAGAGGATAAGATCGTTACAACACCCTACTTAAAAAAATATGCCACAAAAAATAGGTGCAAATCCGATTTTATATTAATTTTTTTAAAGAAATTATCACATGCCCTATTCACAACAGAATCAAAGTTCTAACACATCCTAGGCTGTTACCCGCCCACTCATTCATAGGTGCACTCACATTTACTCAAACTCTACGAATAATTTTTGGGAAAATAAACTTCAAAAAGACAGAGAAACTGCTATTCTGACGAAGAAAATGGTTTTGTAGTCGTAAAGATATCTTTAATTGGAAATAATATGTGCGAGATCTTTGAATTCTGAGAATGTTCTTTGCACCGTTTAGCTATAGGGTCATAAGCTGGGAATACAAAATGGAATAAGGATCGAGTGTTTATTGTACCTCTAACTGGAGTGTGAGAAACATCTTTTTCGAAAGAGCAGCTGCAAATTAGAGAGGTACTCCACATATCGAAAAATATGATTTAGGAACAAATTTAAAGAGTGTTTTACTATGTTTAAAATATGAACTCATCATCACAAATGCATCCTCGAAACAGTTGGCTTACTTATTTATGATTAATTACGTTGTTTAAGTTTATACTCATTGATATTTGGTATAATTTTTCTGTTTATTTTAACTAACTGCACGCTATTCAGTACAGTGTTCTTGAAACCACTTTATATTACGTTGGGAATTCTAGGATTAAACGAAAAACTTTTATATATGAAACATATCGCTAAAATATTATCGGTATATATAAATAGTTGGCATAAATATTTAATTTTATATTTTTAACAATATCATGATTTGTGGAGTGATAACTGTTATCTATTTAGGGCTTAGTATATAAATGTCCAGGTGATTGCCTTTAATGATCAATGACCCTTTGGTCATAAATAAAGTAAAATGAAAATTTTAAAGTTGATATGGCAGAAATGTCGATACGAAATCCTCACCGAAAAGTTATAAAAAGTTTCGAAATTATCCCTGGTCACTCTTTTACTTGCTGATATAGTGATTCGGAATGAAATCATCTATATAAAACTTTGCACTCTCCGAACTTCACATATTTATTGGATATAAGAAAATAAGCACTATTTCCTAAAGAGAAACACAATGAATGAAAAAATGGGCGTGGCTAAATATACTATTACTTCACGTTGGCACGTCATTTTACAATTAAATTTTGTGGATATAGTATTTTTATTAATGATTTTCACTATAATTGAACATAAATGTCAGGATTTACAATTTGTTTAATTTCTGATAAGGCTGTATCGCCCCCAAAATATTCAAATCTCATTTAAATTGCTATATGCTTTTCTGTTCAGAAAGATAAGATAAGACAAAGTGATTCAAGGGAATCATAAAAGCTATTTTAATAATTATATGAAATTATGATGAGATAAAGGAAATGAGTCCCCGAATAATTGCAACTCCCTGAATTTGAATGTTTTGTGTATGGTAAAAAACGGATTTAGATACATAGTCCATCAAATGACAGTGGTAAATAAAAATTATGATCGGAAAATAAACATATAGCAGTTAAAATTGGTATTTCACACCACAAAATCATAATTTGAAAATAGTTATTACGATCACTGCTGAATTGAAAATGAGATCTTTTAACGGTCGAAATTTTAAGCTTCTTTTGATATTAATTTATTGTTTGCTTTTCTGGAAATCTGGATCGAGACTTTAAAATAAGCAGCGTCAGCAGCGTCAATAGCGGATATGTAGCGTCAAAAGCGGCAACCGTCCATTGAGATAGATGATCGGTCTTAAACAAAATATTACAAAAAGAACAAAATATTGAAGAAACAGTATGATGCTTAATATCTCATGCACCTGAATAATTTTGAGGAGATATGGTCAATAAAGCATAAAGGCACAGGAAAATATACATATATGGCACTGAAGATAAAGCGGAGGATCTGGGCAAAAGCAGGAAAGACATTCATATGGCATACTTTGGAAAATGATAATGTCATGTCTGTCATAGATCAGTTTCATGTATCAGGATGGGACATTTTCATAATGCCATATTATAACAAAACTTTGAATTAGTATTTTGTATATCCGTCTTCCCTGAGAAAAAAAGGACAAAAAAAGTGACAAAAAAATGGATGTCAGACATGCTGAAAGGCTTCTGCTACATACATGAACAGAGTCTTTGCTACTTAAATCAGCGCCCAATAAATGTTGATATCTCGAAGTCCAAGGCAGTCTTAGGAGATCTATCCTACACAGATAAAACTAAATACCCTGTCAGGAAGTGAGTATCTTTCAACTATGTTTTATATCTGTGTAAAAGGGACTGGATTAGCCAATAGGAAATCTAAGCGGTCACTTTAGGCACCATCAAAGTAGGGGTGCCAAATGTAAGGGCAGAATAAAGGTATCACATTTAAATATTTAAAAAAGAAATAAACACATTTAAATTCACATATTTTCTTAATTATACAAATATGGTATATCTAAGTTAATATTATCGCATATTCAAAAAAATCTGTTGTGGGCAACACATGACTTTCCTTATATAATGCAATGAATTTACTACTTTTACAGTAAAAAAATAGGTTTTTCTTATAGGAGATATATATTTTCTTGTAGTAGTTATTTCCAAGATATTGAATTTTCGACAATTAGTTGTCATTTTCATTGATTTAGCATCATTTTAATCCATTTGGCGAGATTTTCGTTAATTTGACAACATTTCAAAAAGGCATTGTTAAGTTGACAACATTTCAAAAAGGCATTGTTAAGTTGACAACATTTCCTACAAGTTGGCGACATTCCGCCAAATTTGTCGCTAAAATCTCGCCAAGCTTTACTGACGGAGAAATAAGTTATTCTTATAGCAGATAAATGACTAGTGACATTCAAATTATTCATTGACATTATATTGACATTCAAATACAAAAGTATTACTCGAAGTATTTTTTCTCATGAATGGAACGAGCTAGATCCACGAAAATGATGTCACCCAATTTATCGCATGGTATTACATATGAAAAGTGAACATGTTTCTCAATAGGAATTATATATTTTTTATTTTATATGACTTTTTAATAATTTTTTTTAAAAATGTGCAATATCTCAAGAACGGTTCGTGTTAGCGCTTTAAAATTTATGTTAATCGTTTTCTAATGAAAAATTACATAAGAAATGTCTATTTGCGTAACTTTATTAACGGTTTTGATTTTTTGACGATTTTTTCAAAATTTCACTCGAAAATTTAGGGGAGTTATGAACATTCGATTACGTTTAGAAACAATAAGCTTCCAGTGTTTACGGATTGTGATTTTTGTACCAAATTTCGTTCGAATCGGTCCATTCGTTCGTCAGTTATCGTCTCCAAACTCACATACTTTCACACACACACACACATACTTTTACACACACACAGACATCACTTCAAAAATGTTTGATTCGTGATCATTCGTGAAAAATTACATAAGAAATGTCTATATGCGTAACTTTATTAACGGTTGTGATTTTTTGACGATTTTTTCTAAATTTCACTCGAAAATTTAGGGGAGTTATGAACATTCGATTACGTTTAGAAACAATAAGCTCCCAGTGTTTACGGATTGTGATTTTTGTACCAAATTTCGTTCGAATCGGTCCATTCGTTCGTCATTTATCGTCTCCACACACACATACTTTCACACACACACACATACTTTCACACACACACACACATACTTTCACACACACACACACATACTTTCACACACACACACATACTTTCACACAGACACACAGACATCATTTCAAAAATGTTTGATTCGTGATCAGGGATGCTTGAAACGTGCTCTCCTGTCGAAAACTCGAATTCAAATTTTCGACCCCGTCACAATACTTTCCTTATACATTATGTATATAATGAAAGTAATAATCGTTTGCAACAACGGTCTTGCTGAGATTTTCCACACTTCCGTATATTTAGTTGGACATCCTCTTTAATTTTTTAAATTTTAGACATAAATGGTTCATTACCATAAAGACATAACTGCCCAATGTATTCTAAAATATAAAACGATTCTGTAGTAAATGACTTAATTGCGTTTCTTTTAGCTATTATAAAGTACAAATGTAGTCATTAAGACATGTAAATAACTTGTTGAAATTCAGCCAATATTTTCCTTCAATTGAAAAAAATCGGGAGTGTGTTTGGACACCTTTATTTCCAGTGCTTATAGCCTAAAGGGTCTCGCAGTAGTCAGTTAGCCCTGTTTGTCACCAGTGCCTTAATTTGCTTATTGGAGTATTTGGGAACCAAACTACAAACTGTGTTTCGGTAGCATGGTTTAGTTCTGTAGAATATAATTTTACCGTGTTCAGTTTTTTCCTTCATACGTATAGCAGAATGAACTCGATTTTTCCAGGAATTTTTAAACACCAAGTGATTTAACGGAAGTTAACGTGAGCTCAAAACGAACATTTTTATGTAGATGTCTGTGTGTATATTGTTGGTCTTCACGTTTCACAAATTTTTGAATTTGAAAGACCTGAATAATTGAACTCCAAACATATGCCTATTTTACCTGGAGGGTGGCTGGCACTACTGCTCTTTAACGGAGAGTATAAGTTCTTCAGATGTGACACTATTCCAGTATTTGATTATAATCTCAAATCGTTAGCCATGTCTCATCCAAAAACAATATTTCAAATATTTCCGTTTTGAATATGTCTGTGGCTATGTCACAATGTCTGACGCATGATAGTGAAAAAATGAACTTGAAACTTTACATTTAAATGAAAAATAAAAAAAAAGTAATTATTTTCCTAATTTAATCAATCCATTCGAATACCGTTTAAATCAAACGGCTGCACCGAACGGCTGAAGCGAATTTGATGAAATTTGGTGGGTAGTCTTGAAATAGCCCCATTTAAAATTAAGTTCATATTTCGAGTTTTTATCACCAGGGGTTGTCGCGATATTAATAAAAATGAAACTTTCGTTTGTGTCATCATCACGGGAGAACACCAAATTTAATGCAATTTTGTAGATAGCTTTGAAATAGCCTCCCCTAAATTTATTCAAAGTTTCGAGTTTCTAAGGCCAGGGATTGTCGAGATATTAATGGAAAACGACACTTTTTCCTAGGAGTTCTACTCTCTAAATCCATGATTCCCAACGAAAAAGGTAGGAAATCGTTGGTTTAAAACGTGAAAGTCTATTAAATCTCTGAGTTTTGTAAGAGTTTATTGAACGTATTAGTCACCTTTGAAAATCGCAGGTTTGAAATATGAATTTAAATGAAAACTCTATCACCATGGTTTATTTTTCACAGGCTTACTCAACAAATTTCATTAATTTGAATGTATATATATAAAGAGGAAAAGTATGTATGTATGTATGATCCAAAATCACGGGAGAACGGCTGAACCAAAAGAGTTTTGCATCGTAAATCCCGGGCATCGCTGCTAGTATTTTATAAATGGTAAAAATTTTATAGTTATTGTTGAATCATTATAGTCACTAATTGTAGTGCCTCAGTTTAAAAGCGAACTACAGAAAAATGTATAGAAAATGTTATAATTTATCTAACCTTGAGGATTTTAAGAATCTTAAGAAATGTGTATAAAGGATGATTAAAAGTTTTTACAATATATTCATTACTGATATTAATAATATTTTAAAACACTTCAATTTTCATAGTTTTTATTGAATCATTAGAGTCAGTGATTGGAATGCAGTAATTTGAAAGCGAACAACAGAAGTTGCCTATTGACATTTCAGTAGATTTGAACACAGATAAGTGAGAGAATTTAGACCATGTTATCAGTGATGTAGTTTTTGAAAGATATGAAGAGGAAATCACATGTAAGTTTGAAAATTCGAACCATGATGTCAATTATGTAATTTCTGAAAGCTGTGAAGAGGTATTTGAAAATCCAGTGGAACCTGAAACAATATTAACTCAGGGTAATTTTTTTCTTCACCTAACCTTTCGTACTTTTTAAATAAGAACTGAAAAATCTTCAGTTGACGAATTGACAAGGTACGAACTACAGTGAACTGTGACTTTCATTAATGTTTTGAGAATAGAAGCAACTGTTTTGTGAAAGTATTTTCGTCGGTATTTCGAGAATAATATCGCTTATTTTGCGAATTTAGTGGAACATTTAAGTACTATTTGATTGTATATTGTTCCTGTTTGCTTTGTGCTTGTGAACAGAGATCTGGATAACGCCTCTATACGCGTATTTCACGCCATAAAATAAGCAAATACACTTTATAAATTAAGTAATGCATATTTCTACGCAAACATTTTGTAACAAAAAAGAAAAAATATATATATTTTTAGAAAAATTAAGCAACTTATTTAAAAAAATATGCCACAAGAAATAGGTGCAAATCCGATTTTACATTAATTTTTTTAAAGAAATTATCACATGTCCCATGCACAACTGAATCAAAATTCTAGCACATCCTAGGCTGTCACCTGCCCACTCATTCATAGTTGAATATACATTTACTCAAACTCTTCGAATAATTTTTGGAAAAATGAACTTCATAAAGACTGCTACTCTGACGAAGAAAATGATTTGGTAGTCGTTAAGATATCTTTCATTGGAAATAATATGTGTGAGATCTTTGAATTCCTAGAATGTTCTTTAGGTTAATGTTCTGTAGCTATAGGGTCATAAGCTAGGAATACAAAATGGAATAAGGATCGAAAGTTTATTGTACCTCTAACTGGAGTGTGAGAAACATCTTTTTCGAAAGACCAGCTGCAAATTAAAGAAGTTCTCCACATATCGAAAAATATGATTTAGGTACAAATTTAAAGAGTGTTGTGCTAAGTTTAAAATATGAACTCATCATGACAAATGCATCCTCGAAACAGTTGGCTTATTTATCTATGATTAATTGCGTTGTTTAAGTTTATACTCATCGATATTAAGTATGATTTTTCTGTTTAATTTAACTACACTCTATTCAGTACAGTGTTCTTGAAACCATTTAAAATTCAAAAATTTTAATTTGCATTAAACGAAATGATTTAATATATATAACACATATCATTAAAATATCATCGGTAAAAATAAATAGTTGGCATAAATATTTAATTTTACATTTCTAGCAATATCATGATCTGTGGAGCGATAACTGTTATCTATTTAGGGCATAATATATGATTGTCCAGGTGATTGCCTTTAATGATCAATGACCCTTCGGTCATAAATAAAGTAAAATGAAAATTTTTCTTTATTTATGAACGAAGTTGATAGTTTAGAAATGTCGATACGAAATCCTCGCCGAAAAGTTTTAACAAGTTTCGAAATTATCCCTGGTCACTCTTTTACCTGCTGATATAGTGATTCGGGATGAAATCATCTAATTAAAACTTTGCACTCTCCGAACTTTACATATATATATATATATATATACATACATATAAATACATATGTATATATATATATATATATATATATATATATATATATATATATATATATATATATATATATATATATATATATATATATATATATATATATTGGAAATAAGAAAATAAGCACTATTTCCAAAAGAGAACAATGAATGAAGAAATGGGCGTGGCGAAATATACTATTACTACACGTTGGCACGTCTTTATACAATTAAATTTTGTCGATATAGTATTTTAATTAATGATTTTCATTATAATTGCACATAATTGTCAGGATTTACAAGTTGTTTAACTTGTGATAGGGCTATATCGCCCCCAAAATATTCAAAACTCATTTAAATTGCTATATTCATTTCTGTTCCGAAAGATAAGACTAAAAGTGACGCAAGAGAATAATAAAAGCTATTATAATAATTATATGAAATTATGATGAGATAAAGGAAATGGGTCCCGAATAATTGCGACTCCCTAAATTTGCCTGTTTTGGGTATGGTAAAAAACGGATCTAGATACATAGTCCATCAAATGACAGTGGTAAATAAAAATTATGATCGGAAAATAAACATATAGCAGGTAATATTGGTATTTCACACCCCAAAATCATAATTTGAAACTAGTTATTACGATCACTGCTGAATTGCAAATGAGATCTTTTAGCGGGCGAAATTTTAAGCCTATTTTGAGATTAATTTATTGTTTGCTTTTCTGGAAATCTGGTTCGAGATTTTAAAATAATTTTTTAATTATTTTTTAAATTAATTCCCATGAAAATTTAGGGGGGTTCTGAACATTCGATTGCGTATAATAACAATAGGCTTCCAGTGTTTACGGATTGTAATTTTTGTACCTAATTTTGTTCGAATCGCTCGATTCGTCCGTCAGTTATCGTCTCCACAGATTCACTGACACACACACACAGGAACATCACTTCAAAAATGTTCGATTCGTGATCAGGGATGCTTAAATTGTGCTCTCCCGTCGAAAACTCGAATTCGAACTTTCGACTCCGTCACAATATTTTCTTTATACATTATGTATATAGGGAAAATAATTATGTGTTAACGCCTTTATACTGTTGTGAAAGTGTGATATTTTCTCACTGACGCCTTTTCTTTCGTCCTGTCTGCAAGACCAGACAGTGCATACACAGTTCATGATGTGAGTATGATGTAATCATGACGTGTGCCAAGGGTTGCAATATTTCCCCTCAGTTTAATGAAGGAGTGCCAGATCATGCGATTTATCGCCAATTTGGCGAGTTTTGGCGAGTTGCTGAATCTTCTAGAAACCCCGCGGAATAATTATTACTCTAGGACAGGGGTGGCCAAGCCGCGGCCTGTCTTGAATAATTTTGCGGCCCACTAGATTCATTACAACTTTACAAAATACGATTATTTTGTGCAATATTTTTGTTTTTAGTGTAGTGTTTTGTAACAAATAAATCCCATAACTGTTTCTATTTTATCACGTTGTTTCTGTTTTTATACATACTTAGAAGTGGGCAGTATTGCATTGCAGCGACCCCCTGCAGCATCACGCTTGATTCCTGTAACTTTATCGAGCTGCTTATTGCTAGAGCTAGGCATACTTAGATATGCACAGTAGAGCAGTGCGCCGGCCACTCGCTGCTTCTTCGCTCGTAGTTGATTGTTGACAACAGAACGCTCTCTCAGTGACAATTGAAAATTTGTTTTCCGGTTTAGTTTTGTATGCTGCGACTGCAAGAAAATTATTTTAATATATTTTGAAAAAAAACAGCCAGGTAATATAAATTCCATTAAAATAAAAATGAAGTTGATTTAAAAATTAAAAAATATGTATTTCCTTCTCACTTTTGGTTCTAACCCACTCGTATTATAAAATGGTGAAATTTTTCCGATGGCCGGCATTTTTGTAAAAAATTATTGGACGAATTTTTGTGAACATTCTTTTATTTAAAAGCATATTTTTATTTCCTTCTTATTTTTAGTATGAGTGCAAAGAAAAGAAGAATAGTAGACAAAAATAGAAAATAATGCGAGGAATGGGAAGAAAAGTACTTTTTTGTCATTCAAAAGACAAAATTAATGTGTTTAATTTGCCGAGACACCATCACTGTTTTTAAGGAATACAATGTTAAAAGACATTGCGAAACAAAACATAATGATTATTTGAAATTTGATAAAGAAGTGAAACAATCGAAGCTCACAGAATTTAAATCGCAATTAAAGACTCAACAAAAAATGTTTGGTTCAGCATTACAGCAACCATCCAATATTATTAAGGCAAACTATTCTGTTTCATTTTTGATTGCAAAAAAAAAAAAAAAAATGAAAACATTTTCGGATGGCGAATTTGTGAAAGAATGTTTGGAAGCTGTTGTAAAGGATATTTTGCCTGATAAAAGTAAACTATTTTCGAACTTAAGTCTATCTCGGCAAACAGTGTGTCGTCGAATTAATGACATTTCAAATGAAATTATCGTAAAACTGCGCGATCGAATTCGAGATTTCAAGTATTTCTCCTTAGCATTTGACGAAAGTACAGACATTTCTGACACAGCTCAACTTGTAGTATTCGTTCGTGGAGTAAATGAATCATTTCAGGTAACTGAAGAAATGCTAAATTTGATAAGTTTGAAAGGTACGACAACAGGGGAAGATATTTTCCATGCTGTTGAAAACTGTTTATGCGAAAACAACTTGTGTTTGGAAATTCTTTCTGGAATATCAACTGATGGGGCACCTGCTATGATCGGTAAGGAAAAAGGAGTTATAAAATTACTGATCGATAAAATAGAATCCAACAACAAAACTAATAACTGCTGCAAAAGAGGTGATTTAATTATAATCCACTGTGTGATTCATCAACAAAATCTATGTGCCCAAGTATTATTGAAGAATCATGTTATGCAATTAGTCATAAAAACAGTGAATTACATTCGATCGCATGCACATTCGCATCGACAATTTAAGGAGTTCCTAAAAGAATTAGATTGTGAATATGGTGACGTTGTATACTTCAGTCGTGTCAGAGGGTTGAGTCGTGGAAGATGTTTACAGCGATTTTATGAGTTACGTCAAGAAATTGACTTGTTTATGAATGACAAGCAAATACCAGTACCAGAATTAAGAAATGATGAATGGTTATTGGATTTATGCTTTTTAATAGATATCATCGAAAAACTCAATCAATTAAATACATTATTACAAGGGAAAGATAATTTAATAATCGATGCATTTAATCACATCAAAGCATTTCAGAAGAAATTACTGTTATTTGAATCTCAATTGAAAAATAATAACGTTCAACACTTTCCTTTGATGAAAGAATTAAAAAATTCAAAATGTATCAGTTACATCAAATACGCAAAAGAAATAAGCAAACTTGCAGCTACTTTTGAGAGTCGTTTCACTAATTTAGACAAATACAAAAAATTATCTAAAATATATTCATCTCCCTTTCATGTCGATGTCTAGTCAGCCCCAGAATATCTCCAAATGGAACTGATTGACTTACAATGCAATAATGAATTAAAACACATTTTTGAGACACCAGAATCAAAAATAGATTTTTATAACACTTATGTCGCAAAAGAAAAATTTTCCAATTTGAGAGATCTGGCACAAAAAGTTGTGAGCGCTTTTGAATCAATTTGCACCTGCGAATCGTTTTTTTTTTTTTCAAAAATGAAATTTATCAAACATAAATCGCGCTCAAACTTAACGGAAGAAAACCTGCAACATCAATTACGATGTGCAAATACACGCATTGAGATCGACTTGCAAAAACTAAGTGAAAGAGTTGAGAAACAAATATCTCACTAATTAAATAAATTAAACATTATTCGATCATTGCATTATTATTATTATATTATCTATGTTTGTATACATGAAAAATAATGAAAACAATAATAATAATTCATTCGGTTTTAAATTTTCAGTCCAATAAATGTTTGTAATGGGTCCAAATCTAATATAAAGATATATATTTTTATATGCGGCCCTCGGGCCGACGTGGTGGTCGAGTGGTCAAGGCATGCGTTTCCGTAGCAATCTCTCGACCGCCACGTTGTGGGTTCGAGCCCCACGTAAGGCATGGATGTTGTTGTGTTGTGGGCGCAGTGTGTTCCACACCCCTCTGGTGCGCCTGGGGCAACGTCCCTAGGAGGGCTAAATGGATCACGTATAAGGTCGAATTATAGGCGAATGACGATAAGTCAAGTGCCTGTCCATTGGGAAACAAAAATGCGGCCCGCGGGATTATAATGTTTTTCCGAAGTGGCCCGCAAGGTCATTTGGGTTGGCCACCCCTGCTCTAGGAGATACGGAGACCTTTTCAGATGTTACTCTAGAGAGGATGTAACAGGACTCATCACTCCGCTGGAGTTCAGTTGACGAATTGACAAGTTACGAGCTACAGTGAACTGTGACTTTTATCAATGTTTAGAGAATAGTGGTAACTGTTTTGCAAAACTATCTTCGTCAGTATTTTGATAATAATATAGCTTATTTTGCGAAATTAGTGGAAAATTTAAGT
The DNA here is from genome assembly GCA_951213105.1 of Amaurobius ferox. NCBI lineage: Eukaryota > Metazoa > Arthropoda > Arachnida > Araneae > Amaurobiidae > Amaurobius > Amaurobius ferox. The sequence goes on from OX578150.1 coordinate 78,577,785, forward strand.
GCTAGTTGATTGTATATTGTTCCTGTTTACTTTGTGTTTGTGAACAGAGATCGAGATAACGCCTCTATACGCATATTTCACGCTATAAAATAAGCAAATACGCTTCATAAATTAAGTAATGCATATTTTTACGCAACGACTTTACAAAAAAGAAAAAATATATATTGTTTAGATTAGCAAATTAAACATTTTAAAACTAATAATGTATATAAGTTATATTAATTGTGTTATCAGATATACAATGTATTTTGTTTATTAACACGAATAAAGAGTATAGTGCATTTCTTTTTGTATATAAAACACAATAAATGTAATAAATTTCTGGAAATTTGAGGGTAATTGTACATTTGTTAAAAATTACTCCTCTCTAAAGCAAAATACGCCTTCAAATCAAGTCAGGGAGTATTTTCACTCTTCTGGAAAAATGCTAGCTCAATCTCTGATTGTGAATAAACATGTTTAGTTATACAGAAATTCTGACTCATTCTTGTATCCGGAGTGTACACTCTTGATCCCAGAGGATACGTTCGTAACAACACCCTACTTAGCCACCAAAAATAGCTGCAAATCCGATTTTACATTAATTTTTTTAAAGAAATTATCACATGTCCCATTCACAACTGAATCAAAATTCTAGAACATCCTAGGCTGCTACCTGTCCACTCATTCATAGTTGAACACACATTTACTCAAACTCTTCGAATAATTTTTTGAAAAATGAACTTCATAAAGACAGAGAAACTGCTACTCTGACGAAGAAACTGGTTTGGTAGTCGTAAAGATATCTTTAATTGGAAATAATATGTGTTAGATCTTTGAATTCTGATAATGTTCTTTGCACCGTATTAAGCTATAGGGTCATAAGCTGGGAATACAAAATGGAATAAAGATCGAGTGTTTATTGTAACTCTAACTGGAGTGTGAGAAACATCATTTTCGAAATCAGCTACAAATTAGAGAAGTTCTCCACATATCGAAAAATATGATTTAGGTACAAATTTAAAGAGTGATGTGCTAAGTTTAAAATATGAACTCATCATGACAAATGCATCCTCGAAACAGTTAGCTTATTTATTTATGATTAATTGCGTTGTTTAAGTTTATACTCATTGACATTGGGTATGATTTTTCTGTTAATTTTAACTAGCTGCACTCCATTCAGAACAGTGTTCTTGTAACCATTTTAAATTCAAAATTTTCTGCTTATATTAAGCGAAAAGATTTTATATGTAAAACATATCATTAAAATATTATCGGTATATATAAATAGTTGGCATAAGTATTTAATTTTATATTTTTAACAATATCATGATCTGTGGAGCGATAACTGTTACCTATTTAGGGCTTAATATATGATGGTCCAGGTGATTGCCTTTAATGATCAATGACCCTTCCGTCATAAATAAAGTAAAATGAAAATTTCAAAGTTGATACATCAGAAATGTCGATACGAAATCCTCACCGAAAAGTTATAACAAGTTTCGAAATCATCCCTGGTCACTCTTTTACTTGCTGATATAGTGATTCGGAATGAAATCGTCTAAAACTTTGCACTCTCCGAACTTAAATATTTATTGGAAATAAGAAAATAAGCACTATTTCCTAGAGAGAACAACAATGAATGAAAAAAATGGGCATGGCTAAATATACTATTACTACACGTTGGCACGCCTTTTTACAATAAAATTTTGTCGATATAGTATTTTTATTAATGATTTTCACTATAAGTGAATATAAATGTCAGGATTTACAATTTGTTTAATTTCTGATACGGCTGTATCGCCCTCAAAATATTCAAAACTCATTTAAATTGCTATATTCTTTTCTACTTAGAAGGATAAGATAAGACTAAAAGTGACGTAAGGGAGTAATAAAAGATATTTTAATAATTATATGAAATTATGATGAGATATGGGAAATGGGTAGCCGAATAATTGAGACTCCATGAATTTGCCTGTTTTGTGTATGGTGAAAAACGGATCTAGATACATAGTCCATCAAATGACAGTGGTAAATAAAAATTATGATCTGAAAATAAACATATAGCAGTTAAAATTGGTACTTCACACCACAAAATCATAATTTGAAAATAGTTATTACGATCACTGCTGAATGGAGATTTTAAAATAATTTAAAAAGCACAAATATTTCTCACTGTGCATGAGGATTCAACCTCGATCCCAGGTAGAAAACTATTTTCAAAAAATTTCTTAATAATTTATTCCATCTATTACGCCTTTCTACTTTTTTCGTCGCATGCCAGAAATTAAATGATTATGTAACAAAAATATAACTTTGCAAATTATATTTTATCTATTTTCAAATTATTCTTCACTTTATAGAATGTATATTTTAGTTTTAAAAGAAAAGTGCGTATTGCCTACCATAACACATAAAATGAGTCATCAATCATAAAAATCAGTTCAGTAGTAAGGGCTCTAGGGTCCGCCAACACTGAAGAATAAAAAGTCGGAACGACCATCGTAAAAAGTGCCATTTTAGAGGTATATTTTTTCAGGTGTTACCGCACCAATTGCTTTTTATTTCTATTTTAGCTCTACTTTGAGACGGTTTTACAAAAGAAAAAGTATCAAGTATTCAGATTTCTTGGTGACTGAGTTACAGACTTCTGGCAATCGGAGTTTTTCAAGTATGCTATACACTTGTCAATTACGGATTCGAAACTTGGCGATATGAAACGTTGCTGGGTTCCTAAAATAGCATTTCAAATGGAAAAGATAACAAATGTGCAATTTTGGCCCCTAATAGATATTACATAAGATGTAGAGAAATTCAACCATAAGATATCTTGTCACCACCTTTCTCAATTATTATTGTTCATCCTTCAAGCGTAAGGGTTAATCAGAAGGAGACAGTAATCTCAGTATAGACAGAGAAAATTCGGATCTTTATGGGTATCATGAACATTCCCCGATTCACAATAACGGAACATTCTGGCCTAATAGAAGCATTTGGGCATGCAAAGAACTCAAACCAGAAGCCGTCACATCAACACCCATCCCCATAGTCTTTGCTGTTACTGTTATTCAGTCATTGATTGCAATATCAGTCAAAAATCAATTAACTCCACTCCTATTTCCATTTTGTTAAAAACGTGCATATCTGTGACAAACTTGGATTTGAATTTGATCTCATTAAAATACTTATATTACAAATAAATTATATATATCGGAAAGGAAAGTAAAAGTGCGGTGAAAATATATCATACTTCCTTTGTTGAAATATCAATCACTGATCTTTTTACAACAGAAAAAAAACTGATGTGGGCACCACATGACTGCCCTTAAATAATGCAATAAATTTACTACTTTTACATTAAAACAAATAGGTTTTTCTTATAGTAGATACTTATATTTTTTTCAAGATATTGAATTTTCGACAATTAGTCGTCATTTTCATTGATTTAGCGTCATTTTAATACATTTGGCGAGATTTTCCTTAATTTGGCAACATTTCAAAAAGTCGCCAAGTTGGTGACATTCCGCCAAATTTGTCGCCGAAACCTCGCCAAGCGTTATGGGCGGAGAAACAAGTTATTCTTATAGCAGATAAATGACTATTGGCGTTCAAATACAAAAGTAACACTCAAAGTATCTTTTCTTATGAATAGAACAAGCTAGATCCACGAGAATAATGTCACCCAATGTATCGCATGATATTACATATAAAAAGTGAACATGTTTCTCAACATTTTATATATATATTTTTTAAATTTATGGGATTTTTTGATAAATGTATTTGAAAAATGTGCAAAATCTCGAGAACGTTTCATGCTAGCTGTCTAAAGTTTATGATAATCGTTTTCTAACGAAAAATTTCATAAGAAATGTATATTTGCGTCACTTTATTGAGGTTTTGATTTTTTGATGATTTTTTAAAAATTTCACTCAAAAATTTAGGAGGTTCTGAACATTCGATTGTGTTTAAAAATAATAGGCTTCCAGCATTCACAGATTGTGATTTTTATACCAAATTTCATTCGAATCGCTCCATTCGTTTATGAGATATCGTCTCCAAACACGCACACACACAGAGACATCCCCTCAACATTGTTTGATTCTGCCAAGTTGGCGAGTCAGAGAAATTTCGAATTTTTATGGGTATCATGAACATTCTTTGATCGTGGCTTAAACATTTTTTTTAAATATTTGATAATAACGGAACATTCTGGCCTAATAGAAGCATTTGGGCATGCAGAGAACTCAAACCAGAAACCGTCAGATCAACACCCATCCATAGTCTTTGGTGTTACTGCTATTCAGTCATTCATTGTTATATCAGTTTGAAAACAATTAACTCCAGTCCTAATTCCATGGTGTTAAAAACGCGCAGATCTATGACAAACTAGGATTTGAATTTAGATTTCATTATAACACTTATATTACATATAAATTATATATCGGAAAGGAAAGTAAAAGTGTGATGAAAATATATCCATTTCCTTTGTCGAAATTTCAATCGCCGATCTTTTTACAACAGAAAAATCTGATGGGGCAACACAGGACTTTCCGTATATAATGCGATGAATTTACTACTTTTACAGTAAAAAAAAATTTTTTTCTTATAGTAGCTATATTTTTTCAAAGATATTGAATTTTCGACAATTAGTCGTCATTTTCAATGATTTAGCGTCATTTTTATCCATTTGGTGAGTTTTTCGTTAATTTGGTTAAATTTCAAAAACTCGCCAAGTTGGCGACAGTCTGCCAAATTCGTCGCCAAAATTTCGCCAATCGTTATGGACGGAGAAATAAGTTATTCTTATAGCAGATAAATGACTATTGGCGTTCAAATACAAAAGAAATACTCAAAGAATCTGTTCTCATGAATGGAAAGAGCTAGATCCACGAGAATGATGTCACGCAATTTATCGCATTATATTACATATAAAAAGTGAACATGTTTCTTAACAGTTAATATATTTTTTATTAATTTGTGGGATTTTTTGATAAATGTATTTTAAAAATGTGCAATATCTCGGAACGGTTCATACCAGCGTTCAAAAGTTTATGACGATCGTTTTCTAACGAAAAATTATATAAGAAATGTCTATTTGCGTAACTTTATTAAAGGTTTTGATTTTTTAATGATATTTTCAAAATTTCACTCGAAAATTTAGGGGAGTTCTGAACATTCGGTTACGTTTAAACAGGATAGGCTTCCAGTATTCACAGATTGTGATTTTTGTACCAAATTTTATTTGATTCGCTCCATTCGTTCGTGAGATATCGTCTCCAAACACACACAGATATCACCTCAAAAATGTTTGATTCGTGATCAGGGATGCTTCAAATGTGTTCTCCTTTGAAAACTCGAATTCAAATTTTCGTTCCCGCCAAAACTCTTTACTTATACATTATGCAAATAAGGAAAGTAAATAGAAAAGTGAGCTAACAAAATATCTCATTAGCGGAGAAGAATTTTGATGACCTCGAGCCATCACTATTTTGGACCCATTTTCTTTATCACATTTCAGCAATTTAAATTAACAAATTCACAGGTCACTAAAATATTCTAAAGAAGCATAATATTGTTAAAAAAAATTTAATAAATAAATAAATAAATAAAGCATTAAAAATGCTTTATTAAATTATTTAGTTATTTATTTATTTATTAAATTTTTGCATTTTATTAAATTCATTAAAAATCACTTTTAATGGATTTCCCAGGGTTTCTTTGAAAATAACAAAATTGTAAAGAGAAAAATAATAATTATATAATTAAATTCAAAAAGCCAATTATTTAAAGAAATATTATTTAACTCTCCGTAATAAAATTTTCCTATTATCTGATGAAAATAACTTTCCGTAGTTCCATTTCAGTGATATCAGAGGTTTAAACTGTTTTGTAATACACATGTTCTTGTCTCATTTTCTTTTTATTAACTTGAGTGTTAATAACATCATTTCACATAGTGAAACTGACATCTTTTATTTAAATTTCCTGCAGCCCTCAAGCATTTTTAAGGGTCTCCAGCTGAAGGACCACATAGGCTCAATGGATAACGCTGTTGTAACACAGCCGCCTTATCTAAGGGTCGATGTGATCTTGACTCCCAATGCATCATAAAAATCTGTATTTAAAATTTTACTCAGCTATAATGAACTTAAAATTGAACAAGAAAGATCAATCATGCATAAAGCATTAATTATGAAACACTTTCCAACTTCAATGCAATTTTATACAAACATCTCTAAAATCCGATACAATCCGCGGTAATATTTTTAAAATTATCACAATACTACAATAATTTATTATATTTGAAAACTTCATCGAAAATATGAACTTTATTCAAATGACGTTATTGAAATATAAATTGTCTGACTCCCTATAAAAAGCAGTAAAATTTTCATTCATAAATATTTTTTCTATCCCTTTCATTCATCACAATATTACAATAATTTATTTTTCTTTAAAACTTAAAACCATGTACAAAAGCTTAAAAGTAATTTAACTCTGTGCTTAAAACTTCACCGAAAAAGTCTGCTATAAAATCGTCTGTTCTCTATATAAAATCAATGACCGTTTCATTCATAACAATTATATTGCAGACTCCTGTGCTAAATAATTTTGCTTTAAAAATTTGCATCAATTCTTATACAACTCATATTACAGCTTGATGTGTTAATAATCTCCATAAGTGGAAAATAAGCTTCGTTGTGGAAATATTCAAAGTTTGATGATCATTTACTCTCAATTATATTGTAATTGCGTTGTTTCAGAACAATGATGCACAGAAATTAAGCAAAAAATAAAGCGGTTTTAAGGCGGACACAGCACCAAATATAAATTAAAAGAACTTTAAAAACCGCGATTTTGACACAAGATGAACGCAATATTTTATTTTGAAGTGGGTCACGTGATCTCTTCATACCGGTCGTCCAATTTGTTGCTCTAAGTCCTTTGGACGAGCCGGACGGCCTGGGGCTTTCACGTGATCTCTTCATATAATGCCCACGTGATCTCTTCATATAATGGGTTAAATTATCCTTTTAATTTTTATTTAAAAAACTACTGAACATATTTTTCTGAAATTTTTTTTTATACATTTTATGGGATAATTTGAATATTTTCTAAAACTTTCGAACCAATTTGTGAATTTTAAATTCGCTTAAAAAATGTTGGAAAAATTAGATCTCATAAGGTTCAATGTATTTCATTTTTTCAATCCAGATTCAATCCAAAACTAATTGGGTGATACTATTCTTTTACATTCCCATATGTCCTACAGAGCGTCTCAACAACATACTAAAATTTCATTTTGATAAGTAATTTTCACGGCAAATATTCATGCGAACAGACAGACAGACAGACAGACAGACAGAGTGAATAAAGTCATAAACACTTTTCAACTATGTTCTAAAGTGTGAAAAGATGGATGAAAAATGATTTTTTAAATAAGCAGTACTGTACTTTATTTTAATTATACCAGTTCCTGTCCTCGAACATAAAATTATAGGAGATTATTGATATTTTGAATTTCTGAAGTTATTTTCTGAAGTTATTTGTTTCATTTTAGCAAAGATTTTTCAAACACTTATATTGTATAAATCCTACTGCTGAATCAGAATGAAATTGGTAAGGGCTTACCTGCTAATACATTTTTTATAATTTGGGTTTTGCATATAGGATCATATTTCATATATTTTGTAAATTTGTTTACAAACGAAACCGCGATGTGTTATTTATTAGGTGACAGAGAAGATAATTTTGTACAGCGAGAACAGAAATTAATATACAATTTTTTAAGGAAATTAAACATTTTAATAGAACGTTTGAAGAACTATGTCATTTAGAATACTATAGGAACTCTCACATATGTTTAAATCACGAGCAAGGCCGCTTTTTCTGCTAGTAGATACATAAAGAAAATTGGCCCAAGGATTGGTTATTACAGCATGTCGAAATAAACGTTCTGTCAAACAGAGGATTAAAGATTTAAGTGAGGAAGTTATGATATAAAGCAGTAAATGATATATGCCACGTTGATATACTATCAGCTTGATTCTTATGGAATGTTCGGAGCTACGTACACAAAACAAATGGGCATTCTTGACCCATGAAGAATAGAAAAACTTGTCTCAATGGAATTAATGTGTCGGCAAAAATTTCTGAAATTTGTCATTATCATAAAATAAATATGCGTTAAAGTCTTTACACTGTTGCGGAAGCGTAGTATTCTCTCACTGGGGCCTTTCCTTTCGTCGTGTCTGGAAGGCCAGACAGTGCATGCACAGTCCATGATGTGAATATGATGTACGCATGACGTGTGCCAAGAGTTGCCATAATTCCCGACAGTTTAACGAAGGAGTGCTAGAATATGCGATTTAACGCCAATTTAGAGACAGTTGCGAGTTGCCGAATCTTCTAGAAACCCCGCGAAATAATTATTAGTCTGGGAGATACGGAGAACTTTCCAGATGTTTCTATAGAGAGACTGAAAATGGACTCATCACTCCGCTGGAGTTCAGTTGACGAATTGACAAGGAACGAGCTACAGTGAACTGTGACTTTTATCAATGTTTTGAGAATAGTAGCAACTGTTTTTGTGAAAGTATTTTCGTGAGTGTTTTGAGAATAACATCGCTTATTTTGTGAAATTAGGGGAACATTTAAGTGCTATTTGATTGTATATTGTTCCTGTTCACTTTGTGCTTGTGATCAGAGATCGAGTTAACACCTCTATACGCGTATTTCACGCGATAAAATAAGCAAATATGCTTTATAAATTAAGTAATGCGTAATTTTACCCTTTGATTTTGTACACAAATTAAAATATATATGTATTTTTAGAATCGCAAAGTAAACATTTTAAAACTCATTTCATGATGTATATAATGTATATTAATTTTGCTATCAGATATACAATATATTTTGTTTATTAACACAAATAAAGAGTATAGTGCATTTCTTTTTTTATACAAAACACAAAAAATTTAATGAATACCAGGAAATTTAGAGTAATTGTACATTTGTAAAAATTACTCCTCTGAAAAGCAAAATACGCCTTCAAATCAAGTCAGGGAGTATTTTCCCTCTTCTGGAAAAATTCTAACTCGATTTCTGCTTGTGAAAAATCGTGTTCAGTTTCCGGAAATTCTGACTCATTCTTGTATCCGGAGTGCACACTCGTGATCCCAGTGGATATGGTCGTAACAACACCCTACTTAAAAAAATATTCCACAAAAATAGCTGCAAATCCGATTTTACATTAATTTTTTTAAAGAAATTATCACATGTTCCATTCACAACTGAATCAGAATTCTAACACATCCTAGGTTGTTACCTGCCCATTCATTCATAGTTGAACGCACATTCTCTCATATTCTTCGACTAATTTTGGAAAATTGAAATTCATAAAAACAGAGAAACTGATACTCTGACGTAGAAAATTATTTTGCAGTCGTAAAGGTATCCTCAATTGGAAATAATATGTGTGAGATCTTTGAATTCTGAGAATGTTCTATGCAACGTATAGTTATAGGGTCATAAGATGGGAATACAAAATGGAATAAGGATCGAGTACTTATTGTACCTCTAACTGGAGTGTAAGAAACATCTTTTTCGAAAAAGCAGCTGCAAATTAGAGAAGTTCTCCACATATCGAAAAATATGATTTATGAACAAATTTAAAGAGTGTTGTGCTAAGTTTAAAATATGAACTCATCATCACAAATGCATCCTCGAAACAGTTGGCTTACTTATTTATGATTAATTGCGTTGTTTAAATTTACACTCATTGATATTGAGTATAATTTTTCTGTTTATTTTAACTAACTGCACTCTATTCAGTACAGTGTTCTTGAAACCATTTTCAATTGGTTGACTTTCACTTGGATTAAACGAAAAGATTTTTTATATAGAACATATCATTAAAATATTATCGGTGTATATAAATAGTTGTCGTAAATACTTAATTTTATATTTTTAACAATATCATGATCTGTGGAGCGATAACTGTTATCTATTTAGGGCTTAATATATGATTGTCCATGTGATTGCTTTTAACGATCAATGACCCTTCGGTCATAAATAAATTAAAATGAAAATTTTAATGTTGATACGGCAGAAATGTCGGTACGAATTCCTCACCGAAAAGTTATAAAAATTTCGAAATTATCCCTAGTCACTCTTTTACTTGCTGATATAGTGATTGGGAATGAAATCATCTAATTAAAACTTTGCACTCTCCGAACTTTACATATTTATTGGAAATACGAAAATAAGCACTATTTCCTAAACAGAACAACAATGAATAAAAAATGGGCTTGGCTAAATATACTATTACTACACGTTGGCACGCCTTTTTACAATTAAATTTTGTCGATATAGTATTTTTATTACTGAGTTTCACTATAATTGAACATAAATGTCAGGAGTTACAATTTGTTTAATTTCTGATAGGGCTGTATCGCTCCCAAAATACTCAAAACTCATTTAAATTGCTATATGCTTTTCTGCTCAGAAGGATAACACTAAAAGTGACGTAAGGGTGTAATAAAAGTTATTTTAATAATTATATGAATTAATGATGAGATAAAGGAAATGGGTCCCCGAATAATTGCGACTTCCAGAATTTACATGTTTTGTGTATGGTAAAGAAAGGATCTAGATACATAGTAAATCAAATGACAGTGGTAAATAAAAATTATGACCGGAAAATAAACATATAGCAGGTAAAATTGGTATTTCACACCCCAAAATCATAATTTGAAACTAGTTATTAAGATCACTGCTGAATTGAAAATGAGATCTTTTAACGGGCGAAATTTTAAGCTTATTTTGCTATTAATTTATTGTTTGCTTTTCTGGAAATCTGGTTGGAGATTTTAAAATAATTTAAAAAGCACAAATATTTCTCACTCCGCATGAGGACTTAACCTCGTTCCATGGTAGAAAACTGTTTTCGAAAGATTTCTTAATAATTTGTTCCATCTCTTACGCCGTTCTACTTTTTTCGTTGCATGCCAGAAATAAAATAACTATGTAAGAAAAATATAGCTTTGCAAATTATACTTTACGTCATAGAATGTGCCTTTTTGTTTCAAAAGAGAAGTACGTATCGCCTACCATAACACACAAAATGAGCCATCTTTCATAAAAATCTGTTCAGTAGTAAAGGCTTTGGTCCGCCAACACTGAAGAATAAAACGTCGGAACGACCATCGTGAAAAGTGTCATTTTAAAGGAATATTTTCTCAGGTTTTATCGCACAAATTGTTTTATTTTTATTTTTCAGCTCTGCTTTGAGACGGTTTTACAAAGGAAAGTGTATTAAGTACTCAGATTTCTTGGTGACTGAGTTACAGACTCCTAGAAATCGGGGTTTTTCAAGTATGATATACACTTGTCAATTCCGGATTCGAAAGTTGGCGGTATGAAACGTTGCTGGGTTCCTAAAATAGCATTTCAGGTGGAAAAGATGCCAAATGTACAATTTTGGCCCCTAATAGATATTGCACAAGATGTAGAGAAATTCAGCCACAAGAAATCTTATCACCACCTTTCTCAATTATTATTGCTCATCCTTCAAGAGTAGGGATTAAGCAGAAGGAGACAATAATCTCTGTACAGTCAGAGAAAATTCGAATTTTTATGGGTATCACGAACATTCTTCGATCGTAGCTGATGCAATTTTTTTAAATATTTTATAGTAACGGAACGTTCTGGCATAAAAGAAGCATTTGGGAATGCAAAAAACTCAAACCAGAAGCCGTTACATCAACACTAATCCATAGTCTTTGCTATTACTGCTATTCAGCCATTGATTGCTATATCAGTCTAAAATCAATTAGCTCCAGTCCTATTTCCATGGTGTTAAAAACGTGCAGATCTATGACAAACTAGGATTTGAATTTAAATTTCATTAAAACAATTATATTACATATAAATTGCATACTGGAAAGGAAAGTAAAAGTGTGATGAAAATATATGATACTTTCATTTCCTTTGTTGAAATTTCATTCGCCGATCTTTTTACTACAAAAAAAATCTGATCTGGGCAACACATGACTTTCTTTATATAATGCAATGAATTTTCTACTTTTACAGTAAAACAAATAGATTTTTCTTATAGTAGATACTTTTTTTTCCAAGATATTGAATTTTCGATAATTAGTCGTCATTTTCATTGACTTAGCGCCATTTTTATCCATTTGGTGAGATTTTCGTTAATTTTGCAACATTTCAAAAAGTCGCCAAGTTGGTAACATTCCGCCAAATTTGTCGCCAAAATCTCGCCAAGCGTTATGGACGGAGAAATAAATTATTCTTATAGCAGATAAATGACTATTGGCGTTCAAATAAAAATGTAACACTCAAAGTATCTTTTCTCATGAATGGAACGAGCTAGATCCACGAGATTTATGCCACCCAATTTATCGCATACATATGAAAAGTGAATATGTTTCTCAACAGTTTATATATATACTTTTTTAATTTATGGGTTTCATGCTAACGTTCTAAAGTTTTTTATAATCGTTTTCTAACGAAAAATTTCATAAGAAATGTCTATTTGCGTCAATTTATTAAGGTTTTGATTTCTTGATGATTTTTTCAAAATTTCACTCAAAAATTTAGGAGGTTCTGAACATTCGATTGTGTTTTAAAACAATACGCATCCAGTATTCTCAGACTGTGATTTTTGTACCAAATTTCATTCGAATCGCTCCATTCGTTCATGAGATATCTTCTCCAAACACACACACGCAAAGAGACATCACCTCAAAATTGTTTGATTCTGCCAAGTTGGCGAGTCAGAGAAAATTCGAATCTTCATGGCTATCATGAACATTCTTCGATCGTAGCTTACACTTTTTTTTAATTATTTGATAATAACGGAACATTCTGGCCTAATAGAAGCATTTGGGCATGCAGAGAACTCAAACCAGAACCCGTCAGATCAACACACATCCATAGTCTCTGCTGTTACTGCTATTCAGTCATTGATTGCAATATCAGTTTAAAAACAATTAACTCCACTCCTATTTCCATGGTGTTAAAAACGTGCAGATCTATGACAAACTAGGATTTGAATTTAGATTTCATTTAAACACTTATATTACATATAAATTATATATTGGAAAGGAAAGTAAAAGTGTGATGAAGATATATCCATTTCCTTTGTCGAAATTTCAATCGCCGATCTTTTTACAACAGAAAAAATCTGATGTGGGCAACACATGACTTTTCTTATATAATGCAATGAATTTACCACTTTTACAGTAAAAAAAAAGATTTTTCTTATAGTAGCTATATTTTTTCAAAGATATTGAATTTTCGACAATTAATCGTCATTTTCATTGATTTAGCGTCATTTTTATCCATTTGGTGAGATTTTCGTTAATTTGGTTAAATTTCAAAAACTCGCCAAGTTGGCGACATTCTGCCAAATTCGTCGCCAAAATCTCGCCAATCGTTATGGACGGAGAAATAAGTTATTCTTATAGCAGATAAATGACTATTGGCGTTCAAATACAAAAGAAATACTCAATGAATCTGTTCTTATGAATGGAAAGAGCTAGATCCACGAGAATAATGTCACGCAATTTATCGCATTATATTACATATGAAAAGTGAACAGGTTTCTTAACAGTTAATATATTTTTTAATAATTTATGAGATTTTTTGTTAAATGTATTTAAAAAATGTGCAATATCTCGGAACGGTTCGCACCAGCGTTCTAAATTTTATGACGATCGTTTTCTAACGAAAAATTATATAAGAAATGTCTATTTGCGTAACTTTATTAAAGGTTTTGATTTTTAATGATATTTTCAAAATTTCACTCGAAAATTTTGGGGAGTTCTGAACATTCGGTTACGTTTAAAAAGGATAGGCTTCCAATATTCACAGATTGTGATTTTTGTACCAAATTTTATTTGAATCGCTCCATTCGTTCGTGAGATATCGTCTCCAAACACACACAGATATCACCTCAAAAATGTTTGATTTGTGATCAGGGATGCTTCAAATGTGCTCTCCTTTGAAAACTCGAATTCAAATTTTCGTTCCCGCCAAAACACTTTACTTATACATTATGCAAATAAGGAAAGTAAATAGAAAAGTGAGCTAACAAAATATCTCATTAGCAGAGAAGAATTTTGATGACCTCGAGTCATCACTATTTTGGACCCATTTTCCTTATTACATTTCAGCAATTTAAATTAACAAATTCACAGGTCACTAAAATATTCTAAAGAAGCATAATATTGTTAACAAAAATTTAATAAATAAATAAATAAATAGAACATTAAAAATGCTTTATTTATATATTTATTTATTTATTTATTTATTAAATTTTTGCATTTTATTAAATTCATTAAAAATCATTTTTAATGGATTTCACAGGATTTCTTTGAAAATAACAAAAGTGTAAAAAGAAAAATAATAATTATATAATTAAATTTAAAAGCCAATTATTTAAAGAAATATTACTTAACTCTCCGTAATAAAATTTTCCTATTATCTGATGAAAATAACTTTCCGTAGTTCCATTTCAGTGATATCAGAGGTTTAAACTGTTTTGTAATACACATGTTCTTATCTCATTTTCTTTTTATTAATTTGAGTGTTAATGACATCATTTCACATAGTGAAACTCACATCTTTTATTTAAATTTCTTGCAGTTCTCAAGCATTTTTAGGATCTCCAGCTGAAGGACGACATAGGCCCAATGAATAACGCTGTTCTAACACAGCCGCCTTATCTGGGTCGATGTGATCTTGACTCCCAATGCATCATAATTATCTGTATTTAAAATTTTACTCAGCTATAATGAACTTAAAATTGAACAAGAAAGATCAATCATGCATAAGGCATTAATTATGAAACACTTTCCAAGTTCAATGCAATTTTATACAAACATCTCTAAAATGCGATACAATCGGCGGTAATATATTTAAAATTATCACAGTACTACAATAATTTATTATATTTGAAAACTTCATCGAAAATATGAACTTTATTCAAATGACGTTATTGAAATATAAATTGTCTGACTCTATAAAAAGCAGTAAAATTTTCATTCATAAATATTTTTTATATCCCTTTCATTCATCACAATATTACAATAATTTATTTTTCTTTAAAACTTTAAACCATGTAAAAAAAACTTAAAAGTAATTTAACTCTGTGATTAAAACTTCTCCGAAAAAGTCTGCTATAAAATCGTCTATTCTCTATATAAAATCAATGACCGTTTCATTCATAACAACTATATTGCAGACTCCAGTGCTAAATAATTTTGCTTTAAAAAAATGCATCAATTCTTATACAACTCATCTTACAGCTTGAAGTGTTAATAATCTCCATAAGTGGAAAATAAGCTTCGTTGTGGAAATAATCAAAGTTTGATGATCATTTAATCTCAAATATATTGTAATTGCGTTGTTTCAGAACAATGATGTACAGAAATTAAGCAAAAAATGAAGCGGTTTTAGGACGGACACAACACCAAATATAAATAAAAAAAAAAACTTTAAAAACCGCGATTTTGAAACAAGATGGATGCAATATTTTATTTTGAAGCGGATCACGCGAACTTTTGATATAATGGCCACGTGATCTGTTCATATCCTGACCACGTGATCTCTTCATAAAATCGGTGTAATTATTATTTTAATTTTTATTTAAAAATCTACAGAATATATTTTTCTGAAAATTTTTTTTATATATTTTATGGGATAATTTGAATATTTCCTAAAACTTTCGAACCAATTTGTGAATTTTAAATTCGCTTAAAAAATGTTTGAAAAATTAGATCCCATAAGGTTCAATGTATTTCATTTTTTCAATCCAGATTCAATCCAAAACTAATTGGGTGATATTATTCTTTTACATTCCCACATGTCCTACAGAGCGTCTCAACAACATACTAAAATTTCATTTTGATAAGTAATTTTCACGGCAATTATTCATGCGAACAGACAGACAGACAGAGTGAATAAAGTCATAATCACTTTTCAACTATGTTCTAAAGTGTGAAAAGATGGATGTAAGATGATTTTTTAAATGAGCAGTACTGTACTTTATTTTAATTATACCAGTTCCTGTCTTCGAACATAAAATTATAGGAGATTATTGATATTTTGAATTTCTGAAGTTATTTGTTACATTTTAGCAAAGAGTTTTCAAACACTTATATTGTATTAATCCTACTGCTGAATCAGAATGAAATTGGTAAGGGCTTACCTGCTAATACATTTTTTATAATTTGGGTTTTGCATATACGATCATATTTCATATATTTTGTAAATTTATTTACAAACGAAACCGCGATGTGTTATTTATTAGGTGACTGAGAAGATAATTTTGTACAGCGAGAACAGAAATTATTATACAACATTTTAAGGAAATTAAACATTTTAATAGAACGTTTGAAGAACTATGTCATTTAGAATACTATAGGAACTCTCACATATGTTTAAATCACGAGCAAGGCCGCTTTTTCTGCTAGTAGATACATAAAGAAAACTGGCCCAAGGATTGGTTATTACAGCATGTCGAAATAAACGTTCTGTCAAAGAGAGGATTATAGATTTAAGTGAGGAAGTTATGATATAAAGCAGTAAATGATATATGCCACGTTGATATTCTATTAGCTTGATTCTTATGGAATGTTCGGAGCTACCTACACAAAACAAATGGGCAATCTTGACCCATGAAGAATAGAAAAACTTGTCTCAATGGAATTAATGTGTCGGCAAAAATTTCTGAAATTTGTCATTATCATAATATAAATATGCGTTAAAGTCTTTACACTGTTGCGGAAGCGTAGAATTCTCTCACTGGGGCCTTTCCTTTCGTCGTGTCTGGAAGGCCAGACAGTGCATGCACAGTCCATGATGTGAATATGATGTACGCATGACGTGTGCCAAGGGTTGCCATAATTCCCCACAGTTTAACGAAGGAGTGCCAGAATGTGCGATTTAACGCCAATTTAGCGACATTTGGCGAGTTGCCGAATCTTCTAGAAACCCCGCGAAATAATTATTAGTCTAGGAGATACGGAGAACTTTCCAGATGTTTCTATAGAGAGACTGAAAATGGACTCATCACTCCGCTGGAGTTCAGTTGACGAATTGACAAGGAACGAGCTACAGTGAACTGTGACTTTTATCAATGTTTTGAGAATAGTAGCAACTGCTTTGTGAAAGTATTTTCGTCAGTGTTTTGAGAATAACATCGCTTATTTTGTGAAATTAGAGGAACATTTAAGTGCTATTTGATTGTATATTGTTCCTGTTCACTTTGTGCTTGTGAAAAGAGATCGAGTTAACGCCTCTATACGCGTATTTCACGCGATAAAATAAGCAAATATGCTTTATAAATTAAGTAATGCGTAATTTTACCCACTGATTTTGTACACAAAATAAAATATATATATATTTTTAGAATCGCAAATTAAACATTTTAAAACTCATTTCATAATGTATATAAGGTATATTAATTGTGCTATCAGATATACAATATATTTTGTTTATTAACACAAATAAGGAGTATAGTGCATTTCTTTTTTTATACAAAACACAAAAAATTTAATGAATACCAGGAAATTTAGAGTAATTGTACATTTGTAAAAATTACTCCTCCGAAAAGCAAAATACGCCTTCAAATCAAGTCAGGGAGTATTTTCCCTCTTCTGGAAAAATTCTAACTCGATTTCTGCTTGTGAAAAATCGTGTTCAGTTTCCGGAAATTCTGACTCATTCTTGTATCCGGAGTGCACACTCGTGATCCCTGTGGATACGGTCGTAACAACACCCTACTTAAAAAAATATTCCACAAAAATAGGTGCAAATCCGATTTTACATTATTTTTTTTAAAGAAATTATCACATGTTCCATTCACAACTGAATCAGAATTCTAACACATCCTAGGTTGTTACCTTCCCATTCATTCATAGTTGAACGCACATTTTCTCATATTCTTCGACTAATTTTGGATAATTGAAATTCATAAAAACAGAGAAACTGATACTCTGACGTAGAAAATTGTTTTGCAGTCGTAAAGGTATCCTCAATTGGAAATAATATGTGTGAGATCTTTGAATTCTGAGAATGTTCTATGCAACGTATAGTTATAGGGTCATAAGATGGGAATACATAATGGAATAAGGATCGAGTACTTATTGTACCTCTAACTGGAGTGTAAGAAACATCTTTTTCGAAAGAGCAGCTGCAAATTAGAGAAGTTCTCCACATATCGAAAAATATGATTTATGAACAAATTTAAAGAGTGTTGTGCTAAGTTTAAAATATGAACTCATCATAACAAATGCATCCTCGAAACAGTTGGCATATTTATTTATGATTAATTGCGTTGTTTAAGTTCATACTCATTGATATTGACTATAATTTTTCTGTTTATTTTAACTAACTGCACTCTATTCAGTACAGTGTTCTTGAAACCATTTTCAATTGGAAGACTTTTGCTTGGATTGAATGAAAAGATATTTTATATAGAACATATCATTAAAATATTATCGGTGTATATAAATAGTTGTCGTGAATACTGATTTTTTATTTTTAACAATATCATGATTTGTGGAGCGATAACTGTTATCTATTTAGGGCTTAATATATGATTGTCCATGTGATTGCCATTAACGATCAATGACCCTTCGGTCATAAATAAATTAAAAAGAAAATTTTAATGTTGATATGGCAGAAATGTCTGAAAAAATCATCAAGAAATCAAAACCTTAATAAAGTGATGCAAATAGACATTTCTTATGAAATTTTTCGTTAGAAAACGATTATAATAAACTTTAGAACGTTAGCATGACACGTTCTCGAGATTTTGCACATTTTTCAAATACATTTATCAAAAAATCCCATAAATTAAAAATATATATATATAAACTGTTGAGAAACATGTTCACTTTTCATATGTATGCGATAAATTGGGTGGCATTAATCTCGTGGATCTAGCTCGTTCCATTCATGAGAAAAGATACTTTGAGTGTTAATTTTTTATTTGAACGCCAATAGTCATTTATCTGCTATAAGAATAATTTATTTCTCCGTCCATAACGCTTGGCGAGATTTTGACGACAAATTTGGCGGAATGTTACCAACTTGGCGACTTTTTGAAATGTTGCAAAATTTACGAAAATCTCACCAAATGGATAAAAATGGCGCTAAGTCAATGAAAATGACGACTAATTGTCGAAAATTCAATATTTTGGAAAAAAAAAAGTATCTACTATAAGAAAAATCTATTTGTTTTACTGTAAATGTAGTAAATTCATTGCATTATATAAAGAAAGTCATGTGTTGCCCAGATTGGATTTTTTTGTGTAGTAAAAAGATCGGCGAATGAAATTTCAACAAAGGAAATGAGTAGAAGAGAAATGAGAGTTGAAGCCCCGCAGGAGCAACAGAGCAGCAGTGACGTCACGGAGGATGACGTCACGTTATCTTATCTGATGACGTCATCGGCTTATCTTATCTGATCTTATCAGATAAGCTTAACTTATCAGATGCCGTCATCGGCTTATCTTATCGGATGACTCACTTGATAAGATTATCGGATGACGTCATGTACTGACACAGACAGTGGGGTTGAAGAAGAACTTGGCGGCCATCTTGGAAATTTTGGTGGCGCCCTCTATGGACAGGTTGGAGAACTGTGTTGGCTAAAAGGAAAGAATTGCTTCTGGACTGAGCTGGATTCGAACTCGGGACCCCTTGCACTGTAGGACAGTGCTTTAACCAGTAGACAGTTTGAGACTTGTTGGTAGTTGGTGAATGAATGATATCTTTCCTGCGAAAGGAGTTGGGTACTTAGAATATTTTCTGAATTTCTACGAAGGGATGGTGCGAATGAATTAAGATTTTAATTCATTTTTAATAAATGAATAAAATGTATTATGAAAAAAAAAATGGAATATGCTCATAATTGAATTTTAATAGGAGGATTATTTTTTTTAATGATTGGGTAATTATTGTTTTTATGAAATGTTTTGGAAAGTGTTTGAAGACATTTACGAAATTTTAGACGGCGGTGATGGCGCCCTCTATTGGCACTTGAATGAAATAATGAATGATATCTTCCCTGCGAAAGAAGCTGGGTACTTAGAATATTTTCTGAATTTCTACGAAGGGATGGTGCGAATGAATTAAGATTTTAATTAATTTTTTTTAATGGATAAAATATATTATGAAAAAAAAAATGGAATATAGTCATAATTGAGTTTTAATAAGAGGATTATTTTTTTAATGATTGGAACGTGGGTAATAATTTTTTTATGGAATGGTTTGGAAAGTACTTGAAGACATTTACGAAAGTTTAGACGGCGGTGATGGTTCCATCTATTGGCACTTGAATGAAATACATGCGACGAATTTTAATAGAATTAATTTCGAGTGAGGTTTTTGTGTTCTTTTAATTCGATAGTCGAACGATGACTTAATATTTTTAGCTTCACGCTCATACATGTTTTAATGAACGAAGATAATTTTTTTTTTACGTTGGCCGTTCATCAGAATTTTAAAGACGGGATGTGTGTTATTGAATTTTATTAATTTTAATAAAATGATTTTTGGGGTATTTTTGAGTGAAGGAATGGGGCAAAAATCTAGCACTCCATTGCGAACTAGCATATCGCATGTTTGATGTTACCACAACTCGGGAACGGGATTTGACCCTTTTAGAAGAGGTGTGTGTGCGCGTATACCAGCCAACATTGATGTTTTAAAACCCTGCAAGATTTTAATGCTAGGTTATACTACTGACTGAACATGACTCGACACTTTTCAGAATGATTGTGCGTGCTACGCGATTTTTTTTTAATGATATTCATAAAAACGCTAAGAAACGCGAAACTTTAACTGTTTTAAATCACACTGAATGTCTATTTTCACATACCATGTGTGATTTGAATTCTAGGTTATACTACTGACTGAATATGACTCGACCCTTTTTCAGAATGATTGTGTGTACCACGCGATTTTTTTTTATGACAAGTATCAGAACCTGCTGAATCCGTATCGACTGTTTTTTTTAGCTATGAAAATTGACTGAAATGTTCCGATGAATGACTTTAATTATCCTAAGTTAATAATGAGTTTAACGAATTTTAACTATTTTAATTAATTTAAATTCGCATTAAATTTTTTTTTTCGCAAACTCTTTTTTTTTTTCCAAAAACCTCCTCCAAAGAATGGATTACCTAAAGTATTTTTAATAACATACTGACTTATTTTAAAAGTCCAATTTAAGAGAAAATATCCATTTTAAAGCAAATTGTTTTAAAAGTTCTCATTAGAAGATTCCAGATTTTTTAGATATACACTCATTCAGCCCTTGACATTGAAACCGCAATCTACTATCTCTCACTATCACACGAGATAGTGAATCACCATATACTGACTGGATGATTGTGCCTTGTAATTGGTTGAACTGAGAAGAGGGGAGGGGGGAGAGGGATTAGATAAGAAAAAGGGTATAAAATGCGTGTGAGACTGAACATTTTTATCTAGTTTTTACTTAGATTTTCAGACTTTCTATAAGTTCTTCCTTCAAGTTCTATTATAGCAAATTCATTCCCAACGCTACAATGTCTCTATCCAATATATACAAGGTATGTATATTTTTTTAAATTTATTTCGTACTTATTGTGTGATTGTAAGTTTATGCATATCGTTTGATTCTATATTTAAAAAAAAATGCATTTTGTATATTCCCAGCTCAATTTTGGATTATCTGAAGAAGAATTCCAACTCATCTGTAGTGCCGAATCTAACGAGACCCTTACAAACCATGAAACGATCGCAAATCAGGTTAGTCTATAACTTTATCTTCTTTTAAATGATGCATATTTTTCACATTATTTTTTTTAATGTTTATGAGGAGTTGTAGAAATAGATTTATATTAAAAAAATTATATTTAAATAATTAAAATGTAATATTTCTAATATAGCATAAAATCGCGAGTTTAAATTTCCTTACTAGGCTTTATTTAAACTTTAATTTATCGTGTTCAGAAATAAAACTTAAACGGAAAAATCATCGTAGTCTAATACTTCTTTTTTTTTTTGTATATGAGATTAGACAGCAGTTGAGTTTTTCTTTTTGCATTATAGTGCATATTTCTCACATGAGTTTAGAAGTAAATAAAGTTTAAGAATGTATACCACACGGAGCAGTTTTGGACTTTATTGGAATAGTTCCACCGCTGATTTTATTTTGAATGAATCACATATGTGTTAGTACTAGGGTGAGTGTCGTTTCTATATGAATAATGGTCTATATACGTTTTTGGTTTTAGACATTTATTTTTTTAAAGTAATAAAACTTATGAATTTATAACACACGGACTCTATCGAAATGGACTCATCGTTGAGTGCATATATATTTTTTAAAACAATTTGTTAAGAGTATACATAGGTAAAGTTTCTTGAAACTCTAATTTGTCTTATATTAGTTTAGAAATTAAACTTAACATTTTAACCTGATGCTTTTATTTTATTTGTTTGATGATTTGATATTTTTTAAATGAATTTGATTTTGAAATTTATTTTAAAACGGAAAGCACAAAATATAAAAATAAAATAATAAAATCATGTTTAGAGAAAAATAATATTTAATAAGATATAACTTTACATACACTTTTACAAAACATAATAATAAGATTGAAGTAACTTACATATGGAAATGGTCATTCATAGCAGAAAAATACTTCTTTACAGTAAATTGTTCAAAATATTGTGGTATGAGTAATGAAATATTGTTCTGATTTGTTTCACAAAACTCTCGTGCAATTTCTTGAGTGTTTATCAGGAGTAGTTCATGATCGAGCAGTTGATAATTCACAAATTGCATATGACAGGGTAGAATGCAACACTTATGTTTTAAATCGGTACACCCATGACTTGTGCATATATCGCCTTGATACACTTTATATAGCTCAGCACATAAATTTTTAAATATACTCTGCATTAAAAATATTTGTATTTGTTCTGGATGGCATGTAGGAATTGCTTCGACGCACTTTCGTTGCTTCATGATAGAATCGGGTAATATTTTTAAAAGTAATTCATGCAGCACACATTCGGTTACACTCTGAGCAATATTTTTAAGCATACAAAAATGCTCTTCGCTTAATGTAATCACCTGCTTTTTGAATTGAAGTGTACTAACACAGGGTGGTAATTGTTGTAAATATAGATTGCGTTGGTATACACATACTAGCAATTCGTTATGAATTACAAAAGATGCATTTTCATGATCCATATTGATGTTTGATATTTTTTTTAAAAATGCACTCCAAGCAGCAGGTGTGAGTGTCACGCCATTGGTGGTAGGCACGAGAACATTAGAAGTATATGTTTTGTAAACACGAAGGTGCACTTTATCATTTCCACGAAAATGTTGCACTGTAACATGCAGATCGCCTCCCAAATTGGAGCGGAACTTTTCTGATGAAGATGACTCGGTCGAAACCGATTCGGTGT
This sequence comes from Amaurobius ferox, assembly GCA_951213105.1. NCBI lineage: Eukaryota > Metazoa > Arthropoda > Arachnida > Araneae > Amaurobiidae > Amaurobius > Amaurobius ferox. The sequence continues at coordinate 78,601,266 of OX578150.1, forward strand.
GAGTTGTAGCATAGTTGAGGGCTGATGATATGATGTCACACTGGGGTTCTGTAGAATTTATAGATGGAGTATGCATATAGTTCCAATCGATTTCCGGTATAGGCGAAAGCGGAGCAGGCGGTTCATACATAGGAAATTGACACTTGCGTTTCAAAGTGGTCTTTTTAGGCATAATTTGTCTAAATGTGAGACTTATTCTAGATTCAATAACTTCGGGTTCTGCTGAAATTCCATGAGAATAGAATTTATTGGTCGGTGCATGCATTACATACAACGAACCATGTTGCAATGGGAGAGTTAGAGGAGATTGTCCTTTTCTTTCGAAAATGATGGATCTCGTAGCCCCGAAGCTGAGAGCTGCTATGGGTGTTTTGGAGCACAAGGAACTTTCATTATCCTTGTGTTGTCCTATTTTAGAATGTCCATCAGGATAGTGGTTTAGAAGCACAAAATTGTAGTTAAATCCAGTTTGTTCCTCCACTCGAGCTTTAATGTCCGTTAACAGAGGTGTCCATTCCACGGCGGGAACACTACTTCCAGAAAATTCGTAGGATAGTCCGGCATCTCCAAATGCATATACTTTTCGATTAGGCTGGTACATGCGGCCCTGCACGATGACTTCAGATTGTTGAAAGGGTAGACATTTTAATTCTTGTAAAATTGCATCGGCTACATTCACAGAATAAAATTCGCGAACATATTCAATATGCAGCTTTTCACTTTTAAACAACACAGACATTTTAAGAAATAAGGAATAGCAACCTTCTACTAGAACAATTGTAGAGCGAATGAGCTCTTATCTGTGCCTGTTATGTCTTATCTGTAAATCAGATGATGCAATAAATCACGTGATATGTTTTATCCAATCACGTAACGTCCTTATCGCATCAGGCGCCATTTCTTTAGCGAATCAGGTCACGGTTCGTGGTATGTCACGTGACACTTTTTAACCAATCAGGTGGCGTTTCGTGCTGTGTCACGTGACATTTTTTAACCAATCAGGTGTTGTTTCGAATATCACGTGATATCGCGTGATCTTTTAAGTACCATTGCGCAGTCGGTAGAACCCACTTTTGCTCGAGATTCGTGTTTAGAAAGACGTGTTTTTCAGCTTCTCCTAATTACGATACTTATTACAATGGCAAGTGAATTTCCTCAACATTTTAATCGAGTCATTTCAAAAGTGAGTTAAAGATATTTCTGACATTAAGAAAATAAATAAATATTTTTATTCATCAGAGAACTGCAGTATGCCACCAAAGTGCCTGAAGTGTGCTGAAGAACACTTCACACGGGACTGCCAGAGACCCAGGACAGAGAAGGCAACGTGTGCAAATTGTAATGGAGACCACCCGGCGAACTTCAGGCAATGCCCGAAGAACCCCTGGAACAGAGGAAAGGCACCGGGGTATGCCCTCCCTCCCCCAAAAAATCAGATACCCTCTTGGAGGCAAAAGGCCCTCGGACTAAACCCCCAGGCACCCCCTCAGGACTCCTCGCACATAGTGACACAGGAAAAAAGACACCAACCTTCAGCACCTACCAGATCGGTGCAAGAGCAGGTCCCCAAATCATCGACCTCCAGAGAATTGACCCTGGAGGAAGTAAGAGCAGCTACAGCTGCCATTAAAAAGAGATCTGAAATAGAAAAAGCCGGACAGGCAAAGGAGGCAAAGGATGGGCTTGACAGGAAGGTTGAGGATTGGAAACAAAATAAACGAGTCAGGGGTGAAGAGATCGCGGAAACCCAGCCGTTAGTTAAAACGGGTGAAAAAAAGCAAAAAACTATCGAGTTCCAAAAGGACACTCACAAAAAAGTGCAAACCGCGGTTGAGGCTGAGGAAATGGAAGCTGAGACTGAACCGACTGATAAATCTGATGCTGAAAAGATGGAGGATATCCTCAACCTCATCAGAGGATTTATTAGCATGTTCAATCTAGACGACATAAAACATCTGTTGATGCAGTTCGCAGAGTTAGTACAAAAAAAGAGCGATCCTATGGTAATGGTCTTTGAGGCCCTTAAAATAATCGCGGACTTTAAAAGTAACAGTGAGAATCAAACCCGTCATGGCTAGGTCCCAAAAAGAATCCTTAAAAATAATATTTTGGAATGCGAACGGCATATCTCCAAGAATAAATGAACTTAGGAACTATGTAAATGAAAATGACGTAGACGCCTTATTAATTCAGGAAACTAAAGTTAGAGAAAGTAAAAAACTAAACATAGCCAACTACATATGCTATCATAATCTTAGCTCAAATACTAATGCCAGAACGCCCCATGGAGGAACAGCAGTATACATTAAAAGAAATATTCCCCACGAGGAACTAAACAACATAAATCTTCAAGGTATAGAAAATACTAGTATAAAAATTAAAATTAATAATATTAGCCCGTTTATCCTAACCTCAATATATGTCAAAAATATGAGTAGAGTAGATGTAGCTGCGCAACTGGAACTGCTTTTCGCGCGATATCCAAACACGATACTCGCAGGCGACTTCAACGCGCACCACCGAGCGTGGGGCTGTAGGAGAGCCAATTCACGCGGTACACAGATACACAGACTGCTGAACACGACAAACACTAACATTATTGTACCGTCGACACCAACCTGCTTCTCAGGCGCCAACGGCTCATTTATAGACTTTGTCCTAACGCGAAACATAGATTACGCTCACACTATTAGTACCCTGGATGAATTCGACTCGGATCACCTGCCGGTACTGGTTACATTCGACCTGAACACACCTCTTCCAGCCTCTTTGGGACAAGAGAGAGTGAACTGGGAAGTATTCAAAAGAGCACTCTTCGAGCCGCACTTAGCAGTACCTAACATAATGAGCACGGCGGATATTGACTCTGCCACGCACACACTCACAACAGAAATCAAGAGAGCAATTGCCTCTGCCACAACACATTGTGAGTCTCCAAAAATGCCCACACTTTCCCACCATGTCAAACAATTAGTCAGGCAAAGAAATAGAATACGTAAGACATGGCAGGCTAACAGAGACCCCGCCCTTAAAAGGGAGCTTAACAGACTCACGTGCAAAGTCAGGGAAAAAATTGTCGCAGAAAAGCAGCAACAGTATAAAGAACTAATCGAATCCCTTAGCCCAGAAGACGTATCGCTCTGGCAATTCGCAAAAAGACTCAGGAAACCTCAAATTAAGCTCCCGCCACTAATAGATGGTGCTAAAATCGCGTACTCAGACGAGGAAAAAGCCGAGGCGCTCGCAAGCTATTATGAAAAACAATTCCAACCAAACCAAGATCTAATGTGTCAGGACACCCTGAGAATGGTTAGTCAAACTTTGAATGACTTCAGGAATTCTCCGGTAACGGCTGAGATTGACCCAGCCACCCCGCAGGAGATAGTAGAAATTATTAAAAATCTCAAAAACCGTAAAAGCCCAGGGCACGACAAAATCAGAAATATTGCGGTTAAAAACCTACCCTTAAACGTAATATGTTACTTGACTATCTTAATAAATAAAATATTAAAACTAAACTATTTCCCCAAAGAATGGAAGGAAGCTATAATTATAACAATCCATAAGCCTGGTGAGGATGCCACAATTCCAGCCAACTACAGACCAATTAGCTTGCTACCGACACTTAGTAAAATTACTGAGAAAATTATTCTTAAGAGACTGAACACGCACCTTAGCGAGAATGACATTATCATTCCGGAGCAGTTTGGATTTCTGCCAAAGCACTCCACCACCCATCAATTGCTGAGAGTGGTAGAGTACATATCTTCTGGTCTCAATAACAAGACACCCACAGCTGCGATTTTTCTGGACATACAAAAAGCCTTTGATAAAGTATGGCACTGTGGATTAGCGTACAAATTGATCACTTTAAAAGTCCCTGACGCACTTGTCAAACTTTTAATCTCATACTTAAATAACAGACACTTTCAAGTCAGAGTAGGAGGTAACTTATCTACACCCAAGCTCATTAAAAGTAGTGTACCGCAAGGTTCTATCCTGGGCCCGACACTCTTTAACATATACCTGAACGACATCCCTAGGACTCCAAACACAGAGCTGGCACTCTATGCAGACGACAGTGCGATACTTGCAAAACACCCCTATGTCTCAGTAATGCACAGACAGCTACAACAACACTTAGACATACTCCAAACTTGGCTGGAAAAATGGCGAATAAAATTAAACCCCAATAAATGTCATTGGATTTATTTCTCTAGAAAACGTAAACCTCCGCCGCCTCTGTACATAAACAACCATGCCTTAAAAGCGGAAAAATCTACTAAATACCTAGGTGTAACGATAGATTCCCACCTAACCTGGAAACAGCACGTAACGAACTTAATCAAAAAAGCGTATATGGCCACAGGAGCCTTATACCCAATGATAGGAAACGGAAATCTAAGTTATCAAAATAAACTCCTAATTTATAAATCGGTCATCCGCCCGGGAATGCTGTATGCAGCACCCGTATGGGGATATGCCTGTAAAACTACAATAGACCTCCTAGAGACAAAACAAAACAAAATCCTACGGATTATCAGGAAAGCTCCCAGGTACTTAAGAAACTCGGTAATTAGGAATGACTTCAAAATAAAAACTGTTAGAGCCCAAATTAAAAAGCTAGCGCTGAAATTTTACAGAAATTTGCCATCCGTTCCAAACGAACTGTTATTCAATCTGCATGACTATGATCATCGCAAGGCCAAATCTCGTAAGAGACCCCGCGCTGTTCTAAACATCGATAATCGGAATTAAAAGATCCCACCTCAAACATCTGATTTTTAAATAAAACTCGCGACTATTATTTTATAAAAAAAAAAAAAAAAAAAAAAAATTCTAAACTCTAAACTGCCAAAACGCTAGGTAACCCTTAGATCTGCATCAACCTCCCAAACTGCTTAAACTCTAAATGTGCAACAAACTGCCACACTAGGAGCTAGGACAAATAATAAAAAGTAGTAAATAAAAACCTCGAACCTCCAATTAGGGTCACTGAATTAATGTCACAGTTTGACGATAAGAACCACATATTGAAACTGGAGATTAAAGGCGCTTCGCGCCTGGTGCTCTGTCTTGTACGACACTACGAATCTAGAACCCACTTTTGCTCGAGATTCGTGTTTAGAAAGACGTGTTTTTCAGCTTCTCCTAATTACGATACTTATTACAATGGCAAGTGAATTTCCTCAACATTTTAATCGAGTCATTTCAAAAGTGAGTTAAAGATATTTCTGACATTAAGAAAATAAATAAATATTTTTAAAATTCAGGATACTTTATTTTGAATATAGTTTTGTAAAATGTTCTAACATATGGCTTTCATTTTAAGGAAATGTCATCAGTCGATATGCAGCCTCTTGTGGAACCTCAGATCCCATTAGTTGCAAAATCCGATGTGTCAGCCGTTGTACAGTCCACAGCCACACCCCGTGGGGAGGCCGGGCCGAGTGGCACTCAAGTAAGTAATTTTTTTTATTCCATATTTTGGTGGAGATAGGGAAAAACCGGCTGTTTTTGGGAGTGTAGGATTGCTTTTAAATGTATTTTTATTTCAGAATATCTAAACATAAACAGCTGATTTAATTTCTACGTAATTTATTTTTAAATTTAATTTAAAGTGTTAGGTGAGGGAGACATAGACACTAATTTTGGACTTTGTCTGTTTTTCAGATGTGTCCCACCTGCCCTAAAGTGTTTACGCTAAAGCGCAATTTGACCCAGCACCTGAAGACCCACACGGGAGAATCTTCTTTCACGTGTGATGTCTGCCAAAAAACATTTTCAAGAAAATCGAATTTGGACAGACATAGCAAAACACATACCAATTATCGTATTTTCCAATGTGACATTTGCGAAAAGACTTTCACGAGGGAAGACAATTTAAACGCACATAGAAAAATTCACTTACAGATGAAGACCTATCCCTGTACCCTTTGCGAGGTTACTTTCACTAGAAAGGGCGATTTGTCCCAACATGTACGTACAATGCATAAGACTCCTCCCCCTGTTAGCATGAAGCGCAAGCATGACGATGTGGGTTCCGCTTCTAGGAAGCGCGTAAAGCGCACCAATAAGGCTTTGGGGGTGTTCTTAACACAGACGTTGGAACCCTCCGAAGAAAACTCACAAGATCTGCTTCTTAGTTTAGAAGAACTGCGGCCCCACATTGAAAATCTTCTCCTGGCAGAATTACAAACTCGCCAAATTAAATGGTATGTTATTCTAAATGTCAGGATGTCTCGCCTAAATTCTGATGGGGAGGAGGAGTTCGCAACACCTCATTTTCGCACAAACTGCGTCACCACCCTTCAAGACTATACTGTTGAGGAGCATGTTAGGAAAGGAAGTGATAAAGTTGTACAATCTGTAGAGAAATTTCATCAGCTTGGATCTGGATGGACGGAAGGGTCGATACGTTCCAATGTACATTTCTAAATTGAGCACCCGATCCAAGCTGATGAAATTTCTCTACAGATTGACTAATGATGACATTTCCTTAAAATGAAAGCCATATGTTAGAACATTTTACAAAACTATATTCAAAATAAAGTATCCTGAATTTTAAAAAAATTTATTTATTTTCTTAATGTCAGAAATATCTTTAACTCACTTTTGAAATGACTCGATTAAAATGTTGAGGAAATTCACTTGCCATTGTAATAAGTATCGTAATTAGGAGAAGCTGAAAAACACGTCTTTCTAAACACGAATCTCGAGCAAAAGTGGGTTCTACCCACTGCGCAATGGTACTTAAAAGATCACGCGATATCACGTGATATTCGAAACAACACCTGATTGGTTAAAAAACGTCACGTGACACAGCACGAAACGCCACCTGATTGGTTAAAAAGTGTCACGTGACATACCACGAACCGTGACCTGATTCGCTAAAGAAATGGCGCCTGATGCGATAAGGACGTCACGTGATTGGATAAAACATATCACGTGATTTATTGCATCATCTGATTTACAGATAAGACATAACAGGCACAGATAAGAGCTCATTCGCTCTACAATTGTTCTAGTAGAAGGTTGCTATTCCTTATTTCTTAAAATGTCTGTGTTGTTTAAACGTGAAAAGCTGCATATTGAATATGTTCGCGAATTTTATTCTGTGAATGTAGCCGATGCAATTTTACAAGAATTAAAATGTCTACCCTTTCAACAATCTGAAGTCATCGTGCAGGGCCGCATGTACCAGCCTAATCGAAAAGTATATGCATTTGGAGATGCCGGACTATCCTACGAATTTTCTGGAAGTAGTGTTCCCGCCGTGGAATGGACACCTCTGTTAACGGACATTAAAGCTCGAGTGGAGGAACAAACTGGATTTAACTACAATTTTGTGCTTCTAAACCACTATCCTGATGGACATTCTAAAATAGGACAACACAAGGATAATGAAAGTTCCTTGTGCTCCAAAACACCCATAGCAGCTCTCAGCTTCGGGGCTACGAGATCCATCATTTTCGAAAGAAAAGGACAATCTCCTCTAACTCTCCCATTGCAACATGGTTCGTTGTATGTAATGCATGCACCGACCAATAAATTCTATTCTCATGGAATTTCAGCAGAACCCGAAGTTATTGAATCTAGAATAAGTCTCACATTTAGACAAATTATGCCTAAAAAGACCACTTTGAAACGCAAGTGTCAATTTCCTATGTATGAACCGCCTGCTCCGCTTTCGCCTATACCGGAAATCGATTGGAACTATATGCATACTCCATCTATAAATTCTACAGAACCCCAGTGTGACATCATATCATCAGCCCTCAACTATGCTACAACTCACACCGAATCGGTTTCGACCGAGTCATCTTCATCAGAAAAGTTCCGCTCCAATTTGGGAGGCGATCTGCATGTTACAGTGCAACATTTTCGTGGAAATGTTAAAGTGCACCTTCGTGTTTACAAAACAAATACTTCTAATGTTCTCGTGCCTACCACCAATGGCGTGACACTCACACCTGCTGCTTGGAGTGCATTTTTAAAAAAAATATCAAACATCAATATGGATCATGAAAATGCATCTTTTGTAATCCATAACGAATTGCTAGTATGTGTATACCAACGCAATCTATATTTACAACAATTACCACCCTGTGTTAGTACACTTCAATTCAAAAAGCAGGTGATTACATTAAGCGAAGAGCATTTTTGTATGCTTAAAAATATTGCTCAGAGTGTAACCGAATGTGTGCTGCATGAATTACTTTTAAAAATATTACCCGATTCTATCATGAAGCAACGAAAGTGCGTCGAAGCAATTCCTACATGCCATCCAGAACAAATACAAATATTTTTAATGCAGAGTATATTTAAAAATTTATGTGCTGAGCTATATAAAGTGTATCAAGGCGATATATGCACAAATCATGGGTGTACCGATTTAAAACATAAGTGTTGCATTCTACCCTGTCATATGCAATTTGTGAATTATCAACTGCTCGATCATGAACTACTCCTGATAACCACTCAAGAAATTGCACGAGAGTTTTGTGAAACAAATCAGAACAATATTTCATTACTCATACCACAATATTTTGAACAATTTACTGTAAAGAAGTATTTTTCTGCTATGAATGACCATTTCCATATGTAAGTTACTTCAATCTTATTATTATGTTTTGTAAAAGTGTATGTAAAGTTATATCTTATTAAATATTATTTTTCTCTAAACATGATTTTATTATTTTATTTTTATATTTTGTGCTTTCCGTTTTAAAATAAATTTCAAAATCAAATTCATTTAAAAAATATCAAATCATCAAATAAATAAAATAAAAGCACCAGGTTAAAATGTTAAGTTTAATTTCTAAACTAATATAAGACAAATTAGAGTTTCGAGAAACTTTACCTATGTATACTCTTAACAAATTGTTTTAAAAAATATATATGCACTCAACGATGAGTCCATTTCGATAGAGTCCGTGTGTTATAAATTCATAAGTTTTATTACTTTAAAAAAATAAATGTCTAAAACCAAAAACGTATATAGACCATTATTCATATAGAAACGACACTCACCCTAGTACTAACACATATGTGATTCATTCAAAATAAAATCAGCGGTGGAACTATTCCGATAAAGTCCAAAACTGCTCCGTGTGGTATACATTCTTAAACTTTATTTACTTCTAAACTCATGTGAGAAATATGCACTATAATGCAAAAAGAAAAACTCAACTGCTGTCTAATCTCATATACAAAAAAAAAAAAGAAGTATTAGACTACGATGATTTTTCCGTTTAAGTTTTATTTCTGAACACGATAAATTAAAGTTTAAATAAAGCCTAGTTAATAAATTTAAACTCGCGATTTTATGCTATATTAGAAATATTACATTTTAATTATTTAAATATAATTTTTTTAATATAAATCTATTTCTACAACTCCTCATAAACATTAAAAAAAAAATAATGTGAAAAATATGCATCATTTAAAAGAAGATAAAGTAATAGACTAACCTGATTTGCGATCGTTTCATGGTTTGTAAGGGTCTCGTTAGATTCGGCACTACAGATGAGTTGGAATTCTTCTTCAGATAATCCAAAATTGAGCTGGGAATATACAAAATGCATTTTTTTTTAAATATAGAATCAAACGATATGCATAAACTTACAATCACACAATAAGTACGAAATAAATTTAAAAAAATATACATACCTTGTATATATTGGATAGAGACATTGTAGCGTTGGGAATGAATTTGCTATAATAGAACTTGAAGGAAGAACTTATAGAAAGTCTGAAAATCTAAGTAAAAACTAGATAAAAATGTCTAGTCGTAGTGTCGTACAAGACAGAGCACCAGGCGCGAAGCGCCTTTAATCTCCAATTTCAATATGTGGTTCTTATCGTCAAACTGTGACATTAATTCAGTGACCCTAATTGGAGGTTCGAGGTTTTTATTTACTACTTTATTATTTGTCCGAGCTCCTAGTGTGGCAGTTTGTTGCACATTTAGAGTTTAAGCAGTTTGGGAGGTTGATGCAGATCTAAGGGTTACCTAGCGTTTTGGCAGTTTAGAGTTTAGAATATTTTTTTTTTTTTTTTTTTTTTAATAAAATAATAGTCGCGAGTTTTATTTAAAAATCAGATGTTTGAGGTGGGATCTTTTAATTCCGATTATCGATGTTTAGAACAGCGCGGGGTCTCTTACGAGATTTGGCCTTGCGATGATCATAGTCATGCAGATTGAATAACAGTTCGTTTGGAACGGATGGCAAATTTCTGTAAAATTTAAGCGCTAGCTTTTTAATTTGGGCTCTAACAGTTTTTATTTTGAAGTCATTCCTAATTACCGAGTTTCTTAAGTACCTGGGAGCTTTCCTGATAATCCGTAGGATTTTGTTTTGTTTTGTCTCTAGGAGGTCTATTGTAGTTTTACAGGCATATCCCCATACGGGTGCTGCATACAGCATTCCCGGGCGGATGACCGATTTATAAATTAGGAGTTTATTTTGATAACTTAGATTTCCGTTTCCTATCATTGGGTATAAGGCTCCTGTGGCCATATACGCTTTTTTGATTAAGTTCGTTACGTGCTGTTTCCAGGTTAGGTGGGAATCTATCGTTACACCTAGGTATTTAGTAGATTTTTCCGCTTTTAGGGCATGGTTGTTTATGTGCAGAGGCGGCGGAGGTTTACGTTTTCTAGAGAAATAAATCCAATGACATTTATTGGGGTTTAATTTTATTCGCCACTTTTCCAGCCAAGTTTGGAGCATGTCTAAGTGTTGTTGTAGCTGTCTGTGCATTACTGAGACATAAGGGTATTTTGCAAGTATCGCACTATCGTCTGCATAGAGTGCCAGCTCTGTGTTTGGAGTCCTGGGGATGTCATTCAGGTATATGTTAAAGAGTGTCGGGCCCAGGATAGAACCTTGCGGTACACTACTTTTAATGAGCTTGGGTGTTGATAAGTTACCTCCTACTCTGACTTGAAAGTGTCTGTTATTTAAGTATGAGATTAAAAGTTTGACAAGAGCGTCAGGGACTTTTAAAGTGATCAATTTGTATGCTAATCCACAGTGCCACACTTTATCAAAGGCTTTTTGTATGTCCAGAAAAATCGCAGCTGTGGGTGTCTCACTATTAAGTCCAGAAGATATGTACTCTACCACTCTCAGCAATTGATGAGTGGTGGAGTGCTTTGGCCGAAATCCAAACTGCTCCGGAATGAGGATGTCATTCTCACTAAGGTGCGTGTTCAGTCTCTTAAGAATTATTTTCTCAGTAATTTTACTAAGTGTCGGTAGCAAGCTGATTGGTCTGTAGTTGGCTGGAATTGTGGCATCCTCACCTGGCTTGGGGATTGTTATGATTATCGCTTCCTTCCATTCTTTGGGAAAGTAGTTTAGTTTTAATATTTTATTTATTAAGATAGTCAAGTAACATATTACGTTTAGGGGTAGGTTTTTAACCGCAATATTTCTTATTTTGTCGTGCCCTGGGCTTTTGCGATTTTTGATAATTTCTAATATCTCCTGCGGGGTGGCTGGGTTAATCTCAGCCGTTACCGGGGAATTCCTGAAGTTATTTAAAGTTTGGCTAACCATTCTTAGGGTATCCTGACACATTAGATCGTGGTTTGGTTGGAATTGTTTTTCATAATGGCTTGCGAGCGCCTCGGCTTTTTCCTCGTCTGAGTACGCGATTTTAGCGCCATCCATTAGTGGCGGAAGCTTAATTTGAGGTTTCCTGAGTCTTTTTGCGAATTGCCAGAGCGATACATCTTCTGGGCTAAGGGATTCGATTAATTCTTTATACTGTTGCTGCTTTTCTGCGACAATTTTCCCCCTGACTTTGCTCGTGAGTCTGTTAAGCTCCCTTTTAAGGGCGGGATCTCTGTTAGCCTGCCATGTCTTACGCATTCTATTCCTTTGCCTGACTAATTGTTTGACATGGTGGGAAAGTGTGGGTAATTTTGGAGACTCACGATGTGTTGTGGCAGAGGCAATTGCTCTCTTGATTTCTGTTGTGAGTGTGTGCGTGGCAGAGTCAATATCCGCCGTGCTCATAATGTTAGGTACTGCTAAATGCGGCTCGAAGAGTGCTCTTTTGAATACTTCCCAGTTGACCCTCTCTTGTCCCAGAGAGGCTGGAAGAGGTGTGTTCAGGTCAAATGTCACCAGTACCGGTAGATAATCCGAGTCGAATTCATCCAGGGTACTAATAGTGTGAGCGTAGTCTATGTTTCGCGTTAGGACAAAGTCTATGAATGTGCCGCTGGCGCCTGAGAAGCAGGTTGGTGTCGACGGAACAATAATGTTAGTATTTGTGGTGTTCAGCACTCTATGTATCTGTGTACCGCGTGCATTGGCTCTCCTACAACCCCACGCTCGGTGATGTGCGTTGAAGTCACCTGCGAGTATCGTGTTGGGATATCGCGAGAAAAGCAGTTCCAGCTGCGCAGCTGCGTCTACTCTACTCATATTTTTGACATATGTTGAGGTTAGGATAAACGGGCTAGTATTATGAATTTTAATTTTTATGCTAGTATTTTCTATACTTTGAAGATTTATGCTTTTTAGTTCCTCGTGGGGAATATTTCTTTTAATGTATATTGCTGTTCCTCCATGGGGCGTTCTAGCATTAGTATTTGAGCTAAGATTATGATAACCTGAGTAGTTGGCTATGTTTAGTTTTTTACTTTCTCTAACTCTAGTTTCCTGAATTAGTAAGGCGTCTACGTCATTTTCATTTACATAGTTCCTAAGTTCATTTATTCTTGGAGATATGCCGTTCGCATTCCAAAATATTATTTTTATTGACTCCTTTTGGGACCTAGCCATGACGGGTTTGATTCTCACTGTTACTTTTAAAGTCCGCGATTATTTTAAGGGCCTCAAAGACCATTACCATTGGATCGCTCTTTTTTTGTACCAACTCTGCGAACTGCATCAACAGACGTTTTATGTCGTCTAGATTAAACATGCTGATAAACCCTCTGATGAGGTTGAGGATATCCTCCATCTTTTCAGCATCAGATTTATCAGCCTGTTCAGTCTCCGCTTCCATTTCCTCAGCCTCAACCGCGGTTTGCACTTTTTTTGCGAGTGTCCTTTTGGAACTCGATAGTTTTTTGTTTTTTTTCACCCGTTTTAGCTAACGGCTGGGTTTGCGCGAGCTCTTCTCCCTCCCTGACTCGTTTAGTTTCTTTCCATTCCTTAACTTTGCTATCCAGTCTATCCTTTGCCTCTTTTGCCTGTCTGGCTTTTTCTGCCTCCGATCTTCTTTTAATTTTAGCTGTAGCTGCTCTAACTTCCTCCAGAGTCAATTCTCTGGAGGTCGAAGGTTTGGGGGCCTGCTCTTGCACCGATCTGGTAGGTGCTGAAGTTTCGTGCCTGTTTATCTGTGGCACTAAGTGCGAGGAGCCCTGAGGGGGTGCCTGGGGGTTTGGTCCGAGGGCCTTTTGCCTCCAAGGGGGTATCTGATTTTTTGGGGGTGGGGGGGGCATACCCCGGTGCCTTTCCCTTGTTCCAGGGGTTCTTCGGGCATTGCCTGAAGTTCGCCGGGTGGTCTCCATTGCAGTTAGCACACGTCGCCTTCTCTGTCCTGGGTCTCTGGCAGTCTCGTGTGAAGTGTCCTTCACCACACTTCAGGCACTTTGGCGGCATACTGCAGTTCTCTGATGAGTGGTTGAATTGCTGGCACCGGTAGCAAATTTTAAAGCCCCTAGCTCTGAAGGCCTGTACCTTCACAGCCAAGTACCCTAATCTTGTGAGTCTGTAGATCCTCTGCCAGTCATCGGTAGGCCTAAGGCTGACTAAAAAGATCGGCAGGGGTAATCTCGTTTTGGTGTTTCTCAATTGAGAAACCCGGACTACATCTAATCCATTGGATGTTAGAGTCAATTTTATCTCCTCAATGTCATAGCTAGTTGGTAGCCCCTTCAAGACTACCTTTTTCGTCCTTTCAGTTTTGAGGTTTAAACTATGGAAGGGGATTTTCTCGCTAGACAAATGGCGCTGAACAACCCTATAGGAGTCAGCGTCATTGGGTATCAGTTTGAGCATATCTCCTGTCAATTTTCCAGATACTTCATTTCCTGTAATTTCATTTAGCTTTTTAAGGAGAGCCTGGTAGTTATCTCTAAACTTTATGAAGAAACACTCTGCTTTTGGTTCTTTTTTTTCTACATTCATAACATTATCTCTTCCACTATTTTCAACAGCTTTAGGTTTAGGTGCACTTTTAAATTGCACAGGTTGTGCAGCAATTTCAGCATAAGTCCTAGTTCTAACATTTTCATTTTCATTTACAACACTATCACTAGATTTTAAGTTTCCATCCTGGTTTTTAGTAGGCGTTCCCTTAGTGGGAGACTCCTCTATCCTAGGCCTTTTACATGGATTTACAACCGTTTCAGTTTTGTCAGAAGGTTTAATTTCATTAATTAATCCTATTTCTAGCAGTTTAGCTTTAACTTGAACATTATTAACACATACATTACTTTCCTCAAGTGATTTAAAGATTACGTACATTTCACTATCCTTAAATTTAGTCATGTCACGTTAAGACAGAAAAGAATACACAAAATTGAACGAACCTATAATCCGGGAGACTTGGTCCTGTTCCTGTTCGATGAGTCCATTCTTGAGCATATCCCTGATATGCAGAGTCAGCGTGTAGATAACCAGTCCTAAGAAGTTGACGACTTGCATCACATCAGTTGGCCACGTGAAGCACGATCCATCCTGCGGCAGAGAGTCACTGTACAAGTTCATGGCATCCTTGAGAGGCCGAGCACATTCTCCATCAAGCTCACTAGCAGTAATCCTCGTAAGCTCCAGATGATCCTTGTCCAAATCCATATCTTCAGTTGAGAGTAATCCAAAAAGTCACTACCACGTGTAAGGCACACGTGGTGAATCCAAGTCTGAAAATCTAAGTAAAAACTAGATAAAAATGTTCAGTCTCACACGCATTTTATACCCTTTTTCTTATCTAATCCCTCTCCCCCCTCCCCTCTTCTCAGTTCAACCAATTGCAAGGCACAATCATCCAGTCAGTATATGGTGCTTCACTATCTCGTGTGATAGTGAGAGATAGTAGATTGCGGTTTCAATGTCAAGGGCTGAATGAGTGTATATCTAAAAAATCTGGAATCTTCTAATGAGAACTTTTAAAACAATTTGCTTTAAAATGGATATTTTCTCTTAAATTGGACTTTTAAAATAAGTCAGTATGTTATTAAAAATACTTTAGGTAATCCATTCTTTGGAGGAGGTTTTTGGAAAAAAAAAATTTAATGCGAATTTAAATTAATTAAAATAGTTAAAATTCGTTAAACTCATTATTAACTTAGGATAATTAAACTCATTCATCGGAACATTTCAGTCAATTTTCATAGCTAAAAAAAACAGTCGATACGGATTCAGCAGGTTCTGATACTTGTCATAAAAAAAAATCGCGTGGTACATACAATCATTCTGAAAAAGGGTCGAGTCATATTCAGTCAGTAGTATAACCTAGAATTCAAATCACACATGGTATGTGAAAATAGATATTCAGTGTGATTTAAAACAGTTAAAGTTTCGCGTTTCTTAGCGTTTTTATGAATATCATTAAAAAAAATCGCGTAGCACGCACAATCATTCTGAAAAGTGTCGAGTCATGTTCAGTCAGTAGTATAACCTAGCATTAAAATCTTGCAGGGTTTTAAAACATAAATGTTGGCTGGTATACGCGCACACACACCTCTTCTAAAAGGGTCAAATCCCGTCCCCGAGTTGTGGTAACATCAAACATGCGATATGCTAGTTCGCAATGGAGTGCTAGATTTTTGCCCCATTCCTTCATTCAAAAATACACCAAAAATCATTTTATTAAAATTAATAAAATTCAATAACACACATCCCGTCTTTAAAACTCTGATGAACGGCCAACGTAAAAAAAATTATCTTCGTTCATTAAAACATGTATGAGCGTGAAGCTAAAAATATTAAGTCATCGTTCGACTATCGAATTAAAAGAACACAAAAACCTCACTCGAAATTAATTCTATTAAAATTCGTCGCATGTATTTCATTCAAGTGCCAATAGATGGAACCATCACCGCCGTCTAAACTTTCGTAAATGTCTTCAAGTACTTTCCAAACCATTCCATAAAAAAAATTATTACCCACGTTCCAATCATTAAAAAAATACTCTTATTAAAACTCAATTATGACTATATTCCATTTTTTTTTTCATAATATATTTTATCCATTAAAAAAAATTAATTAAAATCTTAATTCATTCGCACCATCTCTTCGTAGAAATTCAGAAAATATTCTAAGTACCCAGCTTCTTTCGCAGGGAAGATATCATTCATTATTTCATTCAAGTGCCAATAGAGGGCGCCATCACCGCCGTCTAAAATTTCGTAAATGTCTTCAAACACTTTCCAAAACATTTCATAAAAACAATAATTACCCAATCATTAAAAAAAATAATCCTCCTATTAAAATTCAATTATGAGCATATTCCATTTTTTTTTTCATAATACATTTTATTCATTTATTAAAAATGAATTAAAATCTTAATTCATTCGCACCATCCCTTCGTAGAAATTCAGAAAATATTCTAAGTACCCAACTCCTTTCGCAGGAAAGATATCATTCATTCACCAACTACCAACAAGTCTCAAACTGTCTACTGGTTAAAGCACTGTCCTACAGTGCAAGGGGTCCCGAGTTCGAATCCAGCTCAGTCCAGAAGCAATTCTTTCCTTTTAGCCAACACAGTTCTCCAACCTGTCCATAGAGGGCGCCACCAAAATTTCCAAGATGGCCGCCAAGTTCTTCTTCAACCACACTGTCTGTGTCAGTACATGACGTCATCCGATAATCTTATCAAGTGAGTCATCCGATAAGATAAGCCGATGACGGCATCTGATAAGTTAAGCTTATCAGATAAGATAAGCCGATGACGTCATCAGATAAGATAACGTGACGTCATCCTCCGTGACGTCACTGCTGCTCTGCTGCTCCTGCGGGGCTTCAACTCTCATTTTACTTCTACTCATTTCTTTTGTTGAAATTTCATTCGCCGATCTTTTTACTACACAAAAAAATCCAATCTGGGCAACACATGACTTTCTTTATATAATGCAATGAATTTACTACATTTACAGTAAAACAAATAGATTTTTCTTATAGTAGATACTTTTTTTTTTCCAAAATATTGAATTTTCGACAATTAGTCGTCATTTTCATTGACTTAGCGCCATTTTTATCCATTTGGTGAGATTTTCGTAAATTTTGCAACATTTCAAAAAGTCGCCAAGTTGGTAACATTCCGCCAAATTTGTCGTCAAAATCTCGCCAAGCGTTATGGACGGAGAAATAAATTATTCTTATAGCAGATAAATGACTATTGGCGTTCAAATAAAAAATTAACACTCAAAGTATCTTTTCTCATGAATGGAACGAGCTAGATCCACGAGATTAATGCCACCCAATTTATCGCATACATATGAAAAGTGAACTTGTTTCTCAACAGTTTATATATATATTTTTTTAATTTATGGGATTTTTTGATAAATGTATTTGAAAAATGTGCAAAATCTCGAGAACGTGTCATGCTAACGTTCTAAAGTTTATTATAATCGTTTTCTAACGAAAAATTTCATAAGAAATGTCTATTTGCATCACTTTATTAAGGTTTTGATTTCTTGATGATTTTTTCAAAATTTCACTCAAAAATTTAGGAGGTTCTGAACATTCGATTGTGTTTTAAAACAGTAGGCTTCCAGTATTCACAGATTGTGATTTTTGTACCAAATTTCATTCGAATCGCTCCATTCGTTCATGAGATATCTTCTCCAAACACACACACACAAAGAGACCACCTCAAAATTGTTTGATTCTGCCAAGTTGGCGAGTCAGAGAAAATTCGAATCTTTATGGGTATCATGAACATTTTTCGATCGTAGCTTACACTTTTTTTTTAATTATTTGATAATAACGGAACATTCTGGCCTAATAGATGCTATTCAGTCATTGATTGCAAAATCAGTTTAAAAACAATTAACTCCACTCCTATTTCCATGGTGTTAAAAACGTGCAGATCTATGACAAACTAGGATTTGAATTGAGATTTCATTAAAACACTTATATTACATATATATTATATATTGGAAAGGAAAGTAAAAGTATGATGAAAATATATCCATTTCCTTTGTCGAAATTTCAATCGCCGATCTTTTTACAACAGAAAAAATCTGATGTGGGCAATACATGACTTTCCTTATATAATGCAATGAATTTACTACTTTTACAGTAAAAAAAATTTTTTTCTTATAGTAACTATATATTTTCAAAGATATTGAATTTTCGACAATTAATCGTCATTTTCATTGATTTAGCATCATTTTTATCCATTTGGTGAGATTTTCGTTAATTTGGTTAAATTTCAAAAACTCGCCAAGTTGGCGACATTCTGCCAAATTCGCCGCCAAAATCTCGCCAATCGTTTTGGACGGAGAAATAAGTTATTCTTATAGCAGATAAATGACTATTGGCGTTCAAATACAAAAGAAAAACTCAAAGAATCTGTTCTCATGAATGGAAAGAGCTAGATCCACGAGAATGATGTCACGCAATTTATCGCATTATATTACATATGAAAAGTGAACATGTTTCTTAAGAGTTAATATATTTTTTATTAATTTATGGGATTTTTTGATAAATGTATTTAAAAAATGTGCAATATCTCGGAACGGTTCATACCAGCGTTCTAAACTTTATGACGATCGTTTTCTATCGAAAAATTATATAAGAAATGTCTGTTTGCGTAACTTTATTAAAGGTTTTGATTTTTTAATGATATTTTCAAAATTTCACTCGAAAATTTAGGGGAGTTCTGAACATTCGGTTACGTTTAAACAAGATAGGCTTCCAGTATTCACAGATTGTGATTTTTGTACCAAATTTTATTTGAATCGCTCCATTCGTTCGTGAGATATCGTCTTCAAACACACACAGATATCACCTCAAAAATGTTTGATTCGTGATCAGGGATGCTTCAAATGTGCTCTCCTTTGAAAACTCGAATTCAAATTTTCGTTCCCGCCAAAACACTTTCCTTATACATTATGCAAATATGGAAAGTAAATAGAAAACTGAGCTAACAAAATATCTCATTAGCGGAGAAGAATTTTGATGACCTCGAGTCATCACTATTTTGGACCCATTTTTTTTATGACATAAATAAATAATTCAGTAATTTAAATTAGTGGATCCGCAGGTCACTAAAATATTCTAAAGGAGCATAATATTGTTAACAAAAATTTAATAAATAAATAAATAAATAAAACATTAAAAATGCTTTATTTATATATTTATTTATTTATTTATTTATTTATTAAACTTTTGCATTTTATTAAATTCATTAAATATCATTTTTAATGGATTTCCCAGGGTTTCTTTGAAAATAACAAAATTGTAAAAAGAAAAATAATAATTATATAATTAAATTTAAAAAGCCAATTATTTAAATAAATATTACTTAACTCTCCGTAATAAAATTTTCCTATTTTCTGATGAAAATAACTTTCCGTAGTTCCATTTCAGTGACATCAGAGGTTTAAACTGTTTTGTAATACACATGTTTTTATCTCTCCCGGCCGTCCAATCAGGTGCTCTTAGTCCTCTGGACGAGTCGGACGGTCTGGGTCTTCAACATGTTCTTATCTCATTTTCTTTTTATTAATTTGAGTGTTAATAACATCATTTCACATAGTGAAACTGACATCTTTTATTTCAATTTCTTGCAGCCCTCAACCAGTTTGAGGGTCTCCAGCTGAAGGACCACATAGGCCCAATGGATAACGCTGTTCTAACACAGCCGCCTTACTTATCTAAGGGTCGATGTGATCTTGACTCCCAATGCATCATAATTATCTGTATTTAAAATTTTACTCAGCTATAATGAACTTAAAATTGAACAAGAAAGATCAATCATGCATAAAGCATCAATTATGAAGCACTTTCCAACTTCAATGCAATTTTATACAAACATCTCTGAAATGCGATACAATCAGCGGTAATATTTTTAAAATTATCACAATACTACAATAATTTATTATATTTGAAAACTTCATCGAAAATATAACCTTTATTCAAATGACGTTATTGAAATATAAATTGTCTGACTCTCTATAAAAAGCAGTAAAATTTTCATTCATAAATATTTTTTCTATCCCTTTCATTCATCACAATATTACAATAATTTATTTTTCTCTAAAACTTAAAACCATGTAAAAAAACTTAAAAGTAATTTAACTCTGGGCTTAAAACTTCACCGAAAAAGTCTGCTATAAAATCGTCTGTTATCTATATAAAATCAATGACCGTTTCATTCATAACAACTATATTGCAGACTCCAGTGCTAAATAATTTTGCTTTAAAAAATTGCATCAATTCTTATACAACTCATCTTACAGATTGATGTGTTAATAATCTCCATAAGTGGAAAATAAGCTTCGTTGTGGAAATAATCAAAGTTTGATGATCATTTAATCTGAAATATATTGCAATTGCGTTGTTTCAGAACAATGATGCACAGAAATTAAGCAATTATTAATTTTAATTATATCAGTTCCTGTCTTCGAATATGAGATAATAGGGGATTATTGATATTTTCAATTTCTGAAGTTATTTTCTGTAATTACTTGTTTTATTTTAGCAAAATTTTTTCAAACAGTTATATTATATTTATCTTACTGCTGAAACAGTTTGAAATTCGTAAGGGCTTATCTGCTAATACATTTTTTACAATTTCGGTTTTGCATATATCATCATATTTCATATATTTTGTAAATATGTTTACAAACTAAACAACGATGTTTCATTTTTTACATGACTGAGAAAATAATTTTGAACAGCGGGAACATAAATTTTTATACAACTTTTTAAGGAAATTAAATATTTTAACAGAATGTTTGAAGAACAATGTCATTTAGAATACTATAGGAATTCTCACATATGTTTAAATAACGAGCAAGGCCGTTTTTTCTGCTAGTAGATGCATAAAGAAAATTGACCCAACGGTTATTAGAGTATGTTAAAATACATGTTCTAACAAACAGAGGATTAAAGATTTAAGTGAGGATGGGATGATATACAGCAGCAAGTCTTTTATGCCACGTTGATATTCTATCAGCTTGATTCTTATAGAATGTTCGCAGTTACTTACTGCGTAGAAAAACTTGTCTCAATGGAATTAATGTTTGTCAAAAAGTTTCGAAATTTATCATTCGCATAATATAATTATGCGTTAATGTCTTTATACTGCTGCGAAAATGTAATATTCTCTGACTGGCACCTTTTCTTTCGTCGTGTCTGGAAGACCACACAGTCCATGATGTGCGTATGATGTAAGCATGACGTGTGCCAAGGGTTGCCATAATTCTCCACAGTTTAACGAAGGAGTGCCAGAATATGCGGTTTATCGCCAATTTAGCGACATTTGGCGAGTTCCCGAATCTTTTAGAAACCTCGCGAAATAATTATTAGTCTAGACTAGGAAATACGGAGAGCTTAGCAGATGTTTCTATAGAGAGACTGTAAAAGGACTCATCACTCCGCTGGAGCTCAGATGACGAATTGGCAAGTTTCGAGCTACAGTGAACAGTGTCTTTTATCAATGTTATGATTATAGTAGAAACTGTTTTGTGAAAGTATTTTCGTCAGCATTTTGAGAATAACATCGCTTATTTTGTGAAATTAGTGGAACATTCAAGTGCTTTTTGATTGTATATTGTTCCTGTTTACTTTGTGCTTGTGAACAGAGATCGAGATAACGCCTCTATACCCGTATTTCACGCTATAAAATAAGTAAATACGCTTTTTAAATTAAGTAATGCATATTTTCATGTAACGATTTTGGAAAAAAATATATATATGTTTTAAGAATCTCAAATTAAACTTTTTAAAGCTCATTTCATAAAGTATATAAAGTATATTAATTGTGTTATCAGATGTACAATGTATTTTGTTTATTAACACAAATAAAGAGTTTAGTGCATTTCTTGTTTTATACAAAATACAAAAAATTTAATAAATACCTGGAAATTTGAGGGTAATTGTACATTTGTAAAAATTACTCCTCCGAAAAGCAAAATACGCCTTCAAATCAAGTCAGGGAGTATTTTCACTTTTCTGGAAAAATCCTAGATCGATCTCTGCTTGTGAATAAACATGTTTAGTTATCCTGAAATTCTGACTCATTCTTGTATCCGGAGTGCACATTCGTGATCCCAGAGGATAAGATCGTTACAACACCCTACTTAAAAAAATATGCCACAAAAAATAGGTGCAAATCCGATTTTATATTAATTTTTTTAAAGAAATTATCACATGCCCTATTCACAACAGAATCAAAGTTCTAACACATCCTAGGCTGTTACCCGCCCACTCATTCATAGGTGCACTCACATTTACTCAAACTCTACGAATAATTTTTGGGAAAATAAACTTCAAAAAGACAGAGAAACTGCTATTCTGACGAAGAAAATGGTTTTGTAGTCGTAAAGATATCTTTAATTGGAAATAATATGTGCGAGATCTTTGAATTCTGAGAATGTTCTTTGCACCGTTTAGCTATAGGGTCATAAGCTGGGAATACAAAATGGAATAAGGATCGAGTGTTTATTGTACCTCTAACTAGAGTGTGAGAAACATCTTTTTCGAAAGAGCAGCTGCAAATTAGAGAAGTACTCCACATATCGAAAAATATGATTTAGGAACAAATTTAAAGAGTGTTTTACTATGTTTAAAATATGAACTCATCATCACAAATGCATCCTCGAAACAGTTGGCTTACTTATTTATGATTAATTACGTTGTTTAAGTTTATACTCATTGATATTTGGTATAATTTTTCTGTTTATTTTAACTAACTGCACTCTATTCAGTACAGTGTTCTTGAAACCACTTTATATTACGTTGGGAATTCTAGGATTAAACGAAAAACTTTTATATATGAAACATATCGCTAAAATATTATCGGTATATATAAATAGTTGGCATAAATATTTTATTTTATATTTTTAACAATATCATGATTTGTGGAGTGATAACTGTTATCTATTTAGGGCTTAGTATATAAATGTCCAGGTGATTGCCTTTAATGATCCATGACCCTTTGGTCATAAATAAAGTAAAATGAAAATTTTAAAGTTGATATGGCAGAAATGTCGATACGAAATCCTCACCGAAAAGTTATAAAAAGTTTCGAAATTATCCCTGGTCACTCTTTTACTTGCTGATATAGGGATTCGGAATGAAATCATCTATATAAAACTTTGCACTCTCCGAACTTCACATATTTATTGGAAATAAGAAAATAAGCACTATTTCCTAAAGAGAAACACAATGAATGAAAAAATGGGCGTGGCTAAATATACTATTACTTCACGTTGGCACGTCTTTTTACAATTAAATTTTGTGGATATAGTATTTTTATTAATGATTTTCACTATAATTGAACATAAATGTCAGGATTTACAATTTGTTTAATTTCTGATAAGGCTGTATCGCCCCCAAAATATTCAAATCTCATTTAAATTGCTATATGCTTTTCTGTTCAGAAAGATAAGACAAAGTGACTCAAGGGAATCATAAAAGCTATTTTA
Source organism: Amaurobius ferox (assembly GCA_951213105.1). Lineage (NCBI taxonomy): Eukaryota > Metazoa > Arthropoda > Arachnida > Araneae > Amaurobiidae > Amaurobius > Amaurobius ferox. The sequence continues at coordinate 78,624,898 of OX578150.1, forward strand.
ATAATTATATGAAATTATGATGAGATAAAGGAAATGGGTCCCCGAATAATTGCAACTCCCTGAATTTGAAAGTTTTGTGTATGGTAAAAAACGGATTTAGATACATAGTCCATCAAATGACAGTGGTAAATAAAAATTATGATCGGAAAATAAACATATAGCAGTTAAAATTGGTATTTCACACCACAAAATCATAATTTGAAAATAGTTATTACGATCACTGCTGAATTGAAAATGATATCTTTTAACGGTCGAAATTTCAAGCTTCTTTTGATATTAATTTATTGTTTGCTTTTCTGGAAATCTGGATCGAGACTTTAAAATAAGCAGCGTCAGCAGCGTCAATAGCGGCAACCGTCCATTGAGATAGATGATCGGTCTTAACAAAACATTAAAAAAAGAACAAAATATTGAAGAAACAGTATGATGCTTAATATCTCATGCACCTGAATAATTTTGAGGAGATATGGTCAATAAAGCATAAAGGCACAGGAAAATATACATATATGGCACTGAAGATAAAGCGGAGGATCTGGGCAAAAGCAGGAAAGACATTCATATGGCATACTTTGGAAAATGATAATGTCATGTCTGTCATAGATCAGTTTCATGTATCAGGATGGGACATTTTCATAATGCCATATTATAACAAAACTTTGAATTAGTATTTTGTATATCCGTCTTCCCTGAGAAAAAAAGGACAAAAAAAGTGACAAAAAAATGGATGTCAGACATGCTGAAAGGCTTCTGCTACATACATGAACAGAGTCTTTGCTACTTAAATCAGCGCCCAATAAATGTTGATATCTCGAAGTCCAAGGCAGTCTTAGGAGATCTATCCTACACAGATAAAACTAAATACCCTGTCAGGAAGTGAGTATCTTTCAACTATGTTTTATATCTGTGTAAATGGGAGTGGATTAGCCAATAGGTAATCTAAGCGGTCACTTTAGGCACCATCAAAGTAGGGGTGCCAAATGTAAGGGCAGAATAAAGGTATCACATTTAAATATTTAAAAAAGAAAAAAACACATTTAAATTCACATATTTTCTTAATTATACAAATATGGTATATCTAAGTTAATATTATCGCATATTCAAAAAAATCTGTAGTGGGCAACACATGACTTTCCTTATATAATGCAATGAATTTACTACTTTTACAGTAAAAAAATTAGGTTTTTCTTATAGTAGATATATATTTTCTTGTAGTAGTTCTTTCCAAGATATTGAATTTTCGACAATTAGTCGTCATTTTCATTGATTTAGCATCATTTTAATCCATTTGGCGAGATTTTCGTTAATTTGACAACATTTCAAAAAGGCATTGTTAAGTTGACAACATTTCAAAAAGACATTGTTAAGTTGACAACATTTCCTACAAGTTGGCGACATTCCGCCAAATTTGTCGCTAAAATCTCGCCAAGCTTTACTGACGGAGAAATAAGTTATTCTTATAGCAGATAAATGACTAGTGACATTCAAATTATTCATTGACATTATATTGACATTCAAATACAATAGTATTACTCGAAGTATTTTTTCTCATGAATGGAACGTGCTAGATCCACGAAAATGATGTCACCCAATTTATCGCATGGTATTACATATGAAAAGTGAACATGTTTCTCAATAGGAATTATATTTTTTTAATTTTATATGACTTTTTGATAATTCTTTTTAAAAATGTGCAATATCTCAAGAACGGTTCGTGTTAGCGCTTTAAAATTCATGTTAATCGTTTTCTAATGAAAAATTACATAAGAAATGTCTATTTGCGTAACTTTATTTACGGTTTTGATTTTTTGAGGATTTTTTCAAAATTTCACTCGAAAATTTAGGGGAGTTATGAACATTCGATTACGTTTAGAAACAATAAGCTTCCAGTGTTTACGGATTGTGATTTTTGTACCAAATTTCGCTCGAATCGGTCCATTCGTTCGTCAGTTATCGTCTCCACACACACATACTTCACACACACACACACATACTTTCACACACACACAGACATCACTTCAAAAATGTTTGATTCGTGATCATTCGTGAAAAATTACATAAGAAATGTCTATTTGCGTAACTTTATTAACGGTTTTGATTTTTTGACGATTTTTTCAAAATTTCACTCGAAAATTTAGGGGAGTTATGAACATTCGATTACGTTTAGAAACAATAAGCTCCCAGTGTTTACGGATTGTGATTTTTGTACCAAATTTCGTTCGAATCGGTCCATTCGTTCGTCAGTTATCGTCTCCACACACACATACTTTCACATACACACACATACTTTCACACACACACACACATACTTTCACACACACACACATACTTTCACACACACACATACGCACATACTTTCACACACACACACACAGACATCACTTCAAAAATGTTTGATTCGTGATCAGGGATGCTTGAAACGTGCTCTCCTGTCGAAAACTCGAATTCAAATTTTCGACCCCGTCACAATACTTTCCTTATACATTATGTATATAATGAAAGTAATAATCGTTTGCAACAACGGTCTTGCTGAGATTTTCCACACTTCCGTATATTTAGTTGGACATCCTCTTTAATTTTTTAAATTTTAGACATAAATGGTTCGTTACCACAAAGACATAACTGCCCAAAGTATTCTAAAATATAAAACGATTCTGTAGTAAATGACTTAATTGCGTTTCTTTTAGCTATTATAAAGTACAAATGTAGTCATTAAGACATGTAAATAACTTGTTGAAATTCAGCCAATATTTTCCTTCAATTGAAAAAAATCGGGAGTGTGTTTGGACACCTTATTTTCCAGTGCTTATAGCCTAAAGGGTCTCGCAGTAGTCAGTTAGCCCTGTTTGTCACCAGTGCCTTAATTTGCTTATTGGAGTATTTGGGAACCAAACTACAAACTGTGTTTCGGTAGCATGGTTTATTTCTGTAGAACATAATTTTACCGTGTTCAGTTTTTTCCTTCATACGTATAGCAGAATGAATTCGATTTTTCCCGGGATTTTTAAACACCAAGTGATTTAACGGAAGTTAACGTGAGCTCAAAACGAACATTTTTATGTAGATGTCTGTGTGTATATTGTTGGTCTTCACGTTTCACAAATTTTTGAATTTGAAAGACCTGAATAATTGAACTCCAAACATATGCCTATTTAACCTGGAGGGTGGCTGGCACTACTGCTCTTTAACGGAGAGTATAAGTACTTCAGATGTGACACTATTCCAGTATTTGATTATAATCTCAAATCGTTAGCCATGTCTCATCCAAAAACAATATTTCAAATATTTCCGTTTTGAATATGTCTGTGGCTATGTCACAATGTCTGACGCATGATAGTGAAAAAATGCACTTGAAACTTTACATTTAAAGGAAAAATAAAAAAAAGTAATTATTTTCCTAATTTAATCAATCCATTCGAATACCGTTTAAATAAAACGGCTGAACCGAACGGCTGAACCGAATTTGATGAAATTTGGTGGGTAGTCTTGAAATAGCCCCATTTAAAATTTAGTTCATATTTCGAGTTTTTATCACCAGGGGTTGTCGCGATATTAATAAAAATGAAACTTTCGTTTGTGTCATCATCACGGGAGAACAGATGCACCAAATTTAATGCAATTTTGTAGATAGCTTTGAAATAGCCTCCCATAAATTTATTCAAAGTTTCGAGTTTCTAGGGCCAAGGATTGTCGAGATATTAATGGAAAACGACACTTTTTCCTAGGAGTTCTACTCTCTAACTCCATGATTCCCAACGAAAAAGGTAGGAAATCGTTGGTTTAAAACGTGAAAGTCTATTAAATCTCTGAGTTTTGTAAGAGTTTATTGAACGTATTAGTCACCTTTGAAAATCGCAGGTTTGAAATATGAATTTAAATGAAAACTCTATCACCATGGTTTATTTTTCACAGGCTTACTCAACAAATTTTATTAATTTGAATCTATATATATAAAGAGGAAAATTATGTATGTATGTATGATCCAAAATCACGGGAGAACGGCTGAACCAAAAGAGTTTTGCATCGTAAATCCCGGGCATCGCTGCTAGTATTTTATAAATGGTAAAAATTTTATAGTTATTGTTGAATCATTATAGTCACTAATTGTAGTGCCTCAGTTTAAAAGCGAACTACAGAAAAATGTATAGAAAATGTTATAATTTATCTAACCTTGAGGATTTTAAGAATCTTAAGAAATGTGTATAAAGGATGATTAAAAGTTTTTACAATATATTCATTACTGATATTAATAATATTTTAAAACACTTCAATTTTCATAGTTTTTATTGAATCATTAGAGTCAGTGATTGGAATGCAGTAATTTGAAAGCGAACAACAGAAGTTGCCTATTGACATTTCAGTAGATTTGAACACAGATAAGTGAGAGAATTTAGACCATGTTATCAGTGATGTAGTTTTTGAAAGATATGAAGAGGAAATCACATGTAAGTTTGAAAATTCGAGCCATGATGTCAGTTATGTAATTTCTGAAAGCTGTGAGGAGGTATTTGAAAATCCTGTGGAACCTGAAACAATATTAACTCAAGGTAATTTTTTTCTTCACCTAACCTTTCGTACTTTTTAAATAAGAACTGAAAAATCTTCAGTTGACGAATTGACAAGGTACGAACTACAGTGAACTGTGACTTTTATCAATGTTTTGAGAATACAAGCAACTGTTTTGTGAAAGTATTTTTTTCGGTATTTCGAGAATAATATCGCTTATTTTGCGAATTTAGTGGAACATGTAAGTACTATTTGATTGTATATTGTTCCTGTTTACTTTGTGCTTGTGAACAGAGATCTAGATAACGCCTCTATACGCGTATTTCACGCCATAAAATAAGCAAATACACTTTATAAATTAAGTAATGCATATTTTTACGCAAACATTTTGTAACAAAAAAGAAAAAATATATATATTTTTAGAATAGCAAATTAAACATTTTAAAATTAATTTCATAAAGTTTATAAGGTAGTTTAATTGTGCTATAAGATATACAATGTATTTTGTTTATTAACAAAAATAAAGAGTATAGTGCATTTCTTTTTTTATAAAAAACACAATAAATTTAATAAATACCTGGAAATTTGAGAGTAAATGTACATTTGTTAAAAATTACTCCTCTGAAAAACAAAATACGCCTTCAAATCAAGTCAGGGAGTATTTTCACTCTTCTGGGAAAATGCTAGCTCGATCTCTGCTTGTGATCAAACATATTTAGTTATCCAGAAATTCTGACTCATTCTTTTAAACGGAATGCACTCTCGTGATTCCAGAGGATACGTTCGTAATAACACCTTATTTAAAAAAATATGCCACAAGAAATAGGTGCAAATCCGATTTTACATTAATTTTTTTTAAAGAAATTATCACATGTCCCATGCACAACTGAATCAAAATTCTAGCACATCCTAGGCTGTCACCTGCCCACTCATTCATAGTTGAATATACATTTACTCAAACTCTTCGAATAATTTTTGGAAAAATGAACTTCATAAAGACAGAGAAACTGCTACTCTGACGAAGAAAATGATTTGGTAGTCGTTAAGATATCTTTCATTGGAAATAATATGTGTGAGATCTTTGAATTCCTAGAATGTTCTTTGCCCAGTGTAGCTATAGGGTCATAAGCTAGGAATACAAAATGGAATAAGGATCGAAAGTTTATTGTACCTCTAACTGGAGTGTGAGAAACATATTTTTCGAAAGACCAGCTGCAAATTAAAGAAGTTCTCCACATATCGAAAAACATGATTTAGGTACAAATTTAAAGAGTGTTGTGCTAAGTTTAAAATATGAACTCATCATGACAAATGCATCCTCGAAACAGTTGGCTTATTTATCTATGATTAATTGCGTTGTTTAAGTTTATACTCATCGATATTAAGTATGATTTTTCTGTTTATTTTAACTGCACTCTATTCAATACAGTGTTTTTGAAACCATTTAAAATTCAAAAATTTCAATTTGCATTAAACGAAATGATTTAATATATATAACACATATCATTAAAATATCATCGGTAAAAATAAATAGTTGGCATAAATATTTAATTTTACATTTCTAGCAATATCATGATCTGTGGAGCGATAACAGTTATCTATTTAGGGCATAATATATGATTGTCCAGGTGATTGCCTTTAATGATCAATGACCCTTCGGTCATAAATAAAGTAAAATGAAAATTTTTCTTTATTTATGACCGAAGTTGATAGTTCAGAAATGTCGATACGAAATCCTCGCCGAAAAGTTTTAACAAGTTTCGAAATTATCCCTGGTCACTCTTTTACCTGCTGATATAGTGATTCGGGATGAAATCATCTAATTAAAACTTTGCACTCTCCGAACTTTACATATATATATATATATATACATACATATAAATACATATATATATATATATATATATATAGATATATATATATATATATATATATATATATATATATATATATATATATATATATATATATATATATATATATATATATATATTGGAAATAAGAAAATAAGCACTATTTCCAAAAGAGAACAATGAATGAAGAAATGGGCGTGGCGAAATATACTATTACTACACGTTGGCACGTCTTTATACAATTAAATTTTGTCGATATAGTATTTTAATTAATGATTTTCATTATAATTGCACATAATTGTCAGGATTTACAAGTTGTTTAACTTGTGATAGGGCTATATCGCCCCCAAAATATTCAAAACTCATTTAAATTGCTATATTCATTTCTGTTCCGAAAGATAAGATAAGACTAAAAGTGACGCAAGAGAATAATAAAAGCTATTATAATAATTATATGAAATTATGATGAGATAAAAGAAATGGGTCCCGAATAAATGCGACTCCCTAAATTTGCCTGTTTTGGGTATGGTAAAAAACGGATCTAGATACATAGTCCATCAAATGACAGTGGTAAATAAAAATTATGATCGGAAAATAAACATATAGCAGGTAATATTGGTATTTCACACCCCAAAATCATAATTTGAAAATAGTTATTACGATCACTGCTGAAGTGCAAATGAGATCTTTTAACGGGCGAAATTTTAAGCCTATCACTATTTTGAGAATAATATAGCTTATTTTGCGAAATTAGTGGAAAATTTAAGTGCTAGTTGATTGTATATTGTTCTTGTTTACTTTGTGTTTGTAAACAGAGATCGAGATAAAGCCTCTATACGCATATTTCACGCTATAAAATAAGCAAATACGCTTCATTAATTAAGTAATGCATATTTTTACGCAACGACTTTGTAACAAAAAAGAAAAAAATATATATTGTTTAGATTAGCAAATTAAACATTTTAAAACTAATAATGTATATAAGTTATATTAATTGTGCTATCAGATATACAATGTATTTTGTTTATTAACACGAATAAAGAGTATAGTGCATTTCTTTTTGTATATAAAACACAATAAATGTAATAAATTTCTGGAAATTTGAGGGTAATTGTACATTTTTTAAAAATTACTCCTCTCTAAAGCAAAATACGCCTTCAAATCAAGTCAGGGAGTATTTTCACTCTTCTGAAAAAATGCTAGCTCGATCTCTGATTGTGAATAAACATGTTTAGTTATACAGAAATTCTGACTCATTCTTGTATCCGGAGTGTACACTCGTGATCCCAGAGGATACGTTCGTAACAACACCCTACTTAGCCACCAAAAATAGCTGCAAATCCGATTTTACATTAATTTTTTTAAAGAAATTATCACATGTCCCATTCACAACTGAATCAAAATTCTAGCACATCCTAGGCTGTTACCTATCCACTCATTCATAGTTGAACACACATTTACTCAAACTCTTCGAATAATTTTTTGAAAAATGAACTTCATAAAGACAGAGAAACTGCTACTCTGACGAAGAAACTGGTTTGGTAGTCGTAAAGATATCTTTAATTGGAAATAATATGTGTTAGATCTTTGAATTCTGATAATGTTCTTTGCACCGTATTAAGCTATAGGGTCATAAGCTGGGAATACAAAATGGAATAAAGATCGAGTGTTTATTGTAACTCTAACTGGAGTGTGAGAAACATCATTTTCGAAATCAGCTACAAATTAGAGAAGTTCTCCACATATCGAAAATTATGATTTAGGTACAAATTTAAAGAGTGATGTGCTAAGTTTAAAATATGAACTCATCATGACAAATGCATCCTCGAAACAGTTAGCTTATTTATTTATGATTAATTGCGTTGTTTAAGTTTATACTCATTGACATTGGGTATGATTTTTCTGTTAATTTTAAATAGCTGCACTCTATTCAGAACAGTGTTCTTGTAACCATTTTAAATTCAAAATTTTCTGCTTATTTTAAGCGAAAAGATTTTATATGTAAAACATATCATTAAAATATTATCGGTATATATAAATAGTTGGCATAAATATTTAATTTTATATTTTTAACAATATCATGATCTGTGGAGCGATAACTGTTACCTATTTAGGGCTTAATATATGATGGTCCAGGTGATTGCCTTTAATGATCAATGACCCTTCCGTCATAAATAAAGTAAAATGAAAATTTCAAAGTTGATACATCAGAAATGTCGATACGAAATCCTCACCGAAAAGTTATAACAAGTTTCGAAATCATCCCTGGTCACTCTTTTACTTGCTGATATAGTGATTCGGAATGAAATCGTCTAATTAAAACTTTGCACTCTCCGAACTTAAATATTTATTGGAAATAAGAAAATAAGCACTATTTCCTAGAGAGAACAACAATGAATGAAAAAAATGGGCATGGCTAAATATACTATTACTACACGTTGGCACGCCTTTTTACAATTAAATTTTGTCGATATAGTATTTTTTATTAATGATTTTCACTATAAGTGAAGATAAATGTCAGGATTTACAATTTGTTTAATTTCTGATACGGCTGTATCGCCCTCAAAATATTCAAAACTCATTTAAATTGCTATATTCTTTTCTACTCAGAAAGATAAGATAAGACTAAAAGTGACGTAAGGGAGTAATAAAAGATATTTTAATAATTATATGAAATTATGATGAGATATGGGAAATGGGTAGCCGAAAAATTGAGACTCCATGAATTTGCCTGTTTTGTGTATGGTGAAAAACGGATCTAGATACATAGTCCATCAAATGACAGTGGTAAATAAAAATTATGATCGGAAATTAAACATATAGCAGTTAAAATTGGTATTTCACATCCCAAAATCATAATTTGAAACTAGTTATTACGATCACTGCTGAATGGAGATTTTAAAATAATTTAAAAAGCACAAATATTTCTCACTGCGCATGAGGATTCAACCCAGGTAGAAAACTATCCCAGGTCCAAACTATCCCCTATATAAACATCATCCCAGGTAGAAAACTATTTTCAAAAAATTTCTTAATAATTTATTCCATCTATTACGCCTTTCTACTTTTTTCGTCGCATGCCAGAAATTAAATGATTATGTAACAAAAATATAACTTTGCAAATTATATTTTATCTATTTTCAAATTATTCTTCACTTTATAGAATGTATATTTTAGTTTTAAAAGAAAAGTGCGTATTGCCTACCATAACACATAAAATGAGTCATCAATCATAAAAATCAGTTCAGTAGTAAGGGCTCTAGGGTCCGCCAACACTTAAGAATAAAAAGTCGGAACGACCATCGTAAAAAGTGCCATTTTAGAGGTATATGTTTTTCAGGTGTTACCGCACCAATTGCTTTTTATTTCTATTTTAGCTCTACTTTGAGACGGTTTTACAAAAGAAAGAGTATCAAGTATTCAGATTTCTTGGTGACTGAGTTACAGACTTCTGGCAATCGGAGTTTTTCAAGTATGCTATACACTTGTCAATTACGGATTCGAAACTTGGCGATATGAAACGTTGCTGGGTTCCTAAAATAGCATTTCAAATGGAAAAGATAACAAATGTGCAATTTTGGCCCCTAATAGATAAATTTGTAATATCTATTAGGGGCCCAAATTTAATGCACAATTGCACAAGATGTAGAGAAATTCAACCATAAGAAATCTTGTCACCACCTTTCTCAATTATTATTGTTCATCCTTCAAGCGTAAGGGTTAATCAGAAGGAGACAGTAATCTCAGTATAGACAGAGAAAATTCGGATCTTTATGGGTATCATGAACATTCCCCGATTCACAATAACGGAACATTCTGGCCTAATAGAAGCATTTGGGCATGCAAAGAACTCAAATCAGAAGCCGTCACATCAACACCCATCCCCATAGTCTTTGCTGTTACTGTTATTCAGTCATTGATTGCAATATCAGTCAAAAATCAATTAACTCCACTCCTATTTCCATTGTGTTAAAAACGTGCAGATCTGTGACAAACTTGGATTTGAATTTGATCTCATTAAAATACTTATATTACAAATAAATTATATATATCGGAAAGGAAAGTAAAAGTGCGGTGAAAATATATCATACTTCCTTTGTTGAAATATCAATCACTGATCTTTTTACAACAGAAAAAAATCTGATGTGGGCACCACATGACTGCCCTTAAATAATGCAATAAATTTACTACTTTTACATTAAAACAAATTGGTTTTTCTTATAGTAGATACTTATATTTTTTTCAAGATATTGAATTTTCGACAATTAGTCGTCATTTTCATTGATTTAGCGTCATTTTAAAACATTTGGCGAGATTTTCCTTAATTTGGCAACATTTCAAAAAGTCGCCAAGTTGGTGACATTCCGCCAAATTTGTCGCCGAAACCTCGCCAAGCCTTATGGGCGGAGAAACAAGTTATTCTTATAGCAGATAAATGACTATTGGCGTTCAAATACAAAAGTAACACTCAAAGTATCTTTTCTTATGAATAGAACAAGCTAGATCCACGAGAATAATGTCACCCAATGTATCGCATGATATTACATATAAAAAGTGAACATGTTTCTCAACAGTTTATATATATATTTGTTTAATTTATGGGATTTTTTGATAAATGTATTTGAAAAATGTGCAAAATCTCGAGAACGTTTCATGCTAGCGGTCTAAAGTTTATGATAATCCTTTTCTAACGAAAAATTTCATAAGAAATGTATATTTGCGTCACTTTATTGAGGTTTTGATTTTTTGATGATTTTTTAAAAATTTCACTCAAAAATTTAGCAGGTTCTGAACATTCGATTGTGTTTAAAAATAATAGGCTTCCAGCATTCACAGATTGGGATTTTTGTACCAAATTTCATTCGAATCGCTCCATTCGTTTATGAGATATCGTCTCCAAACACGCACACACACAGAGACATCCCCTCAAAATTGTTTGATTCTGCCAAGTTGGCGAGTCAGAGAAAATTCGAATTTTTATGGGTATCATGAACATTCTTTGATCGTAGCTTAAACATTTTTTTTTAAATATTTGATAATAACGGAACATTCTGGCCTAATAGAAGCATTTGGGCATGCAGAGAACTCAAACCAGAAACCGTCAGATCAACACCCATCCATAGTCTTTGGTGTTACTGCTATTCAGTCATTCATTGTTATATCAGTTTGAAAACAATTAACTCCAGTCCTAATTCCATGGTGTTAAAAAACGCGCAGATCTATGACAAACTAGGATTTGAATTTAGATTTCATTATAACACTTATATTACATATAAATTATATATCGGAAAGGAAAGTAAAAGTGTGATGAAAATATATCCATTTCCTTTGTCAAAATTTCAATCGCCGATCTTTTTACAACAGAAAAATCTGATGGGGCAACACATGACTTTCCGTATATAATGCGATGAATTTACTACTTTTACAGTAAAAAAAAAAAAATTTTCTTATAGTAGCTATATTTTTTCAAAGATATTCAATTTTCGACAATTAGTCGTCATTTTCATTGATTTAGCGTCATTTTTATTCATTTGGTGAGATTTTCGTTAATTAGGTTAAATTTCAAAAACTCGCCAAGTTGGCGACATTCTGCCAAATTCGTCGCCAAAATCTCGCCAAGCGTTATGGACGGAGAAATAAATTATTCTTATAGCAGATAAATGACTATTGGCGTTCAAATACAAAAGAAATACTCAAAGAATCTGTTCTCATGAATGGAAAGAGCTACATCCACGAGAATGATGTCACGCAATTTATCGCATTATATTACATATGAAAAGTGAACATGTTTCTTAACAGTTAATATATTTTTTATTAATTTGTGGGATTTTATGATAAATGTATTTAAAAAATGTGCAATATCTCGGAACGGTTCATACCAGCGTTCAAAAGTTTATGACGATCGTTTTCTAACGAAAAATTATATAAGAAATGTCTATTTGCGTAACTTTATTAAAGGTTTTGATTTTTTAATGATATTTTCAAAATTTCACTCGAACATTTAGGGGAGTTCTGAACATTTGGTTACGTTTAAACAGGATAGGCTTCCAGTATTCACAGATTGTGATTTTTGTACCAAATTTTATTTGATTCGCTCCATTTGTTCGTGAGATATCGTCTCCAAACAAACACAGATATCACCTCAAAAATATTTGATTCGTGATCAGGGATGCTTCAAATGTGTTCTCCTTTGAAAACTCGAATTCAAATTTTCGTTCCCGCCAAAACCCTTTACTTATACATTATGCAAATAAGGAAAGTAAATAGAAAAGTGAGCTAACAAAATATCTCATTAGCGGAGAAGAATTTTGATGACCTCGAGCCATCACTATTTTGGACCCATTTTCTTTATCACATTTCAGCAATTTAAATTAACATATTCACAGGTCACTAAAATATTCTAAAGAAGCATAATATTGTTAAAAAAAATTTAATAAATAAATAAATAAATAAAGCATTAAAAATGCTTTATTTAGATATTTATTTATTTATTTATTTATTAAATTTTTGCATTTTATTAAATTAATTAAAAATCACTTTTAATGGATTTCCCAGGGTTTCTTTGAAAATAACAAAATTGTAAAGAAAAAAATAATAATTATATAATTAAATTTAAAAAGCCAATTATTTAAAGAAATATTATTTAACTCTCCGTAATAAAATTTTCCTATTATCTGATGAAAATAACTTTCCGTAGTTCCATTTCAGTGATATCAGACGTTCAAACTGTTTTGTAATACACTTCTTATCTCATTTCTTTTTATTAATTTGAGTGTTAATACATCATTTCACATTGTGAAACTGACATCTTTTATTTAAATTTCTTGCAGCCCTCAAGCATTTTGGGGGTCTCCAGCTGAAGGACCACAAAGGCCCAATGGATAACGCTGTTCTAACACAGCCGCCTTATCTAAGGGTCGGTGTGATCTTGACTCCCAATGCATCGTAATTATCTGTATTTAAAATTTTACTCAGCTATAATGAACTTAAAATTGAACAAGAAGGATCAATCATGCATAAGGCACTAATTATGAAACACTTTCCAACTTCAATGCAATTTTATACAAACATCTCTAAAATGCGATACAATCAGCGGTAATATTTTTAAAATTATCACAATACTACAATAATTTATTATATTTGAAAACTTCATCGAAAATATGAACTTTATTCAAATGACGTTATTGAAATATAAATTGTCTGACTCTCTATAAAAAGCAGTAAAATTTTCATTCATAAATATTTTTTCTATCCCTTTCATTCATTACAATATTACAATAATTTATTTTTCTTTAAAACTTAAAACCATGTACAAAAGCTTAAAAGTAATTTAACTCTGTGCTTAAAACTTCACCGAAAAAGTCTGCTATAAAATCGTCTGTTCTCTATATAAAATCAATGACCGTTTCATTCATAACAACTATATTGCAGACTCCAATGCTAAATAATTTTGCTTTAAAAAAATGCATCAATTCTTATACAACTCATATTACAGCTTGATGTGTTAATAATCTCCATAAGTGGAAAATAAGCTTCGTTGTGGAAATAATCAAAGTTTGATGATCATTTACTCTCAATTATATTGTAATTGCGTTGTTTCAGAACAATGATGCACAGAAATTAAGCAAAAAATAAAGCGGTTTTAGGGCGGACACAGCACCAAATATAAATTAAAAGAACTTTAAAAACCGCGATTTTGACACAAGATGAACGCAATATTTTATTTTGAAGTTGGTCACGTGATCTCTTCATCCCGGTCGTCCAATTTGTTGCTCTAAGTCCTTTGGACGAGCCGGACGGCCTGGGGCTTTCACGTGATCTCTTCATATAATGGCCACGTGATCTCTTCATATAATGGCCACGTGATCTCTTCATATAATGGGTTAAATTATCCTTTTAATTTTTATTTAAAAAACTACTGAACATATTTTTCTGAAATTTTTTTTATACATTTTATGGGATAATTTGAATATTTTCTAAAACTTTCGAACCAATTTGTGAATTTTAAATTTGCTTAAAAAATGTTGGAAAAATTAGTTCTCATAAGGTTCAATGTATTTCATTTTTTCAATCCAGATTCAATCCAAAACTAATTGGGTGATACTATTCTTTTACATTTACATATGTCCTACAGAGCGTCTCAACAACATACTAAAATTTCATTTTGATAAGTAATTTTCACGGCAAATATTCATGCGAACAGACAGACAGAGAGACAGATAGACAGACAGAGTGAATAAAGTCATAAACACTTTTCAACTATGTTCTAAAGTGTGAAAAGATGGATGTAAAATGATTTTTTAAATAAGCAGTATTGTACTTTATTTTAATTATACCAGTTCCTGTCCTCGAACATAAAATTATAGGAGATTATTGATATTTTGAATTTCTGAAGTTATTTTCTGAAGTTATTTGTTTCATTTTAGCAAAGATTTTTCAAACACTTATATTGTATTAATCCTACTGCTGAATCAGAATGAAATTGGTAAGGGCTTACCTGCTAATACATTTTTTATAATTTGGGTTTCGCATATAGGATCATATTTCATATATTTTGTAAATTTGTTTACAAACGAAACCGCGATGTGTTATTTAATAGGTGACAGAGAAGATAATTTTGTACAGCGAGAACAGAAATTATTATACAACTTTTTAAGGAAATTAAACATTTTAATAGAACGTTTGAAGAACTATGTCATTTAGAATACTATAGGAACTCTCACATATGTTTAAATCACGAGCAAGGCCGCTTTTTCTGCTAGTAGATACATAAAGAAAATTGGCCCAAGGATTGGTTATTACAGCATGTCGAAATAAACGTTCTGTCAAACAGAGGATTAAAGATTTAAGTGAGGAAGTTATGATATAAAGCAGTAAATGATATATGCCACGTTGATATTCTATCAGCTTGATTCTTATGGAATGTTCGGAGCTACCTACACAAAACAAATGGGCATTCTTGACCCATGAAGAATAGAAAAACTTGTCTCAATGGAATTAATGTGTCGGCAAAAATTTCTGAAATTTGTCATTATCATAAAATAAATATGCGTTAAAGTCTTTACACTGTTGCGGAAGCGTAGTATTCTCTCACTGGGGCCTTTCCTTTCGTCGTGTCTGGAAGGCCAGACAGTGCATGCACAGTCCATGATGTGAATATGATGTACGCATGACGTGTGCCAAGGGTTGCCATAATTCCCCACAGTTTAACGAAGGAGTGCTAGAATATGCTATTTAACGCCAATTTAGCGACATTTGGCGAGTTGCCGAATCTTCTAGAAACCCCGCGAAATAATTATTAGTCTAGGAGATACGGAGAACTTTCCAGATGTTTCTATAGAGAGACTGAAAATGGACTCATCACTCCGCTGGAGTTCAGTTGACGAATTGACAAGGAACGAGCTACAGTGAACTGTGACTTTTATCAATGTTTTGAGAATAGTAGCAACTGTTTTTGTGAAAGTATTTTCGTGAGTGTTTTGAGAATAACATCGCTTATTTTGTGAAATTAGGGGAACATTTAAGTGCTATTTGATTGTATATTGTTCCTGTTCACTTTGTGCTTGTGATCAGAGATCGAGTTAACGCCTCTATACGCGTATTTCACGCGATAAAATAAGCAAATATGCTTTATAAATTAAGTAATGCGTAATTTTACCCACTGATTTTGTACACAAAATAAAATATATATATATTTTTAGAATCGCAAATTAAACATTTTAAAACTCATTTCATGATGTATATAATGTATATTAATTTTGCTATCAGATATACAATATATTTTGTTTATTAACACAAATAAAGGGTATAGTGCATTTCTTTTTTTATACAAAACACAAAAAATTTAATGAATACCAGGAAATTTAGAGTAATTGTACATTTGTAAACATTACTCCTCCGAAAAGCAAAATACGCCTTCAAATCAAGTCAGGGAGTATTTTCCCTCTTCTGGAAAAATTCTAACTCGATTTCTACTTGTGAAAAATCGTGTTCAGTTTCCGGAAATTCTGACTCATTCTTGTATCCGGAGTGCACACTCGTGATCCCAGTGGATACGGTCGTAACAACATCCTACTTAAAAAAATATTCCACAAAAATAGCTGCAAATCCGATTTTACATTAATTTTTTTAAAGAAATTATCACATGTTCCATTCACAACTGAATCAGAATTCTAACACATCCTAGGTTGTTACCTGCCCATTCATTCATAGTTGAACGCACATTCTCTCATATTCATCGACTAATTTTGGAAAATTGAAATTCATAAAAACAGAGAAACTGATACTCTGACGTAGAAAATTGTTTTGCAGTCGTAAAGGTATCCTCAATTGGAAATAATATGTGTGAGATCTTTGAATTCTGAGAATGTTCTATGCAACGTATAGTTATAGGGTCATAAGATGGGAATACAAAATGGAATAAGGATCGAGTACTTATTGTACCTCTAACTGGAGTGTAAGAAACATCTTTTTCGAAAAAGCAGCTGCAAATTAGAGAAGTTCTCCACATATCGAAAAATATGATTTAGGAACAAATTTAAAGAGTGTTGTGCTAAGTTTAAAATATGAACTCATCATCACAAATGCATCCTCGAAACAGTTGGCTTACTTATTTATGATTAATTGCGTTGTTTAAGTTTACACTCATTGATATTGAGTATAATTTTTCTGTTTATTTTAACTAACTGCAGTCTATTCAGTACAGTGTTCTTGAAACCATTTTCAATTGGATGACTTTTACTTGGATTAAACGAAAAGATTTTTTATATAGAACATATCATTAAAATATTATCGGTGTATATAAATAGTTGATGTAAATACTTAATATTATATTTTTAACAATATCATGATCTGTGGAGCGATAACTGTTATCTATTTAAGGCTTACTATATGATTGTCCATGTGATTGCCTTTAACGATCAATGACCCTTCGGTCATAAATAAATTAAAATGAAAATTTTAATGTTGATATGGCAGAAATGTCGATACGAATTCCTCACCGAAAAGTTATAAAAATTTCGAAATTATATCTGGTCACTCTTTTACTTGCTGATATAGTGATTTGGAATGAAATCATCTAATTAAAACTTTGCACTCTCCGAACTTTACATATTTATTGGAAATACGAAAATAAGCACTATTTCCTAAACAGAACAACAATGAATGAAAAAATGGGCGTGGCTAAATATACTATTACTACACGTTGGCACGCCTTTTTACAATTAAATTTTGTGGATATAGTATTTTTATTACTGAGTTTCACTATAATTGAACATAAATGTCAGGAGTTACAATTTGTTTAATTTCTGATAGGGCTGTATCGCTCCCAAAATTCTCAAAACTCATTTAAATTGCTATATGCTTTTCTGCTCAGAAGGATAACACTAAAAGTGACGTAAGGGTGTAATAAAAGTTATTTTAATAATTATATGAATTAATGATGAGATAAAGGAAATGGGTCCCCGAATAATTGCGACTTCCAGAATTTACATGTTTCGTGTATGGTAAAGAATGGATCTAGATACATAGTCCAACAAATGACAGTGGTAAATAAAAATTATGACCGGAAAATAAACATATAGCAGGTAAAATTAGTATTTCACACCCCAAAATCATAATTTGAAACTAGTTATTACGATCACTGCTGAATTGAAAATGAGATCTTTTAACGGGCGAAATTTTAAGCTTATTTTGAGATTAATTTATTGTTTGCTTTTCTGGAAATCTGGTTGGAGATTTTAAAATAATTTAAAAAGCACAAATATTTCTCACTCCGCATGAGGACTTAACCTCGTTCCATGGTAGAAAACTGTTTTCGAAAGATTTCTTAATAATTTGTTCCGCCTATTACGCCGTTCTACTTTTTCCGTTGCATGCCAGAAATAAAATAACTATGTAAGAAAAATATAGCTTTGCAAATTATACTTTACGTCATAGAATGTGCCTTTTTGTTTCAAAAGAGAAGTACGTATCGCCTTCCATAACACACAAAATGAGCCATCTTTCATAAAAATCTGTTCAGTAGTAAAGGCTTTAGGTCCGCCAACACTGAAGAATAAAACGTCGGAACGACCATCGTGAAAAGTGTCATTTTAAAGGAATATTTTCTCAGGTTTTATCGCACAAATTGTTTGATTTTTCTTTTTCAGCTCTGCTTTGAGACGGTTTTACAAAGGAAAGAGTATCAAGTACTCAGATTTCTTGGTGACTGAGTTACAGACTCCTAGAAATCGGGGTTTTTCAAGTATGATATACACTTGTCAATTCCGGATTCGAAAGTTGGCGGTATGAAACGTTGCTGGGTTCCTAAAATAGCATTTCAGGTGGAAAAGATGCCAAATGTACAATTTTGGCCCCTAATAGATATTGCACAAGATGTAGAGAAATTCAGCCACAAGAAATCTTATCACCACCTTCCTCAATTATTATTGCTCATCCTTCAAGAGTAGGGATTAAGCAGAAGGAGACAATAATCTCTGTACAGTCAGAGAAAATTCGAATTTTTATGGGTATCACGAACATTCTTCGATCGTAGCTGATGCAATTTTTTTAAATATTTTATAGTAACGGAACGTTCTGGCATAAAAGAAGCATTTGGGAATGCAAAAAACTCAAACCAGAAGCCGTTACATCAACACTAATCCATAGTCTTTGCTATTACTGCTATTCAGCCATTGATTGCTATATCAGTCTAAAATCAATTAGCTCCAGTCCTATTTCCATGGTGTTAAAAACGTGCAGATCTATGACAAACTAGGATTTGAATTTAAATTTCATTAAAACAATTATATTACATATAAATTGTATACTGGAAAGGAAAGTAAAAGTGTGATAAAAATATATGATACTTTCATTTCCTTTGTTGAAATTTCATTCGCCGATCTTTTTACTACAAAAAAAATCTGATCTGGGCAACACATGACTTTCTTTATATAATGCAATGAATTTTCTACTTTTACAGTAAAACAAATAGATTTTTCTTATAGTAGATACTTTTTTTTCCAAGATATTGAATTTTCGATAATTAGTCGTCATTTTCATTGACTTAGCGCCATTTTTATCCATTTGGTGAGATTTTCGTTAATTTTGCAACATTTCAAAAAGTCGCCAAGTTGGTAACATTCCGCCAAATTTGTCGCCAAAATCTCGCCAAGCTTTATGGACGGAGAAATAAATTATTCTTATAGCAGATAAATGACTATTGGCGTTCAAATAAAAAAGTAACACTCAAAGTATCTTTTCTCATGAATGGAACGAGCTAGATCCACGAGAATGATATCATCCAATTTATCGCATGGTATTACATATGAAATGTGAACATGTTTCTCATTAGTTTATATATATACTTTTTTAATTTATGGGTTTCATGCTAACGTTCTAAAGATTTTTATAATCGTTTTCTAACGAAAAATTTCATAAGAAATGTCTATTTGCGTCACTTTATTAAGGTTTTGATTTCTTGATGATTTTTTCAAAATTTCACTCAAAAATTTAGGAGGTTCTGAACATTCGATTGTGTTTTAAAACAATACGCATCCAGTATTCTCAGACTGTGATTTTTGTACCAAATTTCATTCGAATCGCTCCATTCGTTCAGGAGATATCTTCTCCAAACACACACACGCAAAGAGACATCACCTCAAAATTGTTTGATTCTGCCAAGTTGGCGAGTCAGAGAAAATTCGAATCTTCATGGCTATCATTAACATTCTTCGATCGTAGCTTACACTTTTTTTTTAATTATTTGATAATAACGGAACATTCTGGCCTAATAGAAGCATTTGGGCATGCAGAGAACTCAAACCAGAACCCGTCAGATCAACACACATCCATAGTCTCTGCTGTTGCTGCTATTCAGTCATTGATTGCAATATCAGTTTAAAAACAATTAACTCCACTCCTATTTCCATGGTGTTAAAAACGTGCAGATCTATGACAAACTAGGATTTGAATTTAGATTTCATTAAAACACTTATATTACATATAAATTATATATTGGAAAGGAAAGTAAAAGTGTGATGAAGATATATCCATTTCTTTTGCCGAAATTTCAATCGCCGATCTTTTTACAACAGAAAAAATCTGATGTGGGCGACACATGACTTTTCTTATATAATGCAATGAATTTACCACTTTTACAGTAAATAAAAAGATTTTTCTTATAGTAGCTATATTTTTTCAAAGATATTGAATTTTCGACAATTAATCGTCATTTTCATTGATTTAGCGTCATTTTTATCCATTTGGTGAGATTTTCGTTAATTAGGTTAAATTTCAAAAACTCGCCAAGTTGGCGATATTCTGCCAAATTCGGCGCCAAAATCTCGACAATCGTTATGGACGGAGAAATAAGTTATTCTTATAGCAGATAAATGACTATTGGCGTTCAAATACAAAAGAAATACTCAATGAATCTGTTCTCATGAATGGAAAGAGCTAGATCCACGAGAATAATGTCACGCAATTTATCGCATTATATTACATATGAAAAGTGAACAGGTTTCTTAACAGTTAATATATTTTTTAATAATTTATGAGATTTTTTGTTAAATGTAATTAAAAAATGTGCAATATCTCGGAACGGTTCGCACCAGCGTTCTAAATTTTATGACGATCGTTTTCTAACGAAAAATTATATAAGAAATGTCTATTTGCGTAACTTTATTAAAGGTTTTAATTTTTTAATGATATTTTCAAAATTTCACTCGAAAATTTTGGGGAGTTCTGAACATTCGGTTACGTTTAAAAAGGATAGGCTTCCAGTATTCACAGATTGTGATTTTTGTACCAAATTTTATTTGAATCGCTCCATTCGTTCGTGAGATATCGTCTCCAAACACACACAGATATCACCTCAAAAATGTTTGATTTGTGATCAGGGATGCTTCAAATGTGCTCTCCTTTGAAAACTCGAATTCAAATTTTCGTTCCCGCCAAAACACTTTACTTATACATTATGCAAATAAGGAAAGTAAATAGAAAAGTGAGCTAACAAAATATCTCATTAGCAGAGAAGAATTTTGATGACCTCGAGTCATCACTATTTTGGACCCATTTTCCTTATAACATTTCAGCAATTTAAATTAAAAAATTCACAGGTCACTAAAATATTCTAAAGAAGCATAATATTGTTAACAAAAATTTAATAAATAAATAAATAAATAGAACATTAAAAATGCTTTATTTATATATTTATTTATTTATTTATTTATTAAATTTTTGCATTTTATTAAATTCATTAAAAATCATTTTTAATGGATTTCACAGGATTTCTTTGAAAATAACAAAAGTGTAAAAAGAAAAATAATAATTATATAATTAAATTTAAAAGCCAATTATTTAAAGAAATATTACTTAACTCTCCGTAAAAAAATTTTCCTATTATCTGATGAAAATAACTTTCCGTAGTTCCATTTCAGTGATATCAGAGGTTTAAACTGTTTTGTAATACACATGTTCTTATCTCATTTTCTTTTTATTAATTTGTGTGTTAATAACATCATTTCACATAATGAAACTCACATCTTTTATTTAAATTTCTTGCAGTTCTCAAGCATTTTTAGGGTCTCCAGCTGAAGGACGTCATAGGCCCAATGAATAACGCTGTTCTAACACAGCCGCCTTATCTGGGTCGATGTGATCTTGACTCCCAATGCATCATAATTATCTGTATTTAAAATTTTACTCAGCTATAATGAACTTAAAATTGAACAAGAAAGATCAATCATGCATAAGGCATTAATTATGAAACACTTTACAAGTTCAATGCAATTTTATACAAACATCTCTAAAATGCGATACAATCGGCGGTAATATATTTAAAATTATCACAGTACTACAATAATTTATTATATTTGAAAACTTCATCGAAAATATGAACTTTATTCAAATGACGTTATTGAAATATAAATTGTCTGACTCTATAAAAAGCAGTAATATTTTCATTCATAAATATTTTTTATATCCCTTTCATTCATCACAATATTACAATAATTTATTTTTCTTTAAAACTTTAAACCATGTAAAAAAAACTTAAAAGTAATTTAACTCTGTGATTAAAACTTCTCCGAAAAAGTCTGCTATAAAATCGTCTGTTCTCTATATAAAATCAATGACCGTTTCATTCATAACAACTATATTGCAGACTCCAGTGCTAAATAATTTTTCTTTAAAAAAATGCATCAATTCTTATACAACTCATCTTACGTTACCTTACACCTTTCTGGTAGGTCGGACGGTCTGGGTCTCAACAACAACAACTCATCTTACAGCTTAAAGTGTTAATAATCTCCATAAGTGGAAAATAAGCTTCGTTGTGGAAATAATCAAAGTTTATTGATCATTTAATCTCAAATATATTGTAATTGCGTTGTTTCAGAACAATGATGCACAGAAATTAAACAAAAAATGAAGCGGTTTTAGGACGGACACAACACCAAATATAAATTAAAAGAACTTTAAAAACCGCGATTTTGAAACAAGATGGATGCAATATTTTATTTTGAAGCGGATCACGCGAACTTTTGATATAATGGCCACGTGATCTGTTCATATCCTGACCACGTGATCTCTTCATAAAATCGGTGTAATTATTATTTTAATCTTTATTTAAAAATCTACAGAATATATTTTTCTGAAATTTTTTTTTATATATTTTATGGGATAATTTGAATATTTCCTAAAACTTTCGAACCAATTTGTGAATTTTAAATTCGCTTAAAAAATGTTTGAAAAATTAGATCCCATAAGGTTCAATGTATTTCATTTTTTCAATCCAGATTCAATCCAAAACTAATTGGGTGATATTATTCTTTTACATTCCCACATGTCCTACAGAGCTTCTCAACAACATACTAAAATTTCATTTTGATAAGTAATTTTCACGGCAATTATTCATGCGAACAGACAGACAGACAGAGTGAATAAAGTCATAATCACTTTTCAACTATGTTCTAAAGTGTGAAAAGATGGATGTAAGATGATTTTTTAAATAAGCAGTACTGTACTTTTATTTAATTATACAAGTTCCTGTCTTCGCACATAAAATTATAGGAGATTATTGATATTTTGAATTTCTGAAGTTATTTTCTGAAGTTATTTGTTTCATTTTAGCAAAGAGTTTTCAAACACTTATATTGTATTAATCCTACTGCTGAATCAGAAGGAAATTGGTAAGGTCTTACCTGCTAATACATTTTTTATAATTTGGGTTTTGCATATACGATCATAATTCATATATTTTGTAAATTTATTTACAAACGAAACCGCGATGTGTTATTTATTAAGTGACTGAGAAGATAATTTTGTACAGCGAGAACAGAAATTATTATACAACTTTTTAAGGAAATTAAACATTTTAATAGAACGTTTGAAGAACTATGTCATTTAGAATACTATAGGAACTCTCACATATGTTTAAATCACGAGCAAGGCCGCTTTTTCTGCTAGTAGATACATAAAGAAAATTGGCCCAAGGATTGGTTATTACAGCATGTCGAAATAAACGTTCTGTCAAACAGAGGATTAAAGATTTAAGTGAGGAAGTTATGATATAAAGCAGTAAATGATATATGCCACGTTGATATTCTATCAGCTTGATTCTTATGGAATGTTCGGAGCTACCTACACAAAACAAATGGGCATTCTTGACCCATGAAGAATAGAAAAACTTGTCTCAATGGAATTAATGTGTAGGCAAAAATTTCTGAAATTTGTCATTATCATAATATAAATATGCGTTAAAGTCTTTACACTGTTGCGGAAGCGTAGAATTCTCTCACTGGGGCCTTTCCTTTCGTCGTGTCTGGAAGGCCAGACAGTGCATGCACAGTCCATGATGTGAATATGATGTACGCATGACGTGTGCCAAGGGTTGCCATAATTCCCCACAGTTTAACGAAGGAGTGCCAGAATATGCGATTTAACGCCAATTTAGCGACATTTGGCGAGTTCCGAATCTTCTAGAAACCCCGCGAAATAATTATTAGTCTAGGAGATACGGAGAACTTTCCAGATGTTTCTATAGAGAGACTGAAAATGGACTCATCACTCCGCTGGAGTTCAGTTGACGAATTGACAAGGAACGAGCTACAGTGAACTGTGACTTTTATCAATGTTTTGAGAATAGTAGCAACTGTTTTGTGAAAGTATTTTCGTCAGTGTTTTGAGAATAACATCGCTTATTTTGTGAAATTAGCGGAACATTTAAGTGCTATTTGATTGTATATTGTTCCTGTTCACTTTGTGCTTGTGAAAAGAGATCGAGTTAACGCCTCTATACGCGTATTTCACGCGATAAAATAAGCAAATATGCTTTATAAATTAAGTAATGCGTAATTTTACCCACTGATTTTGTACACAAAATAAAATATATATATATTTTTAGAATCGCAAATTAAACATTTTAAAACTCATTTCATAATGTATATAAGGTATATTAATTGTGCTATCAGATATACAATATATTTTGTTTATTAACACAAATAAAGAGTATAGTGCATTTCTTTTTTTATACAAAACACAAAAAATTTAATGAATACCAGGAAATTTAGAGTAATTGCACATTTGTAAAAATTACTCCTCCGAAAAGCAAAATACGCCTTCAAATCAAGTCAGGGAGTATTTTCCCTCTTCTGGAAAAATTCTAACTCGATTTCTGCTTGTGAAAAATCGTGTTCAGTTTCCGGAAATTCTGACTCATTCTTGTATCCGGAGTGCACACTCGTGATCCCTGTGGATACGGTCGTAACAACACCCTACTTAAAAAAATATTCCACAAAAATAGGTGCAAATCCGATTTTACATTATTTTTTTTAAAGAAATTATCACATGTTCCATTCACAACTGAATCAGAATTCTAACACATCCTAGGTTGATACCTTCCCATTCATTCATAGTTGAACGCACATTTTCTCATATTCTTCGACTAATTTTGGATAATTGAAATTCATAAAAACAGAGAAACTGATACTCTGACGTAGAAAATTGTTTTGCAGTCGTAAAGGTATCCTCAATTGGAAATAATATGTGTGAGATCTTTGAATTCTGAGAATGTTCTATGCAACGTATAGTTATAGGGTCATAAGATGGGAATACATAATGGAATAAGGATCGAGTACTTATTGTACCTCTAACTGGAGTGTAAGAAACATCTTTTTCGAAAGAGCAGCTGCAAATTAGAGAAGTTCTCCACATATCGAAAAATATGATTTATGAACAAATTTAAAGAGTGTTGTGCTAAGTTTAAAATATGAACTCATCATCACAAATGCTTCCTCGAAACAGTTGGCTTACTTATTTATGATTAATTGCGATGTTCAAGTTTACACTCATTGATATTGAGTATAATTTTTCTGTTTATTTTAACTAACTGCACTCTATTCAGTACAGTGTTTTTGAAACCATCTTCAGTGGGATGGATTTCACTTGGATTAAACGAAAAGGTTTTTTATATAGAACATATCATTAAAATATTATCGGTGTATATAAATAGTTGTCGTAAATACTTAATTTTATATTTTTAACAATATCATGATTTGTGGAGCGATAACTGTTATCTATTTAGGGCTTAATATATGATTGTCCATGTGATTGCCTTTAACGATCAATGACCCTTCGGTCATAAATAAATTAAAATGAAAATTTTAATGTTGATATGGCAGAAATGTCGGTACGAATTCCTCACCGAAAAGTTATAAAAATTTCGAAATTATCCCTAGTCACTCTTTTACTTGCTGATATAGTGATTGGGAATGAAATCATCTAATTAAAACTTTGCACTCTCCGAACTTTACATATTTATTGGAAATACGAAAATAAGCACTATTTCCTAAACAGAACAACAATGAATGAAAAAATGGGCGTGGCTAAATATACTATTACTACACGTTGGCACGCCTTTTTACAATTAAATTTTGTGGATATAGTATTTTTATTACTGAGTTTCACTATAATTGAACATAAATGTCAGGAGTTACAATTTGTTTAATTTCTGATAGGGCTGTATCGCTCCCAAAATACTCAAAACTCATTTAAATTGCTATATGCTTTTCTGCTCAGAAGGATAACACTAAAAGTGACGTAAGGGTGTAATAAAAGTTATTTTAATAATTATATGAATTAATGATGAGATAAAGGAAATGGGTCCCCGAATAATTGCGACTTCCAGAATTTACATGTTTTGTGTATGGTAAAGAACGGATCTAGATACATAGTCCATCAAATGACAGTGGTAAATAAAAATTATGACCGGAAAATAAACATATAGCAGGTAAAATTGGTATTTCACACCCCAAAATCATAATTTGAAACTAGTTATTAAGATCACTGCTGAATTGAAAATGAGATCTTTTAACGGGCGAAATTTTAAGCTTATTTTGAGATTAATTTATTGTTTGCTTTTCTGGAAATCTGGTTGGAGATTTTAAAATAATTTAAAAAGCCCAAATATTTCTCACTCCGCATGAGGACTTAAACTCGTTCCATGGTAGAAAACTGTTTTTGAAAGATTTCTTAATAATTTGTTCCATCTATTACGCCGTTCTACTTTTTTCGTTGCATGCCAGAAATAAAATAACTATGTAAGAAAAATATAGCTTTGCAAATTATACTTTACGTCATAGAATGTGCCTTTTTGTTTCAAAAGAGAAGTACGTATCGCCTACCATAACACACAAAATGAGCCATCTTTCATAAAAATATGTTCAGTAGTAAAGGCTTTAGGTCCGCCAACACTGAAGAATAAAACGTCGGAACGACCATCGTGAAATGTGTCATTTTAAAGGAATATTTTCTCAGGTTTTATCGCACAAATTGTTTTATTTTTCTTTTTCAGCTCTGCTTTGAGAAGGTTTTACAAAGGAAAGCGTATCAAGTACTCAGATTTCTTGGTGACTGAGTTACAGACTCCTAGAAATCGGGGTTTTTCAAGTATGATATACACTTGTCAATTCCGGATTCGAAAGTTGGCGGTATGAAACGTTGCTGGGTTCCTAAAATAGCATTTCAGGTGGAAAAGATGCCAAATGTACAATTTTGGCCCCTAATAGATATTGCACAAGATGTAGAGAAATTCAGCCACAAGAAATCTTATCACCACCTTTCTCAATTATTATTGCTCATCCTTCAAGAGTAGGGATTAAGCAGAAGGAGACAATAATCTCAGTATAGTCAGAGAAAATTCGAATTTTTATGGATATCACGAACATTCTTCGATCGTAGCTGATGCTCTTTTTTAAAATATTTTATAGTAACGGAACGTTCTGGCATAAAAGAAGCATTTGGGAATGCAAAAAACTCAAACCAGAACCGTTACATCAACACTAATCCATAGTCTTTGCTATTACTGCTATTCAGTCATTCATTGCTATATCAGTCTAAAAACAATTAACTCCAGTCCTGTTTCCATGGTGTTAAAAACCTACTGATCCATGACAAACTAGGATTTGAATTTAAATTTCATTAAAACAATTATATTACATATAAATTGTATACTGGAAAGGAAAGTAAAAGTGTGATGAAAATATATGATACTTTCATTTCCTTTGTTGAAATTTCATTCGCCGATCTTTTTACTACACAAAAAAATCCAATCTGGGCAACACATGACTTTCTTTATATAATGCAATGAATTTACTACATTTACAGTAAAACAAATAGATTTTTCTTATAGTAGATATTTTTTTTTTCCAAGATATTGAATTTTCGACAATTAGTCGTCATTTTCATTGACTTAGCGCCATTTTTATCCATTTGGTGAGATTTTCGTAAATTTTGCAACATTTCAAAAAGTCGCCAAGTTGGTAACATTCCGCCAAATTTGTCGTCAAAATCTCGCCAAGCGTTATGGACGGAGAAATAAATTATTCTTATAGCAGATAAATGACTATTGGCGTTCAAATAAAAAATTAACACTCAAAGTATCTTTTCTCATGAATGGAACGAGCTAGATCCACGAGATTAATGCCACCCAATTTATCGCATACATATGAAAAGTGAACATGTTTCTCAACAGTTTATATATATTTTTTTTAATTTATGGGATTTTTTGATAAATGTATTTGAAAAATGTGCAAAATCTCGAGAACGTTTCATGCTAACGTTCTAAAGTTTATTATAATCGTTTTCTAACGAAAAATTTCATAAGAAATGTCTATTTGCGTCACTTTATTAAGGTTTTGATTTCTTGATGATTTTTTCAAAATTTCACTCAAAAATTTAGGAGGTTCTGAACATTCGATTGTGTTTTAAAACAGTAGGCTTCCAGGATTCACAGATTGTGATTTTTGTACCAAATTTCATTCGAATCGCTCCATTCGTTCATGAGATATCTTCTCCAAACACACACACACAAAGAGACCACCTCAAAATTGTTTGATTCTGCCAAGTTGGCGAGTCAGAGAAAATTCGAATCTTTATGGGTATCATGAACATTTTTCGATCGTAGCTTACACTTTTTTTTTAATTATTTGATAATAACGGAACATTCTGGCCTAATAGAAGCATTTGGGCATGCAGAGAACTCAAACCAGAACCCGTCAGATCAACACCCATCCATAGTCTTTGCTGTTACTGCTATTCAGTCATTGATTGCAAAATCAGTTTAAAAACAATTAACTCCACTCCTATTTCCATGGTGTTAAAAACGTGCAGATCTATGACAAACTAGGATTTGAATTGAGATTTCATTAAAACACTTATATTACATATATATTATATATTGGAAAGGAAAGTAAAAGTATGATGAAAATATATCCATTTCCTTTGTCGAAATTTCAATCGCCGATCTTTTTACAACAGAAAAAATCTGATGTGGGCAATACATGACTTTCCTTATATAATGCAATGAATTTACTACTTTTACAGTAAAAAAAAAAGATTTTTCTTATAGTAACTATATTTTTTCAAAGATATTGAATTTTCGACAATTAATCGTCATTTTCATTGATTTAGCATCATTTTTATCCATTTGGTGAGATTTTCGTTAATTTGGTTAAATTTCAAAAACTCGCCAAGTTGGTGACATTCTGACAAATTCGCCGCCAAAATCTCGCCAATCGTTTTGGATGGAGAAATAAGTTATTCTTATAGCAGATAAATGACTATTGGCGTTCACATACAAAAGAAAAACTCAATGAATCTGTTCTCATGAATGGAAAGAGCTAGATCCACGAGAATGATGTCACGCAATTTATCGCATTATATTACATATGAAAAGTGAACATGTTTCTTAAGAGTTAATATATTTTTTATTAATTTATGGGATTTTTTGATAAATGTATTTAAAAAATGTGCAATATCTCGGAACGGTTCATACCAGCGTTCTAAACTTTATGACGATCGTTTTCTATCGAAAAATTATGTAAGAAATGTCTGTTTGCGTAACTTTATTAAAGGTTTTGATTTTTTAATGATATTTTCAAAATTTCACTCGAAAATTTAGGGGAGTTCTGAACATTCGGTTACGTTCAAACAGGATAGGCTTCCAGTATTCACAGATTGTGATTTTTGTACCAAATTTTATTTGAATCGCTCCATTCGTTCGTGAGATATCGTCTCCAAACACACACAGATATCACCTCAAAAATGTTTGATTCGTGATCAGGAATGCTTCAAATGTGCTCTCCTTTGAAAACTCGAATTCAAATTTTCGTTCCCGCCTAAACACTTTACTTATACATTATGCAAATATGGAAAGTAAATAGAAAACTGAGCTAACAAAATATCTCATTAGCGGAGAAGAATTTTGATGACCTCGAGTCATCACTATTTTGGACCCATTTTTTTTTATGACATAAATAAATAATTCAGTAATTTAAATTAGTGGATTCGCAGGCCACTAAAATATTCTAAAGGAGCATAATATTGTTAACAAAATTTAATAAATAAATAAATAAATAAAACATTAAAAATGCTTTATTTATATATTTATTTATTTATTTATTTATTTATTAAATTTTTGCATTTTATTAAATTCATTAAATATCATTTTTAATGGATTTCCCAGGGATTCTTTGAAAATAACAAAATTGTAAAAAGAAAAATAATAATTATATAATTAAATTTAAAAAGCCAATTATTTAAATAAATATTACTTAACTCTCCGTAATAAAATTTTCCTATTATCTGATGAAAATAACTTTCCGTAGTTCCATTTCAGTGATATCAGAGGCTTAAACTGTTTTGTAATACACATGTTCTTATCTCATTTTCTTTTTATTAATTTGAGTGTTAATAACATCATTTCACATAGTGAAACTGACATCTTTTATTTCAATTTCTTGCAGCCCTCAACCAGTTTGAGGGTCTCCAGCTGAAGGACCACATAGGCCCAATGGATAACGCTGTTCTAACACAGCCGCCTTACTTATCTAAGGGTCGATGTGATCTTGACTCCCAATGCATCATAATTATCTGTATTTAAAATTTTACTCAGCTATAATGAACTTAAAATTGAACAAGAAAGATCAATCATGCATAAAGCATCAATTATGAAGCACTTTCCAACTTCAATGCAATTTTATACAAACATCTCTGAAATGCGATACAATCAGCGGTAATATTTTTAAAATTATCACAATACTACAATAATTTATTATATTTGAAAACTTCATCGAAAATATAACCTTTATTCAAATGACGTTATTGAAATATAAATTGTCTGACTCTCTATAAAAAGCAGTAAAATTTTCATTCATAAATATTTTTTCTATCCCTTTCATTCATCACAATATTACAATAATTTATTTTTCTCTAAAACTTAAAACCATGTAAAAAAACTTAAAAGTAATTTAACTCTGGGCTTAAAACTTCCCCGAAAAAGTCTGCTATAAAATCGTCTGTTATCTATATAAAATCAATGACCGTTTCATTCATAACAACTATATTGCAGACTCCAGTGCTAAATAATTTTGCTTTAAAAAATTGCATCAATTCTTATACAACTCATCTTACAGATTGATGTGTTAATAATCTCCATAAGTGGAAAATAAGCTTCGTTGTGGAAATAATCAAAGTTTGATGATCATTTAATCTGAAATATATTGTAATTGCGTTGTTTCAGAACAATGATGCACAGAAATTAAGCAATTATTAATTTTAATTATACCAGTTCCTGTCTTCGAATATGAGATAATAGGGGATTATTGATATTTTCAATTTCTGAAGTTATTTTCTGTAATTACTTGTTTTATTTTAGCAAAAATTTTTCAAACAGTTATATTATATTTATCTTACTGCTGAAACAGTTTGAAATTCGTAAGGGCTTATCTGCTAATACATTTTTTACAATTTCGGTTTTGCATATATCATCATATTTCATATATTTTGTAAATATGTTTACAAACTAAACCACGATGTTTCATTTTTTACATGACTGAGAAAATAATTTTGAACAGCGGGAACATAAATTTTTATACAACTTTTTAAGGAAATTAAATATTTTAACAGAATGTTTGAAGAACAATGCCATTTAGAATACTATAGGAATTCTCACATATGTTTAAATAACGAGCAAGGCCGTTTTTTCTGCTAGTAGATGCATAAAGAAATTTGACCCAACGGTTATTAGAGTATGTTAAAATACATGTTCTAACAAACAGAGGATTAAAGGTTTAAGTGAGGATGGGATGATATACAGCAGCAAGTCTTTTATGCCACGTTGATATTCTATCAGCTTGAATCTTATAGAATGTTCGCAGTTACTTACTGCGTAGAAAAACTTGTCTCAATGGAATTAATGTTTGTCAAAAAGTTTCGAAATTTATCATTCGCATGATATAATTATGCGTTAATGTCTTTATACTGTTGCGAAAATGTAATATCCTCTGACTGGCACCTTTTCTTTCGTCGTGTCTGGAAGACCACGCAGTCCATGACGTGATTATGATGTAAGCATGACGTGTGCCAAGGGTTGCCATAATTCTCCTCAGTTTAACGATGGAGTGCCAGAATATGCGATTTATCGCCAATTTCGCGACATTTGGCGAGTTACCGAATCTTTTAGAAACCTCGCGAAATAATTATTAGTCTAGACTAGGAAATACGGAGAGCTTGCCAGATGTTTCTATAGAGATACTGTAAAAGGACTCATCACTCCGCTGGAGCTCAGATGACGAATTGACAAGTTACGAGCTACAGTGAACTGTGACTTTTATCAATGTTATGATTATAGTAGCAAATATTTTGTGAAAGTATTTTCGTCAGAATTTTGAGAATAACATCGCTTATTTTGTGAAATTAGTGGAACATTTAAGTGCTTTTTGATTGTATATTGTTCCTGTTTACTTTGTGCTTGTGAACAGAGATCGAGATAACGCCTTTATACGCGTATTTCACGCTATAAAATAAGCAAATACGCTTTATAAATTAAGTAATGCATATTTTTATGCAACGATTTTGTAAAAAAAAAATATATATATTTTTAGAATCTCAAATTAAACATTTTAAAACTCATTTCATAAAGTATATAAAGTATATTAATTGTGCTATCAGATGTACAATGTATTTGTTTATTAACACAAATAAAGAGTATAGTGCATTTCTTTTTTTATACAAAATACAAAACATTTAATAAATACCTGGAAATTTGAGGGTAATTGTATATTTGTAAAAATTACTCCTCCGAAAAGCAAAATACGCCTTCAAATCAAGTCAGGGAGTATTTTCACTCTTCTGGAAAAATCCTAGATCGAGCTCTGCTTGTGAATAAACATGTTTAGTTATCCAGAAATTCTGACTCATTCTTGTATCCGGAGTGCACATTCGTGATCCCAGAGGATAAGGTCGTTACAACACCCTACTTAAAAAAATATGCCACAAAAAATAGGTGCAAATCCGATTTTATATTAATTTTTTTAAAGAAATTATCACATTCCCCATTCACAACAGAATCAAAGTTCTAACACATCCTAGGCTGTTACTCGACCACTCATTCATAGCTGCACGCACATTTACTCAAACTCTTCGAATAATTTTTGGAAAAATAAACTTCATAAAGACAGAGAAACTGCTACTCTGACAAAGAAAATGGTTTTGTAGTCGTAAAGATATCTTTAATTGGAAATAATATGTGCGAGATCTTTGAATTCTGAGAATGTTCTTTGCACCGTATAGCTATAGGATCATAAGCTGGGAATACAAAATGGAATAAGGATCGAGTGTTTATTGTACCTCTAACTGGAGTGGGAGAAACATCTTTTTCGAAAGACCAGCTGCAAATTAAAGAAGTTCTCCACATATCGAAAAATATGATTTAGGAACAAATTTAAAGAGTGTTGTCCTAAGTTTAAAATATGAACTCATTATCACAAATGCATCCTCGAAACAGTTGGCTTACTTATTTATGATTAATTACGTTGTTTAAATTTATACTCATTGATATTGGGTATAATTTTTCGGTTTATTTTAACTAACTGCACTCTATTCAGTACAGTGTTCTTGAAACCATTTTAAATTACGTCATGAATTCTTAGATTAAACGAAAAGATTTTATATATGAAACATATTGCTAAAATATTATCGGTATATATAAATAGTTGGCATAAATATTTAATTTTATATTTTTAACAATATCATGATTTGTGGAGTGATGACTGTTATCTATTTAGGGCTTAATATATAATTGTCCATGTGATTGCCTTTAATGATCAATGACCCTTTGGGCATAAATAAAGTAAAATGAAAATTTTAAAGTTGATATGGCAGAAATGTCGATACGAAGTCCTCACCGAAAAGTTATAAAAAGTTTCGAAATTATCCCTGGTCACTCTTTTACTTGCTGATATAGTGATTCGGAATGAAATCATCTAATTAAAACTTTGCACTCTCCGAACTTTACATATTTATTGGAAATAAGAAAATAAGCACTATTTCCGAAAGAGAACAACAATGAATGAAAAAATGGGCGTGGCTAAATATATTAATTCTACACGTTGGCACGTCTTTTTACAATTAAATTTTGTGGATATAGTATTTTTATTAATGATTTTCACTATAATTGAACATAAATGTCAGGATTTAAAATTTGTTTAATTTCTGATAAGGCTGTATCGCCCCCAAAATATTCAAATCTCATTTTAATTGCTATATGCTTTTCTGCTCAGAATGATAAGACTAAAAGTGACGTAAGTGTGTAATAAAAGCTCTTTTAATAATTATATGAAATTATGATGAGATAAAGGAAATGGATCCCCGAATAATTGCAACTTCCTGAATTTGAATGTTTTGTGTATGGTAAAAAACGGATTTAGATACATAGTCCATCAAATGACAGTGGTAAATAAAAATTATGATCGGAAAATAAACATATAGCAGTTAAAATTGATATTTCACACCCCGAATTCATAATTTGAAACTAGTTATTACGATCACTGCTGAATTGAAAATGAGATCTTTTAACGGGCGAAATTTTAAGCTTATTTTGATATTAATTTATTGTTTGCTTTTCTGGAAATCTGGATCGAGACTTTAAAAT
The DNA here is from genome assembly GCA_951213105.1 of Amaurobius ferox. Taxonomy (NCBI): domain Eukaryota; kingdom Metazoa; phylum Arthropoda; class Arachnida; order Araneae; family Amaurobiidae; genus Amaurobius; species Amaurobius ferox. The sequence goes on from OX578150.1 coordinate 78,659,725, forward strand.
AATTTTTAAAAACGCAAATATTTCTCACTGCGCATGAGGATGTAACCTCGATCCCAGGTAGAAGACTATTTTCAAAAGATTTCTTAATAATTTGTTCCATCTATTACGCCTTTCCAGTTTTTTTGTCACTTGCCAGAAATAAAATGTAACAAAAATATAGCTTTGCAAATTATACTTTATCTTTTTGCAAATTATACTTTACTTTATAGAATGTATATTTCTTTTTTAAAAGAAAAGTGTGTATTGCCTAAAATAACACACAAAATGAGCTATCATTCATAAACATAAATTCAGTAGTAAAGGCTCCAGGTCAGCCAACACTGAAGAATAAAAAATCGGAAAGACCATCGTGAAAAGTGTCATTTTAAAGGAATATTTTCTCAGGTGTTATCGCACCAATTGTTTTCTTTTTCTTTTTCAGCTCTGCATTGATACGGTTTTACAAAGGAAAGAGTATCAAGTACTCAGATTTCTTGTGACTGAGTTACAGACTCCTAGAAATCAGGGTTTTTCAAGTATGATATACACTTGTCAATTACAGAGTCGAAACTTGGCGGTATGAAACGTTGCTGGGTTCCTGATATAGCATTTCAGGTGGAAAAGATTCCAAATGTACAATTTTTGCCCCTAATAGATATTATATAAGATGTAGAGAAGTTCAACCACAAGAAATCTTATCACCACCTTTCTCAATTATTATTGCTCATCCTTTAAGAGTAGGGATTAAGCAGAAGGAGACAATAATCTCAGTATAGTCAGAGAAAATTCGAATTTCTACGGGTATCACGAACATTCTCCGATCGTAGCTGATGCTATTTTTTTAAATATTTTATAGTAACGGAACGTTCTGGCATAAAAGAAGCATTTGGGAATGCAAAAAACTCAAACCAGAAGCCGTTACATCAACACTAATCCATAGTGCAAATTTCACTCGAAAATTTATGGGAGTTCTGGACATTCGGTTACGTTTAAAAAGGATAGGCTTCCATTATTCACAGATTGTGATTTTTGTACCAAATTTTATTTGAATCGCTCCATTCGTTCGTGGAATATCGTCTCCAAACACAGACAGACACAGACACACACATACACACAGATATCGCCTAAAATGTTTGATTCGAAATCAGGGATGCTTCAAATGTGCTCTCCCTTCGAAAACTCGAATTCAAATTTTCGTTCCCGCCAAAATACTTTCCTTATACTTTATGCAAATAAGGAAAGTAAATAGAAAAGTGAGCTAACAAAATATCTCATTAGCGGAGAAGAATTTTGATAACCTCGAGCCATCACTATTTTGGAACCATTTTCTTTATTACATAAATAAATATTTCAGCAATTTAAATTAACAAATTCACTGGTCACTAAAATATTCTAAAGAAGCATAATATTGTTAACAAAAATTTAATAAATAAATAAAAAAATAAAACATTAAAAATGCTTTATTTTTTATTTATTTATTAAATTTTTGCATTTTATTAAATTCATTAAAAATCATTTTTAATGGATTTCCCAGGGTTTCTTTGAAAATAACAAGATTGTAAAATGAAAAAAAATAATTATATAATTAAATTTAAAAAGCCAATTATTTAAAGAAATATTACTTAACTCTCCGTAATAAAATTTTCCTAATATCTGATGAAAATAACTTTCCGTAGTTCCATTTCAGTGATATCAGAGGTTTAAACTGTTTTGTAATACACATGTTCTTGTCTCATTTTCTTTTTATTAACTTGAGTGTTAATAACATCATTTCACATAGTGAAACTGACATCTTTTATTTAAATTTCCTGCAGCCCTCAAGCATTTTTGGGGGTCTCCAGCTGAAGGACCACATAGGCCCAATGGATAACGCTGTTGTAACACAGCCGCCTTATCTAAGGGTCGATGTGATCTTGACTCCCAATGCATCATAAAAATCTGTATTTAAAATTTTGCTCAGCTATAATGAACTTAAAATTGAACAAGAAAGTTCAATCATGCATAAAGCATTAATTATGAAACACTTTCCATCTTCAATGCAATTTTATACAAACATCTCTAAAATGCGATACAATCAGCGGTAATATTTTTAAAATTATAACAATACTACAATAATTTATTATATTTGAAAACTTCATCGAAAATATGACCTTTATTCAAATGACGTTATTGAAATATAAATTGTCTGACTCTCTATAAAAAGCAGTAAAATTTTCATTCTTAAATATTTTTTCTATCCCTTTCATTCATCACAATATTACAATAATTTATTTTTCTTTAAAACTTAAAACCATGCAAAAAAACTTAAAAAAATTTAACTCTGTGCTTAAAACTTCACCGAAAAAGTCTGCTATAAAATCGTCTGTTCTCTATATAAAATCAATGACCGTTACATTCATAACAACTATATTGCAGACTCCAGTGCTAAATAATTTTGCTTTAAAAAATTGCATCAATTCTTATACAACTCATCTTACAGCTTGATGTGTTAATAATCTCCATAAGTGGAAAATAAGCTTCGTTGTGGAAATAATCAAAGTTTGATGATCATTTAATCTGAAATATATTGTAATTGCGTTGTTTCAGAACAATGATGCACCGAAATTAAGCAATTATTAATTTTAATTATACCAGTTCCTGTCTTCGAATATGAGATAATAGGGGATTATTGATATTTTCAATTTCTGAAGTTATTTTCTGTAGTTATTTGTTTTATTTTAACAAAGATTTTTCAAACAGTTATACTATATTTATCTTACTGCTGAAACAGCATGAAATTCGTAAGGGCTTATCTGCTAATACATTTTTTACAATTTCGGTTTTGCATATATCATCATATTTCATATATTTTGTAAATATGTTTACAAACTAAACCACGATGTTTCATTTTTTACATGACTGAGAAAATAATTTTGTACAGCGAGAACATAAATTTTTATACAACTTTTTAAGGAAATTAAATATTTTAACAGAATGTTTGAAGTACGATGTCATTTAGAATACTATAGGAATTCTCACATATGTTTAAATAACGAGCAAGACCGTTTTTTCTGCTAGTAGATGCATAAAGAATATTGACCCAACGGTTATTACACTATGTTAAAATACATGTTCTATCAAACAGAGGATTAAAGATTTAAGTGAGGATGGTATGATATAAAGCAGTAAGTCTTTTATGCCACGTTGATATTCTAACAGCTTGATTTTTATAGAATGTTCGCAGTTACTTACAGCGTAGAAAAACTTGTCTCAATGGAATTATTGTTTGTCAAAAAATTTCGAAATTTATCATTCGCATAATATAATTATGCTTTAATGTCTTTATACTGTTGCGAAAATGTAATATTCTCTGACTGGCACCTTTTCTTTCGTCGTGTCTGGAAGACCACACAGTCCATGATGTGAGTATGATGTAAGCATGACGTGTGCCAAGGGTTGCCATAATTCTCCACAGTTTAACGAAGGAGTGCCAGAATATGCGACTTATCGCAAATTTAGCGACATTTGGCGAGTTCCCGAATCTTTTAGAAACCTCGCGAAATAATTATTAGTCTAGACTAGGAAATACGGAGGGCTTGCCAGATGTTTCTATAGAGAGACTGTAAAAGGACTCATCACTCCGCTGGAGCTCAGATGACGAATTGACAAGTTACGAGCTACAGTGAACTGTGACTTTTATCAATGTTATGATTATAGTAGCAAATATTTTGTGAAAGTATTTTCGTCAGTGTTTTGAGAATAACATCGCTTATTTTGTGAAATTAGGGGAACATTTAAGTGCTTTTTGATTGTAAATGATTCCTGTTTACTTTGTGCTAGTAAACAGAGATCTTGATAACGCCTCTATACGCGTATTTCACGCTATAAAATAAGCAAATACGCTTTATAAATTAAGTAATGCATATTTTTATGCAACGATTTTGTAAAAAAAATATATATATATTTTTAGAATCTCAAATTAAACATTTTAAAACTCATTTCATAAAGTGTAAAAAGTATATTAATTGTGCTATCAGATGTACAATGTATTTTGTTTATTAACACAAATAAAGAGTATAGTGCATTTCTCTTTTTATACAAAATACAAAAAATTTAATAAATACCTGGAAATTTGAGGGTAATTGTACATTTGTAAAAATTACTCCTCCGAATACGCCTTCAAATCAAGTCAGGGAGTATTTTCACTCTTCTGGAAAAATCCTAGATCGATCTCTGCCTGTGAATAAACATGTTTAGTTATCCAGAAATTCTGACTCATTCTTGTATCCGGAGTGCACACTCGTGATCCCAGAGGATAAGTTCGTTACAACACCCTACTTAAAAAAATATGCCACAAAAAATAGGTGCAAATCCGATTTTATATTAATTTTTTTAAAGAAATTATCACATGCCCCATTCACAACAGAATCAAAGTTCTAACACATCCTAGGCTGTTACCTGCCCACTTATTCAAAGCTGCACGCACATTTACTCAAACTCTTCTAATAATTTTTGGAAAAATAAACTTCATAAAGACAGAGAAACTGCTATTCTGACGAAGAAAATGGTTTTGTAGTCGTAAAGATATCTTTAATTGGAAATAATATGTGCGAGATCTTTGAATTCTGATAATGTTCTTTGCACCGTATAGCTATAGGGTCCTAAGCTGGGAATTCAATATAGAATAAGGATCGAGTGTTTATTGTACCTCTAACTAGAGTGTGAGAAACATCTTTTTCGAAAGAGCAGGTGCAAATTAGAGAAGTTCTCCGCATATCGAAATATATGATTTAGGAACAAATTTAAAGAGTGTTGTGCTAAGTTTAAAATATGAACTCATCATCACAAATGCATCCTCGAAACAGTTGGCTTACTTATTTATGATTAATTGCGTTGTTTAAGCTTATACTCATTGATATTGAGTATGATTTTTCTGTTTATTTTAACTAACTGCACTCTATTCAATACAGTGTTCTTGAAACCATTTTCGGTTTACAGCTTCAGACTCTAATAGAGTTTCGTCCAGAACAGAGCACCAGGCGCGAAGCGCCTTTAATCTCCAATCTCTAGGTGTGGTTCTTATCTTCATACTGTGACATTATTTCATTGGTCCATAGTTGGAGGTTCGAGGTTTTTGATTTACTGTTTTTATTATTTGTCCTAGCTCCTAGTGTGGCAGTTTGTTGCACATTAAGAGTTTAAGCAGTTTGGGGGTGTTGATGCAGATCTGAGGGTAACCTAGCATTTTAGCAGTTTAGGATTTTAAACATTTTGTAGAAAACCAAAGATCGCGAGTTTTCTTTAATATCAACTGATTAAGGTGGGACGTTCCTAGTACCGAATATCAAAGTTAAGTACCGAGCGGGGTCTCTTACGAGATTTAGCCTTGCGATGATCATAGTCATGCAGATTAAATAATAGTTCATTTGGGACAGATGGCAGATTTTTGTAGAATTTAAGCGCTAGCTTTTTGATTTGGGCTCTAACAGTTTTTATTTTGAAGTCTTTCCTAATTACCGAGTTTCTTAAGTATCTAGGGGCTTTCCTTATAATCCTTAGGGTTTTGTTTTGTCTTGTCTCTAATAAGTCTATGGTAGTTTTACAGGCATATCCCCATACGGGTGCTGCATACAGCATTCCCGGGCAGATGACCGATTTATAAATTAGGAGTTTATTTTGATAACTTAGATTTCCGTTTCCTATCATTGGGTATAAGGCTCCTATGGTTATATACGCTTTTTTGATTATGTTCGTTACGTGCAGTTTCCAAGTTAGGTGGGAGTCTATCGTTACACCTAGGTATTTAGTAGATTTTTCCGCTTTTAGGGCATGGTTGTTTATGTACAGGGGAGACGGAGGTTTACGTTTTCTTGAGAAATAAATCCAATGACATTTATTGGGATTTAATTTTATTCGCCATTTTTCCAGCCATGTTTGGAGTATGTCTAAGTGTTTTTGTAGCTGTCTGTGCATTACTGAGACGTAAGGGTGTTTTGCAAGTATCGCGCTGTCGTCTGCATAGAGTGCCAGCTCCGTGTCTGGGGTCCTGGGAATGTCATTTAGATATATGTTAAAGAGTGTCGGGTCCAGGATGGATCCTTGCGGTACACTACTTTTAATGAGCTTGGGTGTAGATAAGTTATTTTTTACTCTGACTTGAAAGTGTCTGTTATTTAGGTATGAAATTAAAAGTTTGACAAGTGCGTCAGGGACTTTTAGAGTGATCAATTTGTAAGCTAATCCACAGTGCCACACTTTATCAAAGGCTTTTTGGATGTCAAGAAAAATCGCAGCTGTGGTTGTCTTATTATTAAAACCAGAAGAAATGTACTCTACCACTCTCAGCAATTGATGAGTGGTGGAGTGTTTTGGCCGAAATCCAAACTGCTCCGGAATGATAATGTCATTCTCACTAAGGTGCGTGTTCAGTCTCTTAAGAATTATTTTCTCAGTAATTTTACTAAGTGTCGGCAACAAACTGATTGGTCTGTAGTTGGCTGGAATTGAGGCATCCTCACCAGGTTTATGGATCGCTATAATTATCGCTTCCTTCCATTCTTTGGGGAAATAATTTAGTTCTAGTATTTTATTTATTAAGATGGTCAAGTAAAATATTATATTTAAGGGTAGGTTTTTTACCGCGATATTCCTGATTTTGTCGTGTCCTGGGCTTTTACGGTTTTTAAGGTTTTTGATAATCTCTACTATTTCTTGCGGGGTGGCTGGGTTAATCTCAGCCGTGACCGGGGAGTTCCTGAAATTGTTTAGAGTTTGTCTAACCATTCTTAGGGTGTCCTGACACATTAGATCGTGGTTTGGTTCAAATTGCTTTTCGTAATGCCTAGCAAGCGCCTCTGTCTTTTCTTCGTCTGAGTACGCAATATTATCGCCATCTATTAGTGGCGGGAGTTTAATTTGAGGTTTTCTGAGTCTTTTAGCGAATTGCCAGAGCGATACGTCTTCCTGGCTAAGGGATTCGATTAATTCTTTATACTGTTGCTGCTTTTCTGCGACAATTTTTTCACTGACATTACACGTGAGTCTATTAAGCTCCCTTTTAAGGGTAGGGTCTCTGTTAGCCTGCCATGTCTTACGCATTCTATTTCTCTGTTTAACTAACTGTTTGACATGGTGGGAAAGTGTTGGCATTTTTGATGACTCACGATGTGTTGTGGCAGATGCAATAGCTCTCCTGATTTCTGTTGTGAGTGTGTGCGTGGCAGAGTCAATATCCGCCGTGCTCATAATGTTGGGTACTGCTAAATGGGGCTCGAAAAGTGCTCTTTTGAAAACGTTCCAGTTCACCCTCTCTTGTCCCAGAGAGGCTGGAAGGGGAGTGTTCAAATCGAATGTCACCAGTACCGGTAGATGATCCGAGTCGAATTCATCCAGGGTATCAATTGTGTGAACGTATTCTATGTTTCTCGTTAGGACAAAGTCTATGAATGAGCCATTGGCACCTGAGAAGCAGGTTGGTCTCGACGGTGCAATGATGTTTGTTGTGTTTAGCAATCTATGTATCTGTGTACAGCGTGTGTTGGCTCTCCTGCTGCCCCACGCTCGGTGGTGTGCATTGAAGTCGCCCGCGAGTATTGTGTTTGGATATCGCGAGAAAAGCATTTCCAGCTGCGCAGCTACATTTATACCACTCATGTTTTTGACATATATTGAAGTTAGGATAAATGGGTTTACATTATTTATTTTAATTTTTATACTAGTATTTTCTATACCTTGAAGATTTGTGTTGTTTATTTCCTCGTGGGGAATATTACTTTTAATATATATTGCTGTTCCTCCATGGGGATTTCTAGCAGTTATATTTGAGCTAAGGGTATTATAGCTATTATAGTTTGCTATATTTAGTTTTTTGTTTTCTCTAACTTTAGTTTCCTGGATTAGCAGGGCATCTACATCATTTTCATTTACGTAGCTCCTAAGTTCATTTATTCTTGGAGATATGCCGTTCGCATTCCAAAATATTATTTTAAAACTTTCTTTTTGGGACCTATTCATGGCGGGTTTGTTTCTCACTGTTTTTATTAAATTCCGCGATTAATTTAAAAGCCTCAAAGACCATTTGCATTGGATCGCTCTTTTTTTGAATTAACTCAGCGAGCTGCATCAACAGATGTTTTATATCGTCTAGGTTGAACATACTGATAAATCCTCTGACGAGGTTGAGGATTTCATCCATCTTTTCATCATTGGATTTATCAGCAAGTTCAGTCTCAGCTTCCATTTCCTCAGTCTCAGCTACAATTTCCTCAGCCTCAACCGCGGTTTGATCTGTTTTGTGAGTATCCTTTTGGACCTCGGTAGTCTTTTGTTTTTTTTCAGCCGATTTGTCTAACTGCTGTGTTTGCTTTGTCTAACTGCTGTGTTTGCTTTGTCTAACTGCTGTGTTCTTCTCGGGCGCGTTTAGTTTTCTGCCATTCCTGAACCTTTTTTTCTAATCTTTGTTTTGCTTCTCTTGCCTCTTTGGCGGCTTTATCAATTGCTATCCTCTGATTTATGTCTTCATGAGCTATTCTCACTTCCTCCACAGTCATTTCTCTGGAGGTCGACGGTTTAGGGGCCTGCTCTTGCACCGATCTGGTAGGTGCTGAAGTTTGAGTTCTTTTAACCTGTGGCACAGAGTGCGAGGAGTCCTGATGGGGTGTCTGAGGGTTTAGACCGAGGGCCTTTTGCCTCCAAGGGGGTATCTAATTTTTGGGGGGAGGGGGGGCATACCCCGGTGCCTTTCCTCTGTTCCAGGGGTTCTTCGGGCATTGCCTGAAGTTCGCCGGGTGATCTCCATTGCAGTTAGCACACGTCGCCTTCTCTGTCCTGGGTCTCTGGCAGTCACGTGTGAAGTGTTCTTCAGCACACATAAGGCACTTTGGTGGCATGCTGCAATTCTCAGAGGAATGATTGAATTGCTGGCACCGGTAGCAGATTTTGAAGCCCCGTGCTCTGAAGGCCTCTACCTTCACAGCCAAGTATCCTAATCTTGTCAGTCGGTATACCCTCTGCCAGTCTTCCGTAGGCCTAATGCTGACTAAGAAGATCGGCAGGGGCAATCTCGTTTTTGTGTTTCTCAGTTGAGAAACCCGGACTACATCTAATCCTTCGGATGTTAGAGTGATTTTTATTTCCTCAATGTTATAGTTTGTTGGTAGCCCCTTCAAAACTACCTTTTTGGGCCTTTCCGTCTTTAAGTTTAAAGTGTGGAAGGGGATTTTCTCACTAGATAAATGGCGTTGTACAACCCTATAGGCGTCAGCGTCATTTGGAATCAATTTTAGCATGTCTCATGTGAGATTGCCAGATACTTTATTACCTGAGATTTAATTTAATTTTTTAAGGAGAGCCTGGTAATTGTCATTAAACTTGATGAAAAAACATTCCGCTTTTGGGTCTTTTTTCTCAACCACTACACCATTTTGCCTGTCACTATTTTGAAACACTATAGAAACACTTTCAAACACTATAGGTTGCGCGACAATTTCAGCATAACTCTTAGTTTTAACATTATCATTTACATCTTTATCAATTTTTTACTACAATCCATGTTATCCTTGTCATTAGATTTTAAGTTTAATTCTCCATTCTGGTTTTTAGTAGGAGCATCCATAGTAGATTGCCCCTCTATCCTCCTCTTTTTATTTGGATTTTCAACAGGTTTAAGTTTATCTTCATCTTTAATTTCTTTAATTAAGCCTAGTTCTATCATTTTACATTTAATTACATCACTAGAATTACTTCCTTCACAGTTATAAAGAAATATCACAGTTTTTTAAAGAAATTATCACATGCCCCATTCACAACAGAATCAAAGTTCTAACACATCCTAGGCTGTTACCTGCCCACTTATTCAAAGCTGCACGCACATTTACTCAAACTCTTCTAATAATTTTTGGAAAAATAAACTTCATAAAGACAGAGAAACTGCTATTCTGACGAAGAAAATGGTTTTGTAGTCGTAAAGATATCTTTAATTGGAAATAATATGTGCGAGAACTTTGAATTCTGAGAATGTTCTTTGCACCGTATAGCTATAGGGTCCTAAGCTGGGAATTCAAAATAGAATAAGGATCGAGTGTTTATTGTACCTCTAACTAGAGTGTGAGAAACATCTTTTTCGAAAGAGCAGGTGCAAATTAGAGAAGTTCTCCACATATCGAAATATATGATTTAGGAACAAATTTAAAGAGTGTTGTGCTAAGTTTAAAATATGAACTCATTATCACAAATGCATCCTCGAAACAGTTGGCTTACTTATTTATGATCAATTGCGTTGTTTAAGCTTATACTCATTGATATTGAGTATGATTTTTCTGTTTATTTTAACTAACTGCACTCTATTCAATACAGTGTTCTTGAAACCATTTTCGGTTTACAGCTTCAGACTCTAATTAAACGAAAAGATTTTATATATGAAACATATCATTAAAATATTATCGGTATATATAAATAGTTAGCATAAATATTTTATTTTATATTTTTAACAATATTATGATTTGTGGAGCGATAACTGTTATCTATTTAGGGCTTAATATATGATTGTCCAGGTGATTGCCTTTAATGATCAATGACCCTTTGGTCATAAATAAAGTAAAATGAAAATTTTAAAGTTGATATGGCAGAAATGTCGATACGAAATTCTCACCGAAAAGTTATAAAAAGTTTCGAAATTATCCCTGGTCACTCTTTTACTTGCTGATATAGTGATTCGGAATGAAATCATCTAATTAAAACTTTGCACTCTCCGAACTTTACATATTTATTGGAAATAAGAAAATTAACACTATTTCCTAAAGAGAACAACAATGAATGAAAAAATTGGCGTGGCTAAATATATTATTACTACACGTTGGCACGTCTTTTTACAATTAAATTTTGTCGATATAGTATTTTTATTAATGATTTTCACTATAATTGAACATAAATGTCAGGATTTACTATTTGTTTAATTTCTGATAGGGCTGTATCGCCCCCAAAATATTACAAACTCATTTAAATTGCTATATGCTTTTCTGTTCAGAAAGATAAGATAAGACAAAGTGACTCAAGGGAATAATAATAGCTATTTTAATAATTATATAAAATTATGATGAGATAAAGGAAATGGGTCCCCGAATAATTGCAACTCGCAGAATTTGAATGTTTTGTGTATGGTAAAAAAGGGATCTAGATACATAGTCCATCAAATGACAGTGGTAAATAAAAATTATGATTGGAAAATAAACATATAGCAGGTAAAATTGGTATTTCCCATCCCAAAATCATAATTTGAAACTAGTTATTATGATCACTGCTGAATTGAAAATGATATCTTTTAACGGGCGAAATTTTAAGCTTATTTTGAGATTAATTTATTGTTTGCTTTTCTGGAAATCTGGATCGAGACTTTAAAATAATTTTTAAAAATGCAAATATTTCTCACTGCTCATGAGGATTTAACCTCAATCCCAGGTAGAAAACTGTTTTCCAAAGATTTCTTAATAATTTGTTCCATTTATTACGTCTTTCTACATTTTTTGGCACTTGCCAGAAATAAAATTATTATGTAACAAAAATATAGCTTCGCAAATTATACTTCATATTTTTGCAAATTATACTTTACTTTATAGAATGTATATTTTAGTTTTAAAAGAAAAGTGCGTATTGCCTACCATAACACACAAAATGAGCCATCTTTCATAAAAATCATTTCAGTAGTAAAGGCTCTAGGGTCCGCCAACACTGAAGAATAAAAAGTCGGAAAGACCATCGTGAAAAGTGTCATTTTAAAGGTATATTTTCTCAGGTGTTATCGCACCAATTGTTTTTTTTTTCTTTTTTAGCTCTGCTTTGAGATGGTTTTACAAAGGAAAGAGTATCAAGTATTCAGATTTCTTGGTGAGTGAGTTACAGAGTCCTAGTAATCAGTGTTTTTCAAGTATGATATACACTTGTCAATTACGGATCCGAGACTTGGCGGTATGAAACGTTGCTGGGTTCCTAAAATAGCATTTCATGTGGAAAAGATGCCAAATGTGCAATTTTGGCCCCTAATAGATATTGCATAAGATGTAGAGAAATTCAACCATAAGAAATCTTATCACCAGCTCTCTCAATTATTATTGCTCATCCTTCAAGAGTAGGGATTAAGCAGAAGGAGACAATAATCTCAGTATAGTCAGAGAAAATTCGAATTTTTATGGGTGTCACGAACATTCTTCGATCGTAGCTGATGCTCTTTTTTAAATATTTTATAGTAACGGAACGTTCTGGCATAAAAGAAGCATTTGGGAATGCAAAAAACTCAAACCAGAAGCCGTTACATCAACACTAATCCATAGTCTTTGCTATTACTGCTATTCAGTCATTGATTGCTATATCAGTCTAAAAACAATTAACTCCAGTCTTATTTCCATGGTGTTAAAAACGTGCAGATCTGTGACAAACTAGGATTTGAATTTAAATTTCATTAAAACACTTATATTACATATAAATTGTATATTGGAAAGGAAAGTAAAAGTGTGATAAAAATATATCATACTTCCATTTCCTTTGTTGAAATTTCAATCACCGATCTTTTTACTACAGAAAAAAATCTGATGTGGGCAACACATGACTTTCCTTATATAATGCAATGAATTTACTACTTTTATATTAAAACAAAAAGGTTTTTCTTATAGTAGATACTTATATTTTTTCCAAGATATTGAATTTTCGACAATTAATCGTCATTTTCATTGATTTAGCGTCATTTTTATACATTTGGCGAGATTTTCGTTAATTTGGCAACATTTCAAAAAGTCGCCACGTTGGTGACATTCCGCCAAATTTGTCGCCAAAACCTCGCCAAGCGTTATGGACGGAGAAATAAGTTATTCTTTTAGCAGATAAATGACTATTGGGGTTCAAATACAAAAGTAACACTCTCAAAGTATCTTTTCTTATGAATAGAACAAGCTAGATCCACGAGAATAATGTCACCCAATGTATCGCATGATATTACATATAAAAAGAGAACATGTTTCTCAACAGTTTATATATATATTTTTTTAATTTATTGGATTTTTTGATAAATGTATTTGAAAAATGTGCAAAATATCGGGAACGTTTCTTGCTAGCGTTCTAAAGTTTATGACAATCGTTTTCTAACGAAAAATTTCATAAGAAATGTCTATTTGCGTAACTATATTAAGGTTTAGATTTTTTGATGATTTTTTCACAATTTCACACGAAAATTTAGGGGGTTCTGAACATTCGATTGTGTTTAAAAACAATAGGGTTCCAGTGTTATTGTTGATGAGACCCAGACCGTCCGACCTACCAGAAAGGTGTAAGGCAACTGCTTGGACGGCCTGGAAGTGCCACCCAATTTAGACCGGAACCCAGTGGGGGAGACATCCACAGGGACCGTACCCTCCTTCCCCTACCACCAACCTCTCGGAAGGACTTACGGACCCACATGTTTAACGTGATCGTACTCCGCGTGAACACGGCGGCAGTTTTTTGGTAGTGGCTGGAATCGAACCCGGGCTCTACCGAGTGCAACTCCAGCGCGCTAACCAATGGGCTACCGCGCCCCTTAGGGTTCCAGTGTGAACGGATTGTGATTTTTGTACCAAATTTCATTCGAATCGCTCCATTCGTTCATGAGATATCGTCTCCAAACACACACCCACAAAGAGACATCACCTCAAAATTGTTTGATTCTGCCAAGTTGGCGAGTCAGAGAAAAATCGGATTTTTATGGGTATTATGAACATTCTTCGATCGTAGCTTACACTTTTTTTTTTTTAATATTTGATAATAACGGAACATTCTGGCCTAATAGAAGCATTTGGGCATGGAAAGAACTCAAACCAGAACCCGTCAGATCAACACCCATCCATAGTCTTGCTGTTACTGCTATTCAGACATTGATTGCTATATCAGTTTAAAAACAATTAACTCCACTCCTATTTCCATGGTGTTAAAAACGTGCAGATATATGACAAACTAGGATTTGAATTTAAATCTCATTAAAATACTTATATTACATATAAATTATATATTAGAAAGGAAAGTAAAAGTGTGATAAAAATATATCATACTTCCATTTCCTTTATTGAAATTTCAATCGCTGATCTTTTTACAATAGAAAAAAATCTGATGTGGGCAACACATAACTTTCCTTATATAATGCAATAAATTTACTTCTTTTACAGTAAAAAAAAATAGGTTTTTCTTATAGTAGATATTTATATTCTTTCCAAGATATTGAATTTTCAACAATTAGTCGTCATTTTCATTGATTTAGCGTCATTTTTATCCATTTGGCGAGATTTTCGTTCATTTGGCAACATTTCAAAATGTTGCCATGTTGGCGACATTCCACCAAATTCGTCACCAAAATCTCGCTAAACGTTATAGACGGAGAAATAAGTTATTCTTATAGCAGATAAATGACTATTGGCGTTCAAATACAAAAGTATGACAGAAAGTATCTTTTCTCATGAATGGAACGAGCTAGATCCGCGAGAATGATGTCACCAAATTTATCGCATGATATTACATATGAAAAGTCACCATATTTTTTTTAATTTATGGGATTTTTTGATAAATTTATTTGAAATCTGTTCAATATCTCGAGAACGGTTCGTGCTAGCGTTCTAAAGTTTATGTCAATCGTTTTCTAAGGAAAAATTACATAAGAAATGTTAACTTTATTAAAGGTTTTGATATTTTGATGATTTTTATCAAAATTCCACTCGAAAATTTAGGGGGGATGTTCTGAACATTCGATTATGTTTAAAAGCAATAGGCTTCCAGTATTCACGGATTGTGATTTTGTACCAAATTTCATTCCAATCGCTCCATTCGTTCGTGAGATATCGTCTCCAAACACACACACACACAGACATCACCTCAAAAATGTTTGATTCGTGATCAGGGATGCTTGAAACGTGCTCGTCCGTTGAAAACTCGTATTCGAATTTTTGACCCAGTCACAATACTTTCCTTATACATTATGTATATAAGGAAAGTAAATAGAAAACTGAGCTAGCAAAATAGCTCATTAGCGGAAAAGAATTTTGATGACCTCGAGCCATCACTATTTTGGACCCATTTTGTTTATGACATAAATAAATAATTCAGTAATTTTAATTAGTAGATTCGCAGGTCACTAAAATATTCTAAAGAAGCATAATATTGTTAACAAAAATTTAATACATAAATAAATAAAGCATTAAAAAAGCTTTATTTATTTATTTATTAAATTTTTGCATTTTATTAAATTCATTAAAAATTATTTTAATGCTTTTTCCGGGGTTTCTTTAAAAATAACAAAATTGTACAAAGAAATATAATAGTTACTTAATTAAATTTAAAGAGCCAATTATTTTCAGAAATATTTCTCAGCCCTCAATAATAAAATTTTCCTATTATTTGATGAAAATAATTTTCAGTAGTTCACTTTCTGTGATATCAGAGGTTTAAGCGGTTTTGTTATACACATGTTCTTATCTCATTTTCTTTTTATTAATTTGAGTTTTAATAACATCAATTCACATCTTAAAATTGACATCTTTTATTTAAATTTCTTGCTGGCCTCAAGCATTTAGGGGTCTCCAGCTGAAGGGCCAGATGGACCAAATGAATAACGCTGCTCTAACAGAGAGCCGCCTTATCTAAAAGTCGCTGTGATCATGATTCTCAATGCAGCATAATTAGCTGTATTTAAAATTTTACTTAGCTATAATGAACTTAAAATTGAAGAAGAAAGATCAATCATGCATAAAGCATTGATTATGAAACACTGTCCAACTACAATGCAATTTTATTCAAACATCTCTAAAATGCGATACATTCAGCGGTAATATTTCTAAAATTATCACAATACTACAATAATTTATTATATTTGAAAACTTCATCGAAAATATGAACTTTATTCAAATGACGTCATTGAAATATAAATTGAACGGCTCTCTATAAAAAAGCAGTAAAAATTTCATTCATAAATATTTATTCTATTCCTTTTATTCATCACAATACTATAATAATTTATTTTACTTTAAAACTTAAAACCATGGAGGTAAAAGTAATTTAACTCTCTGCATAAAACTTCTTCACCGAAAAAGTCTGCTATAATTAAAGTCTGTTCTCTATATAAAACCAATGACTGTTTCTTTCATATCAACTATATTGCAGACTCCAGTGTTAAATAATTTTGCGTTAAAGAAATGTAGCAATTCTTATACAACTCATCTTACAGCTTGATGTGTTTACAATCTTCATAAGTGGAAATTAGCCTTCGTTGTGGAAATAATCAAAATTTGATGATCATTTAAACTCAAATATATTGTAATTGCGTTGTTTCGGAACAATGATGCACAAAAATTAAGCAAAAAATAAGGCGGTTTTAGGACGGATACAACACCAAATATAAATTAAAAAGAACTTTATAAACCGCGATTTTGACACAAGATGGATGCAATATTTTATTTTGAAATGGGTCATGTGATCTCTTCATATAATGGATGTAATTATTATTTTAATTTTTATTAAAAAAATTACTGAATATATTTTTCTGAAATTTTTTTTATATATTTTATATAATAATTTGAATATTTCCTAAAACTTTCGAAGCAATTTGTAAATTTTAAATTCGCTCAAAAAAAGTTTGAAGAATTAGGTCCTATAGGGTTCAATGTATTTCATTTTTTTCAACCCGGGTTCAATCCAAAACTAATTGGGTGAATTTATTCGTTTACATCACCGTTGGTCCCGCAGACCGTCTGAACAACATACTAAAACTCCATTTTAATAAAGTCATTTTTACGGCAGTTATCGTGTTAAAGGACAGACATAATTAATAAAGTCTGTATATAAACATTGTATAACTGTGAAAAATAGAAAATTTTTAAGGATCGCTCGGGCCCCTGAATGAAGTCGATGTTAGAAAATTCACTGCTCTCAATTATTAGATAAGTAGTAAGTAAATACACTCAAACCTGTTTTTGCGCGGTCTTTTTTTGTGCGATTTTTTATTTGTGCGATTTTTTGTGCGATTTTTTTTTTTGTGCCGTACATGAAAATTTCAATCAAATTGGAACATAATTGACGAAGTTATCAATAAAAAAAATTAGTAGGTTTAATCGGCCATTTAGTTTTTCGATGCCAATTCTGAAAGAACTTCAAAATTCCAAAACGAGCTTCAATCTTGTATATCTGGCTACCGAGACATATAAAAGCGTCTAGTGAAACAACAGTCGTCGCAAAAACTGATCACCGACTACATGGTAACTGAAAAAAAGTCAGCTCTAAACGAGTGCGAGGTAATATCTTCAAGTGAGGAAAGCGATTTTGAAAGAGCTTACCACAAGAAAGTTCGCGTATTGTCAGACTACGAAGGATAATGGTTATACGTTTTGAAAAGTTTTGTATGTGTAAAATAAGTACATATGTAAATAAAGTATTTAAAAATGTTCGCATGTGTATTTCTTAAATCAGATTCCAAAAGGTTTGGCGAGATTCCAAGTAGTTGCCACGCCTCGTGTCTTGATTTCGTTTAAAAAAGCAATTCCTAGTTATTTCGTAAGGTTTGGAGTTATTTTCTACGTGATACTTTTTTATGCGGTCCCCTTTTCACCGCATAAAAAAAATACTTTTTAATTGTGTTGCGAAAACTATTTTTTATAGCTACTCGTGAAGCTTTGTGCGATTTTTTTTATGCGTTTTCTTTTATGCGGTCCCTATGCACCGCACAAAAATAGGTTTGAGTGTACATAGAAAAAAAACACCTTGGATTTTTATTGGCGCCCCCTAATTTGCTGATGCCCTACGTGCATAGTATGCCTATTTGGTAATCCAGCACTGCTTATCTACAGAATTTTAAAATTGGGTCAATTAGTTATTCATTTAGAGTGGATACCTTACAAATTTTGGAGGCCATTTCGCAGAAAAAGGCAGGCTCCCCTTTTTCGAATCGCACTAAATTCTAATCAGCATCAGGGTCACCCACAATGACTTATCTACCAAATTTTTGTGAAATCTGAACCATTAGTTTTGTATGTAGAGTGGATACATACATTGCACAGACAGACAGACGCACAGGAACACACACACAGACGTCATGCGATTATATTTTTCGGATTAGACATCATAGAATTTTCGGTCTCTACAGTAGTCGAAACGTGTAAATTCGTCGAAAACTCGAGTTACGAGTTTCGACACAATTCGAATATTTTCTCTATACTTTGTAAGGGTAATATTTTCTGTATTCCATGTAAGGGAAAGAAAAACGGTTTGTTTCAATCTTCTAATATTCCAATAAATATATGTCAAATTTCATATTCTTATATGCTAGCTATATAATAGCATAATTTTGTATGCCAGCTATATAATAGCATATTTTTGTATGCTAGCTTTTATATGCATCAGTTAATTTATTGCTTTCCTCATACATAGTACAATGTATAAGGAAACTGTTGTGATTCGAATTGTTCGAATCACAACAATTCGAATGTTGAAATTAGAATTCAAGTCTTCAACGGGAGAGCACGTTCCAAGCATCCCTGAACACGAATCAAACGTTTTTGAGGTGATATCTGTGTGTGTGTGTCAGTAAGACTGTGGAGACGATATCTCACGAACGAATGGAGCGATTCGAATGAAATTTAGTACTAAAATCACAATCCGTGAATACTGGAAGCCAATTGTTTTTAAACTTAATCGAATGTCCAGAACCCTCCTAAATTTTCGAGTGAAATTTTGAAAAAATCATCAAAAATTCAAAACCTTTAATAAAGTTACTCAAATAGACATTTCTTATGAAATTTTTCATTAGAAAACGATTGACACAAACTTCAGAACACTAGCATGAACTGCTCTCGAGATATTGCACATTTTTTAAATAATTGTATCAAAAAATCACATAAAATAAACAAAGTTATTAACTATTGTGAAATATGTTTACTTTTCATATATAATATCATGTGATGAATTTGGATACATCCTTCTCGTGGATCTAGCTCGTTCCATTCATGGGAAAAGATACTTATCTACTATAAGAATTTATCTGCTATAAGAATAACTTATTTCTCCGTCAATAACGCTTGGCGATATTTTGGCGACGAATTTGGCGGCATGTCGCCAACTTGGCGAGTTTTTTTTAATATTTCTAAATTAACGAAAATCTCGCCAAATTGATAAAACTGACGCTAAATCAATAAAAATGACGACTAATTGACGAAAATTCAATATCTTTGAAAGAACATAAGAATCTACGAGGACTATAAGAATAAACTATTTTTCCTTCCGAAACGTTTGGATAAAATTTTGGGGACGGAGTTTTTGAAATTTCTCCAACATGATGGCTTTTTAAATGTTGCCAAATTGACGAAAATGTCGCCAATTGATAAAAATTCGCTAAATTTATGAGGCTGACACTGAATCAATGAAATGATAACTAATTGATTAAAGCTCAATGTTTTGGAAAGAATATAAGAATGGACTACATTTCTCCGTCCGTCCGTAACGCTTGGCGAGAAATTTAGCGGGACGTCGCCAAGTCATAAAAATGTCACAATTGATAAAATAAAGTCAAATGGGAAGAAATGTTTCGCAAATTCTGATTTCCTTCATATGACTGGCATACATTCTAGCATATAAGAAATGCTTTTGTCTCCGTTTGTCTGTAACACTTACTGATGTATTTGGCAAACTTGACAAATGATCTAGTATCGCCAACTTGGCGATATATCTCCTCAGATTGACGAAAGTTTCGTCAAAATTGCATAAATGACGCTAAATTAATAAAAATGGCGTCTAATTCATGAATTAATTATTAAAATAATTTAATATATGGACTATATCGCTTATTGAGGATGCAATATCGCAATATCGATAATTGTTAATTTAGAGTTGTGTGAATTATAAATTAATTGGGTACTTTGAAATGGTATTACATGTTGTCATTCGGAAAATCGCCAGATGTATAGTTCAACGTTAAAAAGACAGTGCCATGGATCTTATACATCATTTTTTGACTGTAAAAGTAGTAAATTCATTGCATTATATAAGGAATGCCATGTGCTGCCTACGTCAGATTTTTTACTTTCCTTATATACATAATGTATAAGGAAAGTATTGTGACAGGGTCGAAAATTGGAATTCGAGTTTTCGACGGGAGAGCACATTTCAAGCATCCCTGATCACGAATCAAACATTTTTGAAGTGATGTCTGTGTGTGTGTGTGTGTGTGTCAGTGAGCCTGTGGAGACGATAACTGACGAACGAATGGACCGATTCGAACGAAATTTGGTACAAAAATCACAATCCGTAAACACTGGAAGCCTATTGTTTTTATACGCAATCGAATGTCCAGAACCCCCCTAAATTTTCGACTGAAATTTTGAAAAAATCGTCAAAAAATCAGAACCTCTAATAAAGTTACGCAAATAGACATTTCTTATGTAATTTTTTATTAGAAAACGATTGACATAAGTTTTAGAACGCTAACTAGAACCGTTCTCGAGATATTGTACATTTTTCAAAAAAATTATCAAAAAGTCATATAAAATAAGAAAAATATATTTCGTATTGAGAAACATGTTCACTTTTCATATGTAATACCATGCGATAAATTGGACGATATCATTCTCGTGAATCTAGCTCGTTCCATTCATGTAAAAAGATACTTTGAGTAATACTTTTGTATTTGAACGCCTATAGTTATTTATCTGCTGTAAGAATAAGTTATTTCTTCATCCATAACGCTTGGCGAGATTTTGGCGACGAATTTGGCGGAATGTCGCCAACTTGGCGACTTTTTGAAATGTTGTCAAATTAACGAAAATCTCGCCAAATGGATAAAAATGACGCCAAATCAATGAAAATGACGACTAATTGCTGAAAATTCAATATCTTGAAAAAAATATAAGTATCTACTATAAGAAAAACCAATTTGTTTTAATGTAAAAGTAGTAAATTTATTGCATTATTTAAGGGCAGTCATGTGGTGCCCACATCAGATTTTTTTCTGTTGTAAAAAGATCAGTGATTGATATTTCAACAAAGGAAGTATGATATATTTTCACCGCACTTTTACTTTCCTTTCCGATATATATAATTTATTTGTAATATAAGTATTTTCATGAGATCAAATTCAAATCCAAGTTTGTCACAGATCTGCACGTTTTTAACACAATGGAAATAGGAGTGGAGTTAATTGTTTTTTGACTGATATTGCAATCAATGACTGAATAACAGTAACAGCAAAGACTATGGGGATGGGTGTTGATGTGACGGCTTCTGGTTTGAGTTCTTTGCATGCCCAAATGCTTCTATTAGGCCAGAATGTTCCGTTATTGTGAATCGGGGAATGTTCATGATACCCATAAAGATCCGAATTTTCTCTGTCTATACTGAGATTACTGTCTCCTTCTGATTAACCCTTACGCTTGAAGGATGAACAATAATAATTGAGAAAGGTGGTGACAAGAATTCTTATGGTTGAATTTCTCTACATCTTATGTAATATCTATTAGGGGCCAAAATTGCACATTTGAATATTAGTATCTACTATAAGGAAAACCTATTTTTTTACTGTAAAAGTAGTAAATTCAGTACATTATATAAGGAAAGTCATGTGTTGCCCACATCAGATTTTTTTAATATAGATTAATTTTAGCTTTCTGTTAAACTATATTGTTTATTTACATTATTTGATACCGTCTGACGCAATTTAAAATTTTAATTTCCATTTCAGATATGCCTGCTTAGTTCTTATGCCTGCGAGTACATTTTCTGGTTTAATTCAAGTTGATGGCTTTTATTTGTTGGTCAAGACACATTTTGCCGCTTCAGGTTATGAAGCAGCCATTTGTTACTGAAGACTTTTATTTATTTTACACTTTTCCTTAAATTTTATAGCAATTTGCAAGGTACAAAAATGTTTAGAAAATGCGGAATCAGTATCGTCCACAATTCAAATATCTCATTCAATAATTTTTAAATGAAATTAATTTTTAAATGTCGTTATAAGAATGAGATCATGTCAAAAAAATCTGATGTGGGCAACACATGACTTTCCTTGTATAATGTAATGAATTTACTACTTTTACTGTAAAAAATGGGTGTTTCTTATAGTAGATACTAATATTCTTTCCAAGATATTGAATTTTCGACAATTAGTCGTCATTTTCATTGATTTAGCATCATTTTTATCCATTTGGCGAGATTTTCATTAATTGGGCAACATTTCAAAAAGTCGCCAAGTTGGCGACATTCCGCCAAATTCGTCGCCAAAATCTCGCCAGGCGTTATGCACTAAAAAAAAGTTATTCTTACTGCAGATAAATGACTATTGGCGTTCAAATACAAAAGTATTATTCAAAGTATATTTTTTCATGAATGGAACGAGCTAGATCCACGAGAATGATGTCACTCAATTTATCGCATGGTATTACATATGAAAAGTGAACATGTTTCTCAATAGGAATTTTTTTTATGTGACTTTTTCATAATTTTTTTTAAAAATGTACAATATCTCGAGAACGGTTCATGTTAGCGTTCTAAAATTTATGCCAATCGTTTTCTAATGAAAAATTACATAAGAAATGTCTATTTGCGTAACTTTATTAGCGGTTTTGATCTTTTGACGATTTTTCAAAATTTCATTCGAAAATTTAGGGGAGTTCTGAACATTCGATTACGTATAAAAACAATAGGCTTCCAGTGTTTACGGATTGTGATTTTTGTACCAAATTTGGTTCGAATCGGTCCATTCGTTCGTCAGTTATCGTCTCCACAGACTCACTGACACACACACACACACACACACACACACACACACACACATCACTTCAAAAATGTTTGATTCGTGATCAGGGATGCTTGAAACGTGCTCTCCCGTCGAAAACTCGAATTCGAATTTTCGACCCCGTCACAATGCTTTCCTTATACATTATGTATATAAGGAAAGTAATGAAAAAAATTTACATTAAGATTTTAACATTAATATTATATATAATAACAGTAATTTTATTTTTACATATAATAATTTAAATATACTGAAATATAAACAGGATAAATATAAGAATTTTATTATATAAAAGAAAATTTTTATATGGAAGAAAATCTCTTTATGAGATACAATCAAATAATTATTAATTTTTATTTAATATATTTGAATTTGTAATAATTCTAATAAATAATAAAGAATTTAATATATATTTATATATTCATATATAGGGTCGCGATTGTTGCAACTCAATTTGTTTACTTATTCCTTGGTTATATTGGTGCATAAACACGAGATTGTTTAAAGAAATTCGGAAATTAAATAAATTTCAGGATTCTAAAGATATATAATGAGTGGTGAGGTTTAAACAGAATAGGTGAATATATACGCATTTCAGTACTTATATATGTGCCGCCAGACAAGTTTGCAGATTAATTTGAATGTAATATCTCGTCAGATATATTGTATAAGCATAATTTATACTATACCGAAAAGTAAGTTAGGGAAGTAGTTTGATATTTTGTCCTGAAGTCTTATGGTCGGAGAAAATATGAAATCGGGGTGAAAACTACAAATGCTAGTTAACTATAGACAATTAGCGAGTAATTAAATTGTAGTGCTTTAAAAGCCAATAAACGAAACCAAAGAGTCATAAAAAAATCGGATAAACTTATTGAACTTTACTACAGTTTTGTTTTACAAAATGTTATTCACGCAAAACCATTTCAGCTTCATCGGCCTGGAGCCACCGCCGATCTCCCCCCCCCCCCCCCCTCACACACACACACACGTATCAAGAACCACTGATACGTTTTCTTACTCTAATATCCAAAGTTCAATTCGTTTTTAAAAGATCCACCTTCAATGCGTCGGTGACGCCCTAATATGAATTTCAAATACCTGGTGTGACCTCTCCTTGAACCTTCAGGATCTAATTGCTTTACAAAGCGTTCACAGCAAGTGATCATTTAAAAGTTTTATTCTCTGAACTCCGGACACCCACATAATCGCAAACGGAACTGTGGCAAAAATGCTTTTTACAGACTGTAAACCACCTCTTTCATAGCTACTGATATTTATTATTGGTGGCAAAAAATGTGCTATATTATTTACTGTTTTATGGGAAAAATTTTGCTCTGAAACATTTCTTAAGATCTGCTATAAAAATATATCTGCTATAGATGATGACTGCTATAGATATATCTGCTATAGATGATGAGTGCTATAGATATATCTGCTATAGATTATGACTGGTATAGATATATCTGCTATAGATGGTAACTGATATATATCTGCTATAGATATATCTGCTATAGATAATGATTGATATATATCTGCTATAGATAATGACTGCTATAGATATATCTCCTATGGATGATGACTGCTATATATCTGCTATATATGTGCTATATATGACTGCTATAGATTTATGTACCGTAGATGATAACTGTTATAGATATATCTACTATAGATGGTGACTGCTATAGATATATCTGCTATAGATATATCAGCAATAGATGATATCCAAATTCTGGAAGGGAGAGAGTGTCCACTAAAAATTTCTACTTTCAGTTCAAATTGTTTCATACCACTTGAAGCATCTATTTCTTGAAATGGCTATAGATAACGCTTATATGATAACTGATATGAATCCAACATCTAAATGCGGACAGAGTATCGTGATTCAGAAGAAATTTCACTTCAGATTTCTTTTCTACTCCCGGTTCAAATATTTTACTTGAAACACATATTTCTCAGGATTGGTTATAGATAAAGCTGATATTAAAACGGCTTTAAATTCTGGAGGGGCCAAGGGACTCACTAAGGATTTCCACTTCTAGTTCTGGCAATATCACTTCCTATTCAAAAATTTGCAATTTCCTTGTAAAATCTGTTTCTCAGAATCTATTATAGATATAGCTTAGGTGGCATCTGATATGGATTCAGCATTTATTCTGGAGGTGGAAGGAGGTTTACTATAAATTTCATCTTCATATTCTTTTTCACTTCCAGTTTAAAAAATCTCCTTGAAACATCTATGTCTTAAGATTCGCTATACATAGAGCATAGATAATGACTGATATGAATTCAATGTTAAAGTCCAGTGAAGGTCGACGGTTCCTAAATATTTCCATTTCCGAATTTTATTTTTACTTCCTGTTTAAAAAATTTCCTTGAAACATCTATTTCTCAAGATCGGCTATAGATAGAGCATAGATAATGACTGATATGAATTCAACGTTAAAGTTCAGAGAAGGTTAAGTGGTTCCTAAATATTTCTAATTCCGCATTTTCTTCACTTCCGGTTTAAAAAATTTCTTTGAAACATCTATATCGCAAGATTGGCTATAGATAGAACATAGATAATGACTGATATGAATTTAACATTAAAATGCACAGAATGTCGGTGGTTCCTAAATAGTTCCATTTCCTGATATCTTTTCCACTTCTTGTTTAAAAAAATGAATTGGAAAATGAATACCTTGAGGTCGCCTATAGATAGAGCATAAATAATGACTGATATGAATTCAACGTTAAAGTCCAGAGAAGGTAGGTGGTTCCTAAATACTATTTCAATTCCGAATTTCCTTCACTTCCGGTTTAAAAAAATTTCCTTGAAACATCTATTTTTCAAGATTAGCTATAGATACAACATAGATGATGATTGGCATGAATCCCACATTAAAGTTCGGAGTAGGTCTGGCGGTCACTAAAAATTTCCGCTTTCGGATTTCTTCACTTCAAGTTCAAAATATTTCCTTGAAACTTCTATTTCTGAGGTTTGATATAGATCGATCTTAACTGATGGCTGATATGCAATCATCGCCGAATTACAGAGGGAGTATGGAGGATTCACTAAGGATTTCCATTTTTATTTCTAGAAGTAACACTTCCTTATTTTCCGAAAATTCGTCTAACTGAGTATGAAACAAGTATATACAAAAGTGAATAAAAATGCTTAATAGTTGCGACAATTAAGAAGTTTACACACAAGTGAAACACAAAAGAGTCTGTCTACACACAAGCGAAACACAAAAGAAGTGTACACACATAAATTTGCTACAAGATTAAAACTTCCTAAATTTCTTGTTAGGAATGAATGTTTATGAGTTCTGGTGTTTATGAGTTCTTTAAGCTAACCAGTGATATTGTGCAGTGACAAATATACAGATTTTCTAGAAAAGGCCTTAAGCACCCCAATGTAAAGTGATCATGCCCGATCAAATAAAAATGATTTCAGCGCACCTAGCGGAGAATTTAAAAAGTCAAGAAAGTGTGATGCCAGAAAATGGACATGTTGTTGCTTTCCTTATATGCATAATGTATAAGGAAAGTATTGTGACGAGGTCGAAAATTCGAATTCGAGTTTTCGACGGGAGAGCACGTTTCAAACATCCCTGATCACGAATCAAACATTTTCGAAGTAATGTCTGTGTGTGTGTGTGTGTGTGTGAAATTATGTGCGTGTATGTGTGTGTGTGAAAGTATGTGTGTGTGTCAGTGAGACTGTGGAGACGATAACTGACAAATGAATAGACCGATTCGAACGAAATTTGGTACAAAATTCACAATCCGTAAACACTAAAAACCTATTATTTTTATACGCAATCGAATGTCCAGAATCTCTTTTAATTTTCGAGTGAAATTTTGAAAAAATCATCAAAAAATCAAAACCTTTAATAAAGTTAGACAAATAGACATTTCTTATGTTATTTTTCATCAGAAAACGATTGACATTGATTTTAGAACGCTAACATAAACCGTTCTCGAGATATTGCACATTTTTCAAAAAAATTATCTAACAGTCATATAAAATAAGAAAAAAATATTTCTTATTGAGAAACATGTTCACTTTTAATATGTAATACCATGCGATAAATTGGGTGACATCATTCCCGTGGTTCCAGTTCGTTCCATTCATGAAAAAAGATACTTTGTGCAATACTTTTGAATTTGGACGCCAATAGTCATTTATCTGCTGTAAGAATAACTTATTTCCTTGTCCATAACGCTTGGCGAGATTTTGGAGACGAATTTGGTAGAATGTTGCCAACTTGGCCACTTTTTTTAAATGTTGCTAAATTAACGAAAAACTCGAAAAATGGATAAAAATGACGCTAAATCAATGACGACTCAATGATGACGAAATGGAAAATGACGATTCATTGACGAAAATTCTATATCTTGGAAAGAATATAAATAAATACTATAAAAAATAATCTATTTTTTTTTACTGTAAAAGTAGTAAATTCATTGCATTATATAAGGAAAGTCATGTGCTGCCCACATCAGATTTTTTTATGATGTAAAACAGTGATTTTTCAACCTTTATTAGACCATGATCCACATTCCAGTCAGTTAGAGGCTCGCTGGCCACATATGCAACATTGCTTATCTAAATAAAAAAACACGATCGGCTGCTGTCCGGTGGGCTCGGGTTCGAATCCCGAGTAAGGCATGGTTGTCTATCGAGGTAAAGTCAGTCTTCCGCCTACTGGGCCCTCATCTACAATGCGAAACTGCACCCCCTTTGACCTTCGTCAATGATGCTTCTCCGTAATAAACTCTGTTCTCTTGTATAGTCTTGTTCGTTCTTTCCTGTGTCACTGGTCCTGTGTCGGCTATGATTCGATTACAGAAGGTCATCAGAAACAACAAAAAAAAATCTGATGTGGGCAACACATGACCTTCCTTATATAATGAATTGAATTTACTAATTTTACAGTAAAAAAAAGGTTTTTCTTATAGTAGATACTAATATTCTTTCCAAGATATTGAATTTTCGACAATTAGTCGTCATTTTCATTGATTTGGCGTCATTTTTATACATTTAGCGAGATTTTTTTTAATTTGGCAACATTTCAAAAAGTCGCCAAATTGGCGACATTCTGCCAAATTCGTCGCCAAAATCTCGCCAAGCGTTATGGATGAAGAAATAAGTTATTCTTACAGCAGACAAATGACTATTGGCGCTCAAATAAAAAAGTATTACTCAAAGTATCTTTTTCCATGTATGGAATGAGCTAGATCCACTAGAATGATATCACCCAATTTATCGTATGGTATTACATATGAAAAGTGAACATGTTTCTCAATAGGAAATATTTTTTTTTATTTTATATGACTTTTTGATAATTTTTTTGAAAAATGTGCAATATCTCGAGAACGGTTTGTGTTAGCGTTCTAAAATATATGTCAATCGTTTCCTAATAAAAAATTACATAAGAAATGTCTATTTGCGTAATTTTATTAGTGGTTTTGATTTTTTGACGATTTTTTCAAAATTTTACTCGAAAATTTAGGGGGGGTTCTGAACATTCGATTGCGTATAAAAACAATAGGCTTCCAGTGTTTACGGATTGTGATTTTTGCACCAAATTTGGTTCGAATCGGTCCATTCGTTCGTCAGTTATCGTCTCCACAGACTCACTGACACACAACACACACACACATACTTTCACACACACACACACACACACACACACACACACACACACACAGACATCACTTCAAAAATGTTTGATTCGTGATCAGGGATGCTTGAACCGTGCTCTCCCGACGAAAACTCGATTTCGAATTTTCGACCCCCGTCCCAATACTTTCCTTATACATTATGTATATAAGGAAAGTAAAAAACACGATTATCCTCGCAAACAAAAAACGGGATCCAACGTATCCTCGAAACCGATTGTGCATATGCTTAGTTACAACGTTTGACTTTTTATTTATTCATTGAGCCTGCGTATGATTTTTCTGCATATTTTGACTGGCTGCACCATTATATTGTTTATTATATGCAGCGTTCAAGAGAATCTGGGAAGCATCATTACTTCCCAGTTTAATGCAAACATTTTTTATATGAACTGCATAAAAAAATCTGATGTGGGCTAAACATGACTTTCCTTATATAATACATTGAATTTACTACTTTTACAGTAAAAAAATAGGTTTTTCTTATCGTAGATGCTTATATTCTTTCCAAGATATTGAATTTTCGGCAATTAGTCGTCATTTTCATTGATTTGGCGTCATTTTTATCCATTTGGCGAGATTTTCGTTAATTTGACAACATTTCAAAAAGTCGCCAAGTTGGCGACATTCCTCCAAATTCGTCGCTAAAACCTCGCCAAGCGTTATGGATGGATAAATAAGTTATTCTTACAGCAGATAAAGGACTATTGGCGTTCAAATACAAAAGTATTACTCAAAGTATATTTTTAATGAATGGAACGAGCTAGATCCACGAAAATGATATCACCAAATTTATCGCATAATATTACATATGAAAAGTGAAGATATTTCTCAATAGGTAATACTTTTTTTTATTTTACATGAATTTTTGATAAATTTATTTGAAAAATGTGCAATATCTCGAGACCGGTTCATGCTAGCGTTCTGAAATTTCAGTCAAACGTTTTCTAATGAAACATTACCTAAGAAATATCTATCTGCGTAACTTTATTAGGTTTTGATTTTTTAATGACTTTTTCAAAAATTTCACTCGAAAATTTAGGGGTGGGTTCTGAACATTCGATTGCGTATCAAAACAATAGAATTCCAGTATTGAGGGATTGTGATTTGTGTACCAAATTTCGTTCGAATCGGTCCATTCATTCGTCAGTTATCGTCTTCAAAGACTCACTGACACACACACACACACACACATACACACTTTTACACACACATACACACTTTTACACACACACACACACATACACACTTTCACACACACACATCATCTAAAAAATATACGATTCGTGATCAGGGACGCTTGAAATGTGCACTCCCGTCGAAAACTCGAATTCGAATTTTCGACCCCGTCACAATACTTTCCTTATACATTTTTGTATATAAGGAAAGTAATACAAAAATGTATAAGGAAAGTATTGTGACGGGGTCGAAAATTCGAATTCGAGTTTTCGACGGGAGAGCACGTTTCAAGCATCCCTGATCACGAATCGAACATGTTTGAAGTGATGTCTCCGTGTGTGTGTGTGTGTGTGTGTGTGTGTGTGTGTGTGTGTGTGTGTGTGTGTGTGTGTGTGTGTGTGTGTGTGTGTGTGTGTGAGTCTGTGGAGACGATAACTGACTAACGAATTGACCGATTCGAACGAAATTTGGTACAAAAATTACATTCCATAAACACTGGAAGCCTATTATTTTTATACGCAATCGAATGTTCAGAAACCCCTTAAATTTTCGCGTGAAATTTTGAAAAATCGTCTAAAAATCAATACCTCTAATAAATTTACACAAATAGACTTTTCCTATGTAATTTTTCGTTAGAAAACGATTAACATACATTTTTGAACGCTAACATGAACCGTTCCCGAAATATTGCACATTTCTCAAAAAAATTATCAAAAAATCATATAAAATAAAAAAACAATATTTCCGATTGAGAAACATGTTCACTTTTCATATGTAATACCATGCGATAAATTGGTGGACATCATTCTAATGGATCTAGCTCGTTCCATTTTATGAAAAAATATGCTTTGAGAAGTACTTTTGTATTTGAACGTCAATAGTCATTTATTTGCTGTAAGAATATGTTGCCAAGTTGGCGACATTCCGCTAACTTCGTCGCTGAAATCTCGCCAAACGTTATTGACGGAGAAATAAGTTACTCTTATAACAGATAAATGACCATTGGCGTTCAAATACAAAAGTATTACTCAAAGTATATTTTCTCATGAATGGAACGAGCTAGATGCACGAGAATGATGTCACCAAATTTATCGCATAATATTACATATGAAAAGTGAACATGTTTCTCAACAGTTAATATTTATTTTTAATTTATGGGATGTTTTGATAAATTTATTTGGAAAATGTTAAATATCTCGAGAACGGTTCATGTTAGCGTTCTAAAATTTAACTCAATCGTTTTTTAAGGAAAAGTTACATAATAAATATCAATCTGCGTAAATTTATTAAAGGTTTTGATTTTTTGATGATTTTTTCAAAATTTCACTAGAAAATTTAGGAGGATTCTGAACATTTGATTCAGTTTAAAAACAATATGCTTCCATATTGCGGATTTCAGTTGTATTCTCTCATAAGCAACAGTAAAAAGTGTTTTTGTCCCCGTAAGTTTTTAAATTCGAATTGCTGGATGGAATATGCGCTGAACATATTTCGAACGTTTATGGATTGATGTCCATCTTTCTGTATGTGTATGTGAGATGTGGACACAGTACCTAAAGAAAAACATCTAATGTGGGTAACACATGACTTTCCTTATATAATGCAATGAATTTACTACTTTTACAGTAAAAAAAATAGGTTTTTGTTATAGTAGATACTAATATTCTTTCCAAGATATTGAATTTTCGACA
This sequence comes from Amaurobius ferox, assembly GCA_951213105.1. Lineage (NCBI taxonomy): Eukaryota > Metazoa > Arthropoda > Arachnida > Araneae > Amaurobiidae > Amaurobius > Amaurobius ferox. Next base: position 78,691,006 of record OX578150.1, read on the forward strand.
ATCGGTCGTCATTTTCATTGATTTAGGGTCATTTCTACCCATTTGGCGAGATTTTCCTTAATTTGGCAACATTTCAAAAAGTCGCCAAGTTGGCGACATTCCGCCAAATCGTCGCCAAGAGTTATGGACGAAGAAATAAGTCCTTACAGCAGATAAATGACTATTGGCGTTCAAATACAAAAGTATTACTCAAAGTATCTTTTTTCATGAAGGGAAAGAGCTAAATCCACGAGAATGATGTCACCCAATTTATCGCATGGTATTACATATGAAAAGTGAACATGTTTCTCAATAGGAAATATTTTTTTTTTATTTTATATGACTTTTTGATAATTTTTTTGAAAAATGTGCAATATCTCGAGAACGGTTCATGTTAGCGTTCTAAAATTTATGTCAATCGTTTTCTAATGAAAAATTACATAAGAAATGTCTATTTGCGTAACTTTATTAATGGTTTTGATTTTTTGACGATTTTTTCAAAATTTCATTCGAAAATTTAGGGGGGTTCTCAACATTCGATTGTGTATAGAAACAATAGGCTTCCAGTGTTTACGGATTGTGATTTTTGTACCAAATTTTATTCGAATCGCTCCATTCGTTCGTCAGTTATCGTCTCCACAGACTCACTGACAGACTCAGACATCACCTCAAAAATGTTTGATTCATGATCAGGGATGCTTGAAACGTGCTCTCCCGACGAAAACTCGAATTTGTCACAATGCTTTCCTTATACATTATGTATATAAAGAAAGTAAAACATATTATAGGTACATATTAAATTCACGGATTGTGATTTTTTTACCAAATTTCATTCGAATCGCTTTATTCGTTCGTCAGTTATCGTCTCCACAGACTCACTGACACACACAGACATCACCTCAAAAATGTTTGATTCATGATCAGGAATACTTGAAGCGTGCTCTCCCGACGAAAACTCGAATTTGTCACAATACTTTCCTTATACATTATGTATATAAGGAAGTAAAAAATATATTAGGTACATAAATATAAGGTCTAATATTAGTCCAGTCCGTAGATACATTGTACCTTGCAAAAGGTGGAGTAGAAGATTTTTTTTTGCATTTGTATATATTGATGCCAACATGAAAAAACCAAGTTAACCGACATGGCCGACCCCGGGAGAACTTTTGGCGGCCGAAAAACCACGAAATTTTATGACTTTTTTTGATTTTTTCAAAATATCTCAGAAACGATCGACTTTTGCGATTCTTTCTCAATATAAAATTTAAAGATAATTAAATTTTCTACAATTTTTACTATTACAACTATTTTATAGCACGAATAGTAAGCGCACTACAACTTCTTAAAATCTGACATTTTTTCTCAACTTAGTAAAAAAACGCATTAACACCCCTTGCCCACCTGACCCCGCAGTCACAATTCTCCCCCTCACATTTCGCAGACGACTCGATCAGACCCCAATAACAGCACATGTTCATATTGTACAACTGCAACATATATTATACTTCACAATACATTTTATTCTGATGTTTTACCTACACAGAAGCGATATTTGAATGTGAATGAATAAATATGGGAGTGATAATAAGCGAAATAATAATAAAGCATTAATAAGCAAAAATTCATGACGTGTGTGTTGTAATTCAACTAATTTTCTAGGTATAATACATCAACATAATGAATAATAATACCCATGCACCAAATTAAATTTAAATAATCTCCACAAATGCCCAAACTTGTTTAAAGTACAAAAACAAATAATTATCTTCAAAAACACAAATTGCAGAAATTTAACATTTATATACAAATTACAAGAAGATTCATACAGGTTTGAAACAATTAAAGAAAGGAAATTAATAAGTAAAACTGAAAACATACATATTTATCTTCTTCGAAGACGTTTTTAAGATGTGTGTTCTTCTTCGGATTCAGCAACCGTCGGAGGTGGAAGGAGGTTGTCATCCTCAAGTTGTTCATCCACGTATTGCAGTGGTTTCAAGAGCTGGTGGAGTAAGTCATCTTCCTCTTCAGTATCATCCAAAGATGAAATTGGTACGACATTGTCACACCCCATGTCACTGCAGTGCTTGCACTTGCTGGAGCATTTCAAACCTGCCTTGCGACAGGAGCAGGGTCCACTACATCCTTTCTTGCAAGCGCAATACACATCACTCTTCAGAAGATTCTCAGATGCTGAATTTCTTTTTGTGTCAACAGGCAATAGATCTTCCATGCTGCACGCCCAACCCCATTCCTCCGGGTTGGTGCCATTGCCTAACCAGCTTTGAACTTGGTAGTAGCACCTGTAGGAATTGTAGCGTGCAGCATCGCACGTAGGTGGTAGTCGTGCGAGATTTATTTTTCTGTTGGAGACTGATTTTGCAAACAGATTAAATCGCAAAGTGTTCAAGGATTGGTCAGAATGGATGTCGCCTGTGTATAATGTTTTCAGAATTTCTTCTCCAGCTGCAGCTATATCATCGTGACTGCTGAGTGGATCCATGAATGTTTCAGTGACTTTCTTCACTTCAGGCGATTTGTTGACAATCTTGCACAATTTAATTTTGCCTTGACTAAAGATGGCTTATGTGGAATCACATCCACTAAATGCATGTATGAACAGGATATTGCCTGGGTCGAACTTAAATGATATAGTTGAAAATAACACATTGCCAGCATTCCCTCTCCTAGGCTTAAGAAAGAATAAGTTGCTGAATGACTGGCCTAACCCTGTCATCAGAACTAGCAGATCGATATCCTCCCCAACTACGATCACATTTTCAAGTTCTTTTGCCTTCGAAATGGCAGTGTTGACGATCAGTAAGTCAGCGTCCTCTTGAGCATGCTTGACTTCAATATCACACTCTTCAAAATTAGCTTTCAGAAGTTCGATCAGACGACTCTTGTTTTGATTATTTGCCAAAAAATTTTCTTGGGAGACTTGGTTGATCGCATTCGCTTCAAAGATTACTTCAGGGGAATGGTGCATCCTCATACGCCGCAATCGCTCAGATCTTTTGGTGCCAGTACGTGCAGGATACCCATCGAATACAACCACAACTCGCGATCCAGAATGTCTCTTAAGAAATGAAGAATAATGCTTAGTTATATTAGCAAAGGAAGTATTTTGAGGCCAAATAACTTTGCGTAGGTGGCATCCTCCATCTATGACAGCAAACTGTTTCTTCCCTGCAATTTCTTTGCAATCGACTGGGGTGAAAGCCATGTAAAATGAAGACTTTGTACCTTTCCGTATGCCTTCTTCGGAGAAAAGTGATATCGGGTAGGGTGCAAGTTCATAAGTAAAAAACATTTTTAAGTCTTCATCAGACTGTTTCGAAAGACACAATCTTTGGAAAAGTGTCAGCGGATCAATAGCAATTACTTTGAGGGTTCCTGCTTTAATACTGCTGACAACCGATTCAAGGGTTACAATTTTGTCTTTCTTCTTGAAGGTCACCTTTTTAAAATTTCCATGAGCGACCATTGTCATGTTTAATTATGTACATCACAGAATTGTTCAATTTCATCACAAACATTTTGCATGAATATCATTGCCAAAGTCCATTTTGCTAAAACACTCTGAAAATCCTCTTCCACGTGTGACTCCTCCACAGGCTTTCATATTCCTCATAAGTGTCTGTTCAATGGTCTGGTCAGATGAAATTCCACACCAGTACTTATTGGAGCGTCTTATGGTGAATTTCCTTTTTGTGGAGAAGTCGTGAAATTCAGTTGGGTCCATTAATTGTTCTAGTTTCAACATGTCTTGAAGGTAGAGATGCGCACTTTTGGAGTATAAGAAATGGCCAGCTGCATGGAAAAATGGTAGTGCTTTTTGAATGGAGTCAAAAGGAAGTTTCCAGTTGCCTGTACGCTCAGCCTCGGTGAACTGTTTGAGGAGTGTTATCATACGAAAATATTGAACCCATAATTTTGCTGTGGGTCCCTTACATTCGAGCACACACAAGGCTTGTCTAAATTTTGCAGCAATACCCATTAGACAGGCATTATTGGTGCAGGTTGTGAGTAATATGGCTTATCTCGCTTTCAGCTGTGAAGCAACCGCCATTCCTCAAGGCCACCCCCAACTGGCGACGTTTCCCCTCTCCCTCCCCATCCTCCGACACCTTTTCATGCATCCAGTATTTTACGCATCAACAATATAAGCAAAATATGTGTTGCGCATTTGGAGGAGAAGTAAATAGAAATTAAGAGTAAAATAAAACCGATTTTTATTTGAGTTTTATCAAATTGAGAAAAAAATGTTAACTTTCAAAAATCTGTAGCGCACTTAGTATTCGTGTTATAAAAAAGTTGTAATTGTGAAAATTGTAGGAAATTTAATTATCTTTAAATTTTATATTGAGAAAAAATCTCAAAAGTCGATCGTTTCTGAGATATTTCGAAAAAATAAAAAAAAGTCGTAAAATTTCATGGATTTTTGGCTGCCAAAATTTCTCCCGAGGTCGGCCATGTTGGATAACTTGGTTTTTTCATATTGGCAGCAATACATACAAATACAAAAAATAAAATCTTCTACTCCACCTTTTGCAAGGCAAGCCCCCTTTTTCCATACCTACTGACTGTACTATATGTAAGGTCTGCATAAATATTTTGACTGGCTGCACCATCAATGTGCAGCGTTCTAGACATTCTAGAGGAAAACCACATTCACACAATCCTTAGTTTAAAGAAAACATTTTTTTATATAAATTATATTAAAGAAATATTATTGGTACATATTAATGGTCGGCATAAAAGTTTCATTTTATATACATATTTTGTAATCTCAAGGTCTGTGAGAGCAATAGGTGTTTAGTGCTTAATAAATAACTGCCCAAATGACTATTATTACAAAAATTTACCAATGACCTTTAGGACTATAAATAAAATAAAATAAAATAAAAATTTAGACTATGTCAGAATTCGTGCCAATACGAAATCCACACCAAAAAGCTATTTCAATTTTTGAAATTTTCCCTGAACACTTTTTTACTTGCTGAAATAGTGTTTTGGATTGAAATAATCTAATTAAAATTTTACACGCGCCCCACTTTATTTATTAAAACCAAATACTATTTCGATGCATAAAGAGAACTCCGTATACAAAAATGGGCGTGGCAAAATAAACTATTCATACATGTCAGCCCGCCTTTTAACCGTTTCGGAACGATTGGTTCGCCCGCGTGTCAGCTGCGAACTTGTATTCAAGGACGAACGGTACGCACTCGGAGGAAACTTTACCGTAAACGGCGAGTGGCACGCATGCGTGCCTTCACGTGGAACGTTTTAATTTGTCTACTAGATGGCGTTAAATGTCCGTGGAACTAACTTCAATGTGTTTTGCAGGTACATGACCTTGGCTAAGGAGGATCTAATGAATTATTTCTCCATTTAGAGCGGTGAAACATGATTTTGTAATTTAAACAGACAGAGCAATTCTCGCAGCATCAACAATTTTGTAATTGAATTCCGGGTTTTGTTTTTATTTCAGCGTTATGATTTCGTTGGTGAATCATAGGAACATGAGAGAGGTTTTTTTTTTTTTTTTTTTTTTTTTTTTTTTGGGGGGGGGGGGGGGGGGGTTAGAGGCAGTGAAATTATGTATTCGTCTATTTCGGATAAAAGAATGGGAACAACTAACGAGTATTTTGTATTCAGATTTGTATGAAAAATATACATCAAATAGAAAATAAATATTTCTTTTATTCCTGAAAAAAGTCGATTTCTGTGTTGAATAGGTGATTTTTAGTGAATTTTTTTCGAGAGTTAGGCTTAGCGCAAAAAATTTGCCGTCCTTTGGGAACAGTTCGGAAGCGAAGCGCTCCGTCTTTTGGGACGCGGCAGTTCCGGAATGCCGCCGTCCGGAAAGGGTTTAACAATTAAATCTTGTAGATATTTTCTGCTTGAAGTTTTTTCTTTTATAATTGATCATAATTATTAGGACTTTCAATTTATTTAATTTCGAATAACTCTATGAGATCCAAAACATTCAAAGCTCATTTAAATTGCGATATGCTCTCCTTCTCCGTCAGATGTTTGCTAAGTCCAAAAGTGACTTTAAGGAGTAATAAAAACTATTTCAAATTAACTGCAATTTGGGTCAACTTGTCTTTCTCATACCAGAATCCATTTTTAATAGCTTTTGTTTCAAATTTTATTAGAAAAATTTTGAAAAATCGGTATCATGAGATCAAAAGATTACAATTATAGCGTGGTACCCTTCACTTTAAAGCGCTTGAAAAAAATCTTTCGATTGATAGCATACTTGATAATGTACCCAGGAGTACGTGTTCGGATATTAAGGTAAATTAACTGTGATGTACTAAATTATTTTATATGCAAACTTCTGTTCATTAAAATTCACCCTATAATTTTTTAATTAATTTTTTTTCGTATTTATACAGTATAATTAAACCTTTAGGTAAATAAAGAACACATTTATTATCCATTATTTTGTTTTACATTCCCCCTAAATTTTTACTCCTATTTTAGTTTGACATTCGATAATCCGGCAATGTTGGTATTCCGGCAAAGCTGAAGCCCCGAACGTGGGAGATTTCTGGAAGTTTACTGTAGTGGAAATCAGCACCAAGATCGAATGAAACGCGTATACGGATGACAGTAAATATCTGTCAAAAAGTTGTATCATCTGGGCCTCTAACACGCTGACACCCACAATGCTTGTTAAAGTACCCGGTAATATGCTTTCTGGGATTCAAATGTGCATTACTTCTAACGGAGATCATATTAAACATTCTCTACACATAGATTTTTGTTCATTTAAGTATTTATTATAATCATTTATGAATAGGACGATCATTCACCAATAACTATGTGTCTATTCTATAACCTATGTCTTCTAGAACAGTTTTAACCACGGAGTTAGGAGATAAAACACCTATGGATGAAACGCTTAAAAATGTCATAATGCTTTGAGAATTATATCTAGGTGTCGCTAGTGTTAGTAAATTAGCTGCTATTGTTAGTTGACACGACAGAAGGGCGTAGTATTTAGTATATGTATTTTTAATTATTTTTAAATTAAGGGTTACCTAATTATTAGTATAATTAATCTGCATTTTTCATAGTTACAGGATAGAGTGTAAAATGTATGAAGATAAAAATAAATTGAAAGGTAAAATAATTTTGAATACGAAGAAATATTCTTTATTGTTTCAATTCCACTTTGCATTGCGCTAATAATTTAATTTTACAAAACTGACAGTTTGAGTAAATATTTTAGGCCTTTCGCTATAGAAATGCATGCAGTGCTGGACTACTTATCTTATTCCGGCACCACCTGAATTGTCTCAAACGATATTGGTGTTTTCTTAAAATGAAATTTTAACTCCTTTCTTTTACCTCCATGGTAGCTTTTACCATGGAGGTTACTTTCTTTTACCTCCTGATTGCCGAGTTTGTTGTACAAACTTTTTAAATTCTCTACTAGAGGCGCTGCAATCCCTTTTATTCGAGGAGCATGATCACTTAACTATAGATAGATTTAATGTGTACACTCGTGGACCTTTTCTTACAAAGTCATTGGAATGTTTAAGAACTTTTCCCATAACCCTGTTTATCATCCTCTTGCTATTGATTGATTGATTGATTGATTGATACGTCTCAGCTTCCAAATAACTAAAAATTAAAAAAAAAATAATAATTCAAATTAGGAGTGACGATACAAAGGTATTTCCCAAAATACTTACACCACTTTATCTTTCATTCATAATAAAAACACAATTTGATATAATTTCGCTGCCAACAATTAAAACTGGAGAAAATAGATAACTCTATAAATACACTCTAAGACAAAAAAATCGACGCACCCGCAAAATAGCCCGATAGTTAATGAAACTTTACATGCAAACACCCTTCAACCGAATATGCAAATGATCAAAAAATCGCAGCCAATGGATGAATAGTCGAAACTACAGTGCATTGAAACTGAGCACCATGGTGGTGTATATAAGCAGCGAACCTCGCTTTCGGGAACAAAACGTGCAGTAGATTTCGATTGCGTTTACGTATTTTGATTGTAACAATGCCTCGCCGGCGAATTCGCGGCCACTACGAGCATGTGAAAGAGTTTGAAAGAGGGCGTGCGGTCGGACTGCATGAAGCTGGATGGGCACACCGACGAATCGCTCGGCTTTTGGGTAGGAGCGATGCAGCAATTAGGCGATTTGGCAGGAATGGGTCCGGAATGGTAGATTTCAGTGGGAAACGGGCATCGGACGGTCTAGAGTGACGACAAAACGGGAAGATAGAACGATTGTCAAAGCAGCTGTGACAGCACGAGATTCGCCGTTATCAACCATCCAACATGTGACAAACACGGAAGTGATCACCCGGATCATTAATAGAAGACTACGGGGACGGAATCTATACTCGCGGAGCCCATTACGCTGCCTCCTACAACTGACCAGTATGCACCGTCAACAGCGATTGCAATGGTGCCCGGGCCCGATCAACGTGGAATTTTTCGAATTGGGAACGAATTGTCTTCAGTGATGAATCCCGTTTCGAACTGAGTGCCGACGACCAGAGTAGATGTGTCTGGAGAAAGCCCGGACATCGTCATTATCCTGTTCTTAGTGTTACATGCCACACGGTCCGACAACGGGGTGTTATGGTCTGGTCTGCCATTTCCTTTGATAGCCGGGCCACTTTGATAGTCCTCCGTGGCACCATTACAGCACAGCGGTTCATTGCCGACATTCTACGACCCGTTGTATTGCCATTCCTTTCGCGACACCCCGGACTAACTTCTCAGCAAGATAATGCCAGGTCACACACGGCACCTCTCTCTATTGATTGTCTGCGTGCTTACCACACACTTCCTTTGCCAGACAGATCGCCAAATCTCTCACCTATCGAGCACACTTGAGCTGAGATGGGGAGTCGCCTTCGGCTATCCAAGAATGTAGACGAATTAGCTCGTCAATTTGAGGCCATTAGGAACGACATCCCTCAGAACACCATCCGGTAAGTTTATGTATCAATGCCACGTCGAGTAACAGCTTTTATCAAGGCCAGAGGTGAACCCATGCCATATTGACGTGCTCACTTTGTGTAGGTCTTTCAGTGCAATAAATCATCCAATTATTCTTAAATTCTAATCATTTTTTTTTCTGTACATTTTTCTTTACACGTACCAAATGTTGTCTCATTTGGATAATTCTTTCTTGGTGCGTCGATTTTTTGTTTGTCTTAGAGTGTATAACGCAATGTAAATTTTCTAATTGTGCGTTGGTTTCGTGTCCATTTTTGTCAGGTTTTCAGATATGACAGCCTCTGCAGTTTGAATGATTAAATTTGAGTATAGTAATCTGACAACCTCTGCAATTTGAATAATTAAATCTGAGTATAGTAAATAGTAAAGGGTATGGTAATCTAACAACCTCTGCAATTTGAATGATTAAATCTGAGTATAGTAAATAGTAAAGAGTATAATAATCTGACAGCCTTTGCAATTCGAATGATTAAATCTAATTAAAGTAATCTGACAACCTCTTCAATTTGAATAATTAAATCTGAGTATAGTAAATAGTAAAGGGTATAGTAATCTAACAACCTCTGCAATTTGAATGATTAAATCTGAGTATAGTAAATATAGTAAAGAGTATAGTAATCTGACAACCTATAATTTAATATTCCCATTTAGCATGTTAACAAGAAAAGTAGACTGTATGCCGTTTTTATTCTTGCATTTAAAACGGTTTTTTGCTATTTAGAAAAGTTATCCATAACTTTTACCAATAGCTAACTTTTGTCAATATCAATCATCAATATAACTTTTATCAATAACTTAAGTATCACGTTTAACGACTGCTAGGCATTTCGCAGGTGCGAAGCGCGGGTATAAACAGCTAATCATATATACACACTATTGAAGCAACTGAAAAAAATAGACAATGAATCAGAACACTTTGTAATGACACACATACTTTAATTTATTTTATGTACATGTTATAATTTAAGATGATGATACATGGGATGAAGTACATACATTGCTGAAATTAACTGAAGATAATGCTAACATCCTTGATGCCTGTTGACAAGAACAGCTGGACAACATCCACAGCTAAATTTGCGTTTCTTGTTTGCATGATATAATGGCAATATTTTACAAAATGACCAAAAATTAATAACAAGCAGATGGACTTGCATCAGTTATATTCTAATACATAATTTATTTCATATTTATTGCCAGTGTTTCTTTCAGGCATACATTCTAGGGGGAGAAACTCCCCCACCCCCGGGGAGACATATTATATTAACTTAGTTTCTATTTATTTGGCAGCATTTGGATATATTGATATAATTGATTGATATAGGGCAAATAGAACCTCCCCCCCCCCCGGCCAAAATGTCCTGAAAGACTGCCTGTTTATTGCAACTATGGGCAGATTGATATTGAAATCCATCCATGAAATAAACTTACACTTTCTGCAAACCTAACTTAACCACCGTGGAAGCAACGAGTGTTATTACACTCAGTTTTATGTTCATACGCCCATTATGAGTACACTGACCAGATGGTTATAGTTGTAATAGATTAGCTTGTGAGTATCACTTAATACATTTTTATTGAAATATAGTAAAATATGAGTAGGATTTTGAATTTTAATTTTAAAAGTACATTGATTTGAACTCAAACTATCCGTTTTACGCAAAACATATTTACTTTTGAATGAATGATACGGTTTAATACATGGACTAATAGCTTAGCGGAGAATAAGAGTTTTCCCTATGATCTCCCCGTTGTCATGTTAGTTTTTCACAATCTAAGTAGTTAGTTGATATAACCTAACATGATACTGTAAAAAACACTAAACTGAAACAAGAGAAACTTATTCACATCCATTTATCTTCGTAATCCTGAACGCTGTTGATTTAGTCTATAGTTGACGAGGCTAAAATATAATGTCTTGCAGAGCAGCTTTGGGATATAAATATCCTAAACTTCTAACAACAAAAATGCTACATTACTTGCCGTAAAGTGTGTTGTGCACCTTGTTTCTTTTATCTGCAAATCCTTAGTGATGAAAGAAACAAGGCGACAAATGAAAAAAATTGTAAAACCGGTTCCACGGTGGTGAAGGGATAGCTAAGTTATGTTGGCACCCCTTGGATAAACCTTATGACTATAACGATATCAAAAAATGGCTAGATTTGATAAATAGTCATTATAAGTAATTGAAAACCATCCTTTTCATAACTATATTTAACCAGTTTTTGGGTGTTGAACACTTCAAATTACAGCTAAATTAAGCCATAAAATGCCTTAATTGGCAACATTGTAACTTAACTAAAAATGTCGCTTATCTGCTCACCTATTTACAACATCCAAACCATGATTTTGCAGCCTTTAGTGTTTGACAGAACGGGACATGAAACGCGAATATAACCGAGTACAAATCTCTTTAAATCAAACATTTTAGAAGTTTTCTGGTACGAATTTTAAAATATTTACTTCGAACCAGTTACAGTGAAGTTAATTATTCTAACTCCGCCAACCGAGCAAAATTATAGGCTCCCAAGATTACTACTGTAACCTTACTAGTTTTACAACACACATTGCCACTTCGAAATATTTTTACCAGTAGCGTCGCCAGAAAAAAAATTGCATAAGGAAATAACCAAATATTCTGTTTCCCATTTCCCCAAATAGCATTTCTTTGAACTTCAATGGGTTTCGATTGGTTCTGGAGGGGGAGGGTTATGAATCCCAAAACTCCCCCTTGGTGACGCCACTGCTTATTGCAGACCAATATTATCTCATTAAGCGATTTTATCAAGAATTTTATTACTGAAATGGGTAGTAATAACTTAGGATTTTATAGCGCGATAGTTTTTAACCCGTACTCAATATAGTCAGCTCGACTGAAATGCTCTGATAACGTCACTGTGAATGACAAAAACTTTAAGTATACGAACACAAATGTATTGTCTGTTGTTGTTGAGACCTAGACCGTTCAACCTACCAGAACGGTGTAAGGTAACAGTTTGGACGGCCGGGAAGTACAATGTATTGTCTGTAAATAAGTCCAGTATGCCTACTGCAACATGATTAAAAAATAATTAATTGATTAATAAGGCAAATCAGAATTAATGAGTTAAATATTCATAACATCTTTGAGACTACTTTGATGAACGTGATCTTGGTACTGTTACAACCCAATCATCGTTGTTCAAAATTGAAGAAAATCAAAAAGTATGTTAGATATCCTGTTAAATAACCTTACTCCATTTATAGTTTTTTCCCCAAACTCAAAGGGACCTTATGGATAAGTAGTACTACACCGACTAGCTTGATGCTCACCTTTGTAACCTTTAACGTCCAGGAGGGTCAGGTGCCCCCTCTTGCACTCCCCTATGGGCGTCCATGGTTCGATTGTATTATGTTAAGCACGTCACTGGGAATGATACACACTTCAACGATACAAAACACAAATATCTTGTCTATGAATAGGCCAAGTATGTCTACAGCGACATGGTTATTAATTTGACGTAGGAAACAACTCACTAATTAGGAACGTCAGGATCATTGGAGTATCTTAGAGACAGCTTTAGTGGGCAGGAACTTGGTACCGTTGTCACACTTATAGCTTCTCGTCCAATCATCGCTGTTCAAATTGAAGATCATAAGAATGTGTGCTATCGATTATTTTGTTAAACGATCTTATTCCATATAAATTTTTTCAACGATTATTCCAATAACCAATGCTCCATTAACAATTTTGTTGCGATTGCACTAATTGTTTTGAGATTCCAACCTTTTTCCATTCATACGTTTTCGAGAGTGTTCTTTTAATCGACTCTGAAATGAAAGGTGGTGGTATATAATTCCGTAATGCTACTCTACAGTAAACAGAATCTTCTTCAGCTGATATTATAAAACAAGTTCAAATGTATTGTTCTAAACACGTCACTGTCAATAGTGCAAACACAAATGTATTCTCTATGAACAAATCCAGCATGTCAATAGCGATATGATTATTAATTCTATGTAGGAAACATTTCACTGACAAATTAAACACGTCAGGTTGAATCATACGTTCAATCAGTCTGTCATAGGAGCATCTTTGAGACGGCTTTGGTGAGAGGGAACTTGGTACCGTTCTGACAGCTTCCTGCCCAGTCATCGTTGTTTAAATTGAAGATCATCACACCGCCATATCCTTCTTCCTTCACCCATTGACTCTGTGAAAGAAAAATGATGAGATGGTTAAAACTTATTTTAAGAATCAGGATTATTTGACTTAACTCGACTTTCTCACAGGATAAAAGAAACGCTTAAATAAGAGCTTTTGGTCTAAAATTGTTTAATAACAATTTTAATTTTTTAACTATTTTAGAGGGGTTTTCAGTTAGCAGCGAATCAATGAAACCAACGAATTAGAAACATTTAAGCTAACCGGTGGCTATAAATCCCATTTTAATACTTATATCTAAGATTAAACTAGAGTATTTCATATATAGGGTATTTTGCGTAAAATATTATAGCATTATTTTCTATGGGTAAATAATGGTAATATAGGCAATATCAGAAAATAATTGTTTGAATTGTATTTTAATAGCATAAATTAGTCAAATGATTTCAATTTGTCAACGTAGCAGACTTGTTGCCAACTTAAAATATCTTCTTTAATTTTTTAACATATTTTTATTTAAAGAATTCTTTAATACGAAAAGATAATAAAAATATTTATTGCGTTTTGATGCTGATTATTATAAAAGTAGGCTTAAACACTATTGAATATAAGTGTGTGAGAAAATCAAGTGGAGACTCACACTTTAAATACTTTTATTGCAAAGAAGGGGCTGGTTTCTATTTGGAAACACAACGAGGCATTCATCCACATCACGATAATAAAAAAGATAATAAAAATATTTATTGTTTTTTGATGCTGATTATTATAAAAGTTACGTTCAAACTGCTGCAGAAAACTGAAAAATTAATTTGAAACCAATTACAAAGTTGTACAAAATTGTCTAATAGGTAGGAACAGACGGCAGGAACGAAAGAAACGCTTATATATATTAGGCAATGGATACGTGTCAAAAAGTCGTATCATTGGGAATACTGCACACTGTGACCCCAGGACCATAGCCAGGCAGGGGCCAGAGGGGGGGTGGGGGGGCCAAGCCCCCTCCCAAGAAGTATACTCAGTCCCCGATAAAAAATATTAAATTTTTAGTACTGATATGAAATTTCATGTAAAATGCCATTCAAATTTTGCATAAAAAATTTGAGATTTTGTTTTAAATTACTTCGTTTTCAAGATTTTTTAATTTAGCTGAATTTGTGATTACACTAATGATCAATTTATTTACATGTTTAATTTAAAAATATTTTTCAATTATGACAATAGTATTTAGGATACTTTTGTGTTATTGCTGGGTTCACTGTTATACAGAGTCAAAAACAACTGATAAGTAGGTAATAGTTAATATTAGGCATTGATTTATATTAACTTTCAATGTGCAAGTTAATGCTTAATATTATGCTACAAGTCAATGCTACAAATTAACGCTACCATGTACAAGTTAATGCTACAAACAATTAACAGCTTTATTACTAGTTAAAGTTTACATTAAAATCAATTGTAATTATTATACGGGGTGATCCAAAAGTCCTTGACACATTTTAAAATTGAATATAAACTCAAGTAATTGTCGTACGACAGTGAGGTTTGGACTAAAATGCTTTTTAAGTTGAAAAACTTTGGTTCAGCAAATAAAAAATTTAGTTCCAAACTTTGCCCATAGATGGCGCTACTTGTTCAAATGTTTCTATATCTGCGATTTTTCAGATTTGTTTTGACACTGTCACTGAGAAGTAAGAAATGACAACTCCCACCGAAAAAGATCAGTGCGCAGTTTGGTACTTTGAAACTAAATCCATCATTACAGTTCAGTTTTTATGTGTGTTTTTTTTTAGTTTTGAGGTACAGCGCCACCTATGCGGAAAGTTTGAAACTAGATATTTTTTTTATTTGCTTAACCAAAACTTTTCAATGTGGAAAGTATTTTAGTCCAAACATCACTATCGTACGCCAATTACTTGAGTTTATATTCAATTTTAAAATGTGTCAAGTACTTTTGGATCACCCTGTATATTAATATTGATAACTATATGGATATTAATAATCATCTCTTCTCATGTACAAGGACTAAGAAATACCGTGCAAGGAACACCGTACAGGGACCACGGAATAGCTTGCAAGGACCAAGGAACACCGTACAAGAGCCAAGGAATAACGTACAAGGACCAAGGGCGTTCGTAATCCATTCAGGAATTCCAAAAATGTACATTTCCGTCAATATCTTTATTTTTAAAATTTAAGAAAATGTAAAAATATGCTTTTGACTTTAGAAAGCGCTAACGAATTTAGGCTTATTTTAAATTCATGTCTTCATTTCTCTTACGTGGCTAGCTTAAATTGAGGGCTTCGCTAAGATTTGACCTGCACTTACTTACCTTGAAAGCAATGCTGTGATCATTATCGAAAGCCACCCAGTTGTGCCCCAGGACGGCGAACGGTACTTTGGTGGAGATGTCAAAGATCTGTGTTGCCCCGGACTTCAAGAACTGACACAGCTGCAAAAAATTATAAAAACCATTCAACGTCAAATTTAAACATCAACACTGTAAAAACATTTCCGCCAATAACATTGGCAACGCTAATATATATATATATATTATACAGAAGTTTATTTAAAACAGGTTGATATAACTTAAATACCCTAATGTAAACAATACTACATGGCGCAATGCTGCTCATGTACCTAGTTTACAAATATAATATCTAAATAGAAAATATAAAACATATGAAAGTAAAAATTGAATGCAAACAATGAAAAGTACCACCACTTGGCAGGGGGGAGTTGTGACCCCCACTCTACGGCTGAGCATGCTTTATGCCATGGAAACACTCCCAGAAGTAAAAGTATCGGCTTCCAGGAGTGTTTCCATGGCATAAAGCATGCTCTACCGGAGAGTGGGGGTCTCACCTCCCCCCGGACAATTGGTGATACTTTTCATTGTTTGTATTCAATTTTTAGTTTCATGTGTTTTACATTTTCTATTTAGATATTATATTTATATATATATATAATAAAAGTTTAAAAGTCCAATGATAGAAAAGTGCGAATCTGCAACTCGAAAAACCTAACTTTATAACAAACCTACAAAATAAAAGTATAATATATATATATATACTGTACAAGGTACCTAGTTAAAGGTTTCGATATTTTTGGAATTTTCTTAATTTTTTTTATTTAGATATTTTATTTTAATTATACAATTTTCAACGAACTAACCTTTGCAGTCAATCCACTGAACGAGCGTGCGGTTGACGCAAGTGATAAACGCACACCAACGTATAACGCTGATATTGATGCTCAGATGTCATAGATCTCAAATCTAAACATTTTATACTTTTCTACTCGCATTGGTTTTTAATACAGTTTAAACGGTATATGTCAAGTAAATTTATACATTGAACTTTGTATTGATTTTGACAGATACTTTTACTCGAATCGCATCAGAAACCTAATTGAACGATGACGAACCATACCCTCTGTAGATAGTTCTGAAAAAGTGCGTAGCTCGTGAAGTTCTTAGGTAAATTACAAAATTCGAGAAGTTTCTAGATGTCGCCAAAAGTCTCCAAGTCGACGGTATTCGTTAAAAGTGAATGTGTCACCAAGATCAAACAGTTATGTAGTAGAAAATCCTATTGCCTCTTCTCTTGTTGTTATGTAATAAGTTATTTTAGATCCATACAAATAAAATCAAAATAAATCTGCAGGCAGTCGCTAACTTAATTTTATAAGTACTCAAAAACTGGGATTTTTTTTTAATTATAAAACAAAACAAATCTAATGTGGGCAGCACATGACTTGCCTTATATAATGCAATGTATTTACTCCTTTCATAGTAAAAACAAAATAGGTTATTCTTATAGTAGATACTTATATTTTCTCCAAGATATTGAATTTTCGTTTAATAGTCGTTATCTTCATTGATTTAACGTCATTTTTATCCATTTGACGGAATTTTCTTTGATTTGGTAACATTTAAAAAAGTCGCCAAGTTGGCGACAATCCACCAAATTCGTCGCCAAAATCTCGCCAAGCGTTATGGACGGAGAAATAATTTATCCTTATAGCAGATAAATGACTATTGGCGTTCAAAAACAAAAGTATTACTCAAAGTATCTTTTTCCGTGAATGGAACGAGCTAGGATCCACGACAATGATGTCACCCAATTTATCACATGATATTACATATGAAAAGTGCACATGTTTCTCAATAGGAAATATTTATTTTAATTTATATAATTTTTTGATAATTTTTTTTAAGAATGTGCAATATCTCGAGAACGGTTCATGCTAGCGTTCTAAAATTTATGTTAATCGTTTTCTAATGAAAAATTACATCAGAAATGTCTATTTGCTTAACTTTATTAGAGATTTTGATTTTTTGATGATTTTTCAAAATTTCACTCGAAAATTTAGGGGGGTTTTGAACATTCGATTGCGTATAAAAACAGTAGGCTTCCAGTGTTTACGGATTGTAATTTTTGTACCAAATTTCATTCGAATCGGTCCATTTGTTCGTCACTCACTGACACACACATACACACACACACACACATACTTTCACACATACACACACACACACATACTTTCACACAGACATCACTTCAAAAATGTTCGATACGTGATCAGGGATGTTTGAAACGTGCTCTCCCGTCGAAAACACGAATTCGAATTTTCGACCCCGTCACAATACCTTCCTTATACATTATTGTATATAAGGAAAGTAATACGTTATGCATTTACAGAAAATACATATTTTCAATCTCTGGTTCTCAACATCTGATTGTTATAAATGCATTGTTATTACTTTCCTTATATACATAATGTATAAGGAAAGTATTGTGACGGGGTCAAAAATTCGAATTAGAGTTTTAACTAATATTTTTTAAACAAATAATAAAATTTTCGCAAAAGTAAAACGCTATAAAAAATATATATAGATCGGAGAGGCATGCGATTTGTAGATCAATATGGTGGGGGATTTTGTAGAGCTTGAAAAATAAATAGTTCAAAATCTCTACACTAGGTGGCGCTGTGCAGATAAAGCCATGGCGGTGACTTATGCATCTCGCTCACGCAACGAAAAATTAGGATCATACAAAAAGATTATTGAATACCACCCCACACGGCACGTCAAGACACATTGAACACTTGCAGCTGTAAATCATGCTGAAATAAAATATATCATTTCACAATTATTAACTAGTATTGTTTTCTTTGCAGCAGCAGCCCCTAGTGTCGAGATTTTGAACTATTTTTTTTTTCAAGCTATACAAAATCCCCCTCCACGGTGAAAATTAATCTGCGAACTGCATGTCTCTCCGACCCATAGATATTTTTTTTATAGCGTTTTACTTTTGTTTCGAACTTTTGAATCACTCTGTATTCAAATTGATATAAAACAAACATTAATTCAGTACAATTATCCAAGCCTAGCATAACCGGCGGTGGCATTGAAGCCGGTTCGGGCTTTAAGAAAACATCTATACCGAAGTGCTATGCTGACGGACCACGATGTTAATTATTTTTATATTTACATTTCTTATGCAAAATAACCTGAAGAGAAGTTTTAAGCACTTTTATTTTTTAAAAATCATGTATTTTTCATTTTTCTGTTAGTTTATTAGTTTGAGACTTTTTTTTTTTTTTTTATGTCAAATTTCGTATTTCTAATATCTGCCACTCGGACTGTAAATTTCTAACACTTAGTCATTCACACAGTCAACTGTATGTATATTGATATACTCCAATTGAGGTTAAATAAAATTGTGTAAAAAAAGTGTGTTTCTATTTTTAGTATTTTTTAAATGATTTTAGTTCATTTTCAATTTGTTTAAACAATACTAGTTAAAATGCGACAATTTCATGGGCCACAAAATATTATTTTGCCAACAGTGAGTTCAACAGCCATAGGCGAAGACAAAAACTGATCAAAGTATGCCAAAATGTCAGAACGAAACAGGATTGCGCTGAAATTTAAAAATAAAAAATGCTTTCATAAGTACCAAATATATTTATTTAATATATTGTTGATAAAAAAATTATTTAGCTCAACGATGTTTTTCCTTTGCCACTTTATGTAATTAACATCCAGAAAGCTGCTGTAAATATACACGCAGCAAATTGCAAAAATTAAAAAATATTCGTTTATCTTTAACGCACATAATCCTTTCTCCTAAGTTTAAAGTTCGCTATAAGACTAGCGTCTCTACACAGCTTTTGCTGGCTATGGGAAAAGACTTTGCATTTGAGGTGGAACATTGATTGTTCAACGAAAGCAGACTGGATGCTAGATTTGGCATGCAAATAATCCCCGATTTAACAGTTTCCAATATAGTTGAAAAATATTTATGACTTTGTTCATTCTATCTTTTTGTCCGTTGGCACGATAACTGCCGTAAAAATGACTTTATCAAAATTAAATTTCAATATGTTGTTGAGACGGTCAGTCTGTGGGACATATGGGAATATAAATGAATAATATCACCCAATTTGTTTCGGATTGAACCCGGATTGAAAAAATGAAAGACATTGAACCCTACGGGACCTAATTTTTCAAACATTTTATAAGTGAAGTTAAAATTCACAAATTGCTTCGAAAATTTTAGGAAATAATCCAATTATCACGTAAAATGTGTAAAAAAAATTTAGCAAAATATGTTATAAAAATTGAAATAATAATTACATCCATATTATATGAAGATATCACGTGACTGATTTCAAAATAAAATATGGCATCCATTTTTTCCCCTGTGTAAAAATCCTGATATTTGAAGATATTTTAAATGTATATTTAGTGTTGTGTTCGTCATAAAACCGCTTTATTCTTGCATATTATATGTGTATCTAAATTATGTGCCAACGCAATTACAATATTTTTTATTTTAAATTATCATTAAACTTTGATTATTCCTACAACGAAGCCTAATTTCTATAGCATGCAAAATGTAAACAAATCAAGCGATTGTAAGATGAGTTGTGTAAGAATTGGTGAATTTTTTTCAATCAAAATTATTTAGCTCTGTAGTCTGGAATGTAAGTTATATGAATGAAATATTCATTTATTTTACATAGAGAAGATGACGATTTATAGCATTAGATTTTTTGATGAAGTTTTAGGTTTCCAAGTATAATAAATTATTGTAGTACTGGGATAATTAACAAAATATTAGTGCTGAATGTATCACAATTTAAAGCTGTTTAAATAAAATTGCATTTCAGTTGGAAAGTGTTTCACAATCAATGCTGTATGCATGGCTGATCTTTCTTGTCTTCGGTTTGATCGTGGATTAAACTTCATTTCCATATGTGTTTTCAATATGTGTGTATAGACATAGAGGATATCTTCCAAACAAATTAAGCAATTTGAATGAAAATTGCTAGAATTATTTCAATCATTAACCGTAATAGGCCTACCGATTTTCAAGTAAATCTCAATTTGTACCCTCAAATTTTATTTGTTCACAGGCAGCGCGATATGTCTCAAAATAATTAACCGATTTTCATGAAATTTAGTATGCTTATTTTAATTAGTAACAGAAACTTTATTAAAAGAAGCATATCAAATTAGCAAAATATTTTCAACAAGATTTAGTAAATATAAGCTCAAATGTGTGCTATTTTCCCACGTAATATCAAATTTTGTTGGATTCAAAAGATTATTTTAATTACTGCATCAGAAGTTTAAAGTCTTATTAGACGCTAAGACCATCCTATGACAGGATGTATAAAGGTATGTAACATACGTCCTCACATCCGCTTGCAGCACTTGTGCTCATAAAATTCTCAGCCTTACAAGAACCACACTCAAGTCCCCAGGATGAGTCGGACGGTCTGGGTCTTCTACACCTATCTCGATCAATATTAATAATTACCATATGACCCTCCAACAAATCGTAATCACTATCCGATTTCCTTAACAAAACGTAATTACTATACAATACCCTTTAACAATACGTAACTACTATAATATCCCTTTTCATCAAACATAATTACTCTACAATCCCTGTTAGCAATACGTAATTACTACGCGATCCCTTTTAATCAAACGTAATTACTATACGATTCCCCTTAACAAAGCGTAATTACTATACAATCCCCGTTAGCAATACGTAATTACTAAACAAATCTTTTTAATCAAACGTAATTATTATACGATTCCCCTTAACAAAACGTAATTACTATACAATCCCCGTTACCAATACGTAATTACTATGCAATCCCTTTTAATCAAAAGTAATTACTATACGATTCCCCTTAACAAAACGCAATTACTATACAATCTCCTTTAACAATACGTAATTACTATACGACCCCTTTTAATCAAAAGTAATTACTATACGATTCCTCTTAATAAAATGTAATTACTATACAATCTCCGTTAACAATACGTAATTACTGTACAATCCATTTTAATCAAACGTAATTACTATACGATTCTCCTTAACAAAACGGAAATTTATACGACCCTCTAAAAACATTAATTACTATACGATCCCCTTCATAAAACGTTATTATTATACGACCCCCCAACGAAACGTAGTTACTCTGTGAACCGAATTTAAAATGCAATTGTTATATAATCCCGATTTAAATTTTTACTTTCTCATTAAATAATACAAGAAAAATATTATTTTCGAAGATTTTCGAATTCGAAATTTTAGCGGAAAAATACGTTGTGAGATCCCCTGAGTAGGTGCCGAACATTTTTGAAAAGACCACCGTCTGTGTGTGTGTTTGCATGTGTGCGGTGTACCTGAGGTTTGAGCATGATATCTCAAAAACAAATGCACGTCTTGATATGAAATTTTATGTGTAGATATATAATGTAAAAACTACAGCCCCCCCCCCCCCTATTTTTTTTTCATTTTGTATTTTGTGTGATTAAAGCATGAATTATTCGATATTTAATATTTCCATGGCATCATTTCCTATAAAGCAGTATTGATAATTCTCGAAAGTAATATACCAAAAGTAATATACTAAATTCTTAAAAATTACAGTGTATATTATGATATGAAATTAAATGGAATTAAACTACCATTAATGGTATTAAACTACCATTAATGGTATTAAACTACCATTTACTTAATTAAATGGTAATTAAACAAGTAAATGGTAGCTGCTGTCTTAACAAAACCATTAGCCATATTCAATAAGTACCGAACAGCCCTATTTCCAGAAAATGAGCTAGTAACCTACTTATAGGGTAATATAAGTATACTGAAACAGTTTTATAAAAAAAATTATTAAAAGTTTATTAAAATATACATTTACACGTCATACTTTTTAAAAAGTTAATTTTCAAAATATAGAATGTGTTCATAAAATTGAATAAACTAATCTTGCTTTTTACATTCATTTCCATTTATTTTTAACTCTGTGTGTTACATAATAAAAGACAAATCTGCGCCGTCTGTACCGGAAAAGGGAGGTTTCGGAAAAGTCGGCACAGAGGTAGTTGAACTCTCAGGACGGCAGTAAAGTTTGTTTATTTATTTAGTTTTTAATTCAGATTAATTTAAAAGTTATAAACTGGTGGAGCCGAAAATCGGTCATTTTCTGCTATTCCGTTATTTATGCATTGCAGCTTGCAACTGATGCAGAGAATTCTTTGCACAATTCACGACCGTTTCAGGCATCTGTCGCGACAGAAACTACAATTTAAAATGCAAAGTTCTAAATTTGCGAATTTTAAAGACATGGTTCTATTTTCACTTTCTCATGCTATATAATATAGTTTAGAGAAAGGATTGTTTCCATGAAAATTTTCGAATTCGAATTTTTGATGCCAATATATATTTTAAGACCACCTGAACACGTTTTGATTATTTTTAGAGTGACTATTTTTAGATTTCTTGTGTAAATGGTACCGGCACAAATTTTAAGGGATTTTCACGAAACTTTATATCAGGCTTTGTTATAAAAGAAAAATCTAGAACAAGATAGAATTTTTTTTAAATGCTATAGAAAATTTCGACATTTATTTTAAATTTATATTTTTTAACATAGTGGCATAGGACAAAATTTCACATAATCACGAATAAAAGGTTTTATTTATGGTTCAATGATCACAAAGACTTAATAGTTTCCATCATTGTTGTGAAAAATAGCCGCAATACAATTTTTTGCTCATGACGTCATTAGCCCCCCGAACTAGCAGTTTACCCCCACCATCGTATTAAATTATGGTTATGTGCTAAAAATAAAAAAAATTCGATGGAAAACTCGCTGATGAAATTGATTTTTTCTTAATTTTAAATGTTTTTTTTCAACTGTGATTTAAAAACATGCGCCTCTTTTGATTCTATTAATATGAAATTTTCACTATCATACAATCGTGTGTTGGCAACAGTCTCGTGAGCGACCGAAGCACACTGCGCACGCGCGTTGCACGAAAGTTGGGATCATTTCCTTTTTTGCGATTTCAAGTATTTTCAGCGCGCTTATTGAGAAAGTATCAAAGGAACATATTTATAGAGCAAATTACACCCGCGTTATACAATTGTCATAGTTGCGCATGGAAAAAAAGGGGCACAAGGATGATTCTGATTCAATACAGACAATTTGGAAATTTTAGTGGTGTTGTCTGTATATGTATAATTTATGGCCCGGCAATACCGGGCAACTTGTTCTACTATAAAATAATTTAAACTAGCTTCACGAGACTAACTATAACTTCGTCTCCTACACAAACTAACTTCCTTCTCCATATATCTTTTTATTCATCGGAGATGTATTTTAAAAAGCATTTGTTGTAAATATCTTATATTTTATTGTGTTTATTCATTTGCATTTGTTTATGAAAATCATTCGTCAAGAGTTTGCTTTTTTAACGTATTTTATAACGTATTTTATTAACGTATTTTATTTTAATCTGCATATTTTTAATGTATTTTTATTCTTGCATACGCTGTTACTGTGATTATGTCCTGTAGCTTGCAGTCTTTTCAAATAAATAAATAAATAAATAAATAACCTTCTACATTTAAACTGGCTTCTCCTCCTACTCGCGTGACGCTCGCTGAAATCGCTTCGCGTGCTCCTTCTTTCCGCCTGCTACGCAGACGTAATATGTCCGTTGGGGGCCGTCCCGTGTTCACTAGTACTCACTAGCCTCGAATCTCACTCAAATCTCACTCATTCAACCCAAACGGTCCCAAACTACCCGAAGGTGCAGGGTATCTGTTTGGACGGCCGGAATAGTGTCACCCAATTTAGACTGGAACCCAATGGGGGCGACATCTACAGGGTCCGTACCCTGTAGATTAAGCAGTATGGAGCAGTTGAATGGACGACAGGAGGGTACAGGGCCCGTATCCTCCGGCCATTCATTCAACTGCTCCGTACTCTCGAGTAAGCTGGACGGTCTGGGTTTTCAGGGTCCGTGCCCTGCTTTCCCTACCACCAACCTCTCGGAAGAACTTGCGGATCAACATATGTAATGTGCCCGCACTCCGCGTGAACACGGGAACAGCTTGGGCAGAGTCGGGGGATTGAACTTGGGTCATTCGATTGCAATCTCCGCGTGCTAACCGCTGGGCTATCCCAATCCCCAATTTTTACGCCATTGAAAGAAAATTGACAGAAAATCAAAAAATAGGGCAATTAAACAGACCCACATATTTAACGTGCCTGTACTCCGATTTGAACACACGGAGAGTTTGTGCAGACCCGGAAATCCCCCTCGGGTCCTCAAAGAGCAATCCCTGTGCCTTAACCACTGAGTTTTACCGCCCACTTTCATCCCTGTTGGCGACTGTTCACTAACTGCCGAAGCTAGCTCCACCTCTTCTTCGATGACGCTCTGCAAATTTCTGTTCTCGCGCTACGCGGGCTCTTCATTCCATCCACAAAGTGTATGCATTATCAATAAGATCAATTAAGCATATATATCATTGTCAGTATTGCTCCAATCGTACAAACTAACGTTGTAGTCAGGGGCGAAACTAAGGGGGATTTAGGGGATGAACCCCCCACCCTCATCAATGAAAATTATTAATTAAGTTTGTCGGCAAAATCGTCGTGACCGTCGGCATTCGGCAATATATCGGGAAAATCGGGAAGGGATGTGCAACAGGAATGTGCAACAGGAACAAAAATGAAATGAGTAAAAATGTGCAACAGGAACAAAAATGACGATAATAAAATAGATTCGACGATAATAAAATTGACTTCATATGCTGCTTGTTTTCCGAAGGACCGGCAGAGAGAAATCTGAAACAGCATGGACTACAATAGGCGTGAAGCAATGGCAAAAGATGAAGAGCAGAGGTAAAGACAAAATGGGATTATTAGCTCAATATTTCTCGTCGTCATCTCATAAGTCTAATGTGGCTGATTATTGTCATTTCAACCGAAAGTCAGGACACGCCGATATGCTTCTTAATAAAACTAATAGAGCAAATATCATCGCAGAAGAGCAAAATATCGAATTTAACACACAAGTCGTTTGTCTGTTAACGGATGTAGCCTGTACCCTGACAAGGCGAGGATTAGCGTTCCGAGGACATGGCATCCGAGGACATGGCAATGACGAAGATTTCCGGCAATTTGTTTATCTTCTTTCTCGACATTCTCCTACAATGAAGAAATGGCTTTTGGATCAGCAACTGGGTCCATACCATACTACTTACCTCAGCGCCCAGTCTCAGAAAGAATTCATCGACATTCTTGCAAAAGAAATACGAACGGAAGTCGTAAAAGAGGTTAACATTGTCGAAATGTATTTAGTGATAGCCACAACACCAGATGCTTCCCATAAGCCACATGTTAGCTGTACGAGTAAGAATTATTGACGCCAACGGGATTCCAAAAGAGCGGCAACTGCAAATGGTGGAGGCTAAGGACAAAACCGGAGAAGACATTGCAAGCGAAATCGTAACTACTCTGGAAAGAAACGAGCTAGATATACAGGCAATTGCATTTCAGTCATACGACTACGCAGCCAGTATGTCAGGACAATACAATGGAACTCAGAAGAAACTGTCGGATAAAGTTGGACGTAGTGTACCCTATATTCCCTGCCTAGCGCACAGAACCAACACATTTATAGAACACTGTTGTAATTCCTGCCCACTCATTGTTGCAAATCTGTTAGATGTACTACAAGAATTATATGTCTATATTTCATCAAGTACAAAAAGTTTTAAGTGTCTAACTGACAATCTAGAGAAAGTTGAAAATGCGCTGCATCTTAAAATTTATCACAAACTCTCTCGACTGCTAGAGCTGAATCTATCAAACCAGTTAGCTCTTCATTGGAAGTTATCATTGAAGAGCTGAATGAAATTTCCTCCAATGTTAAGTTTGAGGGGAAAATATGTGGAACAGCACTAAGTCTGAAGAATAGAATTTTAGCGTTTGACTTCCTTGTTTCTTTATTCTTTATGAAGAACTTTATATATAAAATGAATTTACTGACAGAAAGCCTTGAGAAGGAGATTATAAATATCATTGATGCCCTTGTTTTGATTGATGGCACAATAAAATTTCTTTCAACGATTTTGGAAAACACCGGAGGAATCGACAATCTCATCGACAGCTGCAAAATCTATGCTGAGAAACTTTCAGTGGACGCAGTTACTGATTTCGAGAGTCATCATCACAGAAAGACTACTCCAAAGAGGTTGGACGAAAATAATCAAACACTAGCTACCTTCAATCTTCATTCCTATTATCGACCGCAGTCCAAACTGCTACTGCTGGACATATTAGTATCAGAACTGAAAGAAAACTTAAAAGTTTGCATGCATACAATCAAACCATTGTACGAACTATTACATCCCCCACTGTCCAACGAAAAATTTAAAAGTAGCAAAATTGAAGATCTTATTAAATTGTTCCCACCAAGTTTTTACGTTTCAAGTGAGTTGGATTGTGATACAGTGCTTTCAGGTTTAGAGGTTCTTGGAATGAACTGCAATAACTCCATATCAAGGTCCGATGTGTCCAAGGTTGCAGAAGAGTTGAAGTCAGCCTTACCTGTGGCAAACAAAATATGTCGCTTGAAACTTGCATTGCCCGTTACTGTAGCTGCAAATGAGCGCAACTTCAGTAAACTGAAGTTTGCCAACTTAAGGATGACACAGTCAAGTGGACGTCTGGACAGCTGTATGATCCTTACTGCTGTAAAAGATTTGGTTGATAAAATTGATTTGACTAAAGCAGTTAGTAGGTGGGCAAGGCTGAAAAGTCGGCGTGTTCGTGTATAGATATCTCAGTGGTTATAAGGGAACGAGATGCTAATGCATTTATTTTTAGATTAATGCTAATGATATCATTTCCGTCGAATCTTGTAGTAGATAAGTCATAATTGTACTGTTTTTTTGACAATATATTTTATATAGACAAGATAAGCTTGCAATACTTGCTAAAATTTTAAATATAAAATTTTCAGTGAATTTTTGGTTTCAAATTCAAAATTTAAAAAAAAAAGAAAAAACTGCAAATTTCCTCTGAAAGGGCGATGCTCCCGTGATAAAATTTCCGGGACGCATCACCCCATATCTCTCTTCCCCCCCCCCGCCCCGTCTCCCACAGAACATATAGCCTATTATGCAGCATATTATAATATATAGCACTAACAGCACTGACGTCATAGTTTGCTGCTTGTCGACATATTTAGAGTTGACTGTCGGCAAATTAATCATCTTCACCCCTCCCCTCAAAGTTATCACCTTGGCTACGCCCCTGGTTGTAGTCTTCCGTTTTTTGACATAGACGCAGGGTTTTCGCCATAAACCAATCACAGAGAGTTTGGAAATTGACACCACAAATAAAACTTTTGCTTATACTGCGAATGCGATATTTAATAATTTTATATTCAATTAGACTAATTTTATCCCCGTCTGGCTCATTAAGACTATGAATAGTCTAGTTCAAATATATATAATCCCGGAGTTTGAAATGCCAAAAACGTGACATTTGAGGAATTTCCTCAGTGAGTTTAATTTACGAAATAATGCGCCTTCATTTATAAAATTCTGTTAGACAGACGACGTCAAGTTAATGGATCAAGAAAGTACCAGAAGAGCAGTATTTAAATTACCAAAAATTGGCTGATGTGTGTATCATCGTACACAATTAAAATTATTTCTAATTATAATCAATTATCTTCCAAAAAAATTAAAAAATAATTTAAAATAAAATTATATACAAACATGCAAAAATATTCCATTATTCCTTAAGGTCAACAATATATCTGAAAGCCCCTTCTACCGACAGCTTGTTACAGGGAAGGGATATTATCATTTAAATATATATAGCATTTATAGACGAATAACTCCATATAAATTACTTTTTAACCCCTTTATATCTCTCCATTAATTATTTTTTTAACCCCTTGACATCCAACGACGTCTCGCATAAATCGTATTTTTCGTCGACATTTGATGTCTGTGAGACGTGCGCAGGTATAAATTTTATCATCTGCAAATCTTATAAATGTAGGGGGCGTGGTTTATATCCTGAATCTTACAGAAATGTAAGAGCGTGGTGTATATCCTGAAACTACACTTAATGTCTCTTAATTCGTATGTCAAGGGGTTAAAAAAAATTGCTGACGCCGCCGGCGATAACTATGCTTGACACTTGCTTATCGTAAATCTAAATCAATTTGAAAAGCACATTTCTATTTTATGCGTGTTACACTTAATTTTTACCAAATTTTCGAAATTTCGACAATATATTCTGCTAAAAACATTCTTGTAACTAAAAAACATGAAATAATTTAGGTTCACTTTGTAGGAACCAACATACATTATATATTCAGATAATTTCATGAAAAAAATATTGAGAAGTTTCAGAGTTATCTTGTGCGGAAGGTCGATATGGCAACCAAATAGAAAGATAAAAACTTGAACTTAAATTAATGATTAACATTAATTATTAATATGTTGCGTTGTGCGTTTTGCAATAACCCTCCAATTATTTTATCATTAACATATCTATCTTTATCTCTTAATATGGCCGCAAATTCTCTTATTAGTGGACTTATTATTTAATTCGTACATTGCTAGTTGTGCAGCTATATAAAACCCTCCAATTATTTAACCTCTGTGTGAGTCCTGTAAAGGAATTATTAATTAATAAAATGCTAAATGGATCACACCCTTTTAACTTTAACAAAAACATTTATTAAAAAACATAAATACTAATAATAATTCAATTACAATATTTAATTATATCATTTCAGCGCGCGGAGGGGACATATGTGACCAAAACGGAAACGCCTAAATAGTAGTTAGGACCAGATATCATTTTCAATGAGCACATACCTTCAAGGCTGTCTTGGACTTTGATCATATATCAAAATGCTGGCATCAGATATTCGTACTCGCCATAACTCTCGGTGTCTGGCTCCTTCTCGTACTCTGATTGCACGCAAAAAATCAATAGATCTCCATTATTACTTTCCTTATATACATAATGTTTAAGGAAAGTATTGTGACGGGGTCGAAAATTCGAATTCGAGTTTTCGACGGGAGAGCACGTTTCAAGCATCCCTGATCACGAATCAAACATTTTTGAAGTGATGTCTGTGTGTGTGAGTGTGTGTCAGTGAGTCTGTGGAGACGATAACTGACGAACGAATGGACCGATTCGAACAAAATTTGGTACAAAAATCACAATCCTTAAACACTGGAAGCCTATTGTTTTTATACGCAATCGAATGTTCAGAACCCCCCTAAATTTTCGAATGAAATTTTGAAAATATCGTCAAAAAATCAAAACCGCTAGTAAAGTTACGCAAATAGACATTTCTTATGTAATTTTTCATTAGAAAACGATTGACACAAATTTTAGAACGCTAACATGAACCGTTCTCGAGATATTGCACATTTTTCAAAAAAATTATCAAAAAGTCATATAAAATAAAAATAAAAATTTCCTAATGAGAAAAATGTTCACTTTTCATATGTAATACCATGCGATAAATTGGGTGGCATCATTCTCGTGGATCTAAATCGTTCCATTCATGAAAAAAGATACTTTAAGTAATACTTTTGTATTTGAACGCCAATAGTCATTTATTTGCTGTAAAAATAACTTATTTCTTCGTCCATAACGCTTGGCGAGATTTTGGAGACGAATTTGGTGGAATGTCGCCAACTTGGCGACTTTTAGAAATGTTGCCAAATTAACGAAAATCTCGCCAAATGTATAAAAATGAAGCTAAATCAATGAAAATGACGACTAATTGTCGAAAATTCAATATCTTGGTAAGAATATTAGTATCGACTATAAGAAAAATCTATTTTTTTTTAATGTAGAAGTAGTAAATTAATTACATTATATAAGGAAAGTCATGTGGTGCCCACATCAGATTTTTTTTTAATATCTACGGAGCACTCTACATTTCTAGTCGTCTTTATGTCGTTACTAAGTCATCACTGCTGTTGTCGTTGGTCCTTCCTAGGTCACAGGGTGTGGTTCTCTCCTTTTCGGGGGTGTCACTTTCCCCCTTTGCTCTCATTTGTAGTATTGAGAGTGATGCAACAAGCTTCATCTGAATTGGCTAGTATTCCATCCAATGCTGTTCTTTACATTATTTTAAGAGCTCGTTCGACCCCTTCTGGCTTGAGCCCCCTAATTTATGGTTTCAGTTGACCTTTGGGTTCACATGCTGTAAACCCTGGCGTCTTTTTGACTGGACGTATTGTTGCCGTTTCAGGCACCATAAATTTGTACATAAAAGAGTCTCGCCACAACCACACCACTTCGTGTGAGATCTATTTCTGTGACTGGACGTATCGTTGCCGTTTAAGACACCATAAATTTGTGCATAAAAGTGTCTCGCCACAAACACAGCGCTTCGTGTGAGATCTATTTCTGTGACTGGACGTATCGTTGCCGTTTCAGACACCATAAATTTGTACATAAAAGTGTCTCGCCACAAACACACCACTTCGTGTGAGATCTATTTCTGTGACTGGACGTATCGTTGCCGTTTCAGGCACCATAAATTTGTACATAAAAGTGTCTCGCCACAAACACACCACTTCGTGTGAGATCTATTTCTGTGATTGGACGTATCGTTGCCGTTTCAGACACCATAAATTTGTACATAAAAGTGTCTCACCACAAACACAGCGCTTCGTGTGAGATCTATTTCTGTGACTGGACGTATTGTTGCCGTTTCAGACACCATAAATTTGTACATAAAAGTGTCTCGCCACAAACACACCACTTCGTGTGAGATCTATTTCTGTGACTGGACGTATCGTTGCCGTTTCAGACACCATAAATTTGTACATAAAAGTGTCTCGCCACAAACACACCACTTCATGTGAGATCTATTTCTGTGACTGGATGTATCGTTGCCGTTTCAGACACCATAAATTTGTACAAAAAAGTGTCTCACCACAAACACAGCGCTTCGTGTGAGATCTATTTCTGTGACTGGACGTATTGTTGCCGTTTCAGACACCATAAATTTGTACATAAAAGTGTCTCGCCACAAACACACCACTTCGTGTGAGATCTATTTCTGTGACTGGACGTATCGTTGCCGTTTCAGACACCATAAATTTGTACATAAAAGTGTCTCGCCACAAACACAGCACTTCGTGTGAGATCTATTGCTGGTCTCACAGTCGAAAAACCATATTCTGATAAAAATGACAAAGTTATTTCTCAATGAATTTTTCCATATATGATCTAAGACATTTTGGACTATAATTTCAGTTATTAAAGGACTTTTTTCGTGCGAACTATTTATATCTTCATATATATTTTTAAAATTGTAAGCAGTAGACACCAATGTGCAATGTTCATTTAAAAAAGCCTTCAGAAACACCTCCGTAACTGACACTTCCAAATAACTGGCACCTACTTAATGGACATTTTTTTACTGTTCCAAAAGTATTTTCGGTTCTGTTATTTACAAATAGTAGGTACTACAAAAAATGTTTCTTTCAGGCATACATCCGGGGGGCTAAACCCCCTCCCCGAGATGATTATGTGACAGTACTTAGATATATTTAGCCTGCCTACGAATAATAAACAATGAACAATCGTTAAAAACGCATTTTCTAAAAGATGTTTTAAAGATGCACTTTCACACACATTTAAAAATGCACTTTAAGTATGCTTCTAAAAATGTACTTTAATCTCAATCATTTTGTTAATTAAACAACATATATATATATATATATATATATATATATATATATATATATATATATATATATATATATATATATATATATATATATATATATTGTTAATTAAACAACATATATATATATATATATATACACTTTCATTTATTGATCATTTTGAGAATGGTGACGGAAGTATTGTTAATTACTATAAAACGATCTAATATATAAAGGCTTAAAATGAGTCTGAAAGTTGCCATGTTTTATAGCAGTTATAAATGTTTAATGAAATATGAAGCATGCTTCATGTTACAAACTTGAAAAGTGCCTCTACTGGAAGCTCTTTTGAAAGCCAGAGGGTAAAACACCTTACAGGCAGCCATTCCTATCACGTTTAGGGTTGCCATGTACTGCAGTTCGGAGGGGAGTTGCCAGATTTGGCGATTTATCGCCAATTTGGCAACTTCTCGAATCTTCCAAAAACTTCTCGGTGTAACGAATATTTTACGACATACGAGCCCCTTCTAGAAGTTTCCACAGAGAGTATATAAAAGGAGTCATCACTTAGTGGGAAAGCAGTTGACGTGGTACGAAATATATTGAACTGTGACATACGTCAATGTTTTGATAATAGTATCGGCTGTTTTGTGAATTAGTGGAACATTTAATTGTTGTTTTACTGATCCTGACAGTTTAGTTACTTGTGAATAAACATGTTAGTTATCCAGAAATTTGGATACATTCTTGTATCCAGAACGCACACCTACGATTCCCGTCGTAATAACTTTACTAATAAGAATCATAAATTACACTTTTTTACTCATAGAAACACGTAAGCAACTTTCTGTAACGCGTATATATATACAAATATTAGTCTTGGACTTCATAACTACCAGTTTAAAAATTTTAAAATTTCTTTTTAATAAAATGTGAACATCCATAAGTTTATAGAAATAAATTAAAGTTTCTCAATGATATCTGGAGAATGGAGAAGTTTGTCTGTTAAAGTTTTCTACTCGTGCTGAAATTTGAAATGAAATTTAAATTATGAGTTGAAATTTTCTTTCGACGCCACTGCTGCATACCTGTTGGTAGTTGAGCTTTCCTCTTCCAATGCCCGGTCCTATAGCAGGAGCATCGGGTTTATGTTGATGTCCTGGATTCTTTAACCTGTAGGTACGAGAATGGGTGGGGATGCCCACCATGATCTTTTTCCTTGGCATGCCCCTGGCCTCCCAGAATCCAACTGACCATGCCTGTAAAAATAAGGGATAGTTTAAAAAGACTTGCAAGTATTGTCCTAAAACAGGAGCATGTTTAAGAGGGGTACAAATCTGTTTGTCTTTCACAATAAAGAAAGCTATACTGTTTATTATTGTGCAAATTTATATTAATAATTTCAACTTTATTATTATATATTAATAATTATTAACTTCATTATTTATTATTATATATAAGTAATTATTAACTTTATTATTTATTATTATATATTAATAATTATTAACTTTATTATTACATAACCTTATTATGTTTATTATTATATAACCTTATTATGTTTATTATTATATAACTTTTCAAGTATTAGAAAGTTCTATTAGGTTTTACTGTCCTTACATGCATGGTATAATGTATAAGAGGTCTTTTGCAACAGGATCGACAATTCGAGTTTTCAACGGAAGAGCATGTTCCAAACACTCCCGAACTTGAATCGAACGTTTTTCGGTTGATATCTCTGTGTGTGTATGTATATAAGTGTGTGAGTCTGTGGAAGCGATTTCTCATGAACGAATAGAGAGTTTCGATAAAAACTTGTTGCGATTATCGCAATTAGTGAATACTGGAAACTTTTGATTTTAATCACAATCGAATATTTAGAAGACTTCCCCACCCCCAATTTTTGAACGAATTTTTGAAAACAAATATTGAATATTCAGTATTTTTAATAATGTCAAATACATAATCTTTTCATCTTTTCATACGTAATTTTTCATTAGAGAATGTATGAAACAAACTTCAGAGAGCTAGCATGAACCGTT
Source organism: Amaurobius ferox (assembly GCA_951213105.1). Classification (NCBI taxonomy): domain Eukaryota; kingdom Metazoa; phylum Arthropoda; class Arachnida; order Araneae; family Amaurobiidae; genus Amaurobius; species Amaurobius ferox. Next base: position 78,725,249 of record OX578150.1, read on the forward strand.
CTCTAGATATTGCACGTTTTTCAAACAAATTTATCAAAAAAATTACATAACAGTAAAAATTATGTCATGAGCAGCACCTGACTTCCACTGCAGGCTCAAATTCATTTTTCTTCACTTCTTTCATTCTCAATTGAATTGAGTTTAATTGTTCAAATTGACACGTATATTTATTTAAAATTACATTTAATTATATACAGTTTTAAAGCATTTTTCTTTTCATCCGGCGACTTATTACATAATGAAGCGTTGCTAGCTGCAAAAATTAACAAAAAAATTAAATATTTCCAGAACGATTGATTTTAATTGCCGTCAAAAATTACGTACGAAACAATCATTAAATCGGTACAATTAAGCATATACGGGGTGTCCCAAAAAGATTGAAACGCGCTTTAATTCTTTACCTGTAGGAGATAAGTTGGCAATGTAAATTGCAAAAATGTTGAAAGTAAGGTAGGAAATAAGACTACGTAAATGAAATAGTCCTCCCATTCGTTTTCAAAAAGTTACACTTTTTAAATTTTTATACAACTTTCTTAGACAAATTGGGTCAATCAGAAAATTTTTATTTTTAATTCAACAAGATCATTAAAAAAACCGCATATCTGTATCTTTAAAATTGTGCGATTTATATTTAATTGAAAATTGAACATTTTGAATAGGGACCATATATCAAATTAGGAATGAAAATTTGTGACATATCACAAAAAAGATAAAACTGGATGATAATACATAGGATACCTGATAGCGTAGCAAGTACCACTGCTTTATATGTATGATCTCTGTCTGTGTAATGCTTTATTTAGATGCATTTGTGATAAAATTTTGACACATATTAACGTATTTTTGATCTAAACAATTTCCATCGTCATTTCATTTATGACCCTTAGTTTCACTGATGAAACAGTCTTTCACATAGTACGGAAAAGTGGCATAAGTCGGATTTTTTCCTTTATCATAATTCAGTTGATTTTAAAGATACAGATAAACGGGGTTTGTTTAATGATCTTGCTGCATTAAAAATAAAAAAATTCTGATTGACCAAATTTGTCTAAGGGGGATCGTGTAAAAATTTAAAAAGTGTAACTTTTTGAAAATTAATGGGAGGACTATTTCATTGTAGTCTTATTTCCTACCTTACTTTCAACATTTTTGCAATTTACATTGCTCACTTATCTCCAACAGGTAAAGAATTAAAGCGAGTTCAATCTTTTTGGGACACCCTATATACTTTCGTATTACAGATGTTGATGACTTTTATAGGCCATTTTGCAAAAAAGGCAGGTTATTATTTTCCAAATCGTACCAAAATGCAACCAGCACCAATGTAACCTACAAGTGACCTAATTTTGTCGAATAGTTTTTAAGCTACAGTGGATGCAGACATTGACCAGACACACACACAGAGATGCCAAGCCGAAAATGTTTATCTCATGTTCAACAGGACTCAAAACGTGTAGGTAAGTTGAAAACTAGAATACCTTTTTCGATACGATTCCAATACTTTCCCTATACATTACCATATTTTGTAGAGAAATTAAAATGTAGCATATATTTTTCAATAGGTTTGCTTTCTATGTACAATACTATGGGGCAAATCTATTAACATACTTCTCGTAGATCTACTTCGTTCCATTCACTACAGAAGACACATTTTTGTGATGTTCTTTAACACTTTACAACATAGTTGAAAAGTGTTTATGACTTTATTAATTCATTCTATCTGTCTGCCTGTCTGTCCGTCCGTTAGCAAGATAACTGCCGTAAAAATGACTTTATCAAAATGAAATTTTAGTATGTTGTTCAGACGGTCCGTGGGACCTATGAACCTATAAATGAATAATATCACGCAATTAATTTTGGATTGAATCCAGGTTGAAAAAATGAAATACATTGAACCCTATGGGACCTAATTTTTCAAACATTTTTCAAGCGAATTTAAAATTCACAAATTGCTTTGAAAGTTTTAATAAATATTCAAATTATCCCATAAAAAATATGAAAAAAAATTCAACAAAATATATTCAGTAGTTTTTTAAATAAAAATGCAAATAATAATTACACCCTTTATATGAAGAGATCACGTAACCCACTTCAAAAAAATATGGCATCCATCTTGTATCAAAATCGTGATTTTTAAAGTTCTTTTTAATTCATATTTAGTGTTGTACCCGTCCAAAAACCGCTTTATTTTTGTTTAAATTCAATGTTTTAATCAAACTTTGATTATTACTACAATGAAGCCTAATTTTCACTTATGGAAAATGTAAACACCAAAAGATGTAGAATGAGTTGTATAAGAATTGCTGAATTTCTTTAAGGCAAAATTATTTAACTCATGGCGTCTGCAATGTAGCTGATATGAATGAAACATTCATTGACTTTAAACAGAGAACCCAGACAACGTTTTGGATGAAGTTTTAAGCATAGAGTTAAATTACTTGTACCTCCATGGTTTTAAGTTTTTAAATAAAATAATAAATTATTTTAGTATTGTGATGAATGAAAGGATTGGAAAAATGTTTATGAATGAAATGCTGCTTTTATATAGAGGCGATTTATATTTCGATGACGTCATTTGAATAAAGTTCATTTGTTTTCGATGAAGTTTTCAAATATAATGAATTATTGCAGTATTATGATAATTTTAAAAATATTACCGAGGTATAATGCTTTATTTAGATACATTTGTGATAAAAAAAATTTAACACATATTAACGTATTTTTAATCTAAACAATTGCCATCATCAATTTGTTTATGATCCCTATATTCACTGATGAAACAGCCTTTCACATGGTACGGAAAAGTGTCATAAGTCAGATTTTTTCCTTTATCATAATTCAGTTGACTTTAAAGATACAGATAGATATACGAGGTTTGTTTAATGATCTTGTTGCATTAAAAATAAAAAATTTCTAATTGACCAAATTTGTCTAAGGGGGTCGTATAAAAATTTTATCGCATTTTAGAGATGTTTAAACCAGGCAGTTTATATTTCAATGCCGTCATTTGAATGAAGTTCATTTTTTTCGATGAAGTTTTAAGTTTTCAAATATAATAATTCAATGTAGTATTATGATAATTTTAAAAATATTACCGAGGAATGTATCGCATTTTAGAGATGCTTAAATAAAATTGGATTGAAGTTGGAAAGTGTTTCATAATCAATGCTTTATGCATGATTGATCTTTCTCGTTATATTTTGACGTCATAAAATTCGCAAATAGTCATTTAGTTCAAGAGACATTAATTAAATGCCAATTGCTTATTGATTAGAATTTTGCACATGAGCATGAATAAGTCATTTGGATTGGACTAATGAGTTGCCAAAAATACCCAATTTCAATTCGTGTGATGCTAGCAATTTTGTTATGGCTTTATTTACTTATGCGCATATTTGGCGCTTCGGGTGATTGTATAATTGTCTATTTTGTTTGGCAGGCTTAACAAATTTCATTTTTTCATGCTACGGAATAAAGCATAAAGTATTGTTTTTACGAAAATTGCTGATTTTGATATTTTGTTGCCAATATATGTTTTAGGACCTACTGAACACGTTTTGACTCTTTTTAAAGTGATGTCTGACTGTCTGTCAGTCCGTCTGTCTGCCACAAATATTAATAGATTTTCACATAACTTTCTATCCGGCTTTGTTATCAAAAAATCTAGAACTAGATAGAATTTTTTTAAATTACAGCGAAAACTTCGAAAGTTATTCGAACTAAAATATCTCGAGAACGGCTAGTTCTAGTGTAATGGGGTTGGTCTTATTCTATTCGTCGTTAAAAATTACGTATAAAACAAGCATTTAATTGATATATTTGAGTATACGTAGTTTTTATTTTAGATTTTGAAGATTTTTGAGGGCCATGTCGCAAAAAAAGCAGGTTATTTTTTTTAATTGTACCAAAGTCTAATTAGCACCAGGGTAACCCAAAAGTGACTTATCTACCAAATTTTGTAAAATTTGATGTATCAGTTTTCAGCTAGAGTACATACAGGCAATTTTTGCGGGCCATTTAGAAAAAAAAGGCGGGTTCTTTTATCCCGAATCGTACACAAAACTAATCAACACCAGGGTGACCCACAAGTGACTTATTTACCAAATTTTGTGAAATTCGGTTCATTACTTTTTCAGCGAGAGTGGATACAAGCTTTTGCAGGCTTTTTCGCAAAAAAAAAGGTGGGTTCTTTTATCCAGAATCGTACCCAAAACTAATCAGCACAAGATTCGCCCACAAGTGACTTACGTACCAAATTTTATGAAATTTGGTCCATTAGTTTTTAGCTAGAGTGGATACATACACTGCACAGACAAACACACAGATAGACAGCCACACACACAGACGTCAAGCTAAAAATAGTTTTTTCGTATTCTAGAGATCCCAAAACGCGTAGATCTGTCGAAAACTCGGGTTGCGATTTTCGGCATGATTTCAATACTTTCCCATAAATTGCAGGGAAGGAAAAATAACTGCATGATATTTATTAAAAAGTCATTTTATAAGTATCCCAAAGTATCATAGGTAATTAAACCATTTACAAGACGCTAACAACCACAGTTATAATGGCACTGCATTTTTTTGTGCTAGAACAGAGATATTCATAAAGAATTAAATGTTCTTACTATTATGGAAGAAATGGATATTTTATAAGTACTTTGCAAAAATTCAATTGTTATCGCTTTGGTGTTATCCCTTAGTTAATATGAGCAGCAATTGACATAACAATTTTTACTTTCCCTCTCTATGTATATAGAAGATATATGGGAAAAATACTATATCAAAGCCGAAAATTCAAATTCGATGTTTCGGTGGATTTACACGCTTTGACTATCTTTGAACTCGAATCTAACGTTTTTGAGATGATGTTCGTGTGTGTGTGTGTCTTACAAAAACACTGTTTCATGGTAAAAAAAAAATACCAGCCAGGAAAACCAACAGAAACCTCCTTTCAAAAGCATTATAAAATCTCAAAATGGTTTGCTCCAAATTTTCACAGAACCAGAACTGCACTTTCAGGTTTTCGATGGTGTGTTATTCAGCCGGTTTTCACCGGTTGCTAAAATATGTATGGGTTCGGAAACCGGTTGCTAATTGGTTGAAATGTTGGCCATAATCAGATTAAAAATAATTATAAATTACCTATCTAATCACCGACATATATTACAAAAAGTCTTGAAAGAACCGGTTGTTAAAAAATATGTCTAGATTATTCTAGTGAAGAATCCTAACCCTACATAAATTCACACGTAACATTTTTTTTCGTTATAATTTTGTTTTTAATTTCATATAGAATATAGACTACTTCCGCAGGAATATTGGGAAGCAGTCTATGTCTTCCGCAGGGGCATATACTGCTTCCCAGCATTCCTGAAATTACTGACCTCGCTATAGAAAATAATGTGTGAAAATGATTAATTTCGAATGATTTGAGTTCTAGTCAGGCAATACTTGTCATATTTTTTTTCCACACATAAAACTTCATTCCAATACGTTCCTAATTTCTGAAGTTCTCGAGTCCACAACTCTCAGACATGCCAATACACATACACAGACGACCACTTTCCAGAAAATATTCCAAATATATTCAAGACGTCTTTGGACGTGTTTGGCCGCCAAAATCTGGAATTCAAAAATTCTACGGTAAACAATACCTTTTATACTCGTATGTACACAGTGGTATGTAAAAGTGGCATTATACTTACCACATTGAGAAAATAGTTCAGTCGTTTCTCACTATTTCTGGAGAAAAGTGGGCTGTGATGAGCTGTCATGGGATATTCATTGTTGAAGATGTTGTAGTCGTAGGACATGACGTTGACGAAATCAACTGCCCTGCAGAAAACCATTCAGTTAGATGCGATATTAGAGTGTTTCATAAAGTTGCACAGCAATACATATCTCTTGAAAGGTGTGTCATAAACCCATCCTTCCAAATAATTTGCAAACGATGGGACACCATTTTGTAAAAAGTGCAAAATGCAACTTTTTATACGGTTCCCTTAGATAAAAAAATTCAATTATACAATTATTTTTCATAGCCGAATTAATACAATACAATACAACTTGATACAGCGCATTAGCGACCGATTTCACAATGTCTTTTATAGACTTCAAAAGCAATACACAAAATCTGATGTGGGCAGCACATGACTTTCCCTGCAGACTTATATCCACGCTCTATATCTTAATTGAATTTAATTCACTTTTAATTCAATTTTCGTACTTATTTGGTAACTGGACATATTTTCAAAGGTGGCGTAGAGAAAATACGAAAAAACTTAAATATCTCGAGAACGGCCAGTCCAAGTGTAATGGGGTTGGTTTTATTCTTCTCTTTGTTAAAAATTAAGTATTAAACAAGCGTTTAATGGATATTTTTGAGCATACGTAGTTTTTTATATTAGATTTTGCGGGCCATTTTGCAAAGAAAGACAGGTTATTTTTTTCCGAATCACACCAAAATCTAATCAGCACCAGGGTGTAACACAAGTGACTTATTTACCGAATTTTGTGAAATTCAGTCCATTAGTTTTTCTGCTAGAGTGGATACAAATGTACATTATTGAATAAAATGTACATTAGAAGAGACAGATAAAATAGATAGAGGATAGCCGTATTAATGAAATAGAAAAAGTTCCGTTGGCATACCATCAAAATTACCTGAGATATTATGCATTAAACTTTGAGTACGGTCCCTGTGGATGTCTTCCCCACTGGGCTCCGGTCTAAATTGGGTGGAACTTCCCGGCCGTCCAAACGGTTGCCTTACACCTTTCTGGTAGGTCGGACGGTCTGGGTCTCAACAACAGCAACAACAACATTAAATTTTGAGGAATTCAGAGTTTGACTGGATTATCGGACGACGCCCAATGGGACTGATGAGTTTGAGGGCCGCTTTGGTTCCAGAGAATTTCAATCTACATAGAGGGCATCCCATTGAACATAATCATCCAATCACAATCACGGACCGGAAACTTCCAAGGGTTTCTAACTGGTCCAGTCCGTAGACGAATGGGATCCGGCACCTTATCATACAATAACGAAACGATCCGGGGCCGTCGAACCAGTAGTGTGGCGCGAGATTTTTGACTAGTGAGGCTGAAAATTTGGCAAAAAATTTGGTATTACAAATGAAATTTATATTAGAATTCGCATTTACATAAGATTTGTTTCAATCAGTTTTATTTATTGGTGAATAAAATTAAACAATTTTACATAAAAATGCAAAGAGTGGATGAACTGCACGAGATTTTAAAATGTGACCTATGTAAGATGAATACATACAAGATATAACATCTTAAATATTTTCTTATTTCTAAATTGGATGAACTTTTATTAAATATGAAGTCATAGTGATCCAAATTCATTTCTCATACCACGTGCTTAAAGTGACTTTATTAAATTATATCGTATCACCATCCCACGCCATTTTTACCAGCATAGACTAAACTCTCTCATTAACTTCGTGGCCATCTACATTCACATAAAACATTCGAGCTCTAAACATAAACTCGCCTCATCAAATATGTTAATTACATGCAATTATCCATCCTTGGAATGCTCTAATTTATAAGCTATCCATTCAAAATCTGTCTGTCACTTAAACTTCGTCTCATTAAAGGATCCTTGATTTGCCTCTCCCAGTGGCCAGCCACCGCAATGATACTCATTTATTTTCGGCTGTTCTCTGTGAAAAATGTGTTAATAAAGAAATATTTCAAAAGCAATGTACTGAGTGTCTCTCATATGGATATGTTGTGAGATCTAAATAACCTTTCGATTATTATTTCCCTCAGTTTCTATTGTAACTCATGTTTCTTTGAACTAACCATTCTAACTGGTTCGGTTGTTAGACCAACTGCGATCTAATGAACATCTTTTCTGCGTTCCTGAAGCGAAGCAGTATAAATTTCGGATCGTGGGAGATTCTGAGATTTTCGAGTAAGATTTTTGACGTGAGTTGGAATGAAGGAGAAGGCATGAGAATAGATTTGGATGAGTACGGAAGTTGGCCGGCAGCCTAGTGAAAGGAAACCCACTTAGATACAATTATGACAGAGAGTCTAACATCCAGGGTTTGGCCGCAAAAAAATAATGCCATTGGTAAGCATAAAAGCTTTGTAAATCGTCTACTGAGTAACGATTATCACCAGGCCCGTCAAGGATAGTATCTTGTATAATTGTAATTTATTCTGGGTATGTGCAATAACAGTTATTGTCTATGTCGTCAATTGCTTTAAACAGCTACTGCTGCACTATGAAGTCCACAATAAAAATAGTTTGATTTAAATCAGTACAGTCCTGCGTTATTGCTCTGGAACGAAAGGTCTGAATATCAAGTACTTTAAGTTAGAATTAGGTCACTTTTGACATATCGAAGATCCATCCTCGAGATCGGCAGCTAAGGAGGATAAAGAGACAGGAAGGTCTTTACAATTTTAATTATCCATATAATATGCATTGAACTGCCCGACAATAGTTAGGACGATAAAAATCTAGCCTCGTCATCATCACTCATTATGCCTAGTGCAGCTTGCGTCGCCACCCTGGTCGATCATATGCCGTCGTCCTTGCTCCTGACCAATTCGTCCATCCCACCGGATTGTTTCTTGTTCCATTAATTTCCTCGAAGTTAGCTTGGGTCGCCATCGAGATCTCTTTCCTTCGGGTTGCGCACAAGTAAGTGCCACAGCAGGGATGTTATGCTGTGGCATTCTTAAGACATGTTCAATCCAACTCCATCTTCGATTTTTATTTCTATTTCTATTACTTACCAGTACTCTTGTAAAGTTCGATATTAATAACAATATAAGGCCAAAATACTCCCAATTTTTTTTCTCAGACATTTAGTCTGCCACGCATTCAACTTGTTGCATTGGTCCTTTGTTAATTTCCATGTTTCGGCTCCATACGATAAAAGAAATTTAGCATGCATACGTGATATTGCACGTAGGTCTGCAGAATCACAATTTCAATTACTAAAACGAACTGTAACAGGGCGAAACGCCCATTTTTAATGCCAAAAATACAGAAACACAATACTCACTTGGCCATTTCAGGTATATCGTAAGACGTATCTATTATAGCAACGTGAGCGGCGACAGTACAGCTCACCAGAAACTTCTTCTTAGACTGGTCGATCACAAACCTGAGCTCCTGGAATCAAGAACAACTTAAATAATTCAGTTTCTTCTCCAAAACACATTATAATATGTAGGTGTGCTCAATTTCGTCAGTCTAACATTTGCGTTTTTTATATATTTTTTAAATATCCATCTAATGAATTTTCTAAATGTCTCTTATAATTTAAGTTAGTATCGCCAACACTGTCATAGGAAGTTATTCCCGCTTTTTAAGAATTCTAATGAATTAATTAGGATTAACTAATGTTTTCTAATGATAAGACCTCATTAATGATAGTATTCTCAATTTTGTTCCTTTTATAATACAAATACTACTATTTCCTCTTGAAATACACCACAATTCACGCGGTTTCAAATATTAACAAATTAAATGGTTATCAGTTAAATAGAATGCTAAAAGTTCTAACGATCGTGATCATGAATAATTACTTTTTGTAATTATTTCGTTTTAATTGTTTGTACGAATTAAAAATAAGACATATAATTGTTAACTGCATTGATAATTACATTTTAACCGTAATTGTTAATTGCAATCCCAGTTGCAAAACATAATTTCAAATGTTTACTTTTAAGATTTTCAGTGTTTCACTTTCACTGAAATTCAGTCCTCGGATATCTTTGTGACGTTTATGCCAGGAACCCATCACAGAAAAGAAAAGTTGGGAGTCGGCGGCCACCAACAAATCACAGAGAAGTTGGAAGATGGCAGTCACCAACAAATCACAGAGAAGTTGGAAGTCGGCTGCTACCAACAAATCACAGAAAAGTTGGAAGTCGGCAGCCACCAACAAATCAAAGTTAGAAGTCGGCAGCCACCAACAAATCACAGAGAAGTTGGAAGTCGGCAGCCACCAACAAATTACGGAGAAGTTGGAAGTCGGCTCGACTCATTAAATCTTTTCTCATACTGGCAATGCTAAATTTAATTAATTTATATTTAATTAACTAAGGCTTAAATCAAAATTCTAAGCCCTTCTTACACATTTGCAGGTTCATATTAATTTATATATAAAATTTCAGAACTACTTGTATTGCCGACTATTCGCAATTTAACGTCAAAAATTCACAGGATTTTCTTTTAGCATAAAATAAAATAGTTTTACCAAACTCATGGAGATAATTTAGGTGCTCTTATTTGGACAATTAATTTTTACCTTCAAAAGCAGGGTGAAGAAGAATCTTTCCAAAAGACTTGCCCCATTCCAGGCTGGAAATTCCCAGTCCAAATCAACGCCGTCAAAATCGTATTGATCTAATAAGTGAAGCAAAGAGAAGATGAATCTGCGAAGTGAAACATTTCGATTTAATACACATTCGTTTTCAAATATTTTATAAAAAATATTTTCAGCGTTATTACCAGTAATTATTACTTTCCCTTCATACATAGTATAATGTACAGTGAAAGCATTGTGTTGTTGAAAGTGAAATGAAGTGAAGTGGCAGTGAAAGTTGGTCGATAATTCGAAAATTACCTTCGAAAATTATCGGTGCAATAGCACTTTACAAGCATCCCTAAACTCAAATCCAAAGTTTTTCAGGTGTCAGGGTATGTATGTGTGTTACTCTGTGAATATGTCTGTTAGTATGTGTGTCAGTGAATTTGTCGAAGCGATATTTCGCAAACGAATAGAACGTTTCGAAAAAATTTCGTTCGATTATTACAGCCAAAAGTCCTAATGATTTTCCAATGCAATCAAATGTTCCAAAATCGACCCCCCCCCCCACACACACACACACACATACACACGCACGCTAATTTTTGAATTAATTTAAAAAAAAATCATGAAAAAATTCAGGACTTTCGATAAAAGTAAATAGATTATCAATTCATGCGTAATTTTTCATTAGAAAACGAATGATACAAATTTCAGAACTCTAGCCTAAACCGTTTTCGAAATATTGCTCTGTGTTTTTTAATTATAAAAAAATTACAGCAAATTGAAAAGTAGTAAGTATTATCAAAGTAATTATAAAAAATTTACATAACATTAAAAAAGTGGTAACTATTATTAAAGTAATTATCAAAAATCACATAAAATTAAAAAAGTAGTAAGTATTATCAACGTAATTATCAAACAAATTACATAAAATTAAAAAAGTAGTAAGCATTATTCACTTCCCATATGCACTATTATAAAACACATCATCCATCTACGGAAGAAGATACTTTTTGTAATATTTTTATACTTTGACTCCAAAGAGTTCGCCAATAGTCATTTATTTCAAGGGATATTAATTAAATGTTAATTGAATATTGATGAGGATTTTTCACGGCAGTATGAATAAATCATTCTGTTTGGAGTAATAAGCTGCCAGAAGCTCCCAATTTCAATTTACATAGTGTTACTTCAATGCCAGAAACAATGTGTTATGGATCTTGAACAGTATGTGACACTGTGAAAGTTGTAAAGACATTGCAATATGTAAGAAAAGGCATATGCTGATCTCATAAGATATTTTTATATTTCGAATTGATAAGAGTTAATAAAAAAAATCGTCCTTTTGCAGAAAAATACATACCATCAAGACTTGCTGTCCAAAGGGTAGAATATAATTAGCGACAAACGGTGTTTTGAGACGATTTATTTAAAATATAAGAATATAAAGGGTGTCCCAAAATTCACGCAAGAAGTAATTTTCATAGAAAATACAGGTTTATAATTAAAAATTGTAAATTTTTTATTGATTCATAAAGTATACAGTATAGGATTATGTATGGAATAGCATATCGGGTAAATGACCTCCACGGCTTTGATGGCACATACGCATTCTTTTGATGAAATTTTCCATGACCGTTTTGCATAAATGTGACTGAATTTCGTTGATACAGCGCTCAATTTCCTCCTTCAAGGCGTGGGTAGTCGCGGGCTTGTTGGCATAAACCTTAGACTTCAAAAAACGCCAAAGAAAAAATCCAATGGCGTTAAATCGCATGATCTGGGCGGCCAATTCTGATCACCAAAATGGGGACCAGGAAATGACTCATGCAGTAATTGAATTGTTTCTCGGGCTGTATGGCATGTGGCACCGTCTTGTTGAAACCACATGTCGTCCACATCCATATCTTGCAATTTAGGTACAAAAAGCTGGGTTATCATGTCGAGATAGCAAGCACCATTAACTGTTATTGCCTGACCTGATTTTTAAAATATTGCTCAACCATGAAAATGCGTTGTTCTTTCGTGTAGCGCTCCATTTTCAGTAATCCTAGACTGTCAGTTGTCACGCTATCTTTTTTTTTTTCGTTGCCAACACTTTATCGCACAAATGGCGCAAAATTCAAATCTTGCGTGAATTTTGGGACACCCTATACCAAAATGAAAGGAAAAGAAATTGAAAGATTAAAAAAAAAAAAAAGCGCAAATGTAAAAAAATAATTAATCATAGTCAAGAAGAGAAAAGTAATTTTAAATGATAATATTTAAAATTACTTAGAATAAAAGTTTAAACGAAACAATAAGGTTACAGTAAATCAAATGTCCATTATAGTACAGCATATAACCCAAGGCTCTTATATATACAGACTGGCGCAACAGCGGCCATCTTGATTCCCAGTTGAAGCGATGTCAGTACATGACGAAAAGAAGATGACGTCCTTATTACACGACAGTAATTTGGGACAACAAACCGTTCGCAAAACAGCTCAGACAGCAAATTTAACCACAACGTTTTAAGTTTAACACAAAAATGTTATTGTTGGGGGGACGGCTGTGCGGAAATCGACCAGTCAGAATTGCGTAAATCCGAAACGTCACAAGTCACGTGCATTCGAGTTATTTTATTTCTTACTTCAATGGCGACTAAGATGGCCGATAGGCTGATTTGGAATGCAGAAATGGAAGCTGATCTTATTAAACTTATTCAATCCAAACGGAATCTTTGGGATGTTAATCTTTGGGATGTTGCTCTTTACAGTAAGAGAACTTTAAAGCTTCCCCATTTGCTGCTTAGAGTGACGTCACTTTTGTTGCGTGGAGTGACGTTCCAAAGCTGTTTTGCGAACGGTGTGTTGTCCCAAATTACCGTCGTGTAATAGGGGCTTTAATTTCTAGTTCTTTTCTCTGGATCTCAAAAAAATCAAAACATTCTAGACAATTTTCATGAATGATAATTAAAATTTTTTTAAAGCAAAAGCTCTTATTTTCAGCTAAACTGCGTATCAAATATTAGCCATGTAACATGCACGTGCCATTGAGTTAGCACAGACAGACGATAACTGATTGGATCGGTTGGAGTCAAAATGGCGGTTGCGTCAGCCTGTATATTCAGGAGTCCGAATATAATCAGTCTCAAATATCCCCCAATATTGAACAATGGTACATAAACGCATGACACAATGCTTAAAATAGGTTAGCATATGGCTATATATATGAAGTATGTTGGATGTTTGTAAAGTTGTAGCAAAAACTACCAAAGAAAGAAATTATGGAATAAATAAAAATATCTTTACAAGCATGTAGGTATTACATTAAATTACTTATTTTCATTTTAAATAAAGAGTTTTCACAGATATTATTAATGTTCCACTTTCATAATTTTACTCATTTTATATTCATTTAGCATTCCAATATTCTGTCTAATAAATATTCTATTCCGTAGTAGTTGTGGTTAAAAATGGCGGAAGTTCATTTTGTTTAAATTTTTGTAATTTCAATTTATTTAAATTGACAAAATTGCAATTATTTGTATTCCGCTTTATATTTCATTTCATTTATTACTAAAGTTGTGCTTTTCGGTATGAAATTAAATAATTTATCGCGATTTTTCAATAAATAATACTTTTTTGCATGCTAAAAATTTTACTTTCGGCCATTTTTAACACTTTACAACATAGTTGAAAGTGTTTATGACTTTGTTCATTCTGTCTGTCTGTCTGTCCGTGCACATGATAACTGCCGTAAAAATGATTTTATCAAAATGAAATTTTAGTATGTTGTTGAGACGGTCTGTGGGACATATAATATCACACAATTAGTTTTGGATTGAACCCGGGTTGAAAAAATGAAATACATTGAACCCTATATGGGACATAATTTTTCAAACATTTTTTAAGCGAATTTAAAATTCACAAATTGCTTCGAAAATTTTAGGAAATATTCAATTTATCCCATAAAATATATAAAAATAATTTCAGCAAAATATGTTCGGTCATTTTTTAAATAAAAATTAAAATAATAATTGCACTCATATTATATGAAAAGATCACATGATCTACTTGAAAATAAAATATGGCATCCATCATGTTGATGTTGAAAACCCAGACCGTCCGACCTACCAGAAAGGTGTAAGGTAACTGTTTGGACGGTCGGGAAGTGCCACCCAATTTAGACCGGAACCCAGTGGGGGAAGCATCCACAGGGACCGTACCCTCCTTCCCCTACAACCAACCTCTCGGAAGGACTTGCGGACCCACATGTTTAACGTGATCGTACTCCGCATGAACACGGCTGCAGTTTTGGCAGTGGCTGGAATCGAACCCGGGCCTACCGAGTGCAACTCCAGCGCGCTAACCACAGGGCTACCGCGCCCCGGCATCCATCATGTGTCAAAATAGTGATTTTTAAAGTTCTTTTTAATTTATATTTAGTGTTACATCCGTCCTATAACTGCTTTATTTTTTATTTTATTTTCCGTGCATCTATATATTGCGCCAACGCAAGTACAATATTTTGGAGTTTAAATGATCATCAAACTTTGATCATTTCTACAACGAAGCCTAACTTTCACGTATGGAGAATGTAAACACATCGAACTGTAAGATGAGTTGTATAAGAATTGCTGAATTTCTTTAACGCAAAGTTTTCTTTAACGCAAAGTTTTGTAGTCTGCAATATATAGGTGATATGAATTAAACATTCATTGATTTTACATAGAGAAACAGACGATTCCATATTATTGCTTTTTTGATGAAGTTTTAAGCATGGAGTTAGAAAGTAATTTTACCTCCATGGTTTTACGTTTTTAAGTAAAATAAATAATTATAGTATTGTGATAATTTTAAAAATATCGCCGCTGAATGAAAGTAATAGAACAAAGGTTATAAATGTAATATCCACTGCTTTTATATAGAGAGCCAGGCGATTTATATTTCAATGATGTTATTTGAATAAAGTTCATTTGTTTTCGATGAAGTTTTCAAATGTAATAAGTCATTGTAGTATTGTGATAATTTTAAAAATATCACCGCTGAATGTATCACATTTTAGAGATGTTTAAATAAAATTGCATTTCAGTTGGTAAGTGTTTCATAATCAATGCTTTATGCATGATGGATCTTTTTTGTTAAAATTCATGCGACTGTAATATCCATAAATATTTTTTCATAATTTTGTAAGTTTCTATTTCCTTTTATTTTATAATTTGTTTTCTTCTTTAAAATTTCAGATTATTTAGATGGTTTTGATTGAACAATGGTATTATTAAAATCATTTGCTTGCGTATTTTAATCGTTTGTTTGTAAAAAAATTTATTCAATATTTGGCAACGTCTATTTGGGTATAAAGCGTCGTGGTTAATATAGACGTTATTGATATGGTAATATATGCTAATATATAGATTTTGGAGCCTTTTACAAGCATCAGAATATTTGTATATATTAAAGAAAAATTCACATTAAATCTGTTTGAATGAAAAGATTTTACAGTATTAAAATGTAATCGCACTATATCAAGAGTACAATCAATTAGAAATCCTATTTGTAAAATATAAATAAAAGTGCCTTTTTAACTCTAAATTTCTTTAGACAAAAAAATATTTAAAATAACTGCTGGCGGCATGTTTCACTTAAAACCAGAATCTTAAGGGTCTGTCTATATTTTGAAATTTCAGAAAATAGTGGCATTTTGCTACTTTGTAAAATAGTTATTAACTGCCTTTTGGGGTGAAAAGAAAATTGAAAGGCATGAAAGTTTGAAAGCATAACGATTTGGAGTGTCAATGTAATTAGGGGGCGAGATTTAGCGTGGAGGGGGATCTTTCATCACTTGTTGTTACTCATGTACACGTGTCTCGAAAATATTTCGTACTTTCTGTGGATTGTTTTTCTTCCGCTTCCTAGATTCTTCCCGAATCTAGGTTATTAATTAGGAGTTGTAAAAGAAGTAAATCTCCTAAAGGAGACGATTGACTATAAACCATGTAAAGAACCTTGCTGCCCCAACCGGGAATCGAACCCTAGATCTCCGAACTGAACAGCTGACGCTCTATGGTTGAGCAATTGGGGTGAAATTGCGAGATCTTATCGTCGAAGCGGACTCTGCATTCTCCCCCCTCTAATGTCAAATTGACGGGCAACTGCGACTATCTAACTGACCACCTCCTGCTATTTTTACCTCAGGTTAGCCTCCTGACACTACTATTTTTACCAACTGACTATCTAACTGACCACCTCCTGCTATTTTTACCTCAGTTTAGCCTCCTGACAGTACTATTTTTACCCAGGTTAGTATCCTTCCTGGTCGTTATCCTCTCAATTTTAAATCGGCGCTCAATCTTCCAGAGTCCACTGTATCCGTACTAGGGTCACTTTCACACCTCCGACATCCTTGCATTAACCTACAGGGTTGATTTGTTCTGACGCCCTTGTAAAGAATCTTGCTGTTTTAATCGGGAATCGAACCCTGGATCTCCGAACTGGCCAACAGACGCTTTACCGTTAAGCTATTGAGAGAAATTGCAAGCTCTTATCGTTGAAGTGGGCTCTGTAACCACATGAAAGAGAATTGCATAGAGACTATTCAAACTTGATTAACTGCATTGAAAATCAGTTAGAACGCTTTATAGTATACTCACCTTTCCCTTCCAAATGGTGTACCGACCATATCTGACAGACCTGCATTGGACTTCTCCCCAACAGACAACATCACTTTCAATTTGGGATGCTTCTTCTTGATGGCTGCCGTCCGATTAAAACACTCTAAGTCTTGATAAGTGCGTGGCATGGCAAAATCGTGTTTAACTCCTGCAAAACCGACTACTAGATGGGTGCACAGACTAGCATCGATATCTTCCGGCTGTAGACGGCTACTGATGTTCCTCTCTGCTATATAGTAACAGACAACAGATTGGCTGCTTGCTTTGTCCTCTGGAAAGAAGAAAGGCAGAAATGTAATTGATAAATCACATATTATCACTTGATTGAAAATCTAGACTAGTCATGTAATGGCCAAATGTTATCTTCAGATGAAATTAAATCTTATACACTATATGAGATTAATGTAAATTAATCGTGCCAACTGTGTACTTTTAGGGTAAACGAGCATTGGAGATATATTTTTGTTAATTGCTAAAAATGTCGACGTCACAAATATTTACCTCATCTGTGCAGTGTTGAAGATTTTGTTAAGCTTTTATTACATCCTGTTTAAAAGGGCAGCCAAATTTTAATTTTTGTCCAATCGTCTTTGTTACATCGCTCAAAATACGTGTAATAACTGTGAGACCAGAAATAGATCTCACATTTGATGAGACACTTTTATGTATAAATTTATGGTGGCCAAAACGGCGTAAAAAGCGTGTAGTCTGGCTGGCACTGAATTTTATCACTACCTGAACCTAAAGGTCAGAAGACCATAAAATTAGGGGGCCATGACAGAGCGGCTGATCTGGGCCTTACGAGATGTGGAATGGTGCCATTGGGTAAAGGAGTAACCAATAAGCGCCAAATGGAAGAAAAGGAGGAGTTACGCCTCGTCCCCATACACACACACCACCACCGAGGGAACCACAGCCTGTGACCCGAGAACGAGAGCAGACAATTATGGGATTTTGACTTAAGAGCATACCAGTAGAAATTATGAAGAGTTGACTTAAGAGCAGACCAGAAAAGAATTATGAGGGGTTTTGACTTAAGAATGACGTGAGCAGATTTGTGTTACTTGTGCACATATAGCTTGTACAACATGACTTAAAGAATTGTGCAAATGCTCCAAAATACTGGCTAGATCTATATAATGTGTGAGTGCAATCAGATGTACGAGAAGGAGCCGCACACCAAAGAGTTACGGCGGTGCATATAACTGATGCAAGCATTTGATATGTGATCAAAACCCAAGACGAATTGGAAGGTATGTGCTCATTCACAATCACAGGTCATAGACACATGATAGTAATTTTAATAATTCTTGTCGCATATGTCCCCTCCGCTGCAATAATTGATGAAAATAATTGTTGTTAAACATATAATTAATAATATGAATAATTGGTGTAATTAAATAATTCAGATTTGATGTTGTTAATAAATGTTTTATTGTTAAAGTTTAAATGGTGTGATCAATTTAGCATTTTATTGATTAATTATTCCTTTACAGGACTCACACGAAAGGTAAATAATTGGAGGGTTTTATATAGCGGCACAACTAGCAATGTACGATTAAATATAAGTCCACTAATACGAAAATTAACGGCCATGTCAATCTTAACGAATTTAATATTTAAAGCTTAAAGTCAAACTTAAGATTTATTTTCCCACAATAACCCTCAGATTCTGAATAATATTTACTACTAACAGTATACCCGTTCTTTGTATGGAATATGTAATATTATGAAACTTAAAATTCCCAATTATGTGCAAATTCCTATAGTATTAAAAAGTTATTGAATGTTTTCAACTACTTCTAATGCATATCCATGAAATCTGATCATTTCGTGCTATGCTTCTAGCCATAAAGTTCATCCAAGAGTTGGCAACACTAGTCCCACCCAATAGCGTATTTTGAAATTCAATTTGGGGGAGGGGCGTTCAGTTTTAAATATTAATCTCAAGGAGTCTGAGTTAAAGGGCTGCTCGGGTCGGACTCGGGCCACGTTTTATTAAATTCGGGTTGGGTTGGTGCGACTCAAAATAAATAAAACTGTCAAAAATAGATTAAAATTGAAATGGACAAATTTGAAATTACATATGAAACAAAATTTAAAATTAGTGGATGAAAGTCTCCTTGACTCATATTAAGTAATAAAAGTTTTTTCTGTATAAGGAGAACGCAACTGGGTAAATTAGAACCGGATACAGAAAAATTATAATTCTATATAAAAAATTGGGGACTTATTTATTCCACGGCATTCCGAAATCAAAATAAAACATTGAAGACTTTTTTATTCCACGACATTCCGAAGTCAAAATAAAATATTGAAGACTTTTTTATTCCACGACATTCCGAAGTCAAAATAAAACATTGAAGACTTATTTATTCGACGGCATTCCGAAGTCAAAATAAAACATTGAAGACTTATTTATTCCAGGGCATTCCGAAGTCAAAATAAAACATTGAAGACTTATTTATTCGATGACATTCCGAAGTTAAAATAAAACATTGAAGACTTATTTATTCGACGGCATTCCGAAGTCAAAATAAAACATTGAAGACTTATTTATTCGATGACATTCCGAAGTCAAAATAAAACATTGAAGACTTTTTTATTCCACGACATTCCGAAGTCAAAATAAAACATTGAAGACATATTTATTCCACGACATTCCGAAGTCAAAATAAAACATTGAAGACTTATTTATTCGATGACATTCCGAAGTCAAAATAAAACATTGAAGACTTATATATTCGACGGCATTCCGAAGTCAAAATAAAACATTGAAGACTTTTTTATTCCACGACATTCCGAAGTCAAAATAAAACATTGAAGACTTATTTATTCGATGACATTCCGAAGTCAAAATAAAACATTGAAGACTTATTTATTCCACGACATTCCGAAGTCAAAATAAAACATTGAAGACTTATTTATTCGACGGCATTCCGAAGTCAAAATAAAAAATTGAAGACTTATTTATTCGACGGCATTCCGAAGTCAAAATAAAACATTGAAGACTTTTTTATTCCACGACATTCCGAAGTCAAAATAAAACATTGAAGACTTATTTATTCGATGCCATTCCGAAGTCAAAATAAAACATTGAAGACTTATTTATTCTACGGTATTCCGAAGTCAAAATAAAACATTGAAGACTTATTTATTCGATGACATTCCGAAGTCAAAATAAAACATTGAAGACTTATTTATTCGACGGCATTCCGAAGTCAAAATAAAACATTGAAGACTTATTTATTCGACGGCATTCCGAAGTCAAAATAAAACATTGAAGACTTTTTTATTCCACGATATTCCGAAGTCAAAATAAAACATTGAAGACTTATTTATTCGATGACATTCCGAAGTCAAAATAAAACATTGAAGACTTATTTATTCGACGGCATTCCGAAGTCAAAATAAAACATTGAAGACTTATTTATTCGACGGCATTCCGAAGTCAAAATAAAACATTGAAGACTTATTTATTCGATGGCATTCCGAAGTCAAAATAAAACATTGAAGACTTATTTATTCGCCGGCATTCCGAAGTCAAAATAAAACATTGAAGACTTATTTATTCGACGGCATTCCGAAGTCAAAATAAAACATTGAAGACTTATTTATTCCACGACATTTCGAAGTCAAAATAAAACATTGAAGACTTATTTATTCGATGACATTCCGAAGTCAGAATAAAACATTGAAGACTTATTTATTCGACGGCATTCCGAAGTCAAAATAAAACATTGAAGACTTTTTTATTCGACGGCATTCCGAAGTCAAAATAAAACATTGAAGACTTTTTTATTCCACGACATTCCGAAGTCAAAATAAAACATTGAAGACTTATTTATTCGATGACATTCCGAAGTCAAAATAAAACATTGAAGACTTATTTATTCGATGACATTCCGAAGTCAAAATAAAACATTGAAGACTTATTTATTCGACGGCATTCCGAAGTCAAAATAAAACATTGAAGACTTATTTATT
Source organism: Amaurobius ferox (assembly GCA_951213105.1). Classification (NCBI taxonomy): domain Eukaryota; kingdom Metazoa; phylum Arthropoda; class Arachnida; order Araneae; family Amaurobiidae; genus Amaurobius; species Amaurobius ferox. The sequence continues at coordinate 78,746,194 of OX578150.1, forward strand.
CGACGGCATTCCGAAGTCAAAATAAAACATTGAAGACTTATTTATTCGACGGCATTCCGAAGTCAAAATAAAACATTGAAGACTTATTTATTCGACGGCATTCCGAAGTCAAAATAAAACATTGAAGACTTATTTATTCGATGGCATTCCGAAGTCAAAATAAAACATTGAAGACTTATTTATTCGCCGGCATTCCGAAGTCAAAATAAAACATTGAAGACTTATTTATTCGACGGCATTCCGAAGTCAAAATAAAACATTGAAGACTTATTTATTCCACGACATTCCGAAGTCAAAATAAAACATTGAAGACTTATTTATTCGATGACATTCCGAAGTCAAAATAAAACATTGAAGACTTATTTATTCGACGGCATTCCGAAGTCAAAATAAAACATTGAAGACTTTTTTATTCGACGGCATTCCGAAGTCAAAATAAAACATTGAAGACTTTTTTATTCCACGACATTCCGAAGTCAAAATAAAACATTGAAGACTTATTTATTCGATGACATTCCGAAGTCAAAATAAAACATTGAAGACTTATTTATTCGATGACATTCCGAAGTCAAAATAAAACATTGAAGACTTATTTATTCGACGGCATTCCGAAGTCAAAATAAAACATTGAAGACTTATTTATTCGACGGCATTCCGAAGTCAAAATAAAACATTGAAGACTTATTTATTCGACGGCATTCCGAAGTCAAAATAAAACATTGAAGACTTATTTATTCGACGGCATTCCGAAGTCAAAATAAAACATTGAAGACTTTTTTATTCCACGACATTCCGAAGTCAAAATAAAACATTGAAGACTTTTTTATTCGACGGCATTCCGAAGTCAAAATAAAACATTGAAGACTTATTTATTCGATGACATTCCGAAGTCAAAATAAAACATTGAAGACTTATTTATTCGACGGCATTCCGAAGTCAAAATAAAACATTGAAGACTTATTTATTCGATGACATTCCGAAGTCAAAATAAAACATTGAAGACTTTTTTATTCGACGGCATTCCGAAGTCAAAATAAAACATTGAAGACTTATTTATTCGATGACATTCCGAAGTCAAAATAAAACATTGAAGACTTATTTATTCGACGGCATTCCGAAGTCAAAATAAAACATTGAAGACTTATTTATTCGATGACATTCCGAAATAAAAATAAAACATTGAAGACTTATTTATTCGACGGCATTCCGAAGTCAAAATAAAACATTGAAGACTTATTTATTCGATGACATTCCGAAGTCAAAATAAAACATTGAAGACTTATTTATTCCACGACATTCCGAAGTCAAAATAAAACATTGAAGACTTATTTATTCGACGACATTCCGAAGTCAAAATAAAACATTGAAGACTTATTTATTCGACGACATTCCGAAGTCAAAATAAAACATTGAAGACTTATTTATTCGACGGCATTCCGAAGTCAAAATAAAACATTGAAGACTTATTTATTCGATGACATTCCGAAATCAAAATAAAACATTGAAGACTTATTTATTCGACGGCATTCCGAAGTCAAAATAAAACATTGAAGACTTTTTTATTCGACGGCATTCCGAAGTCAAAATAAAACATTGAAGACTTATTTATTCGATGACATTCCGAAGTCAAAATAAAACATTGAAGACGTATTTATTCGACGGCATTCCGAAGTCAAAATAAAACATTGAAGACTTATTTATTCGACGACATTCAAAATAAAACATTGAAGACTTATTTAGTCGACGGAATTTCGAAGTCAAAATAAAACATTGAAGACTTATTTATTCGACAACATTCCGAAGTCAAAATAAAACTTCTTTGAAAATTATTCAAAAACATTATCATACGTGACGTCAGTCCCGTAGAAATCCTAATTTGCTCTTCACTTTTATTTATGCTTTTTATTTCTTCCTTCGAAGCAGGCGTTGAATGCTAAATACACTCTATGTGACATGATCGTCAATTATCCTCTTAAACTTGCTGCTCTTCTTTGCTCACTGCCCTACTGACACTTCGCGAGTTGAAACCAGTAGATCTATTGAACTAGAGACAGGAGGAGATTCATCTGATAAATTGCGTGATTGTGATACTGGTGGGGTGTTTTCTATCAAAAAATATGGAGTGAGAAACTCTACTGGACTTTCTCATTTTTCCATATATGTGGTGTTTCGCGATGAGCGTTTCAGAGGTAGTAAAAGTCAAGTGAAATACAAAAAACACTCAACAAAAAGGGGATAGTTTAGCTATGATAGTTGCACCCCCCAGAACTAATAAGTTCATAAAAATTTGAAAATTAATATTTTTATGCGGATACCAATCAAAATTAACTAGAGTGTAGCTCAACTCAACTTTCTCATACCAAAATTCATTTTTAAGTAGCTCGTAGTGTTATTTTACCCTTCAAATTTTACAAGAAAAGTTTTGAAAAAATCGTTATCATTGGTCCACATGATTATAATTATAGCGCGTTACCCTTTCACTTTAAAGAGCTTTAAAAAAATCTTTCGCTTGATACTATACTTGTAAATGTGAACCCTCGGGGGGGGGAGGGGGTTTTACCCCCGAAAGGGATTAATGACATTTTAATTAATTAAAAAAATGTATCACGGCTGTTTTTCACAACAATGATAAAACTTATGACTACAGTATCGTGATCATTGGGGCATAAATAACTCCTTTTATGCATGATTAATTGTCAATGCATGTCAAAATGATGCATGATTAATTGAATGCATGTCAAAATTTTTCCTAAGCTGCCATATTACAGAAATATAAATTTTCGCTGGAATAAAAAAAAAATCTGATGTGGGCAGCACATGACTTTCCTTATATAATGCAATGTATTTACTACTTTTACAGTCAAAAACAAAATAGGTTATTCTTATAGTTGATGCTTATATTTTTTTTAAGATATTTAAGATAATTTTCGTCAAATAGCCGTTATTTTCATTGATATGGCGTCATTTTTATCCATTTGGCGAGATTTTTTTTTGATTTGATAATATTTAAGAATGTCGCCAAGTTGGCGGCATTCCGCAAATTTGTCGCCAAAATCTCGCCAAGCGTTATGGACGGAGAAATAATTTATTCTTATAGCAGATAAATGACTATTGGCGTTCAAATGCAAAAGTATTACTCAAAGTATCTTTTTTCATGTATGGAACGAGCTATATCCACGAGGATGATGTCACAAAATGTATCGCATGATATTACATATGAAAGTGAACATGTTTCCCAATAGGAAACTTTTTTTTTATTTTATATAATTTTTTGATATTTTTTTAAATGTGCAATATCTCGAGAATGGTTCATACTAGCGTTTTAAAATGTATAGTAATCATTTTCTAATGAAAAATTACATAAGAAATGTCTATTTGCGTAACTTTATTAGAGGTTTTGATTTTTTGATAATTTTTTCAAAATTTCACTTGAAAATTTAGGGGGGTCTGAACATTCGATTGCTTATAAAAGCAATAGGCTTCCAGTATTCACGAATTGTAATTTTTTTACCAAATTTCGTTTGAATCGGTCCATTCGTTCGTGAGTTATCGTCTCCATAGACTCACTGACACACGCACATACTTTCACACACACACATACTTTCACACACACAAACATACTTTCACACACGCACACATACTTTCACACACACACATACTTTCACACATACACACACACAGACATCACTTCAAAATGTTTCATTCGTGATCAGGGATGCTTGAAACGTGCTCTCTCGTCGAAAACTCGCATTCGAATTTTCGACCCCGTCACAATACTTTCCTTATACATTATGTATATAAGGAAAGTAAAAATTGACCAATAACCCTAGTAGCTTGCTAATATTGTATATAGTGGCGTCTCATTGCAAATATTTCCAGCGTAGCGCCAATATTGGGGATAAATTGACCGCCATATTAGCATTACAATATTACTCCCACACTGGCGTTGCATTGAAATATTTCCAATACTTGGAATATATTCACAACCAATACACCCGAAACTTTAGGTTCACACACCCTAAACACATAATCCTAAGCATTAGGTTCATATTGGAATACCAATATTGGCTTTAAATGACAAACTAATATTGGGTCAATAATGAAAGCCGATATAGGGCCAAATGATGTCAAAATATCCACAGTTTAATATTGTGCCAATATCGGATTTATATTTCCTGCCAAAATTGGGACAATTTTTGGTCTACTACCAGCGAAAATTTAATGAAAAAAATCATGTAATATAAGTATAAATTAAAATAAGAATAGTCGGTTGCACACCAATAGAATTAATTAAAACAATTTAGGGCATTTATCTTCTATGCATGATGGTATAAAAAGCAATTTTGTGTGTCCAGCCGTTTTGCATTTACAGCTGAAAGAATATTAAAACAAAAATTTGCGAGATTTTCAAGACAAAATTCCAAGTCTTCAAATTTTTTCCACCACTTAAAGGTCAAGTTCCACATGCATGCAAATTTTCTGAATATAAATATTCTCTAAATATAACAAAATAAATTTTCGCTGTGTGCCGCAAAGTCCGCAGGCTACATTTGATTTTTCGAAATGTACTCATTAATTCAACTTGTCAGGTCATTTTAATCAAAAGGAAACTAAACGTGAATATTTAAAATACTGTATATCATCCAAGTACTTCATAAACATAATCAGAAGTGACAGCAATCCAGATGAAATCCTCATCCAAATGTCACTTTTAAGTCAATTATTCTTTTGCCATTAGCCATTTTCTTCTACACAGAAACTGAATGTCAAATAAATACGCATTGGCATGATCATTAATTTATTCTATTCAGGCTCTGATATATGCCCAACAATGTGAGATTTGAAACCGGCAGTTCTATTTCAATTCGGTGAATTCATGGCAACTTTATCTGATACATTGTATGTTCTCTATTCTAGTATGTTGTCCATTATAGTTTCTATCATAGAGGTAAAAGTAAGGAGTTGAAATTTCATGCCAATATCGTTTGAGACAATAATTCAGGTGGCTCTGGGATAAGTTTGTGACGTTTTATTACTTTCCTTATATACATAATGTATAATAACTTTCCTTATATACATAATGTATAAGGAAAGTATTGTGACGGGGTCGAAAATTCGAATTCGAGTTTTCGACGGGAGAGCACGTTTCAAGCATCCCTGATCACGAATCAAACATTTTTGAAGTGATGTCTGTGTGTGTGTGTGAAAGTATGTGTATGTGTGTGTGTGTGTGTGTATGTGGAGACGATAACTGACGAACGAATGGATTGATTCGAACGAAATTTGGTACAAAAATCACAATCTGTAAACACTGGAAGCCTATTGCTTTTATACCCAATCAAATGATCAGAACTCCCCTAAATTTTCTAATGAAATTTTGAAAAAATCGTCAAAAAATCAAAACCATTAATAAAGTTACGAAAATAGACATTTCTTATGTAATTTTTCATTAGAAAACGATTGGTATAAATTTCAGAACGCTAACATGAACCGTTCTCGAGATATTTCACATTTTTCAAAAAAATTATCAAAAAGTTATATAAAATAAAAAATAAAAATATTTCCTATTGAGAAACATGTTCACTTTATATATGTAATACCATGCGATAAATTTGGTGACATGATTCTCGTGGATCTAGCTCGTTCCATTCATGAAAAAAGATACTTTGAGTAATACTTTTGTATCTGAACGCCAATAGTCATTTATCTGCTGTAAGAATAACTTATTTCTCCGTCCATAACGCTTGGCGAGATTTTGGCGACATTTTTAATTGTTGACAAATTCACAAAAATCTCGCCAAATTGATAAAAATGACGTCTAATTGGAGAACATTCAATATCATGGAAAGAATTAAGTACTTACTATAAGAATAAAGTTTTTTTTAGCTGTAAAAGTAGTAAATTCATTGCATTATATAAGGAAAGTCATGTGTTGCCCACATCAGATTTTTTCATTTATTGTTCAGATGGGGTTTATTCGTGAAAAATTGCGTGAGTCCTCAGAAAACCTCGAGACGCTACTGTCCTGACTTTTACGGTATTAAAACTTCAAAACAACGAGATTTATAATTGGACCTCGATGCTGCAGATCTTTTGGATCGCGTAATATCAATACAGTTAGGAAAAGGTTTGAAAACATCTATGCATTATCTATGCATAAATGGAGAATTTTCATAGCCGATTTATTTTAAATATAAATTTAATTCTAGTGAAGTCTTACCCCATTAAGGGGGGTAAGTAGTTTTAAACCTTAAAAAAAAAAACGATTTTTCAAATTTAATTTTTCAAAATATATTGCATTTTTAGATTTATTGAAAGAAAACTCAAAATATAATATCATATCATAATCAGACGTAATTTCGAAAATTTTCACTCGAATTTAAAAAAATCCTATCTAGTTCTAGATTTTTTTTTGTAACAAAGCCGGATATAAAGTTTCGAGAAAATCCATTAATATTTGTGGCAGCTATCACGTGCACAAAAAATCGACCACAAACATCAGACGGACATCTCTCTAAAAATAGTTAACTAAAACCTCTATTAACATCAAAATCTCGAAATCGAAAAAATTTTCGTGAACACTATACTTTCTCTCTACTATATTCAATCGTATGAGGAAATAAAAATTATCCGAAGTATGCATCAACAAAACATTAATATCTTCATATTAACAATGTGCAAATGAAGTATAAGAATTTTCGTTTAAAAATATGGAAAATATGTTCCTTTATTTAAAATCCAAGTCATAGCAAAATATATTTCATTTTCTTCATCGAAAACTACTATCACCTTCCATGGATAGAATCGCTGTCTACATCACTTTTAAGATAATTTCAGCACTCAGAAAATATAGTTTTATAAATTAAAATAACTAAGATAAATCTCGAAATTCCAAGACTGTGACATTATAAACCGAGACATTTATGGATCAATTTTTTGTCCGGGATCCAGAAATGACAAACCCCAGTCGGTACCGGCAAAATAAATCGATGCCAGTAATCAAAGTTACATATTTAACTGAAGTATAATTTAAAAGTTAAAAAAAAAAAATTATATAAGATCAGGTTTTAGATATGTCAATTTATAAATATTTTTATTTGTATTTAGAATTCTTAAATTGCAAATTATGAAAATTTCTAATAATATATTTAAACATTTAAATTTAAAAATGGGTTCATTTTCTTTTAAATGATTTCTTTTTTACATTCACAAATTATTCTAAAAAGTATTGTTTCCCCAAACATTTTGAAATTTCAGATTTTGGCGGATAAGCACGTTCAATGACTTTCTGAATCCATTTTGAACGCTTTTGGTAAGATTACCGTCTGTGTGTGTGTGTATGTGTGTGTGTGTGTGTGTAAGTGAGTGTATGTGTGAGTGATTGTATGTGTGTGTGTGTGTGTGTGTGTGTGTGAGTGTGTGAGTGAGTGAGTGACTGTATGTATGTGAGTAAGTGTGTGTGTGTGTGTATATGTGTGTGTGTGTATATGTGTTTGTGTGTGTGAGTGAGTGAGTGTATGTGTGCGTGTATGTGTATGTATGTGTGCGTGTATGTGTGTGGGGTGTGTATATGTGTGGGTGTATATCTTTGTGTGAGGTATGAATACGATAACTGAAGAACACCTACTGATATAACATTTTATGCCGAAGTGGTGGTCGAGTGGTCAAGGCGTTGTGGGTTCGAGTCCCACGTAAGGCATGGATGTTTGTGTTGTGGGCGCAGTGTGTTCTGTCCCCCTCTGGTGCGCCTGAGGCAGCGTCCTAGGACGGCTAAATGGTTCACGTTCTGGCCGCTGGCAAAGACGCATGACGAAAGTCAAATGCCTGGCCATTTGATAAAAAAAATATATGTATATATATATAACATTTTATGTGTAGACACATTATGTGGAAAACTACATGTAGATGTAATTTTTAATAATTATCACTATTATAACTAGATTTATATGAAGTTGAAGATTTTCATAGAATTATTTCCTATAGAAAACTATAATTCCGGGAACAATGTCATTATGTTGTTGTTGAGACCCAGACCGTCCGACCTACCAGAAAGGTGTAAGGTAACTGTATGGACGGCCGGGAAGTGCCACCCAATTTAGACCGGAACCCAGTGGGGGAGGCATCCACAGGGACCGTACCCTCCTTCCCCTACCACCAACCTCTCGGAAGGACTTACGGACCCACATGTTTAACGTGATCGTACTCCGCATGAACACGGCGGCATTTGTGGCAGCGTGCAAATCTAGCGCGCAAACCACGGGGATACCGCACCCGAGATGGCCAACAGCACGCGGCGTTCCGAGGTGGTCACCCACCAAGTACTAACCGCGCCCGATGCTGCTTCACTTCGGTGATCTAACGAGAACCGGTGTTTTCAGCACGGTACGGCCGTTGGCCCCAATGTCATTATGTGATATTGCTGAACTCAGTGTTTCTTTCAGGACTTTTTTAGCTGAGGGGGTAAATGAAATTTTAGGGGCAAGTTTTCTATTTGTTCTATATAAATTTATTCCATAAATAGAAAAACGGTGTAGGTTAACATAAAATTTCTCTGGGGGGAGCGAATCCTCGTCTCCCCCCACCCCAAAGGTATGCCTAAAAGAAACACTGGCTGCACTACGATTAATTTTCATTAGCATCACTTTTCCTTTAAAATAGAATTCCAGTCATAATCGAATCAAAATCGAATATTTTAGCTTCTTCCGAAAATATGCCGCTACGCACAAGTAAACAACATGACGCGTCACATAAGTTGCATGACTTTTCCGAGAACAAAATATCAGTTGCACGGATCTGACGTGAAGATATTGCAGACGATTTTGAAAAATATAAGAAAAAAGCTGCATAGTGCTAAATGAAACTGAGACACGTCGCCGCCGTGACCTTAAGAAGGCCGGTTCGTATCCGCCACCCTTGGGGTGTTTCTCTTTCAGAAACTCCTGGGGGCGACGAAACCGCACAAATGACGCATTACGATGTAACATGGTTTGAAAATACAAGAATAGAATAATATGATAAGGACAACACAAGACTTTCGCTACAGATTCAAATACCTTCCTTTCTCTAGTGTTGTTTATATTCTTCGAAATAAGATGTTTTCATGCAATCATACTCTCAGGGCAGTGACCGGTGTAGGTAGGCCCAATCTCAAATTGTTTGCGCTCACCAACATCGAATAGCTATTAACTCACGAACAGCAAGATAGTTTATCATGTGTTGCAAATTTTGCGAACCTCCGTGAATGTAGTCGGACAAAGACAGTCGTATCATCAGTCGACTGCACATTTATATACGACTAGTTGTATACCCGCTCTTCATACAGAGTGTATAATGTAAAAAAGCTTTGACACACTTAAATACTAGTTTTATAATAATTCTCATAAACTATAAAAATTCCCTATTTTATGAATAAAATATTCTAAACGAAATGTTTTCGGGAATAGCAAATAACCTAATATTGCCACTCAGTAAAAAACAAATAATTAAAATTTTGTTGTGGATAAAAAAAATGCAAGCAAATATATAGTAAGTAATATATGGCAGACGATAAAAAAAATTCAAATCAAATAAAAGGAACAAAATTTTCATTCTTTTAATATTGTCTGCAGATTAGAAGGTTTATATTTTTTATTTCGTTAATTTATGAATCTTTCGTAATTTTAGAGATAAAAGAGCAAAACGTTATTGAATTTTAAATTTGATTTATTGTAAAAGGGCTGAAAGAGAACAATTAAGCCACAATCAGATTTTCCAACTTTGCAAATTTCAAAGATTCCATACTCCTTCTTTTTATTTTTTTATTTTTCTGTATTATATTATTATTATGAGTAGCAGCCTAAGCAAATTCTACTACCATTATGAGCAGTAGCTGAGAAATGAACATTATAGTATTGCAATAACGTCTCTCATAAAAATAATACCTTTAATCGCATCTGCATAGACCTATCGCAAATGAAGGTATTTTTCACAAAACGAAAAGTCTGGTCACTGGAGTGTTTATTTTACATTCCAATACAAATTATGATGAGTGGATATAAACAGCATGAAATCGGATTGTAAAAATCGAGAAAAATTTACTTAAATTTTAATGTGAAGGGACAAGTTTACATCCTGGGAACCCATGATATATTGCTGAAAGTCCGCTGCATTTAGTGTAGCCAGGTAGGACCCAGAGTATCTGAGAGCCCCCCCCCCCTCCACACACACACACACACACTCTAAAAAAGTATACCCAGCCTCCCATCTCGATAAAAAATATTCATCTTTAGTACAAATAAGAAATTTTGTTCAACATGTCATCCAAATTTTACATGAAATATTGCTTTTTCAGAATATTTTTTATAAATGATTCTTTTTTGTATAATGCAAAAATAAGATTTTTTAGTTTAGCTGAATTTGTGCTTATATTTTACCTTATTTACATATGTAATTTAATCATTTACATATTTAACTTAATTTTACATATTTTATTGACATTTAATTTCATCACTTTATTTATTAACACTTTACAACTAAGTTGAAAAGTGTTTATGACTTTGTTCATTCTGTCTGTCTGTCTGTCTGTCCGTTAGCACGATAACTGCCGCAAAAATGACTTTATCAAAATGAAATTTTAGTATGTTGTTCAGACGGTCTGTGGGACCTATTGGGAATATAAATAAATAATATCACCCACTTAGTTTTTTATTCAACCCGGGTTGAGAAAATGAAATATATTGAACCCTATGGGACTTAATTTTTCAAACAGTTTTTAAGCAAATTTAAAATTCACAAATTGCTTCGAAATTTTTAATAATATTCACATTATCCCATAAAATATATAAAAAAAATTTCAGTAAAATATATTAAGTAGTTTTTTAATTAAAAATTATTTAATATAGGGAAAAAAAACAAATTCAATTAAATTCTGACTTTTGGAATATCCTCCAGAAAGAAAAAAGAGATATATTATATAATAAATATCTTTCCAAGAGTTTGATCATTTTGTATATGAGAGAAGTTACACATTTTAAAATAAATTTAATAGATAACAATTTTTCAAATTTTTCTTAATTTTATATAACTCATCATGATATACTTATTTGATGGCATTTTTAATGCACTTTCCTACGTCTTAGAGAGTTAAAATTTGGTACACAGCTTAAATTTGTTGAACATTTTATTTTACAAAAATTTGGTGGATCTTTAAATATAGATCATACATTTTTTTTCGAAATGGCATGCAAATAATCTCCGTTCACTTCTATAAATCATTGTTGTAATATTGTTAAAAATTCTGATGTGGGCAGCACATGTCTTTCCCTGCAGACTCATATTCACGTTCTCTTTACTTCTTCAATAATTATTTGAGTTTATCTGCTCAAAATAACAGCCATAAGTATTTTAAATGACATTGAATTTGCACGTTAAACTTAAATTTGGTTCTCATTTGATAGCTGGACTTATTGTCAAAGGTGACTTAGCGAAAACGCGAAAAAACTAGAATATATCAAGAACGGCTACTCCTAGAGTAATGGGGTTAGTCTTATTCTTTATGTTGTCAAAAATCACGTATAAAATAGGAATTTAATTGATATAATTGAGCACACGTAGTCCTTTATTTTTATATTTAACGGTTTTTGCGGGCCATTTCGCAAAAATAACCCGTTCCTTTTTCCCGAATCGTACTAAAATAACCTACACATGATTTATATACAAAATTTTGTTAAATTTGGTATATAAATCACTTGTAGGTTATTGAAATATTATACACCATATTTTGTTAAATTTGTTCCATTAGTTTTTAGCTAGAGTGGATAAAGGCAATTTCTGCCGACCATTTCGCAAAGAAGGCCGATTCTTTTATTACGAATCGTACTATAATTTAATGAACATCGGGATTTCCCACAAAAAACATACCTACCAAATTTTATGAAATTCGGTCTATTAGTTTTTCAATAGAGTGGATGTATTATCCTCACAGACACACAGAAACATACACAGATACACCCTTACACACACAGACGTCTTCCTAAAAATAGTTTTTTCGTGTTCTAGAAGTTCCAAAACGTATAGATCCTTCGAAAATTCGAGTTCCGATCTTCGGCACGATTCCAATATTTTGAATACATACACACACACATATATATTTTCTGTGTATCTGTGTATTATCTGTGTATCTAAATTCCGTGCCTATGCAATTACAATAGTTGTGATTTTAAATGATCCCTAAACTTTTATTATTTCTTCAACGAAGCCTAATTTTAACTTATGCAGAATGCAAATATCTCAAGCGATTGTAAGGTGAGTTACATAAGAATTGCTGAATTTTTTTCATACAAAATTATTTAGCTCTGGAGTCTGGAATAAAAGTTATATGAATGAAATATTCATTGATTTTGCATATGGAATCAGATGATTTATATTTCGATACAGTTTTAAATATTTAAGTATAAAAAATTACTGTAGCACTGTGATAATGTAAAAGATATCACCACTGAATGTATCACATTTTAGAAATTTTTAAATGAAATTACATTTCAGTTGGAAAGTGTTTCTTAATCAATGCTTATGCTCAATTATCATAATACTGCAATAATTCATTATATTTGAAAACTTCATCGAAAACAAATGAACTTTATTCAAATGACGTCATCGAAATATAAATCGCCTCTATATAAAAGCCAGTGGCGGCTCGTGAGCCAGATATAGAGGGAGGCGCTCATCTATGTATTTATGTATATATATATCCCTCAGTGTATGCCAACTACGTCTTTTAGACTTCAAGTTCGTCGTTTGTCCGGCACTGATAAATTGGTTCTGGCGTTACCTCGAAACAGCTGTATACCAAATTATTATTTTACTTGCGCTGATATACGTTTACAAGTTTCTTTAAAATGAATAAAAGCCTATTGTAACCATGGAAAATTATTTGAATACATTTCTAAATAAATTTGTATCAAATTTGTAAAAATTAAATACTCTCAGTCATATGAATGTGCAGTATTATTTTCTGATTAGCGCAAATGTTTGTACACCCAAAATGCACACAATTTCTCTCATATACACTCTATGGCTAATAATTTTGTACCTGATCGTCCTTGTAACCCAAACAGTAACATAATTAGAGAGCGAACACCAACTAAATCTACGGCCGTTTATATGTAGAAACGGAAAAACTATTTTAATACAAGTTTAAGAATGAATTTAGAATTTACAGAAAATTCTTATGCTTTATGCTTATCTCTATTTGTCTTTAAAATGATATGAGCGAGTTGCAGTCACTATATATAGCAATCGGTTTCTATAACAATAAGTAGTTAGCTCGTTGCACGGGTGCAACAAAAGTGGATCAAAGTTTAGAGTGAGCAGATCGAGTGGGCCCATTGTAGAGTAGAAAATGCAGTGTGAAAATTGCATCAAAATCGGAGCAAGAGTCACTAAGATAGATAAAAATATAAATATGAAAAAGAGGAGGGTTTCCCCTCTTCCACCACGGTTGTTTCATATTACATAATAACAGACGATGTTTGTGTGTCGACGTGTGTGTGTAAGATCTGTAGCGGAAAATGTAAACATCGTACGGCCTTGAAATGTCGTGCACGGATATTTCAGGAACCAAGGCGATGCATTTTTGTAAAACCGAAATATGAAATTGAGACTACTTAAAGTAAAAGTTACGCCCAGAGGGTTGATATAATAAGGTTGTATATCTAAGTGATTGCCACCAGCAAAATCTAAATCGCTCAATTAGAAGGCGAAATAAGAAATTTGGGGGGGGAGGGGGGGGCTAACCGAACTGAAAGTTACGCCCAGGGAGCTGACACAATAAATATGTATATCCAGTTCACTTATACAAATGGTGCCGGGACTATAGCCACCAGCGGAATCAAAATGGCTCAATTTTAAGAGCGCCGAGATGTGAAATTAGAGGAGGACTACTTAAAGTAAAAGTTATGCCCAGGGGATTGATACGAAAGATATGTATATTCAAATGGTACAAAGACTGTAGCTACTAGAAGATTCAAAATCGCTCAATTTAGGAACCGAGATGTAAAATCGTGCGGACTAGTTAAACTAAAAATTACACTCAGGGGAGTTTGAATAAAACAATATGCGTGTCCAGACGATACGCGTATAGATAGTGCAGAGACTGTAGCCACCATTAGATTCAAAATCGCTTAATTAGGAAGCGAGATGAAAAATTTTTGGACTACCTCAAGTAAAATTTACGCCTAGGGAGTATCGGAGCAATATTGGTCTTCAATGAAATTAGAAGCAAAAGAAGGGGGATTGAGTAGTCGCCGCTGAAGGGGGGGGGGGGGGAGATTTTAAGGAAAACAACGCCAGATCAAAGAATCAAGTATCAGGTTGAAAATTGATTTTTAACATTCTTCAACAAATATTTATAATTTTTTCAATCTTTAATGTAAATAGCTGAAAAAGTAAGACAGCTGAGTAAATCAAGAGACCCACCCCCCTCAGACAACACATTTCTGAAAGTGTCACTAAAAATATTCACGGGCATGCCACAAATACAATTCTCGTGACTTTTAAATAATTAAGAGGGCAAACGCATTGAAATTTATCACAAACAAAGCATAGAACTACCCTAAATCAGAAATGATCCCCTTTCCGAAGGACAGAACCACCCTACATCAGAAATCCCCCCCACCCCCCGGCCGGGCGCTTATGCAGCGAAATTAAACTGAGTGCCCCAAACAATGCATTTTTCTACCAAAAATGAAGAACGGAAACCCCCAAAATACTATAAATAACCCCCACTTATTTAATTAAGTAAAAAGCATGAAATATATATCGAAACTATTTTGAATTTCTATTTTCTGTATCTAATACTACTAAACTATTTCTTCATGAACCAAAACTGAAAAAACTAGGTCAATAGAATCAATAAAATAAATCAGAACTACATAAAGGCAGTAATTTATTTTCAAATATTTATTTAAACATCCAAATTTATTATTTTAAAAAGAAGCGAGGGAGAAAACACACATTTATCAAGAAAAATTCGAGGCCAAATTAGCGAAACTTAGCCAATTCGAGTCAGTAGTTCACAGCATTCGTTTCATTCTTGGCTTCTTTGGCTGAACGATTCGATGTGAGCCGCGATAACCTGCGCGGCTCTCATCGGATTGGAATATTGCAATGTCTGTTTTTTTAACTGAAATTTCTATTACCATTGTATTAACATACCATTCTTTCTATCAGCCAGAGGTCGATAACGAGGCGCGGCTCTCGTTAAAATCCCTCGTCTTTCCCTACAATGCAGTATTTTTCCCTATAAATTTAATATACGTAGTATGAAAAGAGCATAAGAGATTCTTTGAAAGTCAAAGTTTTAGTGCTGCCATCTAGTGACAATTTTATCACTTATTTCCAATATTTCGACTTTTTAGTTGAAATAAATTTCAGATAATTTCCTTAAAAATTGTAATTAACCTATATAACTAAAGGAATTTGAAGTGCTTGATCAAGGGGGTCCGCGCGGCCCCGCGGCGCCCTGAATAGCCGCCCCTGCTGTAAATTTATGTTATTTGTGCTTATATACGTTAAGTTTTCCTGTCTTTGCACAAAGTGTATTTTACTTATTTTATCATGCGTTAACTTGTATTAACTTTCTGAAATTTTCTTCAATTAATTAACAATTTCACTACGCGTTAATGCTTATATTAAAATCAATTGCAATGTTTATATATTAATACGAATGTATAGTAGCTCTATGAATTTTCACAATTCCACTATTAGCTTGCAAATATAACTATGCAATTAACTATTTGTTAATAGTTTATATAATAATTTATACAGATTGAAATGTATAATAATTACTATTAGAGGAGTTTACAGATACTAATGCCGATCCGGTGGTTGAGAAGTCAGGGGCATGCGTTTCCGTCTGATCGCTGGAGTACCGGGTTGTCGGTTCGAATCCCGCCAGCGGGCATGGATGTTGTTGTTGTTGAGACCCAGACCGTCCGACCTACCAGAAAGGTGTAAGGTAACTGTTTGGACGGCCGGGAAGTGCCACCCAATTTAGACCTGAACCCAGTGGGGGAGGCATCCACAGGGACAGTACCCTCCTTCCCCTACCACCAACTTCTTGGAAGGACTTATGGACCCACATGTTTAACGTGATCGTACTCCGCATGAACACGGCGGCAGTTGTGGCAGCGTGCAAATCCAGCGCGCAAACCACCGGGCTACCGCGCCCGAAAGATGCCAACAGCACGCGGTGTTCCCAGATGGTCACCCACCCAAGTACTAACCACGCCCGATGCTGCTTGACTTCGGTGATCTAACGAGAACCGGTGTTATCAGCACGGTACGGCCGTTGGCATAGCGGCCATGGATGTTGTCATATCGAGGCCAAGTCAGACTTCCACCCTTCAGGGGGCCTCTATAAAAAGTGAAGCTGCAAATCTCCTCCCCTTCGCCATGGGACACCCTGGGGGGTCTTATGGACGTGGTGCGTATGGGCCCCTTCACCACGGGGGAATCCGTCCAAACAGTTACCTTACACCTTTCTGGTAGGTCGGACGGTCTGGGTCTCAACAACAACAACACACACAGATACTAATGATAAATTGGCTTTGTAGTTCATGAACGTTGACTCTATCACATAAGAATAGAAGTTTCCAACAATAAAGAGTACCATATCTAATTATTAATTAAAATATTTTTAAAAAAGCAATTTATTTAAAAACTAAAATTTGAAATTTTAGTACATCCCCTCCGTCCCCCAAAAAGCTTCTAGCGATCCCCCTCTTTCAGGACAATTCAGCCCCCTTGAAATTCACTCTTGGATGTCATTTCTGACTGCGGTACTTCTATAGTTTTACTATGCGAAAATTTATAGATACACGACTCCAATTTCGAACTTGACACAAAGAAACTCGAATATTTTCAAAATCGTCCCTTTGATTACATTTCAGCCAAGTTCTGCAAATAGCTTTACGCAATTGTTACATAATATACATGCCCCCGGGCAGTGGGGTTGCGTAATCCTAATCATAGACTTTAGCTTCGCTGTTCATAATACATGATCTGAGATCCGTCAGTTCCAGGCGTTATTTGCGAGGTAGTTCTGTGGAGATCCCCGGCCACCAAGTCAGTCCAAGATCTGGTTTAATGGGTCGGTCGGCCTCTCCAAGGGACGAAAAAGAAATATCACTTAGATAAATGAAATTCTGTGAATTGGGGGGACAAGGACCGCCATTGACCTTCAATTGAGTTTAATTATCTGAGTTAAGTATTTGTTTGGTAGGAGAAGAAAAACCCTGAACATTGTTCAGTAGCGAGCATTAAATAAAACTGTTGATGTGTACATGCAATGGCATTTTAATCACTTCCGGGTTTTTTCAGCGGAACTTCAAATCCTGTCTCCTCACCACCACCACCACCCCTCCTACGAGATATTGGTCTGGACGGCTAACACTTACAATTTCTGCAACATTTGCATCCGCAAGCAGTTGCATTTGCAAATGTTGCCTCTAGAGCATTTGCATTTGCTGCCGCTTATAATTTTTACTGCCTCATACTATAGAATATAGTGTATTGTTTTCACAAAAATTTTCGATTTCATTATTTCATTTTGATGCCAATATATGTTTTAGGACTTCCTGAATATGTTATAGCTATTTTTAGAGTGATGTCCGTATGTCTGTCTGTCTGTGGTCGATTTCTTGTGCTGCCACAAAATTTAATGGCTTTTCACAACCCTTTATATTCGTCTTTATTAATGAAATATATAGAACAATGAGTAGATAGAGTTTTTGAAATTCGAGCGAAATCTCATAATATATAATTAACGAAAACTTATTATATTAATATATATATAATATTTATATTATATATATATATATATATATATTATAAATATTATACATATATATATATATATATAATATAAATATTATATATATATTAATATTTATATATATATTTATATTTATTCTTATATATAAATATATAAATATTATATATTATATATTATTTATATATTTTTATATATTATTAATGTAATATATAAAAATATAATATTATATATATATATATATATATATATATATATATATATATATATATATATATATATATATATATATATATATATATATATATATATATATATATATATATATATATATATATATATATATATATATATTATAAATATTTTATATATATATATATATATATATATAATGTAAATATTATATATATTTATTTTTATTATTATATATAAATATATAAATATTATATATTATTTATATATTTTTTATATATTATTAATATAATATATAAAAATATAATATATATTTTTTATATTTATATAAAAAAAATTATATTTATATAAATTTTATATTTATATGAAATTTATATATATATTAATTTATATATATATTTTAAATTTTATATATATATATATATATATATATATATATATATATATATATATATATATATATATATATATATATATATATATATATATATATATATATATATATATATATATATTTTAACATGGCAGCATAGGACGAAATTTGACATAATTATGAATAAAAGGGGTCATTTATGGCTCAATAATCACGAAACTTAACAGTTTTAATCCTGAAAAATAACCGCGATACATTTTTTTTTATTCGTGACGTCATTAAACCCCTTAAAATGAAAGGTTGCATGCTATAATTGTGATTATTTGGATTAACGTAAACAGATGTTTTACATTTTTTCTTTCCAAATTTGAGGGGGGGAAATGTCGAGAGCTATTTACTTAAAAATGGATTCTGGTATGAGAGTGTTAAATCACGTTTCAGTTAATTATATTTTCATTTCCAACAATCTTTTAAATTGTGGAATGCCAACATAATAGAAAGTTTGAAACAGACACACAGGATATTATACTGTGTTCTTTTCTTATTATATAAAAAAAATCCGTATTATAAAAATATTTAATCTAATTTTGCTTCAGCAATGCTGAATGTATTTTAAGTAAATTATCCCATTTCTACTTTTATTCCCTATGATAATTATCCTGAGAAAAGGTTTTAAATCCTTTCGCTGCTCTTTGCAGTTCCTGACTGAAAAATTACGCAGAAAAAAAACTATAACGTTACGTTACTAAAATAATTCTAAAAAACTAGGACTGCACAGTTTTTTTTTTAACAGCACTTCATCATTTTTCCATCATTTTCTTAACGTATTAAAAATTTTCAATACCATCAACGTGAAAATCATGATAAAAAATGATTTTTTCTAGTTATGTACTTTTAAAATATTTAAATTAATCTTTTGAAAAGGAAAAGTGTGTTATGTGCGCGATATATGTGGTAATATTGATGTGTATGTATTTGTTTGGTAACATATCATATTCTTGAAGAAAATGCGTTTTCATTTGAATAAGGGGGGAAAAAAAGCTTTCAATTTTTTTTTAGGAATATTATTTTGAGGAAATTGCATCGAAAGGGCAAAGACATTCCATATACGTAACAGCCCTTTCAGTCCAACAGCCAGCAACGCCCGTCGACATATACACGCGACTGCTAAGATATAGAAACTGACTTACTTTTATCGTCATACTCCAGCATTTTGGCAAACTTTTCAGAGCGAGCCTGGTCCCGACGCTCTATCCTCTGAATCTTGGAGAGTGCCCCAACAGTAAGCATTAACGCCATGGCGCGATAAAAGTACTCGGAAGCCATTTTCTGCAAAGGTAAAAATAATACCTGTTAGAAATACTAGGAGAAATATAATTACATAAAAATGCCGCAATGAACGTGGCGGACCATTGCCAGATCTGCCCTGCAGTGGTTGGAACGAAACTGTCGTGTCATGCCACATATTTCAGCTAACTAGAGTCTACCATAAAAGGACACCACTCGAATGGGGGACCCGGACCGCCAAAAGGAAGGATTATTTTATAAGGAAGGAGAAGACATATAAAATTTACAATGAGGGGGAAATCAAATATTGAGGGCAACATGATAAAGTTTTGTATGAGGGAATGTTGAAAGCTGTAAACCCAAAAGTCGACGCCTCGTCTGATTAAAGTTTAAAGAGGTAACCCACTTTTTTTTTTCACAAATTTCAAATTATGTTAACCCATTAGATCATTGTTTTCGAGAAAATTTTGTTCTTGAAATATCTATATCTCAGGTTGCGCTACGTAGTTAGAGCTTAAATGATGAACTCTGGCGAAGAAGTGAGGGGATCATAAAGAAATTAATTAATTGTTAAAAATGTTCAATACAATCAACGTGAAAATTACGACAGAAATTGATTTTTCTGAATTATGTACTTTCAAAACATTTAAATTAATCTTTTGAAAAGGGAAAGTGGTAGATATTATGTGTGCGATATATGTGGCAATATTGATGTGTATGTATTTGTTTGGTTTACTTTCACAACTTATTCCAAATTTTTACGACTTTAAGAAAGCACTTTCCAAAAAGTAAAATAAGCAAATGTTTTTTGTAGATAATGTATATAATAATCGTTCAATGTTTTGCGGTTTTTCCAGAACCTCCAGAAACCATCCCTCCATGACACTAGATAACTGAATTAGACTACAAGACAATAAAATTTTTGATTGGGCTACTCTACTACTTTTGACAACAGGAGTCGTACATTATTAAATAAAATGAAACTTATTGAGATAAGTGGTAACCAATTTTTGAAGCGTGTTTGTTCTATCTTTGACGCGCTTTAATAATAGTATATTTTAAAGAAAGACGTAAACCCGAATACAGTAGGAGCATTTTTAAAGGTTCTGCCTCAATTGGTGCTTATTGCTACGCCTTTGACGCCTTGTCCATGATTCGAATGTGGTATCTCTTGTCAGGCGTTTATTTTAACGTGCAGTAGCGTACAGTTTGTGCAGTGCGAATAAAATTTGAGTAGTACGAAACTGGAATCTGTACAGTATGAAAAAAACGGGCGTTTTATTAAACACAATTTCAATGTTGGAGTTTACAGAGGCAACAGCTTGTAATTCCGTCATAGTATACTAGGAAGCTCAACGGTACAACATCGGCTGCTCAGTACAAAGATCAGAATTCGATTCTCGGTTGGGACAGTAAGGTCGAACAAAGACGTCGAACAAATCGCCCCTGGAAGTTAGTGAAAAAATGCAGGAGATCTGAAAGTGATTCTTGTACGACTAGCACGGATTCAGTGAGCTCTGGTATATTTAGCACCGATTTCAAATCAAGGGGTTGACGACCACTCAGGAAACTGACCTGGAGGATAAAAAATCAGCAGGAGGCTAACCTAAGGTAAAAATAACAGGAAGGTGTCAGTCAGCTTGCCAATTACATCTCAATCTATCAATCAGAGGGTGGAGAAGGCAAAGTACACATCGACGATAAGAGCTTGCGATTCCGTCTCAGTAGCTCAACGGTATAGAGTCTGCTGACCAGTACGAAGATCCGTGGTTCGATTTCCGGTTGGGACAGCAAGGTTCTTTCAAAGATATTTCTTAAACCCAATAAATTCCACTGTCCTACAACGCCACTTTCCTTTAAAAAATCTGTTGGCGACTCTCTGATCAAACAACAGAATGTATACAAGGATTATATAAACTCACCTGATTCGTAATATAAGTCCGATCTTGAGTGTTCTCCTTCATCAAACTCAGCTCTTACACTGAAAAGAAAATTACGCGAGATTTGAATTATGTTAAGACCTTAAGAACGGCCTCTGCGACCTCCGAATTTTTATGTTTCTCTGTCAACCTCAGAGACATAATTTGACCCAGGTAGGTTATAAATGTAACTTCGTCCCGGCGGCATTCAGATTTCAATGCAGAGTGGAATGTGGGGGAGGTGGGAAAGATTCCTTGGAATTCAAACGATCTAATCAACAGGACACTGTCTGGGTTCTACTTTTTTTTTTCTTTTTTTTTTATTGATTTATTCAGGATTTACTTTAAAATGCAATACATGGCTCAGTGGAAACTATATTTAACGAATGTCAATTTAGTAAATTTTTCTATTTATCAATGCTTTTGTAGGACGCAAAACTAATAACAAAATTTCTTTATAAATAATCTCCAGTTAGGGAAGACGCTCCCATGGCTACCCACAGGAAGGGGGAAGGACACCACTCAAATACGGGGCCTTTTTTTAAGGGAGAGGAAGACGTGAAAAATACGCAAAGAATGAAAATCAAATATCTTTTTTACTTCAGTACTTCAATACTTTTTACTTCTTTTACTTCAATAGATTAGAAAATTTACAGATACTTTGATGATCTGATTTGCTTAGTATATACTGAAAATTATGTCATAGATATAGATTTCTATCCAGATAATTTGGAATTAATTCCTAATGAAGCCACAATTAGTAATAATATTATTTTTTTGGATTTAAATCTTTTTATTGAACTTTCTAATGGAATTGTTACAAATTTATATTATAAAAAAGAACTATTTTAATTTTAGCATTAATAAAATATTATCATTTAATTCCTGCAACTCGATTCAATTGTTTAGAAATATTATACTTAATCAGCTTTTTAGAATTTATAGATTATCAGATAAAAAATTTCATGCTATGCATATAAATAATCTAAAAATTACCAACAAATTATATAAATATCCAGCTTATTTAGTAAATGGTATAGTTAAAAAGTTTAGATTAGCTGAATTTTCATGAATTCTCTTCATAGTATCTTATATTAGCCAGACATCAACATTCTCTTGTATTAATAATACTTTATATTTACATCCATTTAAATATTAACCTTACTATTATAAGCCCCACTATTTTGTAGCTCTCACTATCTTGTAGCTCTTACTGTATAATATTACCTTTTAATGCTTTTTCGCATTATTGTTATTTATTTCTTACGATTGCCAACAGTAGATCTTTTCGTTTATCCTTTGCGAATGGCAACACTGGTCTCCTCATTCTGGTTTCCAATGGTTCGGGCATATGCAGAGTTTTTTCCCAGGTATTCTTGTTTCCTTTATTTTTTCATCTTCATGTATGTTGTCCAAGTAGAAATAGTTTATAGATATAATCTATCTATTTCTTCAGAAACATACATATTTTGTGTTCATTTTGACAAAATACTTGGACCCGACGAAGAGTTTTGCCGAAATGAACAAATCAATTATTTAGACCTAGTCCTTGTCCACGTGTATAGCATTAATGCTTGGATTTTATTTGTTTTTCTATTATCGATTCCATACCATTGACATTTGTTGATTATCTTTAGCTTGATGACTTGAAATTTGCATTTTTTTCCACTTTATTGAAGATTCGTTATTTAATACTTCTTTTTATTTTGTAGGTTTTATGTAAAGTTAGAATTTTTGAGTTGCAACTTCTCTCTATTCTATCATTGGACTTTCAAACTATTATTAGTATTGAAATCATTTTATTTATAAGCTGCATTTGCGCAATAAATTAAATGCATTTTGCGTAGTCACTCTTTATTACTTCATAACTGTAGTATTTTTACATATTCATATTTGCAAAGTATCCTTAATTTTTTTAGCATGCTTCGGTATTTATGAAATTTATATATATGCGTGTGTGTGTGTGTGTGTGATATTTAACGAAAATTGTGAACAGCAATGCTGGTAATAAATTCATAAGTGTACACGTTAGATCTATCTATAATGGTGTGACCATGTCCAATCGAATAACAGCGCTTGCAACGCCCCCTAGTGAAGAATTTAAAATTTAAGAGTACAAGCTCGGCAGCAAAGCAAAACAGATAGGAAAAACAATTAAGAAATTCTAGAGCATAGGCTACTGAATAGGAATCGATAACAAAACTGTTACAGAAGTCATTTGTTAACACAATTTTGACGAATTGATGTTATTTTCAGAAGTGATACAATAAACAACTCTTGCATTAAGGAACCGCAACATTTTACCTTCTGGAAGCGTAGATATGTATAACATTTTTCCACGACAAATTCAAACAAGTCACACAACATAGTTAATATTGTCTACATATTGCTCTCTATACTGCTCACTTAAATGAAAATATAAGTATGTGAGGAACTTATTTTTGGAAAGATGGTAAAGCGTTTAAATGAAGAAAAAAAAATACTTTATTTCCATGTTGATTTCAGTGAAGTAAGTGCAAATATTTAAACTTTCTTTTATGTACTCTCTAAATAACTCTCGTCTAAACGGGGAATCAAACCACCGATTATCGGATCATCTGATGACTTTTCGTACGTCAAGCTACTGGGGAAACAATCTTTCCTTCTAACACTTCACTCAATAAGTCTCCAGTCTGACACATATACGGCAACACTACTGACAGACCCATATGATTTCTGGATAGTACCAACCTTCAAACGACACGTGTCAAAATTTCATGACATTCTGACAATTAGTTTACAGGTTACAGTGGTTTTAGTGACCCCAGTTTTGTAATTTTCAAAACAATGGATAAAGAAGAATTTCGTGTGTTGATTAAACATTGTTGTTTGATGGGGAAAAATACTGTTGAAGCCAAACAGCGGCTTGATAAGCGTTATGGAGACTCTGCACCAGGGAAATCAACTATTATCGACTGGTATGCTGAATTTAAACGCGGTCTTACAAACACTGATAATGCTGAGCGCTCTGGTCGCCCAAAATCGGCAGTTGTTCCGGAAAACATAAAAAAAGTCCACAAGATAGTTTTGATAGACCGTAAAGTGAAGTTATGTGAGATAGCTGACACCTTAAAGATATCAGAAGGTAGTGTGTTTACAATTTTACACGAAAATTTGAGCATGCGTAAGTTGTTTTCAAAGTGGGTGCCGCGTTTGCTCACACCGGACCAAAAACAACAAGACATGCCCCGTGTCACAAGTCGATGAAAACGATGATTAAATTATATGATTTACGCTTCGAATTGCTTCCTCACCCACCGTACTCTCCAGATCTGGCCCCCAGCGACCACTGGTTTTTTGCAGACATCAAAAAGATGCTTCAGGGAAAGAAATTTGGCTCAAATGAAGAAGTGATTGCCGAAACCGAGGCCTATTTTGAGAGCAAAGACAAATCGTTCTACAAAAAAGGCATCGTAAAGTTAGAGGAGCGTTGGAATAAATGTATCACTCTTGAAGGAGAGTATGTTGATGAATAAAGTCGAATTTCTAAAAAAAAAATTGTTTTTCTTAGTTAGACCGGAGACTTATTGAGTGATGTAGTTTATTTAAGGAAATTGAAGGACCACATGAAATTGAAGACTTATTTATTCGAAGACATAAAAAAAAAGTCAAAATAAAACATAACTCTTCGCCGATTTGTATCGCTGTGTGTAATATATAATATAATTTGTGATTAATTCCTTAAATGGCAAATTATAATAATAATACGAGGCGACAGCTTGTTAAAAAAATCGGGACGGGCTTTGAGTATTTTCGGGTCGGGTCGGGCCGAGCTCGGATGAAATATTCTTAAAAATTCTCGGGCTCGGGTCGGATCTAATTTTAATATTTTCGGACCAGGATGGATAATTTTCTTTTTTTTTTAAATTAAGCCCGTGCTAATCTCTATCAAGGGTAAATTACAAAATAGCAGTAGAGTTCATAAATAATAACTAACTCATACTTTCGAATGAAATATTACAATATCGTTTCCCATTTATATATTTTGATTAATGTTAACAAAAATTACAAATACTTTCACTATACATCAGGTTTACTAGTTACAAACAGACACTGTGTATTGATTTTGTAATAATTTTGTATTAATATATTTGTTTTTCATAAAATTGTTAACAAAAACGAATTACAAGTTAATGTTTTACGATACATTCATATTTTCATGTGATGTGATTAAAAAAATATACTTTAATTGGTTTGACATTTTTCAACTGTTATTTGGCTCTTTTTTTTTTTTTTCCCCCAAAATATTTATCTGGCAGCGCCATGAGTAATTATCGGGAGTACTGGTAATGTTCATTACTGCCAACTGCATTCTCTGCCGGTATAAAATTACTTTACTTCAACAAAATTTCTTTTGTCAATTAAAACTCTCGATTACTTGCATTTTAACTATCACGCAAATATCTAACCAAGTTAAACTTTCAAAATTCTTTTAATAATAGATCAGGTTAAAACCTTAATAATTTAATTTTTTTTATATCAATTACAAAGCAGGTGGCAAGCTTCTTTTACAAATTCTCGCAAAAATCCTGTCATAGGGTCCCCTTGTATTCCACGGAATCCTGATTGGAAATCAATCACTGCTCTCGAGCGGACCCCTATCTATAAAAACTAATACATGATGAACCTCGTGGCCAGAATCGTAAAAAAAAAATGGCTATATTTCCAACTTTTATTTATAGCAGTGTTGCAAACAGCAGTGTTATTTATAGCAGTGTTGGATAAATTTGACCATATTTTAGTGCCAAACGTTCCAAAGACTCGCTAGATCAAGTCATGAAATGACTAAATCGGCTAATATGTAGAAATATTAGCCCTGAGCTAATATATAGTAGCAAATGGTTTTGTGTGGATATGAGAGCTTTTAAAATTAAGAACAAAGTAAACACTATCAACAAAATACCTAAATTACTAAACTTTATTTACTGCTGTCATATTTGAAGCAAATATGTCTTGAAAGAAGAATTGAACATACTGAATACATAGCATATGATATGGTATATTATATTAGATTTGCTTATAAAATATTTCCGGTAGATAATAAAACAACGAATTTCACTTTTAATATATATCAGAACGCCTGTCCTAAAGTGCTTCTAGAATTAGCAGTACTTCTGGTTTAACATGGAAATGAGTCTCAGGAGGCGATCGCCAGATAATTTTTGTGACCCATCTTTTTTAATTTAAACTAAGCTATCTCTTACGACCCAAAATGGAAGCGAAGCAGTGTATCTAGCTAAATTTTTAATAACTGAAACATTTGCTTCAGGAAAGTGTGAAAATTGAAAAAAAAAACCAAAACATTAAATCCAAAATATTGAACCCTAAATAATTACTGTACAATATAGCCTAGGAACTCGTGCAATAGTACAGGCTATACCAAATAAATTAAAATAGCTTGGTGCGCGCATTTTTAAAAAATTTATTTTTTCCATTATCAAACCTTTGAGCTCAGCTATCTTATCACATAGATCGAAATTTAAAATTCAAACTTCACCATGACCTAAAAGGTGATTAGTTCAAGTTATGTACAAAATTTCATTCTGATCGGCTGAGTTTCACTATGTGAACGAAACTTTCGCACACAATCAGATTTGAGTCTGTGCTATGGAAGCTACACTTGGAACTCGCTTAAATTCAATACTATTGTTGCATAAAATTCAAAAAACTTAAAAACAGCAAATAATTAACATTTAAAAATATCGACCGGTTTTGAAGGCAGAAACAGCATTTTTCGTCAGGATACACAAGAAGCGCAACCTTGACTCCATTCACTCGGCTTAATTTTAATTTTATGCTTTAGCAAGTTTGAGCTGAGCGTACATATTATTGAACTTATGAAACGAAAAAATATTTCCGTCTTTATAGTTTATTTGGTGTTTGGCCCCTCCTACTTTACAGATTGGGGTCAAAACTATGCATGTCAAAAATTACAAGCTTTTATTCTCGTATCTTCATACATACTTTTGAAACATCACATGAAGATAAAATCAGAATTAAAGCAAAATAACTATTACTTATTATTGATAACTTTACTCAAATAAAAACTCGAGTGGCTAAAAAAGGTATGGTATTAAGTAAGGTATGGTACACTAAGTCCAGTAAGTATCAAGTAAGGTATGGTGCACTACATGCATTGCATATGTATGCATTATATGCATTGCATATGTAAGCAAATAGCCCTAGCTTTTCACAAGTACGTACTGGGGCCAACGGCCGTACCGTGCTGAAAACACCGGTTCTCGTTAGATCACCGAAGTCAAGCAGCATCGGGCGCGGTTAGTACTTGGTGGGTAACCACCTCGGAACACCGCGTGCTGTTGGCCATCTCGGGTGCGGTATCCCCGTGGTTTGCGCGCTAGATTTGCACGCTACCACAAATGCCGCCGTGTTCATGCGGAGTACGATCACGTTAAACATGTGGGTCCGTAAGTCCTTCCGAGAGGTTGGTGGTAGGGGAAGGAGGGTACGGTCCCTGTGGATGCCTCCCCCACTGGGTTCCGGTCTAAATTGGGTGGCACTTCCCGGCCGTCCATACAGTTACCTTACACCTTTCTGGTAGGTCGGACGGTCTGGGTCTCAACAACAACAAGTACGTACTGTCCATTTGTTCTGTTTATAAATTTATTTCGTCGCTTAGTTTTTCCATAAACAGAATAAAAAAAAGCAATAAGTTATGAACTACTTAATATCATAAAAAAATACTTGATAAATATCATAAATATAATTAAAATGAATTTTTCAAAATATTAAAATTGCGTTTAAAACTTTGAAGTCAAATTTAAACTAAGCATTTCTGCTCTATTCTAAAGATATTAGCAAAATCAAATTTATCATATTACATATTATGTTTAAAAACCTGTCTTTTTCGGTTTTTTAATATACCAGAAAAGAAATATTTGATCCGACGTGTGGTTATAATCCACACTTGAAAAGGAATAAATGTAGCATGTTAGATAAAAATTAATTCAAGTGCGTCACCTTTCTATGTAGAAACTTTTCATCTTAGAAATGAAAATGGCAACAATTTCGATTTGAAATTAGTAAAGGGTCCAGCTCATCGCCGCTTATTCAATTTATCTCCATATTGTTTTTTAATTTATTGCAAAATTTTTGCGTTAAATGTATAATTTATTTTGCAAAAAATTTTTGAAAATAAATTATTAAAAAAATATATAAACCTTTAAAGTGTTCAAAAATGAATCTTTATTTAAATTTCCTTATATTCAAATGTCAAAATCAAAAATATTAAAACATTCCTGCGATTAAAGGGGAAAAAACTTTTTACACCTACAGCAGAAATTTCAGCTCAAAAATCTCTACGCATAGGGATATAGTAGTATTTGCTTCTCTGTAGGGCACACTTTAGGGGGAAAATAATTTTTGGGGAAACTACTTATGGAAAGCCAAAAGTATAATAGTTTATAGTTAGTAAAAGTAGTTTTGTAAGTATTTTTAAAATGAAATAATAATTTATTTTAATTATAATTTCAGTCAAGTAATTGCAAATTTCTGAATTTTCTTTTAAACAGTACAATATAATTTTTTCTTCTATATTTGAAGTGGGCGCAGAACAACATTCCGTCCAAACGATAATCTATATTTCGTACATAAGCAAAAATGTCATCCAATACCCTCATCCAATAGAAATTATAAATGTAAATGTCAAAGACAAAACATTTGACCTACGAGCTCGCATCCTGGAATAGACTAGCATTAACAAGACCTCGAATTTTTACAGGCATATACCTACTTGAATTTTTGCAGGAAGGACCTCTTTTTTTAACACTTTACAACAAAGTTGAAAAGTGTTTATGACTTTGTTCATTATGTCTGTCTGTCTGTCTGTCCGTTAGCACGATAACTGCCGTAAAAATGACTTGATCAAAATGAAATTTTAGTATGTTGTTCAGACGGTCTGCAGGACCGATGGGAATATAAATGAATAATATCACCCAATTAGTTTTGGATTGAACCCGGGTTAAAAAAATGAAATACATTGAGGCATATGGTACCTAATTTTTCAAACATTTTTTAAGCCGATTTAAAATTCACAAATTGCTTCGAAAATTTTAGGTAATATTCAAATTGTTCCATAAAATATATAAAAAAAAATTCAGCGAAATATATATACAGTAATTTTTTAAATAAAAATTAAAATAATAATTACACCTCGAAGCGATCACGTGACCATGATATGAAAAGATCACGTGACCCACTTCAAAATGATATATGGCATCCATCTTGTCTCAAAATCGTGATTTTTAAAGTTCTTTTTAATTCATATTGAGTGTTGTATCCGTCCTAAAACCACTTTATTTTTGCATAAATTCTGTGCATCTACATACTGAAACAACGCAATTACAATATGTTTGAGTTTAAATGATCATCCAAATTTGATTATTTCTACAACGAAGCCTATTTTTCACTTATGTAAAATGTAAACAGCAAAATATGTAGGATGAGTTGTATAAGAATTGCTGTATTTCTTTAACGCAAAATTTTTTAGCTCATGGAGTCTGCATAGCTGATATGAATGAAATATTCATTGATTTTACAAAGAGAAGGACAATTTTTTTCGATGAAGTTTAAGCATAGAGTTTAATTACTTGTAGCTCCATGGTCTTAATTTTTAAATAAAATAAATTATTACAGTATTGTGGTGAATGAAATGAAAGGGAAATTGTTTATGAATGAAATGCTGCTTTTGTAGAGAGCGCCAGGCGTGTTATTTTTTCTATGACGTCATTTGAATGAATTTCAGTTCTTTTCAATGAAGTTTTCAAATATAATAAATTATCGTAGTATTATGATAATTCTAAAATTATTACTAAGGAATGTATCACATTTTAGAGATGTTTAAACCAGGCAATTTATATTTCAATGCCTTCATTTGAATGAAGTTCATTTTTTTCAATGAAGGTTTAACTTTTCAAATATAATAAATTAATGTAGTATTGTGATAAGTTTAGAAATATCACCGGGGAATGTATTGCATTTTAGAGATGTTTAAATAAAATTGCATTGAAGTTGGAAAGTGTTTCATAATCAATACTTTAAGCATGATTGATCTTTCTTGTTTAATTTCGATGTAGTTTACCAGATATTTTACTTTTTATGCATTTCTGAAGTGAAAAATGCTTTAATATCGGCACGATTCTCGAGTTTCTCTATCTCGTACCGCAACAACTATAGCATACAAAATATGAAATTTGGTATATTTGTAGAGAAATGATAAGGAAATGCCTTAAAATAAACTGTTTTTCTATTTAAATTTTAGTTTGACTTAAAACGGCTCGCGAAGCAATCTTAACAAGCGCCAGCAAATACGAGGCGAAGATCAATGCTTCCCTCGAATTTCTCTTTCTCGTACTGTTAAATCTACGGAATACGAAAGCAAGAAATTTAGCGCAATTGGGGAGAAATAACAGGGTAACACGGTGAAATCAGCCGTTTTCCAAATTAGATTTAATTTGGGTTGAAAAAGTTTGTGAAGCAAGCTCTGCGAGCGCCAGAGAGTATGTGGCGAAGCCTCCCGACTGGCGAAGCCTCCCGAAGCGGGTTACGGGTGTATTCGAAATGTAGTGAGCAGGGCGTGAATCTCCCGAATTAATTAAAAAAGTATTTATTGATTTATTTTTTAAAAATGCACGTTACAGGACAAAGTCTCAGTAACAGAGTGCGATATAAAATACAATACAAAATATACAGATTAAAATATAATATAATACATTAAAAGGCAAACTATTGACAACAAATAATTTTCGAAAGCACTCGCAAATGAATATAAAAAAATCTGATGTGGGCAACACATGAATTTCCTTATATAATGCAATGAAAAAAATATGTTATTCTTATAGTAGATACTTATATTCTTTCCAAGATACTGAATTTTCTTCAATTAGTCGTCATTTTCATTGATTTAGCGTCATTTTTATCAATTTGGCGAGATTTTTGTTAATTTGGCAACAATTAAAAATGTCGCCAAGTGAGCGACATTCCGCCAAATTAGTCAAGCGTTATGGACGGAGAAATAAGTTATTCTTACAGCAAATAAATGACTATTGGTGTTCAAATACAAAAGTATTACTCAAAGTATCTTTTTTCGTGAATGGAACGAGCTAAATCCACGAGAATGGTGTCACCAAATTTATTGCATGGTATTACATATGAAAAGTGAACATGTTCCTCAATATGAAATATTTTTTTTTATTTTATATTACGTTTTGGTAATTTTTTTGAAAAATGTGCAATATCTCGAGAACGGTTCATGTTAGCGTTCTAAAATTTATGTCAATCGTTTTCTAATGAAAAATTACATAAGAAATGTCTATTTACGTAACTTTATTAGCGGTTTTGATTTTTTGACGATTTTTTCAAAATTTCACTCGAAAATTTTGGGGGTTCTAAACAATAGTGTTTACGGATTGTGATTTTTGTACCAAATTTCGTTCGAATCGGTTCATTCGTTCGTCAGTTATTTTCTCCACAGACACACTTTCACACACATACACACTTTCACACACAGACATTACTTCAAAAATGTTTGATTCGCGATCAGAGATGCTTGAAACGTGCTCTCCCGACGAAAACTCATTCGAATTTTCGACCCCGTCACAATATTTTCCTTATACATTATGTATATAAGGAAAGTAATACATTAAAATATAAAATATTTACAACAAATGATTTTTAAAAAAACACTTCCGATGAATAAAAAACATTTCCGATGAATAAAAAACATTCCCGATGAATAAAAAACATTAACGGGGGAGCTGTTGTATAGTTTACAAAAATTACTTATCGCACAATAAAAACCAATATTCGTAGTAAAATTCCTTTCAGCAAATAAACTCATTCTCCTGGTTGAATACTGGGGAACATGAAACCCTATCCCACCCAAGACAGGGGAACAATCAATTCTGTTATTGAATTATGTTTGCATAATGGCTTACTGGTACTCACATGCAAAATCCTCATCAAAATACAATTGACATTTAATTAATATCCAGTGCAATAAATGACTCTAGGAGAATTCTTTGACGTTAAAAACAAAACTGTTATAAAAAGTATCATATCTCGGAAATGGAACGAACTAGATCCACGAGAATGATAGTAACACATTTGCTGCATAATATTGCATAGGGAAAATGAACATATTGGGTAATATTTACTTCATTTTTAATTTTATGCAATTTTTTTGTGTAAATAAATGCACTTGAAAACGTGCAATATATCGAGAACGATTCGTGTTCCGTTCTAACGTTTCTGTCATTCGTTTTCCAATGAAAAATTAAACACGAAATTATTATTTGGTTAACAGTATTAAAAATCCTGATAGTTCAATGATTTTTCGGAAATCAATTTGGAAATCGCGCAATATTTCCAGAAAGCTTCGTGCTCGCGCTCTTAATTTTTATATCTTTTGTTTTCAAATAAAACTTTACGTATGAAATTATTGTTTATTTATCAATACTGAAAATCCTGATTTTATTAATGATTTTTTTTAATTTAATCAATAATTAAGGAGTTTTCCGAACATTCACTCGCGTTTTAAATCAATAGGATTCCAATGTTCACAGATTATAATAATCGTACTACACTATTATCGAGCCGCTTCATTCGTCCGTGAGATATCGCGTCCAAAGACTCACAGACACACACACTAACATACACTAATATATTACTCAGTAACATAAACACAGATACTAAAACAAGAAAGATCCGTCATGCTTAAAGCATTGATTATGAAACATTTTCCAACTTAATGCAATTTTATTTAAACATCTCTAAAATGCGATACATTCCTCGGTAATATTTTAAAACTTATCACAATACTACGTTAATTTATTATATTTGAAACGTTCATCGAAAAAAATGAACTTCATTCAAATGCCGGCATTGAAATCTAAATTGCCTGGTTTAAACATCTCTAAAATGCGATACATTTTAGAATTATCATAATACTACGATAATTTATTATATTTGAAAACTTCATCGAAAACAACTGAAATTCATTCAAATGACGTCATAAAAAAATAACACGCCTGGCTCTCTCTATAAAAGCAACATTTCATTCATAAATAATTCCCCTACTCATGTCATTCATCACAATACTATAATAATTCATATTATTTAAAAATTAAAACCATGGAGCTACAAGTAAGTAAAACTCTATGCGTAAAACTTCATCGAAAATTATCGTCCTTCTCTTTCTAAAATCAATGAATATTTCATTCATATCAGCCATGCAGACTCCATGGACTAAATGATTTCATGTTAAAGAATTACAGCAATTCTAATACAACTCATTCTACATATTTTGCTGTTTACATTTTACATAAGTTAAAAATAGGCTTCGTTGTAGAAATAATCAAATTTGCATGATCATTTAAACTCAAACATATTGTAATTGCGTTGTTTCAGTGAAAGCCCCAGGCCGTCCGACTCGTCCAGAGGACTTGGAGTATCTATTTGGACGACCGGGAAGGAGCGTTGTTTCAGTGTTGTTGTTGAGACCCAGACCGTCCGACCTACCAGAAAGGTGTAAGGTAACTGTATGGACGGCCGGGAAGTGCCACCCAATTTAGACCGGAACCCAGTGGGGGAGGCATCCACAGGGACCGTACCCTCCTTCCCCTACCACCAACCTCTCGGAAGGACTTACGGACCCACATGTTTAACGTGATCGTACTCCGCATGAACACGGCGGCATTTGTGGTAGCGTGCAAATCTAGCGCGCAAACCACGGGGATACCGCACCCGAGATGGCCAACAGCACACGGTGTTCCGAGGTGGTCACCCACCAAGAACTAACCGCGCCCGATGCTGCTTGACTTCGGTGATCTAACGAGAACCGGTGTTTTCAGCACGGTACGGCCGTTGGCCCCGTTGTTTCAGTGTTGATTGTTGAAACCCAGACCGTCCGACCTACCAGAAAGGTGTAAGGTAACTGTTTGGACGGTCGGGAAGTGCCACCCAATTTAGACCGGAACCCAGTGGGGGAGGCATCCACAGGGACCGTACCCTCCTTCCCCTACCACCAACCTCTCGGAAGGACTTTCGGACCCACATGTTTAACGTGATCGTACTCCGCATGAACACGGCGGCAGTTTTGGCAGTGGCTGGAATCGAACCCGGGCCTACCGAGTGCAACTCCAGCGCGCTAACCAATGGGCTACCGCGCCCCTCGTTGTTTCAGTGTGTAGATGCACAGAATTTAAGCAAAAATAAAGCGGTTTTATGATACAACACTCAATATGAATTAAAAAGAACTTTAAAAATCACGATTTTGAGACAAGATGGATGCCATATTTCATTTTGAAGTGGATCACGTGATTTTTTCATATCATGGTCACGTGATCGCTTCATATAACAGGTGTAATTATTGTTTTAATTTTTATTTAAAAAACTACAGAATATATTTCGCTGAATTTTTTTTTAATATTTTATGGAACAATTTGAATATTACCTAAAATTTTCGAAGCAATTTGTGAATTTTAAATCCGCTTAAAAAATGTTTGAAAAATTAGGACCCATAGGGTTCAATATATTTCATTTTTTTTCAACCCGGGTTCAATCCAAAACTAATTGGGTGATATTATTCATTTATAGTCCCATAGGTCCTACAGACCGTCTGAATAACATACTAAAATTTCATTTTGATTAAATCATTTTTA
This sequence comes from Amaurobius ferox, assembly GCA_951213105.1. Lineage (NCBI taxonomy): Eukaryota > Metazoa > Arthropoda > Arachnida > Araneae > Amaurobiidae > Amaurobius > Amaurobius ferox. Next base: position 78,781,492 of record OX578150.1, read on the forward strand.
CGGCAGTTATCGTGCTAACGGACAGGCCGACAGACAGACAGACAGACAGACAGAATGAACAGTCATAAACACTTCTCAACTTTGTTGTAAAGTGTTAATAAACACACACATACACTAACATACATACATACAGACAGACAGACATACATACATACATACATACACACACAAAACACACATACACAGCCGCACACACACAAATCATCTCGAAAACGTTCGATTCGAGTTTCGAAAAGCTTAAAACGTGCTCTTCCGTCGAAAACTCGAATTTAAATTTTCGACTCCGTCACAATACTTTTCCAATACATCGTACAATATATGTAGGAAAAGTAATATGAAAAACATAAGATTTATGCTGATAGAAATCTTTCTTACTTGATGTCAAATCCTTCAAGCGCCATGTTGAGATCAATTTTGCTACAATTTGGCCAGTGGGGGATTTTATTGAGTGTACATTAATATTTCACCTCAAAAACGTTCTATTTGAGTTCAGGAACACTTGAAACGTGCTCTTCCTTCGAAAACTCGAATTTTAATTTTCGACCTAGTCACAGTACTTTTCCTATACATAGTACTATGTATGTAGGGAAAGTAATATGGAAAACATGAGATTCATGTTGATAAAAATCATTCTTACTTGATGTCAAATCCATCAAACGCAGTGTAGAGATCAATTTTGCTACGATGTAGTTCTAGAAGATTTTATTATGTGCACAATGATATTTCACCTCAAAACGTTCGATTTGAGTTCAGAGATGCTTGAAACGTGCTTTTCCGTCGAAAACTCTCATTTGAATTTTCGACTCCGTCACAATACTTTTGCTGTACATCATACTATACATATATGTAGGGAAAGTGATATGAAAAACATAAGATTCATGCTGATAGAAATCCTTCTTACTTGGATGTCAAATCCACCACACGCAAAGTTCAGATTAAATTTGCTACGATGTGGCTCTAGCAGGGGATTTTATTATGTGTACATTGATATTTCACGATGTTCTAAAATGAACAAAGAGTACTTTCTGACAGATAAACATTTCATTTCCTTTGTTTCTATCTTAATGGCCTGTCTCGCGAATTGTAAATAAACTTCTCAAGCAAGTAAAACAAAAACTAAAGAAAATTTGACAGAAAAAGAAGAGCGAAACAATAGAGAAGTGATTTAGATCAATTTTATTCTCTTATTTCTCCGATTAAAAAGGTAGATGTGAACAGGTTCAGCTGCAAAAATCGCTAATTCCAGCTTCAATAGATACCTGCTAGTGCCATTTGCGTATATTTATATCTCTTTGTTCGTGTTTATTTACATTTCGGATTTCAGTTGTATTCTCTCATAAGCAACAGTAAAAAGTTTTTTTTTTCCCCGTAAGTTTTTAAATTCGAATTGTTGGATGGAATATGCGCTGAACACATTTCGAGCGTTTTTGGATTGATGTCCATCTTTCTGTATGTGTATATGAGATGTGGACACAGTACCTAAAGAAAAACATCTAATGTGGGTAACACATGACTTTCCTTATATAATGTAATGAATTTACTACTTTTACAGTAAAAAAAATAGGTTTTTGTTATAGTAGATACTAATATTCTTTCCAAGATATTGAATTTTCGACAATTGGTCGTCCTTTTCATTGCTTTAGCTTCATTTCTATCCATTTGGCGAGATTTTCCTTAATTTGGCAACATTTCAAAAAGTCGCCAAGTTGGCGACATTCCTCCAAATCGTCGCCAAAATCTCGCCAAGAGTTATGGACGAAGAAATAAGTCCTTACAGCAGATAAATGACTATTGACGTTCAAATACAAAAGTATTACTCAAAGTATCTTTTTTCATGAATGGAAAGAACTAGATCCACGAGAATGATGTCACCCAATTTATCGCATGGTATTACATATGAAAAGTGAACATGTTTCTCAATAGGAAATATTTTTTTTTTATTTTATATGACTTTTTGATAATTTTTTTGAAAAATGTGCAATATCTCAAGAACGGTTCATGTTAGCGTTCTAAAATTTATGTCAATCGTTTTCTAATGAGAAATTACATAAGAAATGTCTATTTGCGTAACTTTATTAATGGTTTTGATTTTTTGACGATTTTTTCAAAATTTCATTAGAAAATTTAGGGGGGGGGGGTTTCTCAACATTCGATTGTATATAAAAGCAATAGACTTCCAGTGTTTACGGATTGTGATTTTTGTACCAAATTTGGTTCAAATCGGTCCATTCGTTCGTCAGTTATCGTCTCCACAGACTCACTGACACACACACACACACAGACATCACTTCAAACACACACATACTTTCACACACACACATACACACACATAATTTCACACACACACACACACACACAGACATTACTTCGAAAATGTTTGATTTGTGATCAGGGAAGCTTGAAACGTGCTCTCCCGTCGAAAACTCGAATTCGAATTTTCGACCCCGTCACAATACTTTCCTTATACATTATGTATATAAGGAAAGTAATAGGTTTTCCTTATAGTAGATATTTATATTCTTTCCAAGATATTGAATTTTCGTCAATTAGTCGTCATTTTCATTGATTTAGAGTCATTTTTATCCATTTGGCGAGATTTTCGTTAATTTGGCAACATTTAAAAAATTGTTGGCGACATTCCGCCAAATTCTTCGACAAAATCTCGCCAAGCGTTATGGACTGAGAAATAAGTTATTCTTATAGCAGATAAATGACTATTGGTGTTCAAATGCAAAAGTATTACTCAAAGTATCTTTCTCATGAATGGAACGAGCTAGATCCACGAGAATGATGTCACCCAATTTATCGCATGATATTACATATGAAACGTGAGCAGGTTTCTCAACAGTTAATATATTTTTTTTAAATTATGGGATTTTTGATAAATTTATTTAAAAAATGTGCAATATCTCGAGAACGATTCATGCTAGCGTTCTAAAGTTTATGTCAATCGTTTTCTATGGAAAAATTACATAAGAAATGTCTATTTGCTTAACTTTAATAAAGGTTTTGATTTTTTAATGATTTTTTCAAAATTTCACCCGAAAATTTAGGGGGGGTACTTAACATTCGATAACGTTTAAAAACAAAGGCTTCCAGTATTCAAGGATTGTGATTTTTGTACCAAATTTCATTCAAATCGCTCCATTCGTTCGTGAGATATCGTCTCCACAGACTCACTGAGACACACACACGCACACACACACACAGAGAGAGAGAAAGAGAGAGAGATCACCTCAAAAATGTTTGATTCGTGATCAGGGATGCTTGAAACGTGCTCTCCCGTCGAAGATTCGAATTCGAATTTTCGACCCCGTCACAATACTTTTCTTATACATTATGTATATAAGGAAAGTAAAACTTTACACATTGTGAAGAAACAAGAAAAACAGGATAATCGAAAAATCGTGCTCGTCAAATTTTAAAATTATATAACGAATTGAGAATTTATGCCTCTTCGTTCGTAGCTATTTAAACTTGGGATTTGAATTGTATTCTCCCATAAGTAAAAATATTCAAGTTCGAAATGTTGGGTGAAATATGCGTTTCAAGACGCACTCCTAATGAACATATTTTGAACGTTTTTGGATAGATGTTCATCTATTTGTATCTATGTGAGATGTGGACACATTAACTGAAAAAAAAAAAACTTGTATCCCTAGAAAAATCTATATTTAGACATATTGCGGAGAAACAAAAATTTACAAGAAAATCGAAAAATCGTGATCATGAAGTTTTATAATTATATAACGTATCATATAATTTTTAAATTTCATGTGTAGAAAAAGTTAGGATAATGAATTTCAAAAGTTAAGAAACGAACTTGGCAACAAAGCGAGATAGAAAACAAGAAAGATCAATCATACTTAAAGCATTTATAATGAAACACTTTCCAACTTCAATTCAATTTTATTTAAACATCTCTAAAATGCAATACATTCCTCGGTAATATTTTAAAACATATCGCAATACTACATTAATTTATTATTTTTGAAAACTTAAACCTTCATCGAAAAAAATGAACTTCATTCAAATGACTGCATTGAAATATAAATTGCCGGATTTAAACATCTCTAAAATGAGATACATTCCTCGGTAGTATTTTTAAAATTATCAAAATACTACAATAATTTATTATATTTGAAAACTTCATCGAAAACAACTGACATTCATTCAAATGACGTCATAGAAAAAATAACACGCCTGGCTCTCTCTATAAAAGCAGCATTTCATTCATAACATTTTCCCATTCATTTCATTCTACTAAAATAATTTATTTTATTTAAAAACTTAAGACCATGAAGCTATAAGTAATTAAACTCTATGCTTAAAACTTCATCGGAGAAAATCGTCCTTCTTTCTGTAAAATCAAAGAATATTTCATTCATATCAGCTATGCAGACTCCATGAGCTAAATAATTTTGCGTTAAAGAAATACAGCAATTCTTATACAACTCATCCTACATATTTTGCTGTTTACATTTTACATAAGTTAAAAATAGGCTTCGTTGTAGAAATAATCAAATTTGGATGATCATTTAAACTCAAACATATTGTAATTGCGTTGTTTCAGTATGTAGATGCACAGAATTTAAGCAAAAATAAAGCGGTTTTATGATACAACACTCAATATGAATTAAAAAGAACTTTAAAAATCACGATTTTGAGACAAGATGGATGCCATATTTCATTTTGAAGTGGGTCACGTGATCTTTTCATATCGTGGTTACGTGATCGCTTCATATAAGAGGTAAAATTATTATTTTAATTTTTAAAAAACTACTGAATATATTTCGCTGAAATTTTTTTTGTATATTTTATGGAATAATTTGAATATTATCTAAAATTTTCGAAGCAATTTGTGAATTTGAAATCCGCTTAAAAAATGTTTGAAAAATTAGGTCCCATAGGGCTCAATGTATTTCATTTTTTTAACCCGGGTTCAATCCAAAACTAATTGGGTGATATTATTCATTTATATTCCCATAGGTCCAACAGACCGTATGAACAACATACTCAAATTTCATTTTGATTAAGTCATTTTTACGACAGTTATCGTGCTAACGGACAGACAGACAGAATGAATGAACAAAGTCATAAACAGTTTTTAACACTTTACAAAAGAGTTGAAAAGTGTTTATGACTTTGTTCATTCTGTCTGTCTGTCTGTCTGTCTATCCGTTAGCACGATAACTGCCGTAAAAATGACTTAATCAAAATGAAATTTTATTATGTTGTTCAGACGGTCTGTAGGACCTATGGGAATATAAATCAATAATATCACCCAATTAGTTTTCGATTGAACCCCGGTTGAAAAAATGAAATACATTGAGCCCTATGGGACCGAATTTTTCAAACATTTTTAAGCGGATTTAAAATTCACAAATTGCTTCGAAAATTTTAGGTAATATTCAAATTGTTCCATAAAATATATAAAAAAAATTTAGCGAAATATATTCAGTAGTTTTTTAAATAAAAATTAAAATAATAATAACACCTCTTATATGATGCGATCACGTGACCATGATATGAAAATATCACGTGACCCACTTCAAAATGATATATGGCATCCATCTTGTCTCAAAATCGTGATTTTTAAAGTTCTTTTTAATTCATATTGAGTGTTGTATCCGTCCTAAAATCGCTCTATTTTTGCGTAAATTCTGTGCATCTACATACTGAAACAACGCAATTACAATATATTTGAGTTTAAATGTTCATCCAAATTTGATTATTTCTATAGCGAAGCTTATTTTTCACCTATGTAAAATGTAAACAGCAAAATATGTAGAATGAGTTGTATTAGAATTGCTGTATTTCTTTAACACAAAATCATTTAGCTCATGGAGTCTGCATAGCTGATATGAATCAAATATTCATTGATTTTACAAACAGAAGGACGATTTTTTTCGATGAAGTTTTGCGCATAGAGTTTAATTACGTGCACCTCCATGGTCTTAATTTTTAAATAAAATAAATTATTATAGTATTGTGGTGAATGACATGGATGGGAAAATGTTATGAATTAAATGCTGTTTTTATAGAGATCCAGGCGTGTTATTTTTTCTATGACGTCATTTGAATGAATTTCAGTTGTTTTCGATGAAGTTTTCAAATATAATAAATTATCGTAGTATTATGATAGTTTTGAAAATATTTCCGAGGAATGTATCGCATTTTAGAGATGTTTAAACCAGGCAATTTATAATTCAATGACGTTATTTTAATGAAGTTCATTTTTTCGATGAAGGTTTAAGTTTTCAAATATAATAAATTAATGTAGTATTGTGATAAGTTTTAAAATATTACCGAGGAATGTATTGCATTTTAGACATGTTTAAATGAAATTGCATTGTAGTTGGAAAGTGTTTCATAATCAATGCTTTAAGCATGATTGATCTTTCTTGTTAACTTTGTTGTAAAGTGTTAAATACATCTAATTAAAAGTTAGAGCATTATCTGGTGAGTAGGAATCGTCATTGAAATTGCTACAGGAGCCATTTTTACGTTCTCATACATAGTATTGAAAAAGTATTGTTTTCACGAAGATTTACGATTTCGAGATTTTGATGCTAATATATGTTTAAAGACCTCCTCAACACGTTTCGACTATTTTTGGAGTGATGTCCCTCTGTCTGTCTGATGTCTTGTGAACAAACACAATAGCAGCCACAAATATTAATGGATTTTCATAAAAATTTATATTCGGCTTTGTTATCAAAAAATCTAGAGGAGAAGAAGATAAAAAAAAATTTTAATTCGAGCGAAAACATTGAATTTTATTCGATATTTTATATTTCTTTTAACATGGCAGCATAAGACAAAATTTGATATAATCATGCATAAAAGGGTTTATTTGTGGCTCAAAGTTAACGGGACTTAATAGTTTCAATCACTAGGAAAATTAGCCACAATACAACTATTTTGGTTCCTGACGTCATTAGACTGCTTAGGGGGGGGGGGGGGACAAGTTACCCCTCCGAGGGTGGGGGGTACATTATCAAGTATGGTATCACTCGAAATATTTTTTCAAGCCTTTTCAAGTGAAGGGTAACAAACTACAATTATAATAATTTAGACCCACGATAACCCCAGATTTAAATATTTTTCTTATAAAATTTGAAAAATAAAATTAATTCTGGTATGAGAAAGTCGAGTTGAGCCCCACTCCAGCTAATTTTTTTTCTGCTTTCGCATCTGCAAAGTATGTGGAACTTATCACCCATACTGGAACCAAATCCCTAGAGGGGTTTTCGAGATTACGAAGAGACAGCGATTTAACACTCACCTATATCCAAACCACAGACCGGCAAAAGTCATGTCTAGTTCCTGGGGCTATCCTCGATGTATTTACGATGAAAACTCGGTTTGTGATTAAATCACGATCACCACACTTTTCTTAGTCTGCATCGGTTAAAATAAAATGCTTAATCTGCTGCTAAAAGCATATCAGTAAAAAAAAAAGAAAGATCAATCATGCATAAGCATTGAAAGCAACGAAAGCATAAGCAACTGAAATGCAATTTCATTTAAAAATTTCTAAAATGTGATACATTCAGAAGTGATATCTTTTACATAATCACAGTACTACAGTAATTTTATTATTCTTAAATATTTTAAACTGTGTCGAAATATAAATCATCTGATTCTCTATGCAAAATCAATGAATATTTCATTCATATAATTTGTATTCCAGACTCCAGAGCTAAATAATTTTGTATGAAAAAAATTCAGCAATTCTTATGTAACTCACCTTACAATCGCTTGAGATATTTGCATTCTGCATAAGTTAAAATTAGGCTTCGTTGAAGAAATAATAAAAGTTTAGGGATCATTTAAAATCACAACTATTGTAATTGCGTAGGCACGGAATTTAGATACACTGATAATACCCAGATACACAGATAATATATGTGTGTGTGTGTGTGTGTGTGTATTCAAAGTATTGGAATCGTGCCGAAGATCGGAACTCGAAGTCTCGAAGGATCTACACGTTTTGGGACTTCTAGAACACGAAAAAACTATTTTTAGGAAGACGTCTGTGTGTGTAAGGGTGTATCTGTGTATGTTTCTGTGTGTCTGTGAGGATATTACATCCACTCTAATTGAAAAACTAATGGACCGAATTTCATAAAATTTGGTAGGTATGTTTTTTGTGGGAAACCCTGATGTTCATTAGATTATAGTACGATTCGTAATAAAAGAATCTGCCTTCTTTGTGAAATGGCCGGCATAAATTGCCTTTATCCACTCTAGCTAAAATCTAATGGAACAAATTTAACAAAATTTGGTGTATAATATTTCAATAACCTACAATTGATTTATATACCAAATTTAACAAAATTTGGTATATAAATCATTTGTAGGTTATTCTAGTATGATTCGGGAAAAAGGAACGGGCTATTTTTGCGAAATGGGCCTCAAAAATCGTTAAATATAAAAATAAAAGACTACGTGTTCTCAATTATATCAATTAAATTCCTATTTTATACGTGATTTTTGACAACAAAAAGAATCAGACTAACCCCATTACACTAGGACTAGCCGTTCTTGAGATATTCTAGTTTTTTCGCGTTTTCGCTACGTCACCTTTGACAATAAGTCCAGCTATCAAATGAGAACCAAATTTAAATTTAACGTGCAAATTCAATGTCATTTAAAATACTTATGGCTGTTATTTTGTGCAGATAAACTCAAATTATTATTGAAGAAATAAGGAAAACGTGAATATGAGTCTGCAGGGAAAGACATGTGCTGCCCACATCAGAATTTTTAACAATATTACAACAATGATTAATAGAAGTGAACGGGGATTATTTGCAGACCATTTCGAAAAAAAATGTAGGATCTATATTTAAAGATCCACCAAATTTTTGTAGAATAAAATGTTCAACAAATTTAAGCTGTGTACGAAATTTTAACTCTCTAGAACGTAGGAAAGTGCATTAAAAATGCCATCAAATAAATATATCACAAGAGTTGTATAAAATTAAAATAAATTTGAAAAATTGTTATCTACCAAATTTATTTTAAAATGTGAAGCCTCTTTCATATACAAAATAATTAAGCTGTTGGAAAGATATTTATTATATAATATATCTCTTTTTTTTTCTGGAGGATATCCCAAAAGTCAGAATTTAATTGAATTTGTTTTTCTCCCTATATTAAATAATTTTTATTTAAAAAACTACTTAACATATTTTACTGAAACATTTTTTATACATTTTATGGGTTAATGTGAATATTTCCTAAAAATTTCGAAGCAATTTGTGAATTTTAAATGCGCTTAAAAAATGTTTGAAAAATTAGGTCCCATAGGTTTCAATGTACTTCGTTTTTTCAACCCGGATTCAATAAAAAACTAATTGGGTGATATTATTTATTTATATTCCCATAGGTCCCACAGACCGTCTGAAAAACATAATACAATTTCATTTTGATAAAGTCATTTTTACGGCATTTATCGTGCTAACGGATAGACAGACAGACAGACAGACAGACAAACAGAATGAACAAAGGCATAAACACTTTTCAACTATGTTGTAAAGTGCTACCAAGAAAGATCAATCATGCTTAAAGCATTGATTTCAAAACACTTTCCAACTTCAATGCAATTTTATTTAAAAAGTCGAAAATGCAATACATTCCTCGGTAATATTTTAAAACTTATCACAATACTACATTGACTTATTATATTTGAAAACTTAAACCTTCATTGAAAAAAATGAACTTCATTCAAATGACGGCATTGAAATATAAATTGCCTGGTTTAAATATCTCTAAAATGCAATACATTCCACGGTAATATTTTTAAAACTATCATAATACTACGATAATTTATTATATTTGAAAACTTCATCGAAAACAACTGAAATAAATTCAAATGACGTCATAGAAAAAATAACACGCCTGGATCTCTCTATAAAAGCAGGATTTCATTCATAACTTTCTCCATATCATTCATCACAATACTATAATTTATTTTATTTAAAAATTAAGACCATGGCGCTACAATTCATAAACTTTATGCTTAAAACTTCATCGAAAAAAATCGTCCTTCTGTTTATAAAATCAATTAATATTTCATTCATATCAGCCATGCAGACTCCATGGACTGAATTATTTTGTGTTAAAGAAATACAGTAATTCTAATACAACTCATTCTACATATTTTGCTGTTTACATTTTACATAGGTGAAAAATAGGCTTAGTTGTAGTAATAATCAAATTTGAATGAGAATTTAAACTCAAATATATTGTCATTGTGTTGTTTTAGTATGTAGATGCACAGAATTTAAGTAAAAATAAAGTAGTTTTAGGACGGATACAACACTCAATATGAATTAAAAAGAACTTTAAAAAATCACGATTTTGAAACAAAATGGATGACATATATCATTTTGAAGTGGGTCATCTGATCGTTTCATATCATGGTCACGTGATCGTTTCATATAAGATGTGTCATTATATTTTAAATTTTATTTAAAAAACTACTGAATATATTTCGCTGAATTTTTTTTATATATTTTATGGAACAATTTGACTATTACCTAAAATTTTCGAAGCAATTTGTGAATTTTAAATCCGCTTAAAAAATGTTTGAAAAATTAGGTCCCATAGGGCTCAATGCATTTCATTTTTTCAACCCGGGTTCAATCCAAAACTAATTGGGTGATATTATTCATTTATATTCCCATAGGTCCTACAGACCGTCAGAACAACATACTAAAATTTCATTTTGATTAAATCATTTTTACGGCAGTTATCGTGCTAACGGACAGACAGACAGACAGACAGACATACAGAGTGAACAAAGTCATAAACACTTTTCAACTTTGTTATAAAGTGTTAAAAAGAGGTGCAAGTCAAAATCACTATCTCCTTTCCTCTAGCTCTCCACGCGATAAAAGTAAACAAGAAAGATCAATCATGCTTAAAGCATTGATTATGAAACACTTTCCAACTTCAATGCAATTTTATTTAAACATGTCTAAAATGCAATACATTCCTCGGTAATATTTTAAAACTTATCACAATACTACATTAATTTATTATATTTGAAACCTTAAACCTTCATCGAAAAAAATTAACTTCATTCAAATGACGGCATTAAAGTATAAATTGCCTGGTTTAAACATCTCTTAAATGTTATACATTCCTCGGTAATAATTTTAGAATTATCATAATACTACGATAATTTTTTATATTTGAAAACTTCATCGAAAACAACTGAAATCCATTCAAATGACGTCATAAAAAAATAACACGCCTGGCTCTCTCTATAAAAGCAACATTTCATTCATAAATAATTCCCCCATTCATGTCATTCATCACAATACTATAACAATTTATTTTATTTAAAAATTAAGACCATTGAGCTGCAAGTAAGTAAGCTCTATGCGTAAAACTTCATCGAAAAATATCGTCCTTCTCTTTCTAAAATCAATGAATTCATATCAGCTAAGCAGACTCCATGGACTAAATGATTTTGTGTTAAAGAATTACAGCGATTCTAATACAACTCATTCTACATATTTTGCTGTTTACATTTTACATAGGTGAAAAATAGGCTTAATAGTAGAAATAATCAAATTTGGAAGAGCATTTAAACTGAAATATATTGTCATTGCGTTGTTTCAGTATGTAGATGCACAGAATTTAGGCAAAAATAAAGTAATTTTAGGACTAATACAACACTCAATATGAATTAAAAAGAACTTTAAAAATCACGATTTTGACACAAGATGGATGCCATATATCATTTTGAAGTGGGTCATGTGATCGTTTCATATCATGGACACGTGATCGCTTAATATAAGAGGTGTTATTATTATTTTTATTTTTATTTAAAAAACAACTGAATATATTTCGCTGAATTTTTTTTTATGTATTTTATGGAACAATTTGAATATTGCCTAAAATTTTTGAAGCAATTTGTGAATTTTAAATCCGCTTAAAAAATGCTTGAAAAATTAGGTCCCATAGGGTTCAATGTATTCCATTTTTTCAACCCGGGTTCAATCCAAAACTAATTGGGTGATATTATTCATTTATATTCCCATAGGTCCTATAGACCGTCTGAACAACATACTAAAATTTCATTTTGATTAAGTCATTTTTACGGCAGTTATCGTGCTAACGGACAGACAGACAGACAGACAGACAGACAGACAGAATGAACAAAGTCATAAACACTTTTCAACTTTGTTGTAAAGTGTTAAAAACGAAACTTAGTATCTACCAGAAAGAAAAACAAGAAAGATCAATCATGCATAAGCATTGATTATGAAACACTTTCGAACTGAAATGTAATTTCATTTAAAAATTTCTAAAATGTGATACATTCAGTGGTGATATCTTTTACATGATCACAGTACTACAGTAATTTATTACACTTAAATATTGAAAATTGTATCGAAATATAAATCATCTGATTCTCTATGCAAAATCAATGAATATTTCATTCATATAACTTGTATTCCAGACTTCAGAGCTAAATAATTTTGTGTAGAAGACCCAGACCGTCCGACTCGTCCAGGGGACTAAGAGCACCTATTTGGATGATTTATATTTCGATACAATTTTCAATATTTAAGTGTAATAAATTACTGTAGTACTGTGATCATGTGAAAGATATCACCACTGAATGTATCACATTTTAGAAATTTTTAAATGAAATTACATTTCAGTTAGAAAGTGTTTCATAATCAATGCTTATGCATGATTGATCTTTCTTGTTTTTCTTTCTGGTAGATACTAAGTTTCGTTTTTAACACTTTACAACAAAGTTGAAAAGTGTTTATGACTTTGTTCATTCTGTCTGTCTGTCTGTCTGTCTGTCTGTCTGTCTGTCCGTTAGCACGATAACTGCCGTAAAAATGACTTAATCAAAATGAAATTTTAGTATGTTGTTCAGACGGTCTATAGGACCTATGGGAATATAAATGAATGATATCACCCAATTAGTTTTGGATTGAACCCGGGTTGAAAAAATGGAATACATTGAACCCTATGGGACCTAATTTTTCAAGCATTTTTTAAGCGGATTTAAAATTCACAAATTGCTTCGAAAATTTTAGGCAATATTCAAATTGTTCCATAAAATACATAAAAAAAAATTCAGCGAAATAAATTCAGTTGTTTTTTAAATAAAAATTAAAATAATAATAACACCTCTTATATGAAACGATCACATGACCCACTTCAAAATGATATATGGCATCCATCTTGTGTCAAAATCGTGATTTTTAAAGTTCTTTTTAATTCATATTGAGTGTTGTATCCGTCCTAAAATTACTTTATTTTTGCCTAAATTCTGTGCATCTACATACTGAAACAACGCAATGACAATATATTTCAGTTTAAATGCTTTTCCAAATTTGATTATTTCTACTATTAAGCCTATTTTTCACCTATGTAAAATGTAAACAGCAAAATATGTAGAATGAGTTGTATTAGAATCGCTGTAATTCTTTAACACAAAATCATTTAGTCCATGGAGTCTGCTTAGCTGATATGAATTCATTGATTTTAGAAAGAGAAGGACGATATTTTTCGATGAAGTTTTACGCATAGAGCTTACTTACTTGCAGCTCAATGGTCTTAATTTTTAAATAAAATAAATTGTTATAGTATTGTGATGAATGACATGAATGGGGGAATTATTTATGAATGAAATGTTGCTTTTATAGAGAGAGCCAGGCGTGTTATTTTTTTATGACGTCATTTGAATGGATTTCAGTTGTTTTCGATGAAGTTTTCAAATATAAAAAATTATCGTAGTATTATGATAATTCTAAAATTATTACCAAGGAATGTATAACATTTAAGATATGTTTAAACCAGGCAATTTATACTTTAATGCCGTCATTTGAATGAAGTTAATTTTTTTCGATGAATGTTTAAGGTTTCAAATATAATAAATTAATGTAGTATTGTGATAAGTTTTAAAATAGTACCGAGGAATGTATTGCATTTTAGACATGTTTAAATAAAATTGCATTGAAGTTGGAAAGTGTTTCATAATCAATGCTTTAAGCATGATTGATCTTTCTTGTTTACTTTTATCGCGTGGAGAGCTAGAGGAAAGGAGATAGTGATTTTGACTTGCACCTCTTTTTAACACTTTACAACAAAGTTGAAAAGTGTTTATGACTTTGTTCACTCTGTCTGTCTGTCTGTCTGTCTGTCTGTCCGTTAGCACGATAACTGCCGTAAAAAAATTCAGCAATTCTTATGTAACTCACCTTACAATCGCTTGAGATATTTGCATTCTGCATAAGTTAAAATTTGGCTTCGTTGAAGAAATAATAAAAGTTTAGGGATCATTTAAAATCACAACTATTGTAATTGCATAGGCACGGAATTTAGATACACAGATAATACACAGATACACAGAAAATATATATGTGTGTGTGTATGTATTCAAAATATTGGAATCGTGCCGAAGATCGGAACTCGAATTTTCGAAGGATCTATACGTTTTGGGACTTCTAGAACACGAAAAAACTAATTTAGGAAGACGTCTGTGTGTGTAAGGGTGTATCTGTGTATGTTTCTGTGTGTCTGTGAGGATATTACATCCACTCTATTGAAAAACTAATAGACCGAATTTCATAAAATTTGGTAGGTATGTTTTTTGTGGGAAATCCCAATGTTGATTACATTATAGTACGATTCGTAATAAAAGAATCGGCCTTCTTTGCGAAATGGCCGGCAGAAATTGCCTTATCCACTCTAGCTAAAAACTAATGGAACAAATTTAACAAAATTTGGTGTATAATATTTTAATAACCTACAAGTGATTTATATACCAAATTTAATAAAATTTGGTATATTAATCATATGTAGGTTATTCTAGTACGATTCGGGAAAAAGGAACGGGCTATTTTTGCGAAATGACCTGCAAAAATCGTTAAATAAAAATAAAAGACTACGTGTGCTCAATTATATCAATTAAATTCCTATTTTATACGTGATTTTTGACAACCTAAAGAATAAGACTAACCCCATTACTCTAGGAGTAGCCGTTCTTGAGATATTCTAGTTTTTTCGCGTTTTCGCTACGCCACCTTTGACAATAAGTTCAGCTATCAAATGAGAACCAAATGCAAGTTTAACGTGCAAATTCAATGTCATTTAAAATACTTATGGCTGTTATTTTGTGCAGATAAACTCAAATTATTATTGAAGAAATAAAGAGAACGTGAATATGACTCTGCAGGGAAAGACATGTGCTGCCCACATCAGAATTTTTAACAATATTGCAAAAATGATTTATAGAAGTGAACGGGGATTATTTGCAGACCATTTCGAAAAAAATATAGGATCTATATTTAAAGATCCACCAAATTTTTGTCGAATAAAATGTTCAACAAATTTAAGCTGTGTACCAAAATTTAACTCTCTAGGACGAGGGAAAGTGCATTAAAAATGCCATCAAATAAATATATCATGAAGAGCTATATAAAATAAAAAAAAAATGAAAAATTGTTATCTACCAAATTTATTTTAAAAGGTAAAGCCTCTCTCATATACAACATGATTAAACAATTGGAAAGATATTTATTATATAATATATCTTTTTTTTAACACTTTACAACAAAGTTGAAAAGTGTTTATGACTTTGTTCATTCTGTCTGTCTGTCTGTCTGTCTGTCTGTCCGTTAGCACGATAACTGCCGTAAAAATGAGTTTATCAAAATGAAATTTTAGTATGTTGTTCAGACGGTCTGTAGGACCTATGGGAATATAAATAAATACTATCACCCAATTAGTTTTTTATTGAACCCGGGTTGAAAAAATGAAATACATTGAACCCTATGGGACCTAATTTTTCAAACATTTTTTAAGTAAATTTAAAATTCACGAATTGCTTCGAAATTTTTAGGAAATATTCACATTATCCCATAGAATATATAAAAAAAAATTCAGTAAAATATGTTAAGTAGTTTTTTAATTAAAAAAATTATTTAATATAGGGAAAAAAACAAATTCAATTAAATTCTGACTTTGGGATATCTTCCAGAAAGAAAAGAGAGTGATATTATATAATAAATATATCTCCATTCGTTTAAACGTTTTGCATATGGAAGTGGCTTCATATTTTAAAATAAATTTGGTAGATAACAATTTTTCATTTTTTTTAAATTTTATATAACTCTTCATGATAAATTTAATTGATGGCATTTTAAATGCACTTTCCTACGTCCTAGAGAGTTAAAATTTGGTACACAGCTTAAATTTGTTGAACATTTTATTCGACAAAAATTTGATGGATCTTTAAATATAGATCATACATTTTTTTCGAAATGGCCTGAAAATAATCCCCGTTCACTTCTATAAATCATTGGTGTAATATTGTTAAAAATTCTGATGTGGACAGCACATGTCTTTCTCTGCAGACTCATATTCGTTCTCTTTATTTATTCAATGATAATTTGAGTTTATCTGCACAACATAAGTATTTTAAATGACATTGAATTTACACGTTAAACTTAAATTTGGTTCTCATTTGATAGCTGGACTTATTGTCAAAGGTGGCGTAGCGAAAACGCGAAAAAACTAGAATATCTCAAGAACGGCTAGTCCTAGAGTAATGGGGTTAGTCTTATTCTTTTTGTTGTCAAAAATCACATATAAAATAGGAATTTAATTGATATAATTGAGCACACGTAGTCTTTTATTTTTATATATAACGATTTTTGCTGGCCATTTCGCAAAAATAGTCCGTTCCTTTTTCCCGAATCTTAGTAGAATAACCTACAAATGATTTATATACAAAATTTTGTTAAATTTGGTATATAAATCACTTGTAGGTTATTGAAATATTATACTCCAAATTTTGTTAAATTTGGTTCATTAGTTTTTAGCTAGAGTGGATAAAGGCAATTTCTGCGGCCATTTCGCAAAGAAGGCAGATTCTTTTATTACGAATCGTACTATAATCTAATGAACATCAGGATTTCCCACAAAAAACATACCTACCAAATTGTATGAAATTCGGTCCATTAGTTTTTCAATTAGAGCGGATGTAATATCCACACAGACACACAGAAACATACACAGATACACCCTTACACACACAGACGTCTTCCTAAAAGTAGTTTTTTCGTGTTCTAGAAGTCCCAAAACGTGTAGATCCTTTGAAAATTCGAGTTCCGATCTTCGGCACGATTCCAATACTTTGAGTACATACACATACACATATATATTATCTGTGTATTATCTGTGTATCTAAATTCCGTGCCTATGCAATTACAATAGTTGTGATTTTAAATGATCCCTAAACTTTTATTATTTCTTCAAGGAAGCCTAATTTTAACATATGCAGAATGCAAATATCTCAAGCGATTGTAAGATGAATTACATAAGAATTGCTGAATTTTTTTCACACAAAATTATTTAGCTCTGGAGTCTGGAATACAAGTTATATGAATGAAATATTCATTGATTTTGCATAAAGAATCAGATGATTTATATTTCGATACAGTTTTAAATATTTAAGTATAATAAATTACTGTAGTACTGTGATAATGTAAAAGATATTACCACTGAATGAATCACATTTTAGAAATTTTTAAATGAAATTACATTTCAGTTGGAAAGTGTTTCATAATCAATGCTTATGCATGATTGATCTTTCTTGTTCTTTCTGGAGGATATCCCAAAATGTCAGAATTTAATTGAATTGCTTTTTTTTCCCTATATTAAATAATTTTTAATTAAAAAACTACTTAACATATTTTACTGAATTTTTTTTATACATATTTTATGAGATAATGTGAATATTTTCTAAAAATTTTGAAGCAATTTGTGAATTTTAAATTTGCTTAAAAAATGTTTGAAAAATTAGGTCCCATAGGGTTCAATGTATTTCATTTTTTCAACCCGAGTTCAATAAAAAACTAATTTTGTGATATTATTTATTTATATTCCCATAGGTTCCACAGACCGTGTGAAAAACATACTAAAATTTCATTTTGATAAAGTCATTATTACGGCAGTTATCGTGCTAACGGACAGACCGACAGACAGAATGAACAAACTCATAAACACTTTTCAACTATGTTGTAAAGTGTTAAAAATAAAAGAAAAAGAAAAAAAAATTATGCGAGCAGTAAGTACATCACTTTCTCTAAATAATGTAATGAATTTACTTCTTTCGCGGTGAACTAAAAGTATGCATTCGCCGTAATTACATTCGCCTAAATTAGTTACATTTGCCAATTGAAAATACCAAAATGTTTCCTGCACCTAGCAAGAATTAGTATTTAGGATATTTTAGAAAAAAAAAAACACTATTAATGAAAAGATTACACAGCGTGTTTGAGAGGGCGCGGTAGTCCAATGGTTAGCGCGCGGGACTTGCACTCGGTAGGCCCGGGTTCGATTTCCGCTACTGACGCGGAGTACGATCATGTTAAATATGTGGGTCCGTAAATCCTTCCAGGAGGTTGGTGGTAAGGGAAGAAGGGTACGGTCCCTGTGATACCTCCCCCACTGGGTTCCGGTCAAAATTGGGTGAATCTTACCGGCCGTCCAAACAGTTACCTTTCACATTTGTGATAGGTCGGACGGTCTGGGTATCAACAACAACACACACACACAGAGAGAGAGATCCCCTTAAAAACGTTCTATTCGAGTTCAGGGATGCTTAAAATTGATCTTCCGTCGAAAACTCGAAATCGAATTTTTGTCCCCGTCACAATACTTTCCCTATATATTACACTACGTATGTAGGAAAGTAAGAATATAAAAGAAATGCTTGCGAACTAAAGCTGATAAAAATATACTTTGCAGTTTAACAAAGTCCTCCTTAAAAGCATCCCTCCTTTGACAGCGCGACCGTAACGGATCCGTGTTTAATACTAATTTTCCCTTTAAAGAAATATATACTAACTTACATTCTAAACCAATATTATCCGATTCTAAAAACCTTAATCCTCACACTAGTCCGGTTGTTTTGAGCCACAACACTATCAGAAAGAGAATTCCCCCTTAAAATTATCCCTCCTTTGCCAGCATGACCGCAATCGATCCTTGCTTAATAAAATAATCTCTCCCTTTAAACAAATATATACTAGATTACATTCTAAACCAATATTATCGGATTGAAAGATCCGTAATCCTCACACATTTCCAATTGGTGATCCACAACACGAGAAGCTGAGAAAGAGATATCCTCCTCAAATAAATTCCTCCTTTGACAGCACGACCGCAGCCGATCCTTGCTTTAAAATAAACTTTCCCTTTAAAGAAATATATACCGCATTACATTCTAAACCAATATTATCGGATTGAAAGATCCTTAATCCTCACATCTTTCCGGTTGTTTTGCACCGCAACACGAGTAGCAGAAAAAGATAAGTCTAAAGAAGGTATCACTTACCTGGCGAGAACGACGCTTGCCTACACAATGTACAACATGGGGTGGATTCAGCGGCAGACGATTATCGGCAGGTAGCACGCCCCCCGGCCCCAGAACTGGTCTCGACGAATGAGATCACTGGATCACACCGACTTTGAAGGAATGCACGACACTTATACTAGACCTTTTAATGATTAGGGAGAGGAGGTATTTGAAATAGTAAATGCAGGGGGGTTTCTAGCTAAAATGTCTTACAGAACCAGCGAACATTATTAGCAACATATAAATTGGGGGAGGGAGGGTTCTTCCCCGAAAATTTTTGAAATTTCAAAGTTCAAAATACAGTAAAACTTCGATTAACCGTCACTCGTTTAACCGTCAGTTTCTGTTATCCGTCATGGTATTACGATATTACCAATTATCCGTCATGGTACTACGATATTTTTATGGTATTACGATAAATTTCTGTGCATTACTACTCTTATATTGAAGTTTATATTGATCGTTTTGTAAAATTAAATACAATATGTATGTATTTGTTCACTTTTAAAGGATTTTATTTTCATTTTCGTCCCAAGCCCGCAGTGAAATCACATACACATGTATTAAGAGATTTCTATTATCCGTCTATTCGGTTATCCGTCACAGCCCAAGTCCCGACGGTGACGGTTAATCGAAGTTTTACTGTATTGCCATTTTAGTAATTTAATAAAATATCCTGAATTATGCATCTCAATGAGGGTGTGTTTGGGGAGAGAGTTCTACCCCGAAAATTTTTGGAATTTCAAAGTTCAAAATATGGCCATTTTAGTAATTTAATAACATATCCTGAATTTTGCATCTCAATGAGGGTGTTGTTGTTATTGTTGAGACCCAGACCGTCCGACCTACCAGAAAGGTGTAAGGTAACTGTTTGGACGGCCGGGAAGTGCCACTCAATTTAGACCGGAACCCAGTGGGGAAGGCATTCACAGGGGCCGTACCCTCCTTCCCCTACCACCAACCTCTCGGAAGGACTTACGGACCCATATGTTTAACGTGATCGTACTCCGTATGAACACGGCGGCAGTTGTGGCAGCGTGCAAATCCAGCGCACAAACCACCAGGCTACCGCGCCCGAAATGTGCCAACAGCACGCGGTGTTCCCAAGTGGTCACCCACCCAAGTACTAACCGCGCCCTATTCTGCCTGACTTCGGTGATCTAACGAGAACCGGTGTTTTCAGCACGGTACGGCGGTTGGCCCCTCAATGAGGGTGTGTGTGGGGGGGGGGGAATACCTCCCTTCTTTAGATAGCCGTGAAATATCAGTTCTAATGCAGAATTGTCCAACTGGCGCTCCTCAAACGAGGATAATTCTTTGATAACCTACTTAAAAGGAATTTACTAGAGTTTGTTTTTAAAATGAACAAATAACAATATTTTATGAAATACGTAACTGTAATAAAATGGGATGCATACATATTACAGAATTTTCAAAGGCAGCAAAAATATTTTGATCAAAAATTTTACTCTGCATTTTATGGAAGTTGAACAACGTTGTATAAAGCGTAAAATAATAGAAAGGAAAAAAAGCAAATTTTAGAATTATGAAGAATATATATCCGCTAAACTTGCAAAGGACCTTGCTGCAGCAACCGTGAATCGAACCAGGGATCTTTATATTTGCCAGCCGACGCTCTGCTGTTGAGTTACTGGAATTGAATCGCAAACTCTTAACGTGGAAGTGGACTCTGCATTCTCCACTTTCTAATTTCAGATTGACGTGCAAATAACAATGTAACTGACTACCTCCTGCTATTTTTTACCTCAGGTTAGCTTCCTCTGCTATTTTAATCCTCCAGGTTAGCTAACTGCGTGGTTGTTAACTTCCCGATTTGAAATCGTCACTCAATACCGAGTCCACTGAATCTGTACCAGCGATACAGGGATCACTTTCAGACCTCCGACATCTTTTCACTAGCCTAACAGGATCCCTGTTCGGGCGCCATTGTCAAAACCTTGCTGTCCCGACCGGGTAACGAACCACGTATCTTCGGACTGGCCAGCCGACACTATACCGTTGAGCTACTGGAACGGAATGGCAAGCTGTTATCGTCGAAGTGAAGTTTGCAAACTCCAATAACACTGAAAATATTTTAATAAAAAGCCCGTTTTTATACACTGCACAAATTCCAGTTTTATACTGTACACATTTTATTCGTACTGCACAAATTATGCGCTAATTCTCGTTTAAAAAAAAAACTGACAAAGAGCTACCACATTCGAATCATGGACAGGGCGTTAAAAAGCGTTGCAAGAAACACCAATTGAGGGAGAACTTTAAAAAATGCTCCTTTACTATATTTGGGTTTTCGTTCTTCTTTAACATATACTATTATTAAAGTGTGTCAAATGCAGAAAAACAAACACGCTTCAAAAGTTGGTTACAGCTTATCTCAAGTTTTATTTTGTTAAACAATGTACGGCACTTAGCGTCAAAAATAGTCGCCTCAATCGAAAATTCGACTGCATTAGGTTCTGTCCCGTGGTCGATACTATAATTATGCTAAGAATCGGTAATGTAGTGTCATGGAGGGAGAGGCTTCTGGAGGTTCTGAGAAAGACTACAAAATGTTAAATAATTATTTAGATTATCTACAAACTCTCTCTAGTTGTTTCAGTAAGATCAAAAGAACGGTTCGTGTGCTCTGATGTGGTTCAAATAAAACTGGAATTAATCATCACCTTTTCCGGTTCCAAAAGGACCCAAATGATCTTAATTATTTCAGGAAATGGTCGAATCACAGAATGGTCACCAGAATAGCAAACCTAGAATGGTCGCCACTTTTGCTGCTAAGGCTAGGACAGGTCACATAGTCACCCATACCTACTTGAATAGATTTCACCTAGCTAATTCCAACAAGTGCCGTGTTTGCTCTGCGGAATTGAAGATCCTGGAACACATTTTGTTCTTCTGCACTTGAGAGAACCTATTTAGAACTTTTTTTTAACAAAAATGTGTTCCTCTGTCTATTTTATCTGTCTTGTATAATGTACATTTTATGCGTATTGCTTTTTAACACTTTACAACAAAGTTGAAAAGTGTTTATGACTTTGTTCATTTTGTCTGTCTGCCTGTCTGTCTGTCTGTCTGTCTGTCCGTTAGCACGATAACTGCCGTAAAAATGACTTAATCAAAATGAAATTTTAGTATGTTGTTCAGACGGTCTGTAGAACCTAAGGGAATATAAATGAATAATATTACCCAATTAGTTTTGGATTGAACCCGGGTCGAAAAAATGAAATACATTGAGCCCTATGGGTCCTAATTTTTCAAACATTTTTTAAGCGGATTTAAAATTCACAAATTGCTTCGAAAATTTTAGGTAATATTCAAATTGTTCCATAAGATATATAAAAAAAAATTCAGCGAAATATATTCAGTAGTTTTTTAAATAAAAATTAAAATAATAATTACACCTCTTATATGAAACGATCACGTGACCATGATATGAAACGATCACATGACCCACTTCAAAATGATATATGGCATCCATCTTGTTTCAAAATCGTGATTTTTTTAAGTTCTTTTTAATTCATATTGAGTGTTGTATCCGTCCTAAAAGTACTTTATTTTTGCTTAAATTCTGTGCATCTACATACTGAAACAATTCAATGACAATATATTTGAGTTTAAATGCTCATCTAAATTTGATTATTTCTACAACTAAGCCTATTTTTCACCTATGTAAAATGTAAACAGCAAAATATATAGAATGAGTTGTATTAGAATTCCTGTATTTTTTTAACTCAAAATAATTTAGTCCATGGAGTCTGCATGGCTGATATGAATGAAATATTAATTGATTTCATAAAGAGAAGGACGATTTTTTTCGATGAAGTTTCAAGCATAGAGTTTAATGTTTTGTAGCTCCATGGTCTTAAACAAAATGTTTAAATAAAATAAATTATTATAGTATTGTGATGAATGAAATGAATGGGAGAAAGTTATGAATGAAATCCTGTTTTTATAGAGAGATCCAGGCGTGTTATTTTTTCTATGACGTCATTTGAATTAATTTCAGTTGTTTTCGATGAAGTTTTCAAATATAATAAATTATCGTAGTATTATGATAATTCTAAAACTATTACCGAGGAATGTATAACATTTTAGAGATGTTTAAACCAGGCAATTTATATTTCAATGCCGTCATTTGAATGTAGTTCATTTTTTTCGATGAAGGTTTAAGTTTTCAAATATAATAAATTAATGCAGTATTGTGATAAGTTTCAAAATATTACCGAGGAATGTATTGCATTTTAGACTTGTTTAAATAAAATTGCATTGAAGTTGGAAAGTGTTTCGTAATCAATGCTTTAAGCATGATTGATCTTTCTTGTTTTGGTTTATAGAAGACATCGTGAAATCGGTCGCTAATGCGCCGGACAATGTGTTGTAATCAAGTTGTATTGTATCCACAAAAAAACACCATTTTTTATTTTCTCTGAAGTACATTTTTGAAGTCATAAAAGTTTCTTCAATCACCTTTTCGGTGTAAAACGTCTTAGGGCGCAGGGGAGAGTAAATCTTGAAAGAAATGTGGCTTAGATGAAACGGGAATATGTAACGGAAGTAACGCTATACGTCAGTGTGTGTCGCAAAAGTCCGCAAACTACAACTGATTTTCGAAATGTACTCATTAATTCAACTTTCCAGGTCATTTTAATCAAAAGGAAATTAAACGTGAATACCTAAAATACTGGTTCATCCAAGTACGTATTTGATTTAAAAATATTCAAAAATTAAGACAATAGCATAAGGATACTTTTGTATTATTTCGGGGTTCAGTGTTACTTTACAATATTATGGCTAATAAATTCTAATGGTTAACTGTGTTTTTGGCGTGCCCCTTCCTTCGAGACCTCTAGAATACGAAAAGAACTATTTTTAGCGTGTGTCTGTCTGTGTGTTTGTGTGTCTGTGTGTCTGTCTGTGTGTCTGTGAAATGTATGTATCCACTCTAACTCAAAAACTAATGGGCCGAATTTCATAAAATTTGGTAGGTAAGTAAGTCACTTGGATGTGACCCTGGTGCTTATTAGCTTTTGGTACGATTTGTAAAAACAGAACCCGCCTTTTTTTTTTACGAAATGGCCCGTAAAAATTTCATTTATCCGCTCTAGCTAAAATACTAATTGACCAAATTTCACAAAATTTGGTAGATAAGTTACTTGTGGGATACTCTGGTGCTGATTAGATTTTGGTACGGTTCGGAAAAGAACAACCTACCTTTTTTTACGAAATGACCAGTCAAAATCTAAAAAAAAACTTAGTAGTGTATGCTCAAATGCATCAATTAAATTCTTGTTTTATACGTGAGTTTTTAAAGAGGAAAATAATATAACACACTCTATTATACTTTAGGGCTAACCGTTCTCAAGATATTTGAGATTACCGATAGAGATACCGATCAAGATATTTGAGATAACCGTTCTCAAGATATTTTAATTCAATGTTTGTTTTTATTTGGTAACTGGATGTTTTTTCTAAAGGCGACGTGGTAAAAATGCAATGCGAAAAAACTAAAATATCTGGAGAACGAGTTAGTCCTAGTGTAATGCGGTTGGTCTTAATTATTTTTATCGTTAAAAATTTCGTATAAAACAAGCATTTAATAGATATATTTGAGCATATGTAGTTTTTTATATTAGATTTTAACGATTTTTGCTGGCCATTTCGCAAAAACAGACTGGTTACTTTTTATCGTACCAAAATCTAATCAACACCAGAGTAACTCACGAGTGACTTGTATACCAAATTTTGTAAAATTTGATACATTAGTTTTCCAGCTTGAGTGGATAAACGCAAGTTTTGTTGGACATTTCTAAAAAAAGGCGGGTTTTTTTTATCCCATATCATACCAAAAACTAATCAGCACCAGGGTCACACACAAATGACTTACCTACCCAATTTTAAGAAATTCGGTACATTAGTTTTTGAGTTAGAGTAGATACATACATAGCACAGACAGACATACATACAGACAGACACACAGGCAAACAGACAGACAGACACACACACAGATGTCACGCCAAAAATAGTGTTTTCGTGTTCTAGAGGTCACAACTCGTGTAGATCCGTCATAAACTCCAGTTGCGATTTTCGGTATAATTCCAATACTTTCCCTATACAATACCATGTATTGCAGGGAAAGTAAAAAATCTGATGTGAGCAGCACATGACTTTCCCTGCAGGCTTATATCCACGTTCTCTTTATTTTAATTAAATTTAACTTACTTTTAATTCAATTTTCGTTCTCGTTTGTTAACTGGACTTATTTTCAAAAGTGGCGTAGAAAAAAAAATACGAAAAAAATAAAATATCTCGAGAACGGCTAGACCTAGTGTAATGGGGTTGGTCTTATTCTTTTCGTCGTTAAAAATTACGCATAAAACAAGAATTTAATCGATATATTTCAGCACACATAGTTTTTTATTTTATATTTTGTCGATTTTTGCCGACCATTTTGCAAAAAAAGGCAGATTATTTTTTTCCGAATCGTACCAAAATGTAATCAGCACCAGGGTGACTCACAAGCGACTTATCTACCAAATTTTGTGATTTTGTGTCCATTAGATTTTCAGCTAGAGTGGATACAAACTTTTGCGGGTCATTTCGCCAAAAAAAAGGCGGGTTCTTTTATCCCGAATCGTACCTAAAACTAATCAGCACCAGATTCGCCCACAAATGACTTACCTACCAAATTTTATGAAATTCGGTCAATTAGTTTTTAAGTTAGAGTGGATACAAAACCTGCACAGATAGACAGACAGACACACCGACACACAGACACACAGACACACATACAGATGTCACGCTAAAAATAGTTTTTTCGTATTCTAGAGGTCTCGAAACGTGTAGATCCATCGAAAACTCGAGTTGAGATTTTCGACATGATTCCAATACTTTCCCTATACATTACCATGCATTGCAGGGAAAGTAAAAGAAATGCGAAACGAAAAATCTCCAGTGGTGACGTCATAAAAATGGGAGGAATTATTTCTTACTAACGATCGAATTGGGAATCGCTACTTTTGTGGACTCACTTAAAAATTCATAGAAATTCGAGAATAGAGAAATTTTAAAAAATATATATTAGATGGAAAGTAATTATTTCTTCTTTTAATATAATTTATTACTTTCCTTATATACATAATGTATAAGGAAAGTATTGTGACGGGGTCGAAAATTCGAATTCGAGTCGACGGGAGAGCACGTTTCAAGCATCCCTGATCACGAATCAAACATTTTTGGAGTGATGTCTGTGTGTGTGTATGTGTGTGTGTGTGTGTGTGTGTGTGTGTGTGTGTGTGTGTGTGTGTGAAAGTATGTGTGTGTGTGTGTGTCAGTGAGTCTGTGGAGACGATAACTGACGAACGAATGGACCGATTCGAACCAAATTTGGTACAAAAATCACAATCCGCAAACACTGGAAGCCTATTGTTTTTATACGTAATCGAATGTTCAGAACCCCCTAAATATTCAAATGAAATTTTGAAAAAATCGTCAAAAAATTAAAACCGCTAATAAAGTTACGTAAATAGACATTTCTTGTGTAATTTTTCATTAGAAAACGATTGGCATAAATTTTAGAACGCTAACATGAACCGTTCTCGAGATATTGTACATTTTTCAAAAAAATTATGAAAAAGTCACATAAAAAAAAAAATTCCTATTGAGATACATGTTCACTTTTCATATGTAATACCATGCGATAAATTGAGTGACATCATTCTCGTGGATCTAGCTCGTTCCATTCATGAAAAAATATACTTTGAATAATACTTTTGTATTTGAACGCCAATAGTCATTTATCTGCTGTAAGAATAACTGTTTTCTTAGTGCATAACGCTTGGCGAGATTCTGGCGACGAATCTGGCGGAATGTCGCCAACTTGGCGACTTTTTTGAAATGTTGCCAAATTAAAGAAAATCACGCCAAATGGATAAAAATGATGCTAAACCAATGAAAATGACGACTGATTGTCGAAAATTCAATATCTTGGAAAGAATATTAGTATCTACTACAAGAAAAACCTATTTTTTTACTGTAAAAGTAGTCAATTCATTACATTATATAAGGAAAGTCATGTGTTGCCCACATCAGATTTTTTTTCACTGTAAAAGTAGTAAATTCATTGCATTATATAAGGAAAGTCATGTGTTGCCCACATCAGATTTTTTTATTATAAAATTAGATAGACTGCACAAAACTAAAAATCGTCTTCACTATGTAATAAACAAATTCTGTTTCTCTAGCACACAATGGCGATTTCTATAAATAAAACATTACAAAACCTGAACCTGTCAAAAGCTTTAAACGATAATTGCATAAATTGCGCAGTTGGAACTGAAAAATCCGATATCTTTGCAAAGTGCATGTAGAAAAGGGTTTTCTTTCTTTAAATATCAATTCCAGTTTGTCTTGTCAGGTATGTTAAAAGCAGTTCGTAGCAATAATGACTGTGTAGACGAGTGAACAAGCAAATACTTTTATTTGTATTTTATACAGTGATTATTTTATTCCCCGAGATAATTCCATAAAAAGAATCCTGAATCTTACGTAATAAAAGATGTGTGTGTGTGTGTGTGTTATCTGTAGAAGAAAATCTATGACTTCGGGCAGTCGCGAAACTCGGTACTGAACTGCACGACAGACTTTAGAAAGATTTTTTTTTTAAATTCGAATTAGTTTTTCGGTTATTTTATGTTGAAGCACGATGTCGAGCAACTTTCACACAAATCGGTTCCTTGTCGACTAAAAATATTCTCAGAGTTTCCTTCTTCACATCATCAGAAAAAATCTGATGTGGGCAGCACATGACTTTAACTGCAGACTTATATCCACGTTCAATTTATCTTAATTAAATTTAATTCACTTTTAATTCAATTTTCGTTCTCATTTGGTAACTGGACTTATTTTCAAAGGTGGCGTAGAGAAAATACAAAACATCTAAAATATCTCGGGAACGGCTAGTCCTAGTGTAATGGGGTTGGACTTATTCTTTTCTTTGTTAAAAATTACGTATAAAACAAGCATTTAATGGATATATTTGAGCATACGTTATTCTTTATTTTAGATTTTGAAGAATATTGCTGGCAATTTTTCAAAAAATAGCAGGTTATTTTTTTCTGAATCGTACCAAAATCTAATCAGCACCAGGGTGATCCACAAGCGACTTATCTACCAAATTTTGTGAAATTCGGTCTATTAGTTTTTTAGCGAGAGTGGATAGAGTGTTTTGCGCGCCATTTCGCAAAAAAAAAAGCGGGTTCTTTTATCCCGAATCGTACCCAAAACTAATTAGCACTAGTTTCGCCCACACGTGATTTACCTACCAAATTTTATGAAATTCGGTCAATTAGTTCTTTAGTTAGAGTGGATACATACATTGCACAGACACACACACAGACGTCACGCTAAAAATAATTTTTTCGTATTCTAGAGGTCTCGAAACGTGTATATCCGTCGAAAACTCGAGTTGCGATTTTCGACATGATTCCAATACTTTCCCTATACATTACCATGAATTGCAGGGAAAGTAAAAATGTTCTTTCTAACGATCTGTGAACCGAATCGGAAAACCAAATTGCTTCCCATATTTATTTATTTATTTTTAAATACAGACAAAATATGCATGTTTTATTTTTACTTTCTCTGCAATACATGGCAATGTATAGGGAAAGTATTGGAATCATGCGGAAAATCCAAACTCGAGTTTTCGACGGATCTACACGTTTCGAGACCTCTAGAATACGAAAAAACTATTTTTAGCGTGACGTCTGCGTGTGCGTCTGTCTGTCTGCGTGTCTGTGTGTCTGCCTGTCTGTGTGTCTGTCTGTGCAGATTTTCTATCCACTCTAACTAAAAAACTAATCGACCGATTTTCATAAAATTTTGTAGGTAAGTCACTTGTGGGCGAACCTGGTGCTGATTAGTGTTGGGCACGATTGGGGATAAAAGAACCCGCCTTTTTTAGCGAAATGGCCCGCAAAAGCTTGTATCCACTCTAGCTAAAAATTTAATGGACCGAATTTCACAAAATTTGGTAGATAAGTCGCTCGTGGGTCACCCTGGTGCTGATTAGATTTTGGTACGATTCGGAAAAAAATAACCTGCCTTTTTTTGCAAAATGGCCCGCAAAAATCTTCAAAACTTAAAATAAGAAACTACGTACGCTCAAATATATCTATTAAAAGCTTGTTTTATACGTAATTTTTAACGAAGAAAAGAATAAGACCAACCTCATTACACTAGGACTAGCCGTTCTCGAGATATTTTAGGTTTTTCGTATTTCTCTAAGCCACCTTTGAAAATAAGTGCAGTTACCAAATGAGAACGAAAATTGAATTAAAAGTGAATTAAATTTAATTAAAATAAAGAGAACGTGGATATAAGTCTGCAGGGAAAGTCATGTGCTGCCCACATCAGATTTTTACTTTCCCTTCAATATGTCGTAATGTATAGGGAAAGTATTGGAATCATACCGAAAATCACAACTCGAGTTTTCGACGGATCTATACGTTTCGAGACCTCTAGAATACGAAAAAACTATTTTTAGAGTGACGTCTGTGTGTGTGTCTGTGTGTCTGTATGTGCAGATTTTGTATCCACTCTAACTAAAAAAGTAATTGACCGAATTTCATAAAATTTGGTAGGTAGGCCACTTTTGGGCGAATCTGGTGCTGATTAGTTCTGGGTATGATTCGGGATAAAAGAACCCGCCTTTTTTTTTTTGCGAAATGGCCCGCAAAAGCTTGTATCCACTCTAACTGAAAAACTAATGGACCGAAATTCACAAAATTCGGTAGATGAGTCACTTGTGGGTTACCCTGGTGCTGATTAGATTTTGGTATGATTCGGAAAAAGTAACCTGCCTTTATTTGCAAAATGGCCCGCAAAAAACGTCAAAATCTAAACTAAAGAACTAGGTATCCTCAAATATATCCATTAAATACTCGTTTAATACGTAATTTTTAACGACGAAAAGAATAAGACCAACCCCATTACACTAGGACTAGTCGTTCTCGAGATATTTTAATTTTTCGTATTTTCTTTGCGCCATCTTTGAAAATAAGTCTGGTTACCGAATGCGAACGAAAATTGAATTAAAAGTGAATTAAATTTAATTAAAATAAAGATAACGTGAATATAAGTCTGCAAGGAAAGTCATGTGCTGCTCACATCAGATTTTTTTATTTCGCCGCATCCGAAACAGGAAGATTAGCACAATTCTATATTCTGGAAAATTATGGGTGTATATCTTCGCATTCTAACAAAAAAGTTTTTTAATTGCTCTATTTTTTGATTTTCTGTTAAATTTCTACCAAAGGCATAAAAATAGAAATGTTCCATTCCGTTCTTCCTGCAGTGTAGCAAAATTATCCCCTGTTTGCTATGGATTACAGTCGACGTTTATGCTCTTGCGTGGCAAATTATTAAGCTCGACAACACATATTGAAACTGAAAGATTGAGTGAGAAAAACCTGAATAATGTATATATAAGCACAAATAAAATTATAATGATGCGTGCAGTTGTTTCGGGGATACGTTGGATCCTTTTCGTCAGTGCTGAAGTCCAAAAGAAAAATGGGTGAAAAGGAAGATACTTCCAACGTAAACTGGAAACAGTTGTATACTGCATTATCATTACTTTCCTTATATACATAGTATAATGTATAAGGAAAGCATTGTGACGGAGTCGAAAATTCGAATTCGAGTTTTCGACTGGAGAGCACGTTTCAAGCATCCCTGAACACGAATCAGAGGTTTTTGAGGCGATGTCTGTGTGTATATGTGTCAGTGAGTCTGTGGAGACAATATCTCACGAATGAATTAAGCGATCCGAATAAAATTTGATACAAAAATCACAAACAGTGAATACTAGAAACCTATTGTTTTTACCTGCAATCAAATGTTCAGAACCCTCCTAAATTTTGAAATGAAATTTTAAAATAATCATCAAAAAACTGAAACATTCAATAACTACGCAAATAATCATTTCTTATGTAATTTTTCAATAGAAAACGATTGGCATAAACTTTAGAACGCTAGCATAAACCGTTCTCGAGATATCGCACATTTTTCAAATAAATTTATGAAAAAATCATATAAAATTAAAAAAAATATTAACTATTGTGAAATCTGTTCACTTTTCATGTGTAATATTATGCGATAAATTTATTATCATCATTCTCGTAGATCCAGCTCGTTCCATTCACGAGAGAAGACACTTTGGGTAATAGCTTTGTAATTTGACGCTATTAGTCGTTTATCTACCATTAACCTATTTCTCCATAAACAATGCTTGGCGAAATTTTGGCTGCTAATTTTGCGGAATATCACCAACTTGACGAGTTTTTTAAATGTTGTTAAATTGACGAAAATATCGTCAAATTAATAAAAATGTCCCCAAATTGATAACAATGTGACGCTAAATCAATGAAAATGACAACTAATTGATTAAAACTCAATAATTTGGAAAGAATATAAACAGAAGACTCCGTCTGTAACGCTTGATAAAATTCTGGCGGCATATCGCCAACTTGGCGACTTTTTAAATGTCGCCAAGTTGACGAAACTGTTGCCAAATTGATAAAAATGTTATCAACTTGATAAAAATGTCGCCAAATTGATAAAAATGTCGCCAAATAGGATGCAATATTTTGTAAATTTTTAACTCAGTCATATAATGGGCATACCTTTTATTGTATAAGAAAAGCTTTTCTAAACATCGCCAACTTGGAGATATTTGGCCCCACATTGACGAAAATATCGTCAAAATTGCAAAAATGACGCCTAATTGATGAATTTATCATTAAAATACTTAAATATATGAACTATATTGCTTATTGAGTATGCTATCAATATTGATAATTGTTAATTTAGAGTTGCGTAAAATATAAGTTAATTGGGCACGAAATAATTTTAGATGTTGTCATCCGGATGTACAATTTACCGCATCAAATGTACAATTTAACTTTACAAACACTGTGCCGTGGATCTCTTCATCACTTTTTCACCGTTAGAGAAGTAAATTCATTGCATTATATAAGGAAAGTCATGTGCTGTCCACATCAGATTATTTTTATACTTTTTTATATTATATACGCTGCTCAAGTTTTCCTCATCCTTTGCACAAAGTGTATTTTACTTATTAAAGGACTGGGATTGAAAGGAACGGTGTAATGATTGTGATTTAAAATAGGGATTTGGAACTCGAGTGGTGTTATCTGTATATGTATCATTTACGTGGCGCATTTATTTAGGATCCTGGTAAAGTATAGTAATTCACTCTAGTAATAGAATAAAAGCTGTGGCACGTATGTCATTTTATCGGGTCTTCGTGCCATCATTCGCAAAAACGGAAGAAAATCTGATCTGGGAAGTGCATGACTTCCCCTGAAGACTCAAAATTAATTTAACACTCTGATTTGAGTTGTATCACTTAAAATAACACATGAAATCGATACTTTAAATAAAATTGAAATCCATTTGAGGGGGGGGGGGCAACTTGGTACATTTCAAAACGTCAACAGGACATTAAATTCCAAAAATGCTAAATTTCTTGGGAATGAATCTTAAGAGTTGGATCTTTTGATACTAAAAAATCTGATGTGGGCAGCACATGACTTTTCCCTGCAGACTTATATTGACGTTCTCTATATTTCAATTAAATTTATTTCACTTTTAATTCAATTTTCGTTCTCATTCGGTAACCGGACTTATTTTCAAAGGTGGCGTAGAGAAAATACGGAAAACTAAAATATCTCAAGAACGGCTAGTCCTAGTGTAAAGGGGTTACCCTTATTATTTTCGTCCTTAAAAATTACGTATTAAACGAGCATTTAATGGATATATTTGAGTATACCTAGTTCCTTAGTTTAGATTTTGATGATTTTTGCGGGCCATTTTGCAAAAAAAGGCAGGTTATTTTTTTCCGAATCGTACCAAAATCTACTCAGCACCAGGGTAACCCACAAGTGACTCTTCTACCGAATTTTGTGAAATTCAGTTGAGTAGTTTTCCAGTTA
The DNA here is from genome assembly GCA_951213105.1 of Amaurobius ferox. Classification (NCBI taxonomy): domain Eukaryota; kingdom Metazoa; phylum Arthropoda; class Arachnida; order Araneae; family Amaurobiidae; genus Amaurobius; species Amaurobius ferox. Next base: position 78,814,936 of record OX578150.1, read on the forward strand.
GAATGGATACAAGCTTTTGCGGGCCATTTCGCAAAAAAAGGCGGGTTCTTTTATTCCAAATCGTACCCGAAACTAATCAGCAACAGACTCGCTCGCAAGTGACTTACCTACCAAATTTTGTGAAATTCGGTCCATTAGTTTTTTAGTTAGAGTGGATACAAAATCTGCACAGGCAGACACACAGACAGACACACAGACGTCACGCTAAAAATGGTTTTTTCGTATTCTAGAGGTCTCGAAACGTGTAGATCCGTCGAAAACTCGAGTTGCGATTTTCGACATGATTCCAATACTTTCCCTATACATTACCATGTATTGCAGGGAAAGTAAAAATCTGATGTGAGCAGCACATGACTTTCCCTGCAGACTTATATTAACGTTCTCTTTATTTTAATTAAATTTATTTCACTTTTATTCAATTTTCGTTCTCATTCGGTAATCGGGCTTATTTTCAAAGGTTGTGTAGGGAAAGTACGAAAAACTAAAATATCTCGAGAACGGCTAGTCCTAGTGTAATGGGGTTGGTTTTATTCTTTTCTTCGTTAAAAATTACACATTTAACACGCATTTAATGGATATATTTGAGCATACGTAGCTTTTTAGTTTAGATTTTGACAATTTTTGCGGGCCATTCTGCAGAAAAAGGCAGATTATTTTTTTCTGAATCATTCCAAAATCTAATCAGCACCAGGGTGACCTATACGTGACTCATCTACCGAATTTTGTGAAATTCGGTCCATTAGTTTTTCAGCTAGAGTGGATACAAGCTTTTGCGGGCCATTTCGCAAAAAAAGGCGGGTTCTTTTATTCCGAATCGTACCCGAAACTAATCAGCACCAGCCCCGCCCACAAGTGACTTACTTACAAAATTTAGTTAAATTCGGTCCATTAGTTTTTTAGTTAGAGTGGATACAAAATCTGCACAGACAGACAGACACACAGACACACAGACAGACAGACACACAGACACACACACAGACGTCACGTTAAAAATGGTTTTTTCGTATTCTAGAGGTCTCGAAACGTGTAGATCCGTCGAAAACTCGAGTTGCGATTTTCGGCATGATTCCAATACTTTCCCTATACATTACCATGTATTGCAGGGAAAGTAAAAATCTGATGTGGGCAGCACATGACTTTCCCTGCAGACTTATATCCACTTTCTCTTTATATTAATTAACTTTATTTCACTTTTAATTCAATTTTCGTTCTCATTCGGCAACCAGACTTATTTTCAAAGGTGGCTTAGAGAAAATACGAAAAACTAAAATATCTCGAGAACTGCTAGGCCCAGTGTAATGGAGTTGATCCTATTCTTTTCTTCGTCAAAAATTACGTATTAAACAAGCATTTAATGGATATATTTGAACATACGTAGTTCTTTAGTTTAGATTTTGACGATTTTTGCCCGCCATTTTGCAGAAAAAGGCAGGTTATTTTTTTCCGAATCATACCAAAATCTAATCAGCACCAGGATGACCCACAAGTGACTCATCTACCGAATTTTGTGAATTTCGGTCCATTAGTTTTTCAGCTAGAGTGGATACAAGCTTTTGCGGGTCATTTCGCAAAAAAGGCGGGTTCTTTTATCCCGAATCGTACCCAAAACTAATCAGCACGAGATTTGCCCACAAGTGACTTACCTACCAAATTTTATGAAATTCGGTCAATTACTTTTTTAGTTAGAGTGGATACAACAGCTGTCTGTACAGTGGATACTGCACAGACAGACAGACACACAGACACATAGACAGACAGACACACAGACAGACAGACACACAGACAGACAGACACACACACAGACGTCACGCAAAAATGGGTTTTTCGTATTCTAGAGGTCTCGAAACGTGTAGATCCGTCGAAAACTCGAGTTGCGATTTTCGACACGATTCCAATACTTTCCCTATACATTACCATGTATTGCAGGGAAAGTAAAAATCTGATGTGGGCAGCACATGACTTTCCCTGCAGACTTATATCCACATTCTCTTTATTTTAATTAAATTTAATTCACTTTTAATTCAATTGTCGTTCTCATTTGATAACTGGACTTATTTTCAAAGGTTGCGTGGAGAAAATACGAAAAAACTAATATATCTCGAGAACGGCTAGTCCTAGTGTAATGGGGTTGATCTTATTCTTTTCTTCGTTAAAAATTACGTATTAAATCAGCATTTAATGGATATATTTGTGTATACCCAGTTTTTTATTTTAGATTTTGGCAATTTTTGCGGGCCATTTAGCAAAAAAAGGCAGGTTATTTTTTTCTGAATCGTACCAAAATCTAATCAGCACCATTGTGACCTATACGTGAATAGACCTATACGAATTTTGTGAAATTTGGTCCATTAGTTTTTCAGCTACAGTGGATACAAGCTTTTACGGGCCATTTCACAAAAAAGGCGGGTTCTTTTATTCCGAATCGTACCCAAAACTAATCAGCACCAGCCCCGCCCACAAGTGACTTACCTACAAAATTTTGTGAAATTCGGTCCATTAGTTTTTTAGTTAGAGTGGATACAAAATCTGCACAGACAGACAGACACACAGACACACAGACACACACACAGACGTCACGCTAAAAATGGTTTTTTCGTATTCTAGAGGTCTCGAAACGTGTAGATCCGTCGAAAACTCGAGTTGCGATTTTCGACATGATTCCCATACTTTCCCTATACATTACCATGTATTGCAGGGAAAGTAAAAATCTGATGTGGGCAGCACATGACTTTCCCTGCAAACTTATATCCACGTTCTATTTATTTCAATTAAATGTAATTCACTTTTAATTCAAATTTCGTTCTCATTCGGTAACCGGGCTTATTTTCAAAGGTGGCGTAGGGAAAGTACGAAAAACTAAAATATCTCGAGAACGGCTAGTCCTAGTGTAATGGGGTTGGTCTTATTCTTTTCGTCGTTAAACATTACGTATTAAAGGGGCATTTAATGGATATATCTAAGTATACCAAGTTCTTTAGTTTAGATTTTGAAGATTTTTGCGGGCCGTCTTGCAAAAAAAGGCAGGTTATTTTTTTCCGAATCGTACCAAAATCTAATCAGCACCAGAGTGACCTATACGTGACTCATCTACCGAATTTTGTGAAATTCGGTTCATTAGTTTTTCAGCTAGAGTGGATACAAGCTTTTGCGGGCCATTTCGCAAAAAAAGGCGGGTTCTTTTATTCCGAATCGTACCCAAAACTAATCAGCACTAGCCCCGCCCACAAGTGACTTAACTACCAAATTTTGTGAAATTCGGTCGATTAGTTTTTTAGTTACAGTGGATACAAAATCTGCACAGACAGACAGACACACAGACACACAGACAGACAGACAGACACACAGACAGACAGACAGACAGACAGACACACAGACACACGCACAGACGTCACGCTAAAAATGGTTTTTTCGTATTCTAGGGGTCTCGAAACGTGTAGATCCGTCGAAAACTCGAGTTGTGATTTTCGGCATGATTCCAATACTTTCCCTATACATTACCATGTATTGCAGGGAAAGTAAAAATTGTCTGTTCGTCTGCCATCGGCGAAGCGGAAAATCTTAGTAACCCACAGCTTCGGGACACAGTACAGTGATCTTTGACCGATAATCATTGAACATACGCAGCATATTGAAAAAATGTATTATTAAAATTTAATAAACTAAATAGAAATGAATTTTAATAAATATAAATTTAAATTAAAAATTTTTGGTTGATAAAATATGATTTTAGAAACAAAATTATTAAATCCAGATCTGGACATGTAGATTGGCTGATTTGAGGTTTATGGAGCAAAATCCAAATTTCCTATTCTGTGCCAAATCATCTGGACATGCAGACATTCAAAAAGTTATATAAAAAAAAAATAATAATAACTTCAGTTTTTAGAAACTTTGGTTCTTGGACATATATAAATATTTTAATGGTTGGCAAGCTGCTTAACATGATAAATAGAATTTAAATGTATATTCTTACACATTTTTTTTATATATAAATTTCTGGAATACGAAAAAAGTTAGTTTTCCTAACTAAATAAAGTCGTCGTCTGTCAGTACTCATAAACAGTGTTGATGCAGAACAATTCTTTTTACTTTCCCTGCAATACATGGTAATGTATAGGGAAAGTATTGGAATCATACCGAAAATCACAACTCGAGTTTTCGACGGATCTACACGTTTCGAGACCTCTAGAATACGAAAAAACCATTTTTAGCGTGACGTCTGTGTGTGTGTCTGTCTGTGTGTCTGTCTGTCTGTCTGTGCAGATTTTGTATCCACTCTAACTAAAACACTAATGGACCGAATTTCACAAAATTTGGTAGGTAAGTCACTTGTGGGCGGGGCTGGTGCTGATTAGTTTTGGGTACGATTCGGAATAAAAAACCCCGCCTTTTTTTGCGAAATGGCCCGCAAAAGCTTGTATCCACTCTAGCTGAAAAACTAATGAACCGAATTTTACAAAATTCGGTAGATAAGTCACTTATAGGTCACCCTGGTGCTGATTAGATTTTGGTACGATTCAGAAAATAATAACCTGCCTTTTTTTGTAGAATGGCCCGCAAAAATTTCCAAAATCTAAACTAAAGAGCTACGTATGCTCAAATATATCCATTAAATGCTTGTTTAGTGCGTAACTTTTAACGAAGAAAAGAATAAGACCAACCCCATTACACTAGGACTAGCCGTTCTCGAGATATATTATTACTTTCCCTGCAATACATGGTAATGTATAGGGAAAGCTTTGGAATCATGCCGAAAATCACAACTCGAGTTTTCGACGGATCTACACGTTTCGAGACCTCTAGAATACGAAAAAACCATTTTTAGCGTGACGTCTGTGTGTGTGTCTATGTGTCTGTCTGTCTGTGTGTCTGTCTGTCTGTCTGTGCAGATTTTGTATCCACTCTAACTAAAAAACTAATGAACCGAATTTCACAAAATTTTGTAGGTAAGTCACTAGTGGGCGGGGCTGGTGCTGATTAGTTTTGGGTACGATTTGGAATAAAGGAACCCGCCTTTTTTTGCGAAATGGCCCGCAAAAGCTTGTATCCACTCTAGCTGAAAAACTAATGGACCGAATTTCACAAAATTCGGTAGATGAGTCACGTATAGGTCACCCTGGTGCTGATCAGATTTTGGTACGATTCAGAAAAAAATAACCTGCCTTTTTTTGTAGAATGGCCCGCAAAAATTGCCAAAATCTAAACTAAAGAGCTACGTATGCTCAAATATATCCATTAAATGCTTGTTTAGTGCGTAACTTTTAACGAAGAAAAGAATAAGACCAACCCCATTACACTAGGACTAGCCGTTCTCGAGATATATTATTACTTTCCCTGCAATACATGGTAATGTATAGGGAAAGCTTTGGAATCATGCCGAAAATCACAACTCGAGTTTTCGACGGATCTACACGTTTCGAGACCTCTAGAATACGAAAAAACCATTTTTAGCGTGACGTCTGTGTGTGTGTCTATGTGTCTGTCTGTCTGTCTGTGCAGATTTTGTATCCACTCTAACTAAAAAACTAATGGACCGAATTTCACAAAATTTTGTAGGTAAGTCACTAGTGGGCGGGGCTGGTGCTGATTAGTTTTGGGTACGATTTGGAATAAAGGAACCCGCCTTTTTTTGCGAAATGGCCCGCAAAAGCTTGTATCCACTCTAGCTGAAAAACTAATGGACCGAATTTCACAAAATTCGGTAGATGAGTCACGTATAGGTCACCCTGGTGCTGATCAGATTTTGGTACGATTCAGAAAAAAATAACCTGCCTTTTTTTGTAGAATGGCCCGCAAAAATTGCCAAAATCTAAACTAAAATGCTACGTAGGCTCAAATATATCCATTAAATGCTTGTTTAATGCGTAATTTTTAACGAAGAAAAGAATAAGACCAACCCCATTACACTAGGACTAGCTGTTCTCGAGATATATTAGTTTATTTCTAATTTTTCACCCCATCTTTGAAAATAAGTCCAGTTATCAAATGAGAACGAAAATTCAATTAAAAGTGAATTACATTTATTTGAAATAAATAGAACGTGGATATAAGTTTGCAGGGAAAGTCATGTGCTGCCCACATCAGATTTTTTACTTTCCCTGCAAATACATGGTAATGTATAGGGAAAGTACTGGAATCATACTGAAAATCGCAACGCGAGTTTTCGACGGATCTACTTTTCCAGACCTCTAGAATACGAAATAACTATTTTTAGCGTGACGTCTGTGTGTGTGTGTCGGTCTGTGCAGATTTTCTATCCACTCTTAACAAAAAAAGTAATTGACCGAATTTCACAAAATTTGGTAGGTAAGTCACTTGTGGGAGAATCTGGTGCTGATTAGTTTTAGGTACGATACGGGATGAAAGAGCCCGCCTTTTTTACTTTCCTTATATACATAATGTATAAGGAAAGTATTGTAACGGGGTCGAAAATTCGAATTCGAGTTTTCGACGGGAGAGTACGTTTCAAGCATCCCTGATCACGAATCAAACATTTTTGAAGTGATGTCTGTGTGTGTGTGAAAGTATGTGTGTGTGTGTGTGTCAGTGAGTCTGTGGAGACGATAACTGACGAACGAATGGACCGATTCGAACCAAATTTGGTACAAAAATCACAATCCGTAAACACTGGAAGCCTATAGTTTTTATACGTAATCGAATGTTCAGAACGCCCCTAAATTTTCGAATGAAATTTTGAAAAAATCGTCAAAAAATCAAAACCGCTAATAAAGTTACGCAAATAGACATTTCTTATGTAATTTTTCATTAGAAAACGATTGGCATAAATTTTAGCACGCTAACATGAACCGTTCTCGAGATATTGTACATTTTTCAAAAAAATTATGAAAAAGTCACATAAAAAAAAAATTCCTATTGAGAAACATGTTCACTTTTCATATGTAATACCATGCGATAAATTGAGTGACATCATTCTCGTGGATCTAGCTCGTTCCATTCATGAAAAAATATACTTTGAATAATACTTTTGTATTTGAACGCCAAGTCATTTATCTGCTGTAAGAATAACTTTTTTCTTAGTGCATAACGCTTGGCGAGATTTTGGCGACGAATTTGGCGAAATGTCGCCAACTTGGCGACTTTTTTGAAATGCTGCCAAATTAATGAAAATCTCGCCAAATGGATAAAAATGATGCTAAATCAATGAAAATGACGACTAATTGTCGAAAATTCAATATCTTGGAAAGAATATTAGTATCTACTATAAGAAAATCCTATTACTTTCCTTATATACATAATGTATAAGGAAAGTATTGTGACGGGGTCAAAAATTCGAAATCGAGTTTTCGACGGGAGAGCACGTTTCAAGCATCCCTGATCACGAATCAAACATTTTTGAAGTGATGTCTGTGTGTGTGAGTCTGTGAAGACGATAACTGACAAACGAATGGACCGATTCGATCCAAATTTGGTACAAAAATCACAATCCGTAAACACTGGAAGCCTATTGTTTTTATATACAATCGAATGTTAAGAACACCCCTAAATTTTCAAATGAAATTTGGAAAAAATAGTCAAAAATCAAAACCACTAATAAAGTTACGCATATAGACATTTCTTATTTTCATTAGAAAACGATTGACATAAATTTTAGAACGCTAACATGAACCGTTCTCGAGATATTGCACATTTTTCAAAAAAATTATCAGTAAGTCATATAAAATAAAAAAAAAATATTTCCTCTTGAGAGACATGTTCACTTTTCAGTATTACCATGCGATATATTGGATGACATCATTCTCGTGGATCTAGCTCGTTCCATTCATGAAAAAAGATACTTTGAGTAATACTTTTGTATTTGAACGCCAATATTCATTTATCTGCTGCAAGAATAACTTATTTCTTTGTACATTATGCTTGGCGAGATTTTGGCGACGAATTTTGGCGGAATGTCGCCAACTTGGCGACTTTTCGAAATGTTGACAAATTAACGAAAATCTCGCCAAATGGATAAAAATGACGCTAAATCAATGAAATGACGACTAATTGTCGAAAATTCAATATCTTGGAAAGAATATTAGTATCTACTATAAGAAAAACCTATTTATTTTACTGTAAAAGTGGTAAATTCATTACGCTATATAAGGAAAGTCATGTGTTGCCCACATCAGATTTTTTTTTTTACTGTAAAAGTAGTAAATTCATTACATTATATAAAGAAAGTCATGTGTTGCCCACATCAGATTTTTTTTTTTTTTTGCGAAATGGCCCGCAAAAGCTTGTATCCACTCTAGCTGAAAAACTAATGCACCGAATTTCACAAAATTCGGTAGATGAGTCACTTGTGGGTCACCCTGGTGCTGATTAGATTTTGGTACGATTCGGAAAAAAATAACCTGCCTTTTTTTTTTGCAAAATGGCTCGAAAAATCGACAAAATCTAAAGTAAAAACTACATATCCTCAAATATATCCATTAAATGCTCGTTTTATACGTAATTTTTAACGAAGAAAAGAATAAGTCCAACCCCATTACACTAGGACTAGCCGTTCTCGAGATATTTTACTTTTTTCATATTTTCCCTACGCCACCTTTGAAAATAAGTCCAGTTACCAAATGAAAACGAAAATTGAATTAAAAGTGAATTAAATTTAATTAATATAAAGAGAACGTGTATATAAGTCTGCAGGGAAAATCATGTGCTGCTCACATCAGATTTTTTTACTTTCCCTGCAATACATGGTAATGTATAGGGAAAGTATTGGAATCATGTCGAAAATCGCAACTCGAGTTTTGGGGACTATATACGAGTTCGACGGATCTATACGTTTCGAGACCTCTAGAAAGCGAAAAAGCTATTTTTAGCGTGACGTCTGTGTGTGTGTCTATGTGTCTGTCTGTGCAATGTGTGTATCCACTCTAACTCAAAAACTAATGGACCGAATTTCATAAAATTTGGTAGGTAAGTCACTTGGATGTGATCCTGGTGCTGATTAGTTTTTGGTACGATTCTTGAAAACAGAACCAGCCATTTTTTGCGAAATGGCCCATAAAAATCTCATTTATCCGCTCTAGCTAAAATACTAATTGACCAAATTTCACAAAATTTGGTAGATAAGTTACTTGTTGTATACTCTGGTGCTGATTAGAATTTGGTACGATTCGGATAAGAAGAACCCGCCTTTTTTTTTTAACGAATGGCCCGCAAAAATGTCATGTATCCACCCTAGCTACAGTCCTAATTGACCAAATTTCACAATATTTGGTAGATAAGTTAGTTGTGGGACACTCTGATGCTGATTCAATTTTGATACGATTCGAAAAATAACAACCTGCCTTTTTTACGAAATGGCCCGCAAAAATCGGCAAAATTAAAAAAAAAAAAAAAAAAAAAAAGACTACGTATGCTGAAATGTATCAATTAAGTTCTTGTTTTATACGCAATTTTTGAAAAGGAAACGAATATAATACACTCCATTATACTTTAGGACTAACCGTTCACGTGATATTTGAGATTTCTTGCATTTTTGTTATGCCGCTATCGGAAAAATGTCCAATTACCAAATAAAAACAAAAATTGAATTAAAAATGCAAATTTAGTGTTATTTGGTGCAATTAAACTCAATCTAATGAATTATTAAAGAAATAAAGAAAATATGAATTTTAGTATGCAGGGAAAGTCATGTGCTGCCCACATCAGATTTTTTAAGCTCAAAGGATAAACTCGACAATTATCAAATGTTTAGCTTTATATAAGACCTGAACATGTTTTAACATTTGTTCTCCAAAATCATAAACTGAAATACTTTTCACAATACTTTCAATAAAAAGCATAAAAACAACAGCCTCACAATATTGAAAAAGAAATATTTATTCACATAATGAAATATATCCACAATCTGTCGGCAAAATAATTACATTTAATTGTATTGATATTTTCAGATAACGAAACAATTTCAAACACAAAATACTCTTAATCAAAATAGCCATCCAATATTTGCAGACTATAGAAATAAAACAACTGCAATGTTTGATAAACATAAATTTGTTATACAGGAATTCCTCAAATTATCAGAAATGAAAAAAAAAATGTGAAAGATATACTTAAAAAATGCCTTAATTTCTTGTTTGCCTGCAGGAAATAAAATCAAATAAACTATTGCACATATTTAAACTATAAATTTATAACAAATGAGAAAAAATTACCCAGTACAAGGTTGCACTGAGTAATTTTATATACTGGGTAATGTTTTTAATGGGCAGTACTGCCCATTAAAAATGAAGAAATTTATTTTTGTAAAAGGAATTTAATTTACTAATCCAGGGATTCCCAGCTTTCTCTAAATTGCAACACAAAGCTGGAGATAATTTTTGCCTTGCACAAAAATGGAAAATTTTTGTGCATACCGAAATTGTCAATAAAAACTGAAAAGTAGATTTAATTCTACCATCATTCTTTCTAATAAGAAAATTGTATAAGCAAATGCAATAAAAAGATAAACTCAGAATGTACAAAATTCTTATCATCATAACTGCATACATGTCATTGCGAATCAGATGAAAATCACTATACTAATCCTTAAGAGGAACTCTCCCTCCGTTTTAGTTTTACATCTCAGTTTTAACATATTAACCTACATTAAGGTTCTGGCACAGGAAGTTTTGAGAATATTTTTCACAGTATTATAACCTAACACTAAACTTAGCATAAATATTAAATAAGGAAGGTTTGAATTTAATTTTTTTTAATTTGATAAGTTAATTAAAAGTTTAAATTTAAATCTTTGTTGAAAATGCGGCATAATAAAACAAATTAATAATGGCATCAGGTTTCGGAGAATAAAAATCTTCAGGATAAAAAAAAAACAGAGCACCCACATCAACATAGGCTTTTGCTGGTATAGTTGATTTTATACCGAATGAGGACTTTTGCTTTTGAAACTAGTTGGTACCATTACTAATTTGTTTCAAACTGTATTTCTAACAAAGATTTTACTTTTCTGTAATTTTGCAGCAGTTTAGGAGACATATTTTAAACTTGAGTTAAAAGTATTTACTATTTATATAAAAAAAAAGCATATTTATTCCCAATAAACAGAATAATTTACAATAAATAAAGAAATCACTGAAAACTGATATACAAATAAAATAATAAAAATATACTATGAATTTAAGACATTTTGGGTGTATCCATTAGTGCTAACAAGACCAAAGCTTAGTACTGCTGAAAACTAAATGCTGAAAATTACATGCTAGTGAAAATGATAAACTATAACAGTAATTTAGCACTGCTGCTAATTTTTAGTGCACAGTTGATGTTTAGCATTTTCACCACTAACATGAGTCTCTCATGTAGCAAAGCTACATGAGAGACTCATGGCTTGAGAGCTACATGAGAGACTTTGGCTTGTCCAAAATAAAGAAAACCAAAGTATCCAAAAGGATTGTTTGCTTCTTAATCGTTCTATTAGCACAATAATTTCCATTGTGATTTCCTTAATTATTTGTTTTTCACAGCCACTTTCTGTATTTAACTTATAAATTTATCATATTTAAACCTTCCTATTTTCAACATCTATACTGGTAAAACAAAACACAGAAATAAGAAAAATAAACAAACTAGAACCAATTCATTTTTATAAGTTAACATTGAAAAACTAAAACAGGTAGGGAGACTAATACCCTCTAAACCTTCATGCTCAATTATAAACAAAAGAAACCGTCGGTCCAATTTTTATACATAGAACACCATTTCACATTGTGGAACAAAATTTATTTTATCATTACCCTTTTCTTAAACCTTGAGCTTTACAAAATGTTTGTGAAATATTTAGAACAACAAAGAGCTACACATTTCCATGGAAATTTGTTTTAACAATTAAACATTAAAATCTCCATAGAATTAAAAAGATTTTCCACGTATTAACCTGCTATGCGAAACAGCAGGTTTCAATTACTTGACTGCTCACACCATTTCTTAACAGAAATAAACTTAAAGCCACAAGAAACAGGTATGAGAAAAGTTGCTCACAAAATTATAGAAGTACAAAAATACACTGAAGAATAAATAAAACAAGTGAGAAGTTTCTAAACTCACAATGCTCAGAAATTTAAAAGAGGGTCCAGAAATTAAGGGTTCTTAAACATTGCCCATGTTCCACTAAATCAGAGGTGCTCAACCAATCAATCGCGATCTACTAGTCGATCAAGGTATGATTTTAAGTAGATCTTTACTTTTTCCCTCCATTGCAAGTAAGATCTCCGCCATGTTTGATGTAAATTGGGGTAAACTAGAATTGGAAATAATAAAGCTTCAAAATGATCTATATTTGAAACTAAAAGATTATATTTGAAAATGTAAAGAATAATTACCCAATCCTGACAAATGTGGCACAAAATCTGATGTCCTGTTTTGACTCATAATATTTGGAGGAATCAATATGATTATATTTCAAAATCAGAGATGAGAAATTCTTTAAATGATGAACATTTTGATACATGTTTACGATTATCTCTCACTGTATAATCCGGAGTTTGGAAATAGAGTCAACTCATGTTAATACGAATTGCTAGGGGAATTCGCTTCATCAAAAACTCACTTTAATGACAGTCATTATAATAATAAAACTTTGTCAGGGGAATGGCAAAATTAACTTTAACGTGAGAATTCACTTTATCCGCTTTATCAGTGTTTGCTTTAAAGTGAGTAGACTATATTGCCAAATCTAGGCAATATCAACAATCTCATAAATATTATTTTTATCATAAGCCAGTATTTACTACGTTCTTCTTGGGTTTTTTACAATATATTATAAATTGTATATTTTTTTTGTTTCTGCTGAAATGTTTCATAAATGTTACATATATGTAAATGTTATATATCAGATTCTTATTTTTCTCTTATAGGTATATTGAAATGATATATAAAGAAACAAGTAGATTGTGATAACGTTTTATAAAAAAAGTAGATTGCAAATACAAAAAAGTTGGGTAGCCCTGTACTAAATTAACAACAATTAAAATAGTGGTGTCATAAAAAAAAAAACACTCTGCAATCAATTATAATAGTTGTTATTAAATCAAGATTTATGTTTTTATAAATTTTACACTGAGGTTTTCATACAAATGCTCACAAATGGACTGGCACACAAAAGAAACATATTTGTAACAAGTCAGAAAAAATTGCCAAAGGCTTCCTGATTGTATTTATACAAATAATTCATATTAGTAGTTTGACTGGCCACTCAAACGGCTACAGTAAACCCTAAGGTCAGTCGAGTGGTCTAGGTCTTCAACATTAGTAGTTTGAAAACATGCTTCACAAAGTATTCCAAAGCGTCAAATCTTACCCCCCAGTGAAGCAAACAGTATTGGTATATTAGTTTTACTTATATTAGAGTGAATCTATGCTACAAAGATGCATTCCACTGTGTATGTGTCTGTGGTTTTAAAATATAAATTCTGGGTCAAGAAAGTAGAATTTGGTGCTTAATGAAAGATATGGATCTTGGAATGAAAGTTGTCGAAGTGAAAATTTGAAATATTAGATTTTTAAGTATTTTCAAAAATTTATTCAATCACTGCAAAATTCATTCAATCACTGTAAAATGTATTCAATTTTTATAAATCTGAACCTTGATTGTTTGAAGATTTTAAGCATGTAATTCTTACCATAAAAAAATGTAATTTGTCTTAATTAGGAGGTACATATTTTTGAATGAAAGCTGTCAAAGTGAAAATAAAAAATAAAATAAAATAAAAAAATAGATTTTTAATTTTTTAGCATTTACTTCAAAAGAATATGGAAAATGCTGTAACGAACTGTCATGTCATCTCAGGCCTGTGACAGCTATAATTGCGTCAGCTGATAAATTAATTGAGACTTTAAAATACAAAATTCTAACTTCCTCAATATCCTAGCAAATGTATACTGCAAGACATCTGTGCAAAAATCATACGAGTCTGATAATTATGCTGGTTAGAATTTTTTCCAATATACTTTTTATCTGCACCATTTCTTGATAAGTTCAACATGTGATATTTTCAACCAGGGAAATTTGCAAAGAACAATTAAAGGGGTGCTCTGAGGCAATTAATTTTGTACTGGGGTGGAGTGGCCTATGTACTCGCATATATTCAAGGTGTAATCGATTGTATAGCTACAATTTGAGCAATTGTTGTCTACTGGGAGATGTGATCTGCCTGCATAGTGTGTGGGTATATACAAGGTATACATATATCTGTTTTATCAGTGCTTATTGTATTGTTTGGTGTGGCTGCTAAAAATGTCATGCCTAAAAAAAGTATATGCTAACTGCAGTCCTGCAACTAGTTAGAAAAATCCCTTTGCGAACTGGTAAAAACAAAATATAATATTTCCTCCTACCAATGGCAATTCAAATTATTTAGTGCTGTAAGCTCTAACACAGTGGTAATAATTGGCGAGGAACAAATCCAGCCCACTAAGCATTTGGTAACCTAAGAGCAATACAAATCAGAAACATGTTAAAATAAATAAATTAGAAAGCATATTCTATTTGCTCCACTAGGGTATGTTTGTAATTAACATCTTAGCACACCCGACTACCAAGTCACAGTGTATCATCACTGCATCCAAATATATCTAAATTGTGAATAAAGATAAATGTAAATACACAATAAATAATGTTAAAGCAATGTCCGATGAAATTAACACCCAATCATGCTAAAAGCAATATAGTAACTTGCTAAACACGCTATGTGAAGAACAATCATAACTTTTTCTCCAGAAATGATGAACTTATAGTTCTGACAAAACATCTGCTCAGCAATTATTTGCTATGTTAAGACTAGATAAAATCTTTAATTACAGTAAAAGTCTCAAAATGACATAAAAGGAGCTTGCACAACATAGTCATAGTATCACTGCCAAAATAAATAATTGCATCTCATTATATTTATTGAGAGAAATTGAAACAATAATAAGATTAATTTGTAATTATTAAAATGAAATGAACTTTCATTACTGAAATGGAATTGTAAATTCTTATATTTTACCAATACATTTCAAACACTAATGTCACTGAAATATACAATTTTTAAATAAACATCAAGAATGGATTTATCTCAAATTGCTCAATATTTTACTTTGGAAATTTGATAAAATTTTCTCACTTTTAGCAAGAACTTTGCTTGGAATATTGATCATGTAAAAACATTTTGGCAAAACAAATTCATAATTACCAATTCTGCATTATTTTTTTTTTTCCCTTTAAAATTTTGAAAACTATATTATCCCTTACGTCAGTGTACCTCTATTTTCAGAAGCACAAAAATTGGATAATAATTTATAAAAGTGATTCAAAGATAAATTTTCAGTTTCATTCTGTTTTTAACAAAAATTAAGATGCAATTAACAGAAGACTTTTTCTACACACTAATAGCATCCAATATGTTATTTATATTTTTTAAAAATGAAAATAGTTGGCTCAAACAAACTGCTCAAAACCATCTAGGATTGGTATTTAAGCAGTATATAACAAATATATAAGGGTATGAACTGATTTTGGAATCAAAATAAACTTACCAACTATTCTTACGACTGTTGAAGAATCAGTTTTGTTTTGACTGATTTAACTTTTTTTTTCAAAATGAATTTTTATGAAACAAATTAGTTTTGCTTCCAAAACCAAATGATGCTGTTGCATTATTTAATGTCTCACAAAACTTTTTATTAAAGGTACTAATGCATAATCTTCATTGTACCTACTTTATATACTATAAAAGCCTTCCCATCCTAGAATCAACATATTTTACAGAATTTATACACCAGTAGCTTCCACCGGCCGTCCAAATAGGTGCTCTTAGTCCCCTGGACGAGTCGGACGGTCTGGGCCTTCTACCAGTAGCTTCCAATATTAAATAAAACTTAATCTACTAATGGAGTATAAATGCTATGTACAAATCCTGTACATGTACAAGATTAAAAGTCATAACAAATCCTATACTTAAATGCAACAAATATAATGCAAAACTGAAGTTTTTCTTGTGGGAAAAATCTTCACAATCTACGTATACTTGTACACAGTCCAAGGGAAAAAGAAGATATATTTTATTTTCATACATATAAAAGATTCGTACACATATCTCATACCTCATAGCAAACACAACAAAATTAAAAAAAACAAGAGATTTTCCCAAGATAACAATTTATAGTCAAAACAGGGGGGAGGGAGGAAAAGTAAAAGGATTTATATTTTTATACTGTCTTAGGCAATGATTCCTAGCCTTTTTTGGCATTGAAATATTTTGTAAAGTCTCATAAAACCCCTAATTGGCTGACATATATTAAGTTAAATTACAAAATTAATGTGTAAAGCAGCAGAGTTCAAAAATAATAACTAACTCATACTTTTGAATCAAATCTAAGTGTATATATTTTTTTATTATATAATTGTTTTTCATAAAACTGTTAACAAAACACGGGTTACATTTTATTGTTTTATGATACATTCACATTTTCATGTGATGTGATATGTAAAATATATTTTAAAATATATTTTACATATCACATCACATGTCAACTATATGTAAAATATATTGATCAAGTAAAATATATGTGATATGTAAATTATATTGATCAAGTAAGATATATTTTAACTGGTTTGTCATTTTTCTATAATTGCTTGGATATTTCAGAATTTTTACCTGGCAACCCTATGAATAATTGGAGGGAGTGCTAGTAATGTTCATTACTGCCAACTGAATTCCTTGCCACTACAAAAATTGGTCTTAACCATGAAAAACTCTAGCAGCTCAAATGTTAACTATCATGCAAATATCGAACCAAGTTAAACTTTTAAAATGCTTCACTGTTTCATTTATAGATCATGTTAAAACCTTAATAATTTTGACTTTTATAATGCAATTACAAAAAAGGTCATAAATTACACATTTTTTGAAAGCTTTAAAAAATTTTAGCACCTAGTCATAAACTTGCAGAATCCTGGCTGGAAATCACTGAGCTAAGGAGATATGTTGATATTTTAGTGTTATATATATTTTTAAAGCACTAGCATATTGAAACAACTATTAGCAGAGTCTCAAAAAAGTATATTTCTCAATGAATTACTGAAACAATAATTAACCATAAAAATTTACAAAAAGGGACTTTTCATGGCCAAGAATATTCCTTTTATTTAAAGTATTAAAGGATAAAAAAAAATTGCCAAATATTGAGAAAATCAGAAAGTTAGCAGTTACATATGCATATTTACTACTATCATATTTTTTTTTATTCTTCACTTAAACAAAAAATTGTAAAAATAAATGTAATTTATTGAAATTTTAGATTATTATAATGATAATTCATTTACCAATATCCCATTGAGCAATTCAACTGAATTTTGAATCCTACTCATTTACTTGCCATTTGGAAAAAAATATTTGGCATTTAGAACAATTATGCAGGATCTCTACCCAGTTGCAGGAAACAATTTCTGACCTAAATAAGTGCTAACACATTTAATATTATGCCAGGATTTTTTACTTTCCTACTGAGACTTTTCTTTTAAAATTCAACTTTTGCTCACTATCTTAATCCTCTGCAATTTAATTTTTGTTGTTTTCGTTTGAAATCCACTAGTGCTCACATGTCCAACCAAATTGAATGCTGAACAATATGCCCATCTATGAATACTCTAAATCATTTACACAAGGGGGGGGGGGGGGGGAAATCCCGGTCAATAAGAATATGTCTAAAAATATATTGCACATTAAAACCACCAGGTTCAAGTTAACTATTAATGAATTCTGCGACCAAAGGTGTAGATGGAATATACAAATCCCATAAAACATTCCCACCGATGCACACAGTGCTGAAATGTACGATCAAATTACCACTGGTGATCACATTACCAGAATAAGCAAATGAGAAGTGACACATCAGTGATCACATAGCACCATGTTAAATCTATTTTTCATGGAACACCAAGGTCCAATGACATACATGCAAATATACTAATTTGTGTCAGACGTAGCAACTGAAAATTTTTAAAGGATCTCATATATATAATCCAAATATTGTTTTCTGGTATGTATGTATATATATGTAAAAGGGGGTTCTAAAATTAAAAAATACCTAAGAAACACTGCCTTAAACATATTTGTTCACAGGTATGTTATGTACAAAACATTTATAAACTACTAGAACAAAGTTTACAACATTACTAACTGATTTAAATTGATTTAGAATATAATTTTTGCCAGAAAAATGCATAACCAAAATCTTAAATTTACAAATTTTTCTGGCCTTTAATGATTTATTTCTGAATCAGTGGCTTTTTTTTTTTACTTTCATAGCCTCTTTCTAAATTAGTGACTTTTCATCATTTTCATAACCATTTCTGAGTTAGTGACTCTTTTATGATTTTCAAAGCCTATTCCTTAATTAGTGATATTTTTTTATGATTAACAGGATTAGTGGACACTTAACAATAATCAGAACAGCACTAACATAAAGAAAAATGCCAACTGAGACTTTTACTGCAAACAAAAAATTACTTGCATATCAAAAAATCTGTTTGTGCAAGCAAGTATATCTCAATGTATACATTTGTAGAATGTCTTTCTACAAATAATGAAAACTAAGGTATATGCAGACTATTTACAGAAAACAATATATTTGTAACATCAATTAACATTAACAGGCACAGGGTCAGCTGGAATGAGTGAAGAAAAGAATGCAGTAATGAGAGACACAGTCACTGAAATCATGGATGCAAAACTTCGTCCTTCTGTTTGTTGTGAAAGGGAGGCATCATCGCTAGGCGGAGATGTGCTGGAGGTCTGAAAGAAAAATAGAAAAATTGTGAATAAAATTTGTTAGCAATTTTATTACATATAACTTGTGATGCCAATATATGGTAGCAAGATTAATATTCATTTTAAGTTGTCAAAATTATAGACAAGCACTTCACATTACAATATACTACACATTAACCCTTTCGCGATGATCGGCACGCCCACGTGCCAGATGCGAACTTGCATTCAAGGACGAACGGCACTCACTCGGGCCAGAGGAAATTTTACCGCAAGCGGATAGTGGCACCTATAAGTGCCACCATGCGGAACGTTTTAATTTGTATACTAGATGGCGTTACCTGTCCATGGAACTAACTTCAATGTATTTTGCAGAGGCATGACCTTGGCAGAAGAGGATTGAATGAATTATTTCTCCATTTGGAGCGGTGAAAATCATTTTGTAACATAAACAAACAGAGCAATTCTCGTAGCATCAACAATTTTATAATTGAGTTTCGGTTTTTATTTTTAGTTCAGCGTTATGATTTCGTTGGTGAATCATAGGAATATAAGAGAGTATTTTTCTTGTTTGGGTTTTAGAGGCAGTGAAATTATTTGTTTATTTCGGATAAAAGAATGGGAGCAACTAACGAGTATTTTGTATTCAGATTTGTATGAAAATTATACATCAAATAGAACATAAATATTTCTTTTATTCCTGAATTTCTGTGTTGAATAGGTGATTTTTAGTGAATTTTTTTCGAGAGTTAGGCTTAGCGCAAAAAATGCGCCGCCCTTTTCGACCAGTTCGGAAGCGAAGCGCTTCGTCTTTTGGGCCACGACAGCTCCGGAATGCCGCCGTCCCGAAAGGGTTAAGCTAATGTTATGCATCAGGAATAATGAAGCCAGTATCGATTATATCCAGGATTGGGCACATAAAATGCACATTCTACATTTGACGCACATTCTACATATGTGGTTTTCTGCCAACATATTATACATTATAGAAAACCTCAGCTTTTCTAAGTATTCTACATGTAGAAAACCTAACCAATCATTTTACTTCAAAGTAATATTTTGAGACTTGCATCAAATTGTAAAAATTCAGACTTCTCTACAGTTCTTAAAAGAGTCCTTTAACAATCCCCTGACATTTTGCCTCTTTTTTGACTTTCCCAGAGACTAAAAATTTGCTAGCAAAATTATGAAGCCTGCTACCCCACAAAGGAATTATAATTAGATAATTTCTTAGCATGAAACTTACGGTCTCTTCGTTTCCAGTCGCTTGGATATCAGAAGGAACAGGCTGACTTGCTGCAGATTCCCTTCTCTGCCTTTCAGCAGCCTGCCTTTGCATCTCTTGGTTCTGTCTGTTTAATTTCACATAACTGCAATCAAAATATATTAGAATTCATTATAATGCATTTATTAGAAAAATTAATATATATTTCATTTACAAATAGAAATAAGTTCCTATAAAAGTCTCTAAGCACCACAATAACTTTGTAAGGAAAAGTCCATAAATGTACACTTTAGGTCTATCGATAGCGAAGTTGAACATGCCTAATCAAATAAAAGTCATTGCCATGCCCCCAGAGTTAAGAAAGTTAGAATTATAAACTTGGCAACAAAGCGAGATAGACGATAAAAGCCAATTTGTTAAGTTGTAGATAATTGCCTAATGAGTAGGAATCAATATTAGGAATGCCTACAACTCATATGAAGGCAATAAACACTTATCCTAATTTGCTGATAAGACGAGTAGCACATCAGCAAGAATCAGGACAAATACATCAATTCACATATACTGTTCAGCAAGTGCAGCTTTTTATCTCACAGATGGGTACTACGCCACTGGCATTATTTACATATACTTGTTATTGCATACTTGTTCGCACACTTGTTTTGTTCATTCCTGGTGTCAATACCTACTAATTAGACAATGCTTTGGACAATTAGACAACTTTATTACTGGCTTTTTTCGTTTATCTCACTTTGTTCCTGAGTTTGTTATCCTAACTTTTTTACTTCTCTGCTAAGGGCACTGAAATCACTTTTATATGATTGGGTATGGTCACTTTGCTATGAACAGACCAAACATGTGCACTCATGGACGTTCCCATACAAAGTTATTGGAGCAATTAAAGACTTTCATGAAAACTCTGCAAATACAGGATGATTAAAAAAAGATGGGCCAAACTTTCCAAGGTGGTAGTTATACACCAAACCAAGCATTTTTCGATATAGTTTACCGGGTCGGAAATGAAACGTAAAAGTGCTTTGTTACAGGGAGCTTACTCGTTGGGAAGTGGCCGCTCTGCAAACTTGAACCCATATGCAAATTTTCATAACACCAAATGTACAGTCTTATCAGTTTGCAGCAGTTATTCTGAAGGATTGATCAAGGTGGTCCCATAGCTTGACCCCTCAAGATCGCCCAATCTGTTATGTCCTTTTTGTGGGGATATCTCAAAAGTCTTATGTATGAAACTCTCCTTGAATCTGAAGTGGAACTCGTCACCAGAATTTTGGCTGCTGATGCCAAAGTGTGCAGCATGCCTGGTCTGTTCAAGAGAGTTAGCCAATCTCTCCATCGCCACTGTGAGACGAGCATTCAGGTTGGCGGTCGCTCTTTTGAGCCATTACTGTAATTCTTGTTTATTAAATTGTCATTTTATAATTTCCAAGTCATTCTTGTGTTTTCGCCTCACCTCATCAGTTTCACCATTAAGCCCCCACTGATGCCTTTAAGTTTCATTTCAGAGTTGGTAAACTATGACGAAAAATGCTTGGTTTGGTGTATACTACCACTTTGTAAAGTTTGGCCCATCTTTTTCTAATCACCTTGTATAAACATAATTATAAAATAGACTTAGAATTCTATAAAAAGTGAACGTATCCACAAAAATAAACAAACTAGAATTTGCTGCAAACTTCAGAAGTATATAACAGTAAAACAAAAATCGGCTAGAACACATATGTATCACTTTCTTTATAATATAAATGTAAAGCGAAAGTACTGTAGTCAAAAAGACACACATTTTGATAGCTCTACAAATTTTCAGAAACTCTGAATATGAATCAATTATTTGTTCAATGATGTTTACATGTCTTTGGACACAATGTATCTTAAACAAATTGGGAAAAATTGAATAAAATTTGGTATAATCATTTCAATCGATGAATGTCAGAGGCCTATTGTTTTCTGACATTTTAAGAAAATCAAAAATATGTTGTAAAATCTAATTATGTGTAAAAATGCTCGGAAAATAGCCATTTTATATATAGTTTTTAAGCAAATACTATTATTCATACAACAATTTCTCTAGAATACATGTTGTTCCTAAGATATTTTATGTTTTACATTTAAACTGGAGAAATCCATAAAAAATAAACTCAATATTATCCAATGAGTGAATGCTATATAAATAATTTTAACCCAAAATGAATGAGTATCATTGTTTAGAATTTAACATAATTCGTTCTTGAGATATTGGAAATGTTTTTCCTTATGGAGTGCTATATCTCTCGGATAAATTGAGCAAATTGAATAAAATTTGATACAATTTTTCTAATCAATCAAAGTCAGACATATTGATTATCAAATAAACTCTCAATTTTTCAAGAAAAGAGGGTGGTGTGGGGGACATTTTAAAAAACTTTAAAAACAAAATACTAAAATTTGATACAAAATAAGCCATTTCATGTGTAATTTTTCATATTATAAAAGAGTACATATTTGCACTTACATAGATATAAAAAAGAACATTGACACCACAATGAGAACACGATGAAAGGAAGAATAGTAATACAAGACTGCAAAAAGCATCACAGCTCGACTAAAAATGTACAGGTAGTCCAAGTAATCATGGCCATCCTCATCTGCTGCTCTCTGTGGAGGATTAGGAGGTGCATTCTGTCGAGGAGCTGGCACTTGCGGTGTTTGAACTGGCGGAGTTGACATTGCTGGTCCATAAGGAATTACAGGAGGCACACCACCATTATATCTAAAATTATATGGAAATGACATTAATGTGAAATTATTTTTAATATGCAAGTGCATGTAACTTTAAATTTTTGGAGTGTGAGACTCCACTCAGCTTTCTCATACATTCATATTCCATAGTGTTTAGGAGTGCTTTTATCATAATCAGTAACAAAATAAGAAATATATTTTTATAAACTTCATTTACTCATTTAAAAATTAGCATAAAATTTCTAAAAAAATATTTTTCAAGTTGACAACAGGTCTGTAATACTGTTGAATTAGATGTATTTAGCTGATTTGTGTTAATGTATACAATTTTAATACTATTTATATTCACAGCATAAAAAATAATAATAATAATAATAATAATAATAATAATACAAGAAAGCAAAAAGCATCACATTTTGACTAATAATATACAGGTAGTTCAAATAAAGGTATGCATAATCTATATGACTATCATGCCACATTCAACATCAATCAATGTAACAAGTATTTTCACCCACATGCAATGTTAAATAATTTTTTTAATGCAATAAATATGCTTAAAAGTTTTCAAATTTGGAATAAATCACTAAAAAGCGATGGAATATTGCAAGAAATTATAGTTAACCACATTTTTCTTGTAATATAATTTGCATTTCCATGTTATAGTGCAGAATTTGTGTCACTTTTTTTGAAAGAGTATAAAAATGCATCACTCCTGACACAATTTTGGTCTAATAATTTTTTACACTAATAATCTTTAACACTAAACGTTTTAACACTAATCATTTTTAACACTAAACGTCTAATAATTTTTAACATAGTTGAAAAGTGTTAATGACTTTGTCCATTCTGTCTATCTATCTGCCCGTTAACACGATAACTGCCATAAAAATGTCTTTATCAAAATGAATTTTCACATATGGAGAATGTAAACAGATCAAGATGTAAGATGAGTTGAATCAGAATTGCTGAATTTCTTCAACGCAAAATTATCTAGCTCTGGAATCTGCAATATAGCTGATATAAATGAAACATTCATTGATTTTACATAGAGAAGCAGACGATTCTATTTCCTTTTCTATGAAGATTTAACCATGGAATTATAAAGTTTTTAGGTAAAATAAATTATTGTAATACTGTGATAATTTTAAAAATATCACTGCTGAATGAAAGGAATGGAAAAAGGTTTATGAATGAAATTTTCACTGCTTTTATATAGAGAGCCAGGCAATTTATATTTTGATGATGTTATTTGAATAAAGCTCATTTAGTTTTGATGAAGTTTTCAAATATAATAAATTGTAGTATTGTGATAATTTTTTAAATATCACAGCTGAATGTATCCCATTTTAGAGATGTTTAAATAAAATTGCATCGCAGTTGGAAAGTGTTTCATAATCAATGCTTTATGCATGATTGATCTTTCTTGTTATTTTTAACTTTGAAAATAGCATTTCAGAACTTTAGAACGAGTCCCCTAAATTAATTTGAGTTACTCTTGTCTAAAATATGAAGAAAAAAAAATTGCAACTGCAAAACATTATTTAAAATGGGCCTCTGATTGACTTTTTTAACCCTTTCGAGACGATTGGCACGCCCGAAATATCTTGAGTACAGTATCTCAGTCTAGTAGGGTGTTTCTATTAGCATTAATATATATGTATAACAAACATTTAACAAAAATAGATTTTTTTTTGCACTCTCAAATTTTTATGGCCCACTTAAAAAAAAACCCAATTCTACTCGATTTTAATTTGCATCAAATTCTAATCAACACATAAATAAACTGCCAGGTTTAAGAAAATTCCATCCAATAGTTTTGAGCCAAAATGCAATGAAATGAATACACAAAAGTTATGCTAATGTCGAAGTAACAGTTAAGCTGTCAAAGGCAAGAGTTTCCTCATGCTCTCTCGGCTGCCGGGTTGTGGGACCTGCAGGCATGGATGTTGTGTTGTTGGGCACAGTGTGTTCCGCCCCCACTAGAACGCCCAATGGCTAAATGGTTCATGATTCTGGCTGGTGTATAGATGAATGGAGTGTATTAAGTGCCTGGCCATTGTTAAAAAAAAAGTTATGCTAAAAAATGAATGATTTTTGTCCTTAGGTGCATAAAACATGTAAATACACTTATAAATTTATGAACTTGACTAACAACAAATATACAATTATATGAGACATATTACAAGTGCATCAAACATAATCTGAAATGAAAGCCTGTTCACCAAGTGGCAAAATAAACGACTGAGTGATATTAAGAAATATTTCAACTTACTGCGATAAGTATTGTGTCATGAACTGTGCATACATCTGCTGCATGGCCAAATACTGTTGAAAAGCATCACCGCCAGTGAAAGGAGAAACACTGACTGCAGGTATTCCACTGTGAATAGAAGAGGAAAAAATTGAAATTAATTAAAATGAAAAACTTACATTCTCACATCAAATGATTAGCTTTTAATCAATGATTGAGTAGAAATCTAGATAAACAGCAAATCTATAGAGCGTAGATGCCCATGTGTATGCCATATACAGATACTTTTCAGGCAAGATACAAACCTACCTTTTCTTTGCTACTTCTGCAACAATAATGTGCTTATTTTGTCTTGGAACTCATAATTTGCAAATAATTACATCTTTAAACAGTTTTTCTATACTTATCAAATTTCGTTGATATTATACTAAACTTTAAAAGGATGCTCAAGGCAACTACATTTCTGATTTTACTTTCAACAATTTTATTCTTAAAACAATATTATAAAATTATAATTAGTCAAATATTAGAAATTTTTTAAATTATTTGTATTCAATTACTTGGCAATGAACAAATACATGACAAGAAAAATTTATTTACACACATTGAAAATGGCCTTTTAGCAGTTTGCTAAAACTTTTAGTCTATTTTAGCTTGTTCTTTTTTGCTTAAACAAATTTTTAGAAGCTCTGTTTTGCACTCTAACAATAAAGATAAATAAAATATTATTAAGCTAAAGTTTACACTATATTTATGCATGCTGCAAAACAAGTCCCTTTATGTTTCTTCCAAAAAGCAAATTTCATTCTCTAGCATTGATTTGAGTAAGATCTTTACATAAAAAGCAATACATGATTGTTGTTTCTGAATTAGATGACCGGCAAAAAATGGAGCTAGTTATCATTATAAAACTACTTGAAATGTTTTTCGGTAAAATTTACAGGGCTTTCAAAATTGAATTTCTACCTAATAAGAAAGCCTAACATTTACAAACATATCTTGATAAAAGAAGATGTTTGTATATACGTATTGTCTGTAATGCAAAATCTAAGTTTCGGACAGCCACAAATTTCGGTACAAAGTAAACCAAACTCTCAGTACAAAAACCTTTGCGAGAAATTTTTTAAATTCAAATTACTTTTGTAGTTATTTTGTGTTGAAGTATGATTTTAAGCGATGTTCACACAAATTGGTTCCTTAGCAATTGAAAATATTATCACAGAATTTTCCTCTCTAGCATCATCATAATGACATTATCAGAAAAATCAAGGAACAATCTAATGATCTTTGAACCGAACACATAGTACTTCTTTATTT
Source organism: Amaurobius ferox (assembly GCA_951213105.1). NCBI lineage: Eukaryota > Metazoa > Arthropoda > Arachnida > Araneae > Amaurobiidae > Amaurobius > Amaurobius ferox. The sequence continues at coordinate 78,841,220 of OX578150.1, forward strand.
TTTTTATATTTCTATATATATATTCTATATATATATATATAATATATAAATATAAAAATATACTATCCAAAAACAAATTCCTTCATATTAATTTATTTATTTTTAAATACATCAAAATATGCATTTCTTAGATAATCTGATACTTATTTTGCTGCATCCAAAAAAGGAATATTAGCACAATTCTGTAGTCAGCCAAAAATATTTGCATTCTAACAACAAGAAAAAATTATTTTTTATTTCCTGTTAATTTCCAATCAAAATTACAAAAATTTTGATTTTTTGATACCATGGCAAAAGGCCTTCATTTCACTGTTTAAATGATTGCTATGCAATTGGCTGGACACTGCTATGGGGAAAGTGGATATTTGTGTGCATGCATGGTGAAAATTAGTTGCGTGCAACTATACATACATTGAAATTAAAGAATTTAGATTGAAACAAAAGGAGGAAATGATTCTGGATCAAAACAGGTAATTTGCAAATTGAGTAGTGTTATCTGTACTATTTAAGTAACGGGCACATATTTAGGACATGGGCAATGCCGGGTAATTCGCTGTAGTCCATAGTACAATCTGGTATAAAAATGAGATTGGATAAAAATGTTAAAAGTACATGAAGATACAAGATCCTACAAGACCATTTTGTTCACAGTATAATAACATTTACATGATATATATTAAAATAGCCATTTTAAAGTAAATAAGCTCAGAATAGAAAGGAAATATACCTTAAGTCCTGGGAATTAAGTATAGGTTGGTCCATAGGTTGAAATGCAGGATTTGTTGGAGGAACAGAGAAGTTCTGGGTGCCAGTAGCCTGAAATATATGGCCAAATCTTTAAAGTACTATATTATAAAGAGTACAATAAAAATTCCTAAATTTGGCAAATAAATACACAAAACACAATAATTCCTAATTTTCTGAATTTCTCTAACAATTTACTTTTATTTGATAAGGAATGTTATTTTAAAGTATGTCATTTATTTTTACTTTCCTTACAATACTTAGTATATGTAAAGGGAAAATAGCAGGATGGCAGTCAAAGACTAGACTTTTGGATTTGATAGATTTGACCGTTTTGAGCCTCACTGAATAAAAATCAACCAATTTTTCAATGTCTGTAGTCAGGCTATCTAGTATACAACTTCATATGCTACAAAGAATTTGAGACAACATACGGCAGATGAATGTTGAATTATCAAGGGCTGTTTCACAATGACAGTCTGTGCAGCATCATGAAAATATATTATTTGTATAACTTGCAGATGAAAATTAAATTGCAAGAAAAAAAATATAAATTATTTATTCACAATTGAAACTAAAGCACACCATTTAAAATTTACAAGGAAAAGCTCAAGAAAGGTCACTATGGAGTATCTACATAATACGAAGGGTTACCTTTAACCTTTGTCTAAAAAAGGTTATGAAATCATAGCAAATAGAAATTTACATGAAAGGATCAAAGCGTTACATGCGGGACTGAATTAGGACAAGTCCCAATTCAGATCCTCATTTCGCAGAATTAGGAAAATGACAGTTGAATTCTCCACAAGAAAGGAAAATTTAGAATAGGTTGTGTTCCAAGGAACACGACCTTGAGTCGGTGAGAACTGCAGTGGCAAGGGGGGGGGGGACAAGGAAAAGTTAAGATTACTTTTACTGTTTATGCAAATTTACAAAAATTTTACATTTTAAATAATGCATATTAGCATCTTAATTAAGTTTTGGGAAGAAATAGCCTGATAGCCTTTTTGGGCTGAAAAGAGAGAACAGATGCTTGTCCAGGGATATAAATTATATCGCAAGATGCAGACTTTGGGGATCACAAAACATCAATAATATGAATATGGAAGCATATTTTATTTCAACCTTTCCTGCCTAAAATTATGGTTTACTATTTTAATGCAGATTGAGTTAAAGTAAAAATATACCTCTTTGGATTCATTTTGACCGTCAGGTTTTGCTGGTGATGGACATACAAGATGGATAGTGTGTCTTTCTTGGGACTAAAAGGAAAACAGAAATTCCAATAAATTAAAGCAGAAATGATAACAAATATGTGTGACGTAAAATAAAGCTAAAGTTCTAATTTGAGATAAATTTTAATTACTGCCAATAAATGACCAACTCAAATTAGGCACTTATGAATTTCCCTTTGATTCTGAACTATTTTAATGTTTAATAAAGTAAGGAAATAAAATCTGAAGTTTCATATAATTAACATATGGCTTTAAACATATTCAAAAATCTAATTATAGGTTATTATAAATTAAGTATTGGTCTTTTTCATCCACAAGACCAATAAAGAACAGTAGAAACAACAATATTAGTAAGTGGAAGATTTGACAATTAATTAGAAATGATCCCAAACTGGCTTCAGCAAAAACATTTGCCATATTGATTTTACACATCAAAATTGTGTATATAAAAAGAAAAAAAGTACTACCTGATCCATTTCTTTTATATATTGTTACAACTAACTAATATTTTTGCCCCTGTGTTAGAAAATAACATTTACAGTTATAAATTGTCAATATTGAAGATCTAGGTCCCTTGATTTTGACAACCCTACAGACCAGGTACATATCCAGAAAAAAAAGTAGAGTTTAGGGGGGGGGGGGGAGACAAATTCTGACAAAATATAACAACATGTTTAAAATAATACATTTGTAATTGATTAATAATTATATATTTTTAATGTGTATGCATCTCACAATACATTCAGAAATATATTAAATGGCAAAAGTAGGGAAAAACCTGTTATTTCAGAAGATGGCAGAAAAACATATATAAAGAACCTAAATTTGGGGAACCCAAGCCCTCTCCCCCCTTGGCTACATCCCAACTAGTGATTTTTAGAAACTTTGAGAATCTTCCATAGAGGGTATACAAGGATGTTTCTTGTTCAGAGAGCAATGCTAAGCAATATGAGAAAAAGTGCATTGTGTCACTTTTACTCATAGTATGATACTATGAGTCAGTCTTTTTAAAATACAACCTTTTTGCTTGTGAATTAGTTGAGGAAAAGACATTCACACAACATTCTGTACATAGCTGTCATCAACTGAAAATTAGATGGAAATACCCAAGAATTAAAATACTCTCCAATTAAGTTATGCAGAATCTCATTTTTGGCTTACAGTAAGTCAGATCACAATTGAAAAAATCAGGTTATCCTGTTCCTCCCAGATGAAATTAGGCATTAACAGCACAAGAATTCCCTTTAACTAACCTTTTGGGACCAATAATAACTTCCCTTTTGGGACTAATAATTATTATAGCATTCTGCTATAATAATTATTAGTCCCAAACTTATACTATAATGATATACCATATTATGTGCTGCAGGGCCTTTGCACATTTCTCATTTAAAAAATTAAGCCCTTTTTGAGCACCTTTTAAGGACAACAGATAAAAAAAATTAAAGTACTGTGAGAAAAGTAGATGATATTAATACATTGTGAAGTTTTCTCAAACTTGACTAACCTTTCTCAAACCTGATTGTGGGTGCTACAGTCATCTATAAGATTTAGGTATTCAAGGTAAGGTTTCTACCAGGACAGTGAAAAAAAATGGAAGAAATAGAAACTGAAAAACATTAAACAAATTGACTCTTTTCCATATTGGGATGAAAAAAATTGTTCCAGCAGTTTGCAATCTGATAGTCACTCTTGGTTGGCAAACTGCTTTATTGTAATTGCTTTATTGTAACTGCTTTATTGTAATCTTTTCCTACTTTATTCTAATTTCTGAACTATGATATCTGTAAGAAAATTAAATCCCTTTAAAACATTGGTACAAATTTAAGTAGTTTTAAAGTCCTTAAAAATGAAATTAGGAATTAAGCAGTTTTAATGACTACAAGTACTCTGTGCTTACTCTACTTTTCATAAAGGAAAAATGATATGTAACTGATCTATTCTGAACAGAAGAAGATAAAAAAATGCAGATAAAGTGAAGTATTTTTATTTCAAGAAATTTTTTCTAAATATTCAAAATTTTACTCTAATATAAGACTCTCTTTTAGGATTTGAAAATGATTATCAAAGTTGATTAGCAATTATGCCAGTTTGAATAGTAGTGTTCAGACTAAAAATGTATTAAAACATAACATTAAATAAACATACTTGCCATAAACTAACCAATTTCTATATAATTACCTTAGTTAAAACATTCTGTAACTTATTTACTGTACACATTGGCAAATTAATTATTAATGTTCCTCTAGATCAGAGTTTCTCTAGATCATCTGTAACTTGGTGCTGGTAAGCACAAGTGATCTTGTAAATTTAAAAATGCATATATTGCACAGTATTCATTTTTTGCTTTATGCTCTCTGTACTTGCTCTCTTTGCGGGGATTTTTTTCTCTTTCACCTTTTTCCTTTTGGAAGATTAAAATCGACAGTGTGATTTCCAATTGGTAATTTTATTTTATTTTTAAGGGATTTTTCTGGCATCACACTTTTGCTACACTTATTTTAAATTTATTAGTAAAAGGATATCATTGGGTAGTAAATTGATAACAGATATGTATTAGAAAAAGTCATTCTCGAGTGTTATGTATTATAATTACTATGTTTTTAATTAAAATTAAACAGCATTACATTTTTCACATGTTACAAAAATAAACTTAAAACTTATGAAAAAAGCAAATGAAAAAGAAAATTACATTAAAGTTTCGAACTTTTACTTATATAGCCATATAAAAACAATTGCATACATTTAAAAGATTGAAGAAAGGAATAATTAACAATTTTTGATATAAACTAAATCATGTATACAGGCTAAAAATAGTCTAAAATAAGTATTACACATTTAATTTATTATTTTTTACAAACATTTTGAAAACCATGAAACTTGCTGCTGCACTTTGCAAACCATAATTAACCAGATCGCAGAAAAGTTAATACTTTATTATATTTATATTATATTAAAATAAGTAAAAAAAATTGCACTCTTTGGTAGAATTCAAAATTTGTATTGTAACATATAGTAATCCCCCGATTAATGCAATTAATTGGTTCCAAGAAAACGCCTCGCTAAGCAAAATCTCGCCAATCGAATTTAATAATTAATATAAAATAACCTAATGCATCCCAAGACCTTAAAAACACCAACCAATATTTTTAAAATACATTTTTTATAGCAATTTAATATACAGAAGGAAAAAACAAAGAAAAATTATTATTTGCAATTAATTTATTGAAATTAACAAAATATTCCCTCAAAATATATTTATAACTTACAGTACAGTAAGGCAATCTACATTTCAAAATATTTAATGCACATGTACATTGCACTTGTAATTTATGAGTGGGCATTAATATAATGGTTTATTTTTGCCTCGGTTACTGGTCTCTTTTCTTAAGGACCTTCATTTTTCGGGATTGTACAATAGATCTCTGTTCGATGTGCTCGGCTCTCTTGGAGCCACCCGCCTTCATGGCATTTATTCATTCAATATAATGGCTGGTGATGCAATTCTGTGTACACATTGTGCAATGTTGTATTAAAATATGGAAATGTTTTGAAATCTAAGAACCTTTGAAATGAAGTTTAACTTACTGTACATTTCTGAAAATGTTTTAATGTACAGAACAGTATATGCATATATATATATATATATATATATATATATATATAAATATATATATATATATATCATGAGTGTCACATCAATATATAAAAAATATATTTACATAACTGAAAATCACTATATTACACTAATCGAAATTTTGATTCGTGCCAATCAAAATTTTGGTTGCTAATTACAAAACTGCACTAAATCAAATTTCACACTAATCGATAGATTGCTGTACAAGATGTTGTAATGTGAAAAAGATAAAGCATTATCAGCATTCAATAAGTGTCACTATAACTTGAAATAAAAGAAAACACATTACAGTATGAGATTATAATTAATTTATGCAGTAAAATTTCAAACAATGAAATATGGTATTGTATATTCAGATCAAAATTACTATACTAATACAAGATTTTGTATTTGCAAGAAAAAATGGAATAGCTTAAAATAATAGGATACAATAAATAATTCAGAAATGCCAAATTTAACATGAAAAAAATCGGTAAATGACATAATAAATTTAATGAAAAAGTCAATAAACTATCTTGGAAAGTTCAGAATACATATGAGCCGACGCATGTCTATCATTTCTAAATGCATGATGATTATTAAAAAATAAATAAGCATCAATTCTCACAATTTGGGGAAATTTAACTGGGCTAAAATGTAACCCTTGACAATTACAGTTAAAAGAGGTTCTGGCTGTTAAACATGGGCTCTGGGTCCACATGGATCCTACAGTAACAGTTAAGGGTTAAAGACAGGTTTGCTTAAATTTACCTGTTAATAAATCTGGCAAATAATTCTGTTTTAAATCTATAATGATTAATAAACTATGAAAATTTTGTAGAAAAATACAAGATGTTACAAATTCAATAGAATATTCTGAAATTTCTAAAGAAAGTAACTTTGCTAATGATTAGAAAAACTACTTACATGATTTAACACAGATTTTAATGATAGATGATCAGGTAATAATTTGCCACCATAGATTAATTTTTGATTTTCTTTTTTCTGAAAGGAGATAAATTCATTATTCATATGTATAATGTATATATTGCATATATATTAATTTCTTCATTATATAGAAGAGTAATCATTTTTAACACATATTTAGTGGATACTATCTAATATGGATCATCACAAATATTTATATAAAAGTAAAATATTTCTGCTCAAAAATCAGTACCTAAATTAAGGTTAAAATATGAGCAGCTAAATTTTAAAAGAAAATTTTCAAGTCAGAATTTTAACTATATCATGGTTTATATATGAGTTAATTCTATATATATTTTTTTAAATAATTTTATTTGTTCCCAAACAAAAATAATATCTAGGATTTAGGTATGTTATCACAGCTTAAGATATGCAATTTTAACATTTTGGTAAACCAAAATGACTGGTTGATGTATAAATACCAAGAGCTGATTTTGCTCATGCTATTCTTTTTGTCCATAATATTTGTCTGTTATTTGTTAAGCAAAGTAAAGAAAGGGTCAAAGTTGTAGAATGTAGCTATACATTTACTATATATTTCAAAATTTATCACATATTTTTATTAGGTAAAAAAATTTTCTTTCCTTAACTCACACATTTTCTATCCATTTATATACATAAACAAGAAAGATCAATCATGCCTAAAGCATTGATTATGAAACACTTTCCAACTTCAATGCAATTTTATTTAAACATGTCTAAAATGCAATACATTCCTCGGTAATATTTTAAAACTTATCACAATACTACATTAATTTATTATATTTGAAACCTTAAACCTTCATCGAAAAAAATTAACTTCATTCAAATGACGGCATTAAAGTATAAATTGCCTGGTTTAAACATCTCTTAAATGTTATACATTCCTCGGTAATAATTTTAGAATTATCATAATACTACGATAATTTATTATATTTGAAAACTTCATCGAAAACAACTGAAATCCATTCAAATGACGTCATAAAAAAATAACACGCCTGGCTCTCTCTATAAAAGCAACATTTCATTCATAAATAATTCCCCCATTCATGTCATTCATCACAATACTATAATAATTTATTTTATTTAAAAATTAAGACCATTGAGCTACAAATAAGTAAACTCAATGCGTAAAACTTCATCGAAAAATATCGTCCTTCTCTTTCTAAAATCAATGAATTCATATCAGCTAAGCAGACTCCATGGACTAAATGATTTTGTGTTAAAGAATTACAGCGATTCTAATACAACTCATTCTACATATTTTGCTGTTTACATTTTACATAGGTGAAAAATAGGCTTAATAGTAGAAATAATCAAATTTGGAAGAGCATTTAAACTGAAATATATTGTCATTGCGTTGTTTCAGTATGTAGATGCACAGAATTTAGGCAAAAATAAAGTAATTTTAGGACGGATGCAACACTCAATATGAATTAAAAAGAACTTTAAAAATCACGATTTTGACACAAGATGGATGCCATATATCATTTTGAAGTGGGTCATGTGATCGTTTCATATCATGGACACGTGATCGCTTAATATAAGAGGTGTTATTATTATTTTAATTTTTATTTAAAAAACAACTGAATATATTTCGCTGAATTTTTTTTTATATATTTTATGGAACAATTTGAATATTGCCTAAAATTTTCGAAGCAATTTGTGAATTTTAAATCCGCTTAAAAAATGCTTGAAAAATTAGGTCCCATAGGGCTCAATGTATTCCATTTTTTCAACCCGGGTTCAATCCAAAACTAATTGGGTTATATTATTCATTTATATTCCCATAGGTCCTATAGACCGTCTGAACAACATACTAAAATTTCATTTTGATTAAGTCATTTTTACGGCAGTTATCGTGCTAACGGACAGACAGACAGACAGACAGACAGAATGAACAAAGTCATAAACACTTTTCAACTTTGTTGTAAAGTGTTAAAAAAGGGTAGGAAAGAGATTGAAGATCATACATTCCTCTTCCATCTTTCCTTCTTGTGATAAAGTAAAAAGAGAAAGTGGAGAAAAGAGATTATTGAACAGTATATCCAATAAATTACATAAAAAAAAAATTATTTTTCTTCACCAAGTTAAACATTCTAAAACCAATATATACAAATAGTTTTTGAGACTAAGGTTCTTTCACTTTCTTCACTTGTACAACAGATGTTTTTACCCACTATTTATTAACACTTTACAACAAAGTTGAAAAGTGTTTATGACTTTGTTCATTCTGTCTGTCTGTCTGTCCGTTAGCACGATAACTGCCGTAAAAATGACTTAATCAAAATGAAATTTTAGTATGTTGTTCAGACGGTCTATAGGACCTATGGGAATATAAATGAATAATATCACCCAATTAGTTTTGGATTGAACCCGGGTTGAAAAAATGGAATACATTGAGCCCTATGGGACCTAATTTTTCAAGCATTTTTTAAGCGTATTTAAAATTCACAAATTACTTCGAAAATTTTAGGCAATATTCAAATTGTTCCATAAAGTATATAAAAAAAAATTCAGCGAAATATATTCAGTTGTTTTTTAAATAAAAATTAAAATAATAATAACACCTCTTATATGAAGCGATCACGTGTCCATGATATGAAACGATCACATGACCCACTTCAAAATGATATATGGCATCCATCTTGTGTCAAAATCGTGATTTTTAAAGTTCTTTTTAATTCACATTGAGTGTTGTATCCGTCCAAAAAACTTCTTTATTTTTGCCTAAATTCTGTGCATCTACATACTGAAACAACGCAATGACAATATATTTCAGTTTAAATGCTCTTCCAAATTTCATTATTTCTACTATTAAGCCTATTTTTCACCTATGTAAAATGTAAACAGCAAAATATGTAGAATGAGTTGTATTAGAATCGCTGTAATTCTTTAACACAAAATCATTTAGTCCATGGAGTCTGCTTAGCTGATATGAATGAAATATTCATTGATTTTAGAAAGAGAAGGACGATATTTTTCGATGAAGTTTTACGCATTGAGTTTATTTACTTGTAGCTCAATGGTTAAATAAAATAAATTATTATAGTATTGTGATGAATGACATGAATGGGGGAATTATTTATGAATGAAATGTTGCTTTTATAGAGAGAGCCAGGCGTGTTATTTTTTTATGACGTCATTTGAATGAATTTCAGTTGTTTTCGATGATGTTTTCAAATATAATAAATTATCGTAGTATTATGATAATTCTAAAATTATTACCGAAGAATGTATCACATTTTAGAGATGTTTAAACCAGGCAATTTATACTTTAATGCCGTCATTTGAATGAAGTTAATTTTTTTTTATGAAGGTTTACGGTGTCAAATATAATAAATTAATGTAGTATTGTGATAAGTTTTAAAACATTACCGAGGAATGTATTGCATTTTAGACATGTTTAAATAAAATTGCATTGAAGTTGGAAAGTGTTTCATAATCAATGCTTTAAGCATGATTGATCTTTCTTGTTTATATTGGGTCAGTTTAAAGGATTGACTCATTAACAAAATTGTGATGGCATCTATAGTCAAAACACACATATTTTACAAACTTATATTTTTTCTGTTTTTTCAGTATTAGGCTATCCCCTGCTTTCATTAAATGTTCTTTGGAAATTTACATTTAATATTTTCTTGAAAATTTCAGAATTTCATTTGATTGTTTCAAAATTTAAAGAGGTACTTCACATTTTTGTTAATTTGTAGTCATTCTTCAGAATTTAAACTGCAAGGGATCTGAGATCATGCTTGTCCCGAACTGGTAGAATTCTGATATTTTCTACATGGACTAGTAGATTTTCGAATTTTCTACAGCAAACCGTAGATTTTCAAAATTTTTCTACTGTAGACTGGTACATTTTCATAATATTTTATAATGAACTGGTAGATTTTAAAAAAATTTTACCATATACCACAGATTTTCCTAATTTTTTATCATGGACTGGTCCATTTTTGAAATTTTCTACAAAGGGTCAAATATATTTTAAATTTTCTAAGGTAGAAAGTTAAAAACAAATCATGATTTTTTTAGAAATAAAATAATCAATTCTTTTTTATTTAAATCAATTTGCTTTTATTTAAATCAAATGCAAAATATATTACTTACTCTTTACTTGAAATAAATAATATATAATAAATTGATGATACTTAGTAATAATTATTCATAATATAATGACATCTTGCAATATAATGACATCTTGCAAACTTTTATAATTAGCAATATGCAGTGTTTAAAATAAATTTAAAAAAAAGTGATTTTTTTTCAAACCATTGGTTCCAGTTATAAAAATGCTTTAAATAAGTTAGGAAATTACGGGTTATATACAAATTAAATTAATTCACAGAAATCATTAAATATGGCTTTAAAACCATTTTTTTCAACAGTTTGTCTTTAAAACTATTAAAACCTTAATTAGGTAACCCAATTACTTGGATGAAAAATTTGAATCGACACAAATAAACTAATATATACATACTACAAACATATAAATACAAATCAACATAATGGTGACTTCATAGATTTACTAAAATATTTGCATTAAATACATTTGAATAAGTAGTAAAAGGTTTAGTAACTATTTGCAACCAAAATGTATTTATAGATGTCCCTTTTTTTCCCAAGGATAATTTTAATCAATAATAACTATGTCAAATTTGATTGTATTGCAACCAAATTTTTTGTCAGTTTTACTAAACAAGATATGGGCAAGATTTTTGGAATCTGACTTTTTCGTTAGAGGAACAGGACAAAAAGTTATTTTTTTTCATTTTGACAAAAATATTATACTTCATTTAAATTACTATTTCATAACTTTCTAACCTTATTTAAAACATTTTTGCAATTTGAACTATGTGTATACAACCAATGGTAAAAAAAACTTCCACTGTTCACTTTTTTTTTTAAACACCATATATGTATATATACAGAGGTCATGCTGCCAACTGTCCTTTTTGCATTTTGTGACAGAAAATTAAATTTGACAATTGAAAAAAAGATTCTTGGCAAAAATTTTAGTGACATCAAAATAAAAAATTATGGTATATGAATTGTAATGTGTACTACCATGCGTTTTTCCCAAAACAATGATCTTTGGAAATCAAGAATTTATGAATCAAATCACATTTTTCAAATGAAAAGTCAAAATACAATTTGACAAACAAAAACTCCATTTGGGGAAAGAAGATTTCATTTGACAAATTGGTTGGCGAAAATAATCATGCTTATCTTAGCCAACCAATTTGTCAAATATCTACAGCAACCTCTGTTTTAAGCAATGTAATTTAAGCAAAACTTATTGCCATTTGGCAAACAATAAGTAGGCTCTTTTTTAGCATACATAAACATTTTATATATCAATGATAGTTTACATTACTAGGAATGAATATTTTATTCTAGATAATAACAATTAATTAATTAGATATAATAGATAAAAATAATGGTTTACAAACTTTTGATTTTAAAGATCTATTTAATAGTATTAATATACAGGATATATATGATGCAATTTTAGCAGTATATAATGCATCTATTACAAAAAATTCTGACAATAATACATTTATAATAATTCATAATTCTGGACATACATTTATAATAATTCAATAATTTTAATATTGATTCTGATAAATAATACATTTATTACTCCCTAGGGATTAATTGCAAAAAGGGGATAATAAGGATTTTTTAATAGAATATCTAAATCAATTTTAAAGGTACCTTAATGCAATTGATGTCTTTGAGTGTGATATGTATAGGGCAACAACTTTGTGATTGACTATAATAACCCAATACAATAATTAAAGAAAATAATTTTCCTAAGTTTGAAAATATAACACCAGGGGTTCTGCAATCACTTTCATCAAATAGCATACAAGCATTTTAGTACACCCTCATGTAGCATATCTAACATCACTATATTTGCAGAGTTTTTTTGCTGTTCAGAGATGTCTGGATTGACGACGCATCCTGTATGTATGACCTTGCAAAAATTTTTAAAAATAAAAGACATTATAAAAACAAAATTTAAATTATAATTTGTTTAATTTGATGAAATGAAGATTAATCTAAGGCAAACAAACATACAAAAATTAATACCGCTTTAGTTCCTAACAGTTACTATGAAATATCTTAGTGCTCCAAAAACTTAGCAAAAATAGTAATTAATCTTTTTATCATCAATTCACAATTTACACCAATAAAAAATTACTGTGATATTAAAATTAGAAATTAATTACAAAGGGTATCAAAATAACAATTGTATTTTATTGGTTGAAGACCCAGACCGTCCGACTCGTCCAGAGGACTAAGAGCAACTATTTGGACGGCCGGGGTATTTTATTGGTAAAATAAGTTATTCTATTCTAAATTCAAATGAAACAAAACATAAAACATTCAAACTTTTATTTAGGTGTCTTGTCTTTCATTATGCTATTTTCAAAACATTTTTTTGCAATATATAAAACTAACTTATTTTTGGATGACAAATTTGTTAAAATATTCTATTTCAATAAAAGCAATCATATATACCTACATTTTTCTGAAATAGCAATTTTTGTGAATTGATAAAAATGCTTCACAGACTAGCTGTTGAGAAAAAATTGCCCTATACTACCTTTTTAAATATGAGCCTTATATAAAACTGTTTGCTTAATATCACATTTAAACCAGACATAATTAGACTGAGTTAACAGACTCCTATACTGTAGCGCAGCTGTCAAATTCTACTTTAGATCATAATGCAGTGAAAATGAAACTTTAAAATTTTATCAACAAGCATAACAACAGTCAAAATTAAACGGCTAATGTTACAGGAACAAAAATTAATTGTTATTTATTAAAAAAGCCATAGTCATCAGTCATGAGAGATAGATGATCTTTAGAGAAAAACCTGTGATTAGCAGAAATTTAGTTCAAGATAAATCACTACTACTTTTCGAATGGTCTGTCTTCAATCTCAAATAACAGAGATGTATACAAAGGGTCTCCAACCATAAAATTTTCTTTGAAATGCCTATATGATAAAGACTAAAACTAAATCAGATAAAAGTGATCCTTACAAAATTACCCTCTGCATACAACCCTGTTAACTAAAGCTCCTTTAACAAATAATAATTCAAACGTTTATTTAAATTTGCAGAGGATGACATATGAATAATTCAGAAATATAATATTGAGCATGATATTTCTGTATTTGAATGTAAACATACTTCAGTTTAAAAAAAATGTGTTTTACATGAATATAGTTATTAGTGAAATGATACATCAGTAAAAAGTGCTTTTCACATAATATTGTTTAAACTATTTAACTGTAGACTAAAGTTAAAAGCACTCAAAAATTAAAAGTTTTATAAAAATAAACAATCCAAATACAAAAATATTTGAAAATAGCGTAGGTACTCACTGGCTTTGTTGGATACAAATCTGCAATTTTATCTTTCACTTGACCAATTGTCCATGAGAATTCGCAATCTAAACTGAAATCTTCCACTGTCTGGGTAGCCGATTTAATTATCAAATTTACCGTCATATTGTTCAGCTCCTTCAATGTCCTTTATGAAAAATAAATATATTAAAATTATCAAATTTTCAGATAATTAGCACAAAGATATATAAGTGGTAATCATTACAAAAATAAAATATAGATTTATAAAAACAGCGTAATTAATAATGCACAAACTGCATGTTACAAATCAGAAATTTTATGTATATAACAAAATACATAGCAACGTACTGATAAGAAACATTAGTCTTAGTGCTTATCAGTGAAAATAATACTACGTACAGAAATACAAAATTATTTAATAAAATTGAATAATAATCAACTCAATGTAAAATAAGACCTAAATAACTGCAGAAACAAGTCAATTTTAAACTTTTAATAGAACATTTAAGCTTGTTCAATGTTTACTCACTTATATCCAAAATAACACGCCCTAATCAATGCTGACTTGCAATCGATCAATAACGATATAATCCAAATACCATGCATAATATAGAAATTGAAAGAAATTAAATTATGTGTAATTAGCTTTGAAGTTTACATTTACACTTTGACCTGCACACGTCAAAGATGTTGACCCTGAAATAATAAAGGCAATAAGTGAAAGTTAACTTTACCTTGAAAATCAACAGCAAGGTTTACTTCGCTCAAAATCGGTATACACAACTTAAAATAATAGGATTTGGCTGATATAATAGGACGAACAAATGCAATCAAAATACGTATATCATATTCCAGCACTTACTTATTTCTATACCAGTACAATTTAATGCCGCGGTGTTTTTCCAGATGATTTCGTCAGAGCTAGCTTTATTTGGCAAATTTTCATTGGCTGGCCTGGTTAAATCGACATCACGTGAATTCTGGTGGAGCGTCCGACTGTTTTGCTTTGCTGATACCGAAAGAGACTTTTGAATTTCTGTTTGTGTGAAGTGCTAACTTCTCTGTCTGTCAGTATGATTTTTAGAGGATAATAGCTTTTGTTGAAAGTAATATGCGTGAGCACAACGGTGCGTGGAATTTTGATGATTTGTAAAGTGTCTCGTGTTTTGTTGTCAAGCGAATAATATGAAAGCAAGCAAATAATGCATACGCTGCGTCCTCGTTTAAATTTTTCAAAAGAAATAGGATATATCGGTTGCGTTCTCAATATTATTTGGGCTATGGTTACATTCGGAGCAATATTTATCTTCTTGACCGAATTATTAGAATAATATTTTCATTTTGACATAGTAAAGTATATAGACAATGAAAAGGTCGGATGAAATTTTAATTTTAAAAATTACTCTTTTCTATATATTAATGGAAAAGGTTATTTCCAGAATGATATAATAACGCTCATTTTAATGATCCTATTGTTCAAACTATTGGAAGTAAAATTTTGTATCGTCATGCATGACACTTTGAAAAATACAATTTATTATGGGCTCCCATAGAGAAGTGCAAGGAGAACACTTGGCCCCCGCCCCTGGATTTTCAAGGTCACAGGGGTCAGTCCTAATCAATGCTGACTATCAAGCTATCTGATGTTGTACCCCCCCCCCCCCCCTCTCACCCCGCCCGAAAAAAGAACATGGTAGTCACCTCCGAGATAAATCTATAGGTGGCAACGATATGGCTGCCTATTTTCCTCAAAAAAAATCGGCGGTGGTTCCTGTCCGATGGAGCCCAGATGGAGAATAACATTTTGTCAAACTCCAGCAAAGTCAGTTTATTCGATTTTTTTTTTTTTTTTTTTTTTCAAATTATTTCATTTACAGCCTTTCAAAGTGCTAGAAATTACTTGCAAATTGTTTATAGCTGGCTAGCACTTTTCGTTCTTGCCCCGATTCCATCTGGGACTTCGACCATTACACGTCAAAATATCAAATTACTTTACTAACTTGCTTGGAGGTATATAAATTAAACTTATATAATCTAACGAGATTTTAGATCCAAGCTAATCTGTAAACTTGCCTAGTAGCACATAAATACGTACTTGAATGTGCATATTTCTATACATATTCTGTTCAAACCTCATCAATCATTAAACATGTTTAAAATCCAAAGTTCATTTAACTTCTTTTTTTTTTCCCATGCTTGTGCACCAATATTTTACCAAGGTGTAAATAACCACATGAAGCTACAACACTAGGGACATTTTAAATACTACAGCTTTCCCGCCCATTGGAAAATCCAGGCTGAAATACTAATATATCGAAATCATAATCACCATTATACTTCGAAAACTAAGAGCAGGATCAAAAATCCGATTATATACACTCGTAGGGTTTTTAATAAAATACAAATTCTTGCTTATTGTTTGTTCACAGCTAGCACATTTAGTTCTTGAGCTATGAAAAATGGAAATTTTTCAATCTTCTTCAACTTGACAAGACGATTACTCGAAAACTATAAAAAAATTTCTTGTTTTTTAAAATATAGATTTGGAAACTATATTTCCTAATGCGATTATTTTTCGCTTTCTATTTGCATCTCTCTTTTACAGTTTCGAATATACAAGTATTTAGAGTGGAAGTAAGAAAAAAATTCGATCAATACAATTATATACACTTGTAAGGCTTTCAAAGAGCTGCTAATTTTTACTTTTTGTTCATAGCATCGTTCATGTTGTTACTTGTTCATGTTACTTATTGTTCACTTTTAGTTTTTGAGAGAGAAGCATTACAAACTTGGAAGATGGACATTTTTCTATCTTCTTGACACTGGCAAGACGAAAACTGGAAAACATAAGAGCTTTATATGTGTGTGTGTATATACTAATAGTAATGGCGGCGACACGTCAAATCCTCAAATCGATCAACATATATAACAGAATGACAAATCATTAAATCAGAAACGTCATTTTATTAAAAATTTCCTTCAGACGTATATACAATTTTTTAAAAAGCCAGAGCGCTTTCGGGTATCATCATACACCCTTCTTCAGTGGCATTAAAATAAGAAAATCGCCAACATGCTTAAATACAATCCCCTACCGGCAAGCTGAATTTGCATATCATAAAATTGACATCACCATTGATTGTGGTGATGTCAATTTTTATATGCCACTATAGTTTGAAAACTAAGCACTCTCTGAAATCCAATTACATATCTTTGTAGGGATCTGAAGGGGTTATAAATTTAGAAACTTGACATATTTTTGTTGCTTATTGTTTATATCTATCTTTTATAGAAGATATTTCGAGTGAAAGTAAAAACTCGCTCGAACAAAAACTTTTTACACGTGCAGTGCAAACTGCTGCTAATGTAATACAACTAAAACTAAAATAACTTGAGGCGCGGTAGCCCAGTGCTTAGCGCTGGAGTTGCACTCGGTAGGCCCGGGTTCGATTCCCACCGCTGCCAAAACTGCTGCCGTGTTCACACGGAGTACGATCACGCTAAACATATGGGTCCGTAAGTCCTTCAGAGAGGTTGGTAGTAGGGGAAGGAGGGTACCTGTGGTCCCTGTGGATGCTTCCCCCACTGGATTCCGGTCTAAATTGGGTGGCTCTTCCCGGCCGTCCAAACAGTTACCTCACACCTTTCTGGTAGGTCGGACGGTCTGGGTCTCAACAACAACTAAAATAACTTGAGCAGCACACAACACAAAATTAATAGTATCGACCAGTTTCGACGGCAGAAATAGTCTTCTTCATCAAGGTACACAAGAAACGCAACCTTCACTCGTGAGAGAAATATTGGCGACTGATGCACGAACAGCAAACGTAACTGAAGCAGGGAAAAGGTGTTACTAGTCTGTGGGTGTTACCAAAGGCGAAAGAAGAAAAAGGGTAAAATAAACTAGGAGTGTGCCTCACATCTTGTTCCTTCTTTTTGGGTTGTTTTATTTCTTTTTTCTTCTCTTGTCGTTGACATCACCTTTTCCTTGCTTCAGTCACGTTTGCTGCTCGTGCATCAGGCGCCGATCATTCTCTCACGAAGGAAGGTTGAGTTTTTTGTATGTTCTGATGAAAATGGTTGTTTTTATCTTCGAAACCGGTCAGTACTATTGGTTTTGTGTTGTATGTTGTTCTTAATAAAGTTATTTTAGTTGTGAAAACTTTTTAGTTTGTTTTAAAAAAAAAGTTCTTTTTGTATATTCTTAAATGGTACCCTATTTCGGATAAAACAAGTAAAAATTGTTTACATTCATATTTATTAGATTCAGAGATAAAATCGCCCAAAGTTTTTACAGTTTCCCTAATCTCTTCGATTTCAACCAGAGATGTGATCCATCTATTTGACGATTACTAACTACTTTTAACTTTCCCTGTAATACATGGCAATGTATAGGGAAAGTATTGGTATCATACCGAAAATCGCAACTCGAGTTTTCGACCGATCTACACGTATTGGGACCTTTAGAATACGAAAAAACTATTTTTAGCATGACATCAGTGTGTGTGTGTGTGTCTGTGCAATGTATGTATCCACTCTAACTCAAAACTAATGGACCGAATTTCATAAAATTTGGTAGGTAAGTCACTTGTGTGTGACCGTGGTGCTGATTATCTTTTGGTACGATTCGGGAAAAAAAGAACCCACCTCTTTTTGCGAAATGGCCCGCAAAAATCTCATGTATCCGCTCTAGTTGAAATACTAAACCAAATAACTAGCTGAAATACTGGACCAAATTTCACAAAATTTGGTAGATAAGTTACTTGTGAGATACCCTGGTGCTGATTAGATTTTGGTGCAATTTGGTAAAGAACAACCTGCCTTTTCATACGAAATGGCCCGCAAAAATCCCCAAAATCTAAAATAAAACTACATATGCGCAAAATGTATCAATTAAATGCTTGTTTTATACTTAATTTTTGACGAGGAAAAGAATAAGACCATCTCTATTACTCTAGGTCTAACCATTTTCGAGATATTTGAGATTTTTCGCATTTTTGTCACGCCGCCTTTGGGAAAATATCCAATTACCAAATAAAAACAAAAATTGAATTAAAAGTGCAAATTTAGTGTTATTTTGTGTAATTTAACCCAATTTAATCAGTTATTAAAGAAAAAAAAATGTATTTGAGGCTGCAGGGAAAGTCATGTGCTGCCCACATGAGATTTTTAATTTGGTATAAATTTCGTACGAAATTTATTTGGAAAACTTACAATATCTCGAGATACAATATCTCAATATATCGGTTCATGCTAGCGTTTTGAAATTTATATCATTTCTTTTCTTACAAAACATTTCGTATGAAATAATTATTTATTTAACGGTGTTAAAGGTCCTAAATTTTTAATGATTTTTGCAGAAATTCATTTGAAATTTGGGAGGGTGGTGCTTAATGAACATTCAATCTCGTTTCAAATTAACAGGCTTCAAGTATTCATTGATTGTAACAATCTTACCAAATTTCATTCGAAAAGATCCATTCGTCCGTGAGATATATCCGCAGACTCACGGACACACACATACAGCATCTAAAAAACGTTCGTTTCGATTTCAGGGATGCTTAAAACGAGCTCTTTCGTCAAAAACTCAAATTCGAATATTCGATTCTGTCACGATACATTCCTTATACAGTCATGGGCGCCCATAAAGGAGAGCAAGAGGAGGCGCTTGGACATCCAAAGTCACAAAGGTTGCAGAGTCCATTTCAACAATAAGAACTTGCAATTTCGTTCCAGTAGCTTAGCGGTAGAGCATCGGCTGGCCAGTTCGGAGATCCAGGGTTTGATTCCCGGTTGGGGCAGCAAGGTTCTTTACAGTGGCGCCCGAACGAATTAACCTTGTAGGTTATTGAAAAGATGCCGGGGGTATGAAAGCGACTCTAGTACGGATTCAGTGGACTCTGGAACATTGAGCACCGATTTCAAATTAAGAGGACAACGACCACGCAGAAAACTAACCTGAGTAAAAAAAATCTGATGTGGGCAACACATGACTTTCCTTATATAATGAAATGAATTTACTACTTTTACAGTAAAATAAATAGGTTTTTCTTCTAGTAGATACTAATATCCTTTCCAAGATATTGAATTTTCGACAATTAGTCGTCATTTTCATTGATTTAGCGTCATTTTTATCCATTTGGCGAGATTTTCGTTAATTTGGCAACATTTCAAAAAATCGCCAAGTTGGCGACATTCCGCCAATTTCGTCGCCAAAATCTCGCCAAGCGTTATGGACAAAGAAATAAGTTATTCTTACAGCAGATAAATTGGCGTTCAAATGCAAAAGTATTACTCAAAGTATCTTTTTTCATGAATGGAACGAGCTAGATCCACGAGAATGATGTCACCCAATTTATCGCATGATATTATATATGAAAAGTGAACATGTTTCTCAATAGGAAATATTTTTTTTTTCTATTTTATATGACTTTTTGATAATTTTTTTGAAAAATGTGCAATATCTCGAGAACGGTTCAAGTTAGCTTTCTAAAATTTATGTCAATCGTTTTCTAATGAAAAATTACATAAATAATGTCTATTTACGTAACTTTATTATTGGTTTTGATTTTTTGACGATTTTTTCAAAATTTCATTTGAAAATTTAGGGGGGTTCTGAACATTCGATTGCATATAAAAACAATAGACTTCCAGTGTTTACAGATTGTGATTTTTGTACCAAATTTGGTTCGAATCGGTCCATTCGTTCGTCAGTTATCGTCTCCACAGGCCCACTGACACACACACACATACTTTCACACACACACACACACAGACATCACTTCAAAAATGTTTGATTCGTGATCAGGGATGCTTGAAACGTGCTCTCCCGACGAAAACTCGAATTCGAATTTTCGACCCCGTCACAATACTTTCCTTATACATTATGTATATAAGGAAAGTAATAGTAGTATCAGGGAGGCTCATATGAGGTAAAAATAGCAGGAGGTGGTCAGTCAGATTGTCAGTTGCACGCCAATCTGACATTGATGGAGAATGCAGAATCCACTTCGAGAATAACAGTTTACAATTTCATCCCAGTAGCTCAACGGTAGAGCGTCGGCTGTCCAGTTCGGAGATCCAGGGTTCGATTCCCGGCTGGGGCATTCTTTACAAGGTGGGCATCGAGTCAGTCGATGTTGAATGTCTTATATTTAAGTTTGTCTCACTGACGTCAGTGGTCCCCCCCTCCCTCGAAAAAATTCTATTCATTATACTATGTATGTAGAGAAAGTAAAAGCTACTAATGAGATTTAGAAAAAATGGCGTGTTGAATTTCTACACCACCGAGAGCATTCATTACTCTGTGCACGAGCATATATATATATACTCGTATAAAGAGTCGGGTATGTTTACTATTGCCATAAAATATCAAATATCCTTATATTGCTGGAGAAAAAGCTTTATTATTTGGAACAATAAAACAAATTTTATTACACAGCTATTTAAACATTCCGTTTTCAAGGCTTAGATGCTGTACGTTGAATAATAAGGATTGCGTCAGCGAATGTTGAGTCATTGCAAGGTGGGAATGGCAGATGTTGTATATAACGTGTACTCTGAAACTTCATTTTTGATATGAAATATCTTATCTTTACACGTTTGCTAAATTTCCTGATGTAGTAAACTCATTCCATTAGAGAACCTAGATAGGGATCTCTACATTTGTTGGGAAGAATAATGAACTATGATATTCTAAAAAAAAAATATTCTAAATATTCTAAGTTCCTAAAATATCTCTGAAAAGTTCTTAAAACCTAAAATCAGCTGAAAACATACTAAAGAAGTGCCATATGACCAGTCTCTTCCTAAATTACAAATATGTAACTACCTAAAAAAATCTAATGTGGGCAACACATGACTTTCCTTATATAATGTAATGAATTTACTACTTTAACAGTAAAAAAATAGGTTTTTCTTATAGTAGATACTAATATTCTTTCCAAGATATTGAATGTTCGACAATTAACCGTAATTTTCATTGATTTAGCGTCATTTTTATCCATTTAGCGAGCTTTTCGTTAATTTGGCAACATTTCAAAAAGTCGCCAAGTTGGCGACATTCCGCCAAATTGGTCGTCAAAATCTCGCCAAGCGTTATGGACGAAGAAATAAGTTGTTCATACAGCAGAAAAGGACTATTGGCGTTCAAATACAAAAGTATTACTCAAAGTATCTTTTTTCATGAATGGAACGAGCTAGATCCACGAGAATCATGTCACTCAATTTATCGCATGGTATTACACATGAAAAGTGAACATGTTTCTCAATAGGAAATTTTTTTTTTCATTTTATATGACTTTCTGATAATTTTTTTGAAAAATGTGCAATATCTCGAGAACGGTTCATGTTAGTGTTCTAAAATTTATGTCAATCGTTTTCTAATGAAAAATTACATAAGAAATGTCTATTTACGTAAATTTATTAGTGGTTTTGATTTTTTGATGATTTTTTCCAAATTTTATTCGAAAATTTAGGGGGGTCCTGAACATTCGATTACGTATAAAAACAATAGGCTTCCTGGAATGATTTTAAATGATTTTTGAACCAAATTTGGTTCGAATCGGTCCATTCGTTCGTCAGCTATCGTCTCCACACACACACAGACATCACTTCAAAAATGCTTGATTCGTGATCAGGGATGCTTGAAACATGCTCTCCCGTCGAAAACTCGAATTCGAATTTTCGACCCCGTCACAACACTTTCCTTATGCATTATGTATATAAGGAAAGTAATAAGAGATTAAAAAATCTCACTTTTATTAAAATTTAACTTCACTTTTAAAGAACTTTTGAAACACGTTTAAACATTTTTAACATATCATTAATCAAACAAATCAAATTAAACATCATAAATAAATTAAATAAATAAATTGGCCTATCGTATAGTGTATACAAAACGTTAGAAAACTAAAAGTTGAAGAAAACAGCATTTCATATTTAAATTATGTTAAAATTATAGAATTATTTGCCAAAAGAGAATTTAGAATAAAATGGAACACCAGTTAGCCAAAAAGGAAAATCTCAATTAAAAGTTAACCCAAAGAAAAATCCACTTAAAAATACACCAGATTCTGGAGACTTACAATTTATAAATCAAGGGGTCTTATTTCTACTAAAAAATTTAACTTTAAAATAATGTAAAACTGATAGACAATTAGAATTAGCATTTAAAGATATCACCCGGATGTAGAGAGACGTTACGGAACACACTGGATGCAGCCAGTGGCGAATTAACATACCGCGAATGTCGGGGACCTCGCTTCAGAGGGAGGCCTCATTTTGAACTTAAAAAAATCTGATGTGGGCAACACATGACTTTCCTTATATAATGCAATGAATTTACTACTTTTACAGTTAAAAAAATGTGATTCTTATAGTAGATACTTATATTCTTTCCAAGATATTGAATTTTCTTCAGTTAGTCGTCATTTTCATTGATTTAGCGTCATTTTTATCAATTTGGGGAGATTTTTATTAATTTGGCAACAATTACAAATGCCGCCAATTTGGCGACATTCCGCCAAATTCGTCGCCAAAATCTCGCCAAGCGTTATGGACAGAGAAATAAGTTATTCTTACAGCAGATAAATGACTATTGGCGTTCAAATACAAAACTATTACTCAAAGTATCTTTTTTCATGAATGGAACGAGCTAGATCCACGAGAATAATGTCACCAAATTTATCGCATGGTATTACATATGGAAATTGAACATGTTTCTCAATAGGAAATATATATTTTTTATTTTATATAACTTTTTGATAATTTTTTTGAAAAATGTGCAATATCTCGAGAACGGTACATGTTAGCGTTCCAAAATTTATGTCAATCGTTTTCTAATGAAAAATTGCATAAGAAATGTCTATTTTCGTTACTTTATTAGCGGTTTTGAATTTTTGACGATTTTTTTCAAAATTTCATTCGAAAATTTAGGGGGGGTTCTGAACATTCGATTGCGTATAAAAGCAATAGGCATCTAGTGTTTACGGATTGTGATTTTTGTACCAAATTTGGTTCGAATCGGTCCATTCGTTCGTCAGTTATCGTCTCCACAGACTCACTGACACACACACACAGACATCACTTCAAAAATGTTTGATTCGTGATCAGGGATGCTTGAAACGTGCTCTCCCGTCGAAAACTCGAATTCGAATTTTCGACCCCGTCACAATACTTTCCTTATACATTATGTATATAAGGAAAGTAAAAATAGGTTACTCTTAAAGTAGATATATTCTTTCCAAGATACTGAGTTTTCGTCAACGAGTCATCATTTTCATTGATTTATCGTCATGTTTATCCATTTGGCGAGATTTTCGTTAATTTGGTAACATTTTAAAAAGTTGCCAAGTTGGCGACATTCCGCCAAATTCGTCGCCAAAATCTCGCCAAGCGTTAAGGACGAAGAAATAAGTTATTCTTATAACAGATAAATGACTATTGGCGTTCAAATACAAAAGTATTATTCAAAGTATCTTTTCTCATGAATGGAACGAGCTAGATCCACGAGAATGATATCACCGAATTTATCGCATGATATTACATATGGAAAGTGAACATGTTTCTCAACGGTTAATATATATTTTTTTCTATTTATGGGATTTTTTGATAAATTTATTTGAAAAATGTGCAATATCTCGAGAACGGTTCATGCTAGCGTTCTAAAATTTATGTCAATCGGTTTCTAATGAAAAAAAACATAAGAAATGTCTATTTGCGTAACTGTATTAAAAGTTTTGATTTTTTGATAACTTTCTCAAAATTTCACTCGAAAATTTAGGGGGGGGGGAGGGGGTTCTGAACATTCGATTGCGTTTAAAAATAATAGGCTTCCAGTATTCACGGGTTGTGATTTTTGTACCAAATTTCATTTGAATCGCTCCATTCATTCTTGAGATATCGTCTCTACAGACTCACTGACACACACACACACACACAGACATCACTTCAAAAATATTTGATTCGTGATCATTGGTGCTTAAAACGTGCTCTCCCGTCGAAAACTCGAATTCGAATTTTCGACCCCGTCACAATACTTTCCTTATACATTATGTATATAAGGAAAGTCATAAAAGTAAAAAATCTTTAAGGGGAAAAATTTTTTTTTTTTTTTTGCTTAAAATATAAAAAAATATTTCTGATTTTCTGTGGTGAGCCTCCCCCCGAATTTCGGAATATTGTGAAAATATTACTTCCGTTTATAAAAACGATTTAAATCACTGTGAGTTTGTGTGGCAGAATATATATCCATTTGAAGTTGAAGGCACATATTGTTGAAGAGATAAAAGTAAATCCAGGACTGGCCATAATGCAAAAATATTCTGAAGAAGTGGTAGTAGTAGATTGTGATAGAGATCCTCAAGATGTAGCAGCGACACAACATGAAGAATATCTAAGCAAAGGTATTGATGAAGATATCGAAGCTAGTTATAAAGATTATGCTCGCTGTGAAGGTGATGATAAAGTGGCCAATAATGAAGAAAGAAATAAGGACGAACTCAAAAATGAATCCCAAAGAGTGGTTTTAAAGTGTTTGTATTCGTATTTACGAGGAGAAAACTTAATTCAAGAATTTCCAAATGTTGAAATAGTACTTCGTACTTATCTGTGTTTGATGATCTCTAACGCTAGAGGGGGAAAGTGTCACGTGGTAAACACATGTTTCAATATTTCGGGGGTGCGATCTAGAGTTAACGAATTTATTTTGGAGGAGCAGCCATGGATACCAGCTGCACTCAAACACAGGATGTAGGGAGGTTTCTTTGGCGATCGCATTTTTACCGAAATATGCAACTTTGTCCGAGTCGGACGGGATCATAGGGCTGGCGGGCCTTTTGAATTAGCGGCCGAAAGGGTATCGGTTCGCAGGGGCTTGAAAAATAGTTTAGGGTCTAAAAAGTCAATGATGTTGCTTTGGGGTCAAGGGGTTACGCCCCAGAAACCGATGAGAGAGTTTTCAGAGTCTCAGAGGCGTGTTTTAAAATCTTGGAGAGCGAGAGAGAGAGAGAGTTTCAGAAATTGAGAAAAAGGAGAGGGGAGAATGAACTCCGACACGAGCGAGAAAAGAACTTTTATCACGATCTGATCCTCTGGAAAGATGAGAGACGCACGACGGCAAGTGATGTTGGTGAGTTGCACTTTTGGGGCCTTTTCCTAAAATGTACACTTTCTTAGCTCTCTCTCCGATTTATTATTATTTTTATTAAAAAAAATCTGATGTGGGCAACACATGACTTTCCTTATATAATGCAATGAATTTACTACGTTTACAGTTTAAAAAAATGTTATTCTTATAGTAGATACTTATATTCTTTCCAAGATATTGAATTTTCGACAACTAGTCGCCATTTTCATTGATTTAGCGCCATTTTTATCCATTTGGCGAGATTTTCGTTAATTTGGCAACATTTCAAAAAGTCGCTGAGTTGGCGACATTCCGCCAAATTCGGCGCCAAAATCTCGCCAAGCGTTATGGACGAAGAAATAAGTTATTCTTATAGCAGATAAATGAATATTGGCGTTCAAATACAAAAGTATTACTCAAAGTATCTTTTTTCATGAATGGAACGAGCTAGATCCACGAGAATAATGGCACCCAATTTATCGCATTGTATTACATATGAAAAGTGAACATATTTCTCAATAGAAAATACTTTTTTATTTTATATGACTTTTTGATAATTTTTTTGAAAAATGTACGATATTTCGAGAACGGTTCATGTTAGCGTTCTAAAATTTAGGCCAATCGTTTTCTGATGAAAAATGACATAAGAAATGTCTATTTGCGTAACTTTATTAGCGGTTTTGAGTTTTTGACGATTTTTTCAAAATTTCATTCGAAAATTTAGGGGGGTTCTGAACATTCGATGGCGTATAAAAACAATAGGCTTCCAGTGTTTACGGATTGTGATTTTTGTACCAAATTTGGTTCGAATCGGCCCATTCGTTCGTCAGTTATCGTCTCCACAGACTCACTGACACACACACACACACAGACAGACATCACTTCAAAAATGTTTGATTCGTGATCAGGGATGCTTGAAACGTGCTCTCCCGTCGAAAACTCGAATTCGAATTTTCGACCCCGTCACAATACTTTCCTTATACATTATGTATATAAGGAAAGTAATAACGTTAGGCTAGGTAATATTAACTTTTGGTTACCATTAGTTCCAATTTAGTCTGTGAGACTTTAGTCTACCATTGTTACTTTCCTTATATACATAATGTATAAGGAAAGTATTGTGACGGGGTCGAAAATTCGAATTCGAGTTTTCGACGGGAGAGCACGTTTCAAGCATCCCTGATCACGAATCAAACATTTTTGAAGTGATGTCTGTGTGTGTGTATGTGTATGTGTGTGTGTGTGTGTGTGTGTGTGTGAAAGTATGTGTGTGTGTGTGTGTCAGTGAGTCTGTGGAGACGATAACTGACGAACGAATGGACCGATTCGAACCAAATTTGGTACAAAAATCACAATCCATAAACACTGGAAGCCTATTGTTTTTATATGTAATCGCATGTCCAGAACCCCCCTAAATTTTCGAATAAAATTTTGAAAAAATCGTCAAAAAATGAAAACCGCTAATAAAGTTACGCAAATAGACATTTCTTATGTAATTTTTCATTAGAAAACGATTGGCATAAATTTTAGAACGCTAACATGAACCGTTCTCGAGATATTGTACATTTTTCAAATAAATTATGAAAAAGTCACATAAAAAAAAAATTCCTATTGAGAAACATGTTCACTTTTCATATGTAATACCATGCGATATATTGAATGACATCATTCTCGTGGATCTAGCTCGTTCCATTCATGAAAAAATATACTTTGAATAATACTTTTGTATTTAAACGCCAATAGTCATTTATCTGCTGTAAGAATAACTTTTTTCTTAGTGCATAACGCTTGGCGAGATTTTGGCGACGAATTTGGCGGAATGTCGCCAACTTGGCGACTTTTTGAAATGTTGCCAAATTAATGAAAATCTCGCCAAATGGATGAAAATGATGCTCAATCAATGAAAATGACGACTTATTGTCGAAAATTCAATATCTTGGAAAGAATATTAGTATCTACTATAAGAAAAACCTATTTTTTTACTGTAAAAGTAGTAAATTCATTACATTATATAAGGAAAGTCATGTGTTGCCCACATCAGATTTTTTTTGAATTGTTTAGAATGGGTATTCAATCCATTTATTTTAATATGAATATTTTGTGTAATATATTGTTTGTAAACAGTTATAGGTTTTGTAAATAAATTTTATGTATTTGCTAAAGTACACACGACCTTATTCTTTTCGCGCTCTTACCGGGCGTGTCCTAAAAGAGGTCGATACCTCAGGACAAAAAATAAAACTAATCAAAAACAACTTAACTTACATTAAGCGTAATGACTGAAAAGAAGCTAAATCATCCGTCAATTCTTAGCATTGAGTACAACGACCTCGTTAAAACGTTAGATTTTACAGATATTATTGATACTTTTGTTGGAGCAAAAGCCAGAAAACGTCCCCTAAGAAGTTTCAGTTCTTTCCTTAGTATTGTGCTGTAATATCAATATTTTTCACACAGTTTAACAAATAAAAATGTATAATATTTCAAAACTTGTATCGTTCAATATTTTCATAAAATATTACTATTCTCAATTTAATTTCTGTTCAAACTTTTGGGAGCAAATACACATTTCAAGTATGTTTATTGGATGAAAAAAAAAGCAAAGCAAAATTTTTATAGAGCAAGATTCAACGTGTTTATTTTTAAGTACATTTCCTGTTTTCCTAAACTGGCTTTTAGTGGTGGGGGGGGGGGGGGCACATTCTCCCATGATTCGCAACTAATCCCAGCAGATGAAACCAAAATGGAAAGGCAAAAGTCCAATCGCTTAGAGCCAGGAAAACTATCCACTCCAGGTCATCATGCTATAGACCGCTCACACGTCAGCACACTCCACAACATTTGATCAGTACAAACATCAATCAATGATTTCTTCGTCGGAAACAGTGGACACTTATTCGCCCTTCTGAATTGAATGCCGAGCATGTAATCCATTAATTGCATGTTGTTGTTGTTGTTGAGACCCAGACCGTCCGACCTACCAGAAAGGTGTAAGGTAACCGTTTGGACGGCCGGAAAGTGCCACCCAATTTAGACCGGAACCTAGTGGAGGAGGCATCCACAGGGACCGTACCCTTCTTCCCCTACCACCAACCTCTCGGAAGGACTTACGGACCCATATGTTTAACGTGATCGTACTCCGCATGAACACGGCGGCAGTTGTGGCAGCGTGCAAATTCAGCGCGCAAACCACCGGGCTACCGCGCCCGAAATGTGCCAACAGCACGCGGTGTTCCCAGGTGGTAATCCACTCAAGTACTAACAGCGCTCGATGATGCTTGACTTCGGTGATCTAACGAGAACCGGTGTTTTCAGCACGGTAGGGCCGTCGGCTCATTAATTACATGTGGAAATGCCGACTCAATACGTCATTCAAAGAACGCACACTATCCACAAGAAACAATAGCTTAATTGGCGCCCTAGCGCTTCCCAAATCAGTAGATGTTATTTATATGAGAGGAGAGTCAGGAATTCAAGGCCAAGGAACGGGAATCGAGCTGTTGAAGCCCATACGGGGTAGGTGAGCAATTCGCAGACTAAACAGCGCCTTCCTTCACATACCGCCAGTTAGAAGCATTCGAAGACAAAATATTGTCCAGTGGCTCTATTTATCAAATTAAATAATGAAGAGTTCTCGTGATGTGAATAAATACCATCATTCAGAACATGGTTGTAAATAGAGTAATGCAGATATTCCCACGTTTATTAAAAGAGCTGAGGCAATAAAATATTTCCTTCCAATGCAATGGAACACAAACGAGCGCCGAAGCGCAAAAACAATAACTTAATACAATTGCATCTTGAGTTCTAATCAATGAAAAAACGCGCAAATCGTAAATATATACTGTCAAAAATCGCTGCCTCACATCGTAAACAGAACTATCGATGAACGATAAAATGATTAATGGCAGATGATTATAATATTACTGTCAACCAATCAAAAACTCAAAATTTTAAAGAAGAGAATAGCGAAGAGAAGCAGACGAAAATTAAAAAGAAATGAAGTGAAACGATTTGGAATATACGAATTCGGCAATAACTTAAAAATGGAGGATTCTGAAAAATTTAAGAAGCTGAAAATAGAATAAAAATGAAAAATCGCGATAAATGAACGAATTCTTAACCGAGAATAACAAATTTAGAATCAAATTAAAAGGAATAAAATGGGGAATAAATAGAATCACAAATTAGTCAATTTAAATAAATTTAAATTGCTAAAACCTAAAAAGAACAAATTTTCGCCATTTGGAACACAACTATGGAATAGAATGCATTTAGAACAGAAGAATATCAAACACCCAAGTAAATTTAAGAAAAGAGAATAATAATTATGTAAATAAGTCCCATGAACCCGTTTAGATTAAAAACAAAATTCACTAAATAGCAAAAGCAACCCAACAACTCCTTTGAACCTCCCAAAAAACATTTTCATTCGAAAAAGGAAAAATGTTCGTTAACACTTGATAAAATTCACAAAAAAAAAGAAGGAGAAAACAAAAATCTAAATCACAATTACGTCTGTAATATGAGCCATATAGCCAGGGGGGTGCAAAATTCTATGTCAGAAGCTGAAGTGAAAAGACTAACGTAATAAATCCATATTTATTTTTGAACTTGTAAAAACAACATAAATAAATTGTAGTATAATCGATATTTTTCATTACCAATTTTCGGATTTATGACGTTTTACTGCATTTATTGTTCAGATGGGGCCTCTCATGAAAGTGGGCTTGGGGTCTCAGAAAATTTGAGGACGCTACTGTTAGGCTCTCTACATTCCATGAGCGCAGAAAGAAAAAAAAAATCTGATGTGAGCAGAACATGACTTCCCCTACACAATGCAATGCATTTTTTACAATGAAATTACTATAAAGTGAATTTTTCGGACTCATTTGTTTCGTTTACAGCAGCGGTTCCCAAGCTGAGGGGCGCTCCCCACAAGGAGGGGGGAGGGGGGAAAGCGAAATATCCGTAGATATCCTATGGAAATATCTGACGGGGGCATTAGTTAGATACTTTTTTAAAGTTTTTTTTTTAAATAAAGTTTAAAATATTGAAATTATTTTTATAAATTCATAATCTGGACCCTATTTCCCCCCGACAAAACTAAACAAAAAAAAATTATTTACATTTTTACTTTCCTTATATACATAATGTATAAGAAAAGTATTGTGACGGGGTCGAAAATTCGAATTCGAGTTTTCGACGGGAGAGCACGTTTCAAGCATCCCTGATCACGAATCGAACATTTTTGAAGTGATATCTGTGTGTGTGTGTGTGTGTCAGTGAGTCTGTGGAGACGATAACTGACGAACGAATGGACCGATTCGAACGAAATTTGGTGCAAAAATCACAATCCGTAAACACTGGAAGCCTATTGTTTTTATACGCCATCGAATGTTCAGAAGCCCCCTAAATTTTCGAGTGAAATTCTGAAAAAATCGTCAAAAAATCAAAACCCCTAATAAAGTTACGCAAATAGACATTTCTTATGTAATTTTTCATTAGAAAACGATTGACATAAATTTTAGAACGCTAACATGAACCGTTCTCGAGATATTGTCCATTTTTCAAAAATAATATCAAAAAGTCATATAAAATAAAACAAAAATTTCCTATTGAGAAACATGTTCACTTTTCATATGTAATACAATGCGATAAATTTGGTGACATCATTTTCGTGGAACTAGCTCGTACTTTGAGTAATACTTTTATATTTGAACGCCAATAGTCATTTATCTGCTGTAAGAATAACTTATTTCTCCGTCTATAACGCTTGGCGAGATTTTGGCAACGAATTTGGCGGAATGTCGCCAACTTGGCGACATTTTTATTGTTGCGAAATTAACAAAAATCTCGCTAAATGGATAAAAATGACGCTAAATCAATGAAAATGTCGACTAATGGAAGAAAATTCAATATCTTGGAAAGAATATAAGTATCTACCATAAGAATAACATTTCTTTAAATTGTAAAAGTAGTAAATTCATTGTATTATATAAGGAAAGTTATGAGTTGCCCACATTAGATTTTTATCTATTAGGTTCGGGGGCTATAAGCGTCTAAAGTGTTGACATTTTTTGTAACACTTCGTTTTCTGCCAGCTACAGAAACTCCAAGCATAAACGTTATTAAAAAAAAAAATAAATAAATAAATTTAAAAAAATTAATAAAAAATAATTGGAGTGTGGCTCAACTCGACTTTCTCATACCAGAATCCATTTTTATTTTATTTAATTATTTGAAAAGTCTGTATCGTTGTTTGAAATGATTAAAATTATAACATGTTACTCTTCATTTTAAAACGCTTGAAAAAATCAAAGATTCACAACAATGATTGAAACTGTTAAGTCTTGTGGTCGTTCAGCCATCAATAATTTCTTTTATGCATAATTGTGTCCAATGCTGCTATGTTAAGAAAATATATAATTTCCGCTTGAATTTCAAAAAGTTCTATCTAGTTCTAGATTTTTCGTTAACAAAGCCTGATATAAAGTATCATGAAACTCTATTAATATATGTGGCAGTTTATTGTGCGCACAAGAAATCGATTGCAGACAGACAGATGGACATCACTGTAAAAATAGCCCAAACGTGTTCAGTAGGTTCCGAAATATATATTGACTTCAAGATCGAAAATTTTCGTGAAAATAATACTTTCTTTATACTATACTCTATAGTATGAGAAAAAAATCTGATGTGGGCAGCACATGACTTTCCTTATATAATGCAATGAATGTACTACTTTTACAGTTACAAAACTGTTATTCTTATAGTAGAAACTTATATTCTTTCCAAGACATTGAATTTTCTTCAATTAGTCGTCATTTTCATTGATTTAGTGTCATTTTTATCCATTTGGAGAGATTTTGGTTAACTTGGAAACATTTAAAAATGTCGTCAAGTTGGCGACATTCCGCTAAATTCGTCGCCAAAGTCTCGCCAAGCGTTATGGACGGAGAAATAAGTTATTCTTGCAGCGGATAAATGACGATTGACCTTCAAATACAAAAGTATTATTCAAAGTACCTTTTCTCGTGAATGGAACGACTTAGATCCACGAGAATGATGTCCCCAAATTTATCGCATGATGTTACATATGAAAAGTGAACATGTTTCTTAACAGTTAATATTTTTTTTTAATTTATGGGATTTTTTGCTAAATTTATTTGAAAAATGTGCAATATCTCGAGAACGGTTCATGCTAGCGTCCTAAAGTTTATGTCAAGCGTTTGCTAAGGAAGAATTACATAAGAAATGTCTATTTGCGCAACTTTATTAAAGGTTTGATTTTTTGATGATTTTTCAAAATTTCACTCGAAAATTTAGGGGGGTTCTGAACATTCGATTGTGTTTTAAAACAATAGGCTTCCAGTATTCATGGATTGTGATTTTTGTACCAAATTTCATTCGAATCGCTCCGTTCGTGAGATATCGTCTCCACACACACACATCTCTTCAAAAATGTTCGATTCGTGATCAGGGATGCTTGAAACGTGCTCTCCAGTCGAAAACTTGAATTCGAATGTTCGACCCCGTCACAATACTTTCCTTATACATTATGTATATAAGGAAAGTAATAAAAATGGTAGGGATATATTTCCTACCATTGTCTTTTATCGTATGTGGACAGAAGGGTCATATTTATTTTTGTAAATTTGTTTAAAAACGAGACCAGTTTGTTTTATTTTTCCGATCAATCGCTGAAGATAATTTTCTATCGCGAAAACAAAAATTATAATATTTATATTTGGGAAAATTAAATTATTTTAATAAACATTTTTGAAGAACTATATAATTTAGAGTACTACTGGAATTTGCACTTTTTAAATCCCGAGCAACGGCTGGTACATCTGCTAGTAGTTTATAAAGTTGAAATCTCCCTCGTTTCGTATGAGTCAGACGAAAATCTAATAACTAGATATCCATATGAGTCATACGAATAATTAGTAACTAGATTGTCAAATATAACACAATCAACTTCGTTCATTGTTCATTTTACTTCATCCGAAATTTCTGGTTCTGAAACAATAAGCATTTGTTGAAGAATAAAAGTGATGAGGAAGGTCAAGATATTCGACAATGACCCGTCTTCTACACATTTCCTGCTGAAACCGACGATATATCTATCCTTCCTTGGAAGGAGTCATCAATGACTTTCCTTTTTACGTAGAAAGTGACATAGAACAGTTTCTGAAGGTCAGACGAAAAGCAACATACAAGCGTCATGTGGTCATTCGAATACGGCTCGGATAAACTTAAAAGTGACGTAGTTAAAATTAAAAGTGAGGTTCAGGGAGAACTTCATGGGGATGATGAAATTGTTGACTTTGTAAATGTTAATGCTCCCGTGCTTCAGGTTAGACTGGTTGGCAGAGGCAGGGTTTTTTCACTTGAAAATTTCGTTCTGCACAAGTGGGCACTATAGCAAAACATATAAATTGCGAATGGGCTGTGTGTGAATGGGTGAGTGAGTTGGTTAATGAACAAAAATTTCAAAGTATGGCTAGTTTAGTAATTTAAAAATAATATCCTAAATTTTGCGGTTGGGTGATTTTGAACAAAAATTTGGAAATTCCAACGTTCGACATATGGTTGGTTTAGCAATTTAAAACAAAAAAATCTGATATGGGCAGCACATAACTTTTCCTCCATATTTATATCTACGTTCTCTTTATTTTAATTAAATCTAATTCACTTTTAATTCAATTTTCTTTCTCATATGGTAACTGGACTTATTTTCAAAGATAGCGTAGAGAAAATATGAAAAACTAAAATATCTCGCGAACGGCTAGTCCGAGTGTAACGGGGTTGGTCTTATTCAATTCTTCATTAAAAGTTACGTATAAAACAAGCATTTAATGGATGTATTTGAGCATACGTAATTTTTTTATTTTAGATTTTGACGATTTTTGCAAAAAAAAGCAGGTTATTTTTTTCCGAATCGTACTAAAATCTAATCAGCACCAGGGTAATCCACAAGCGACTTGTCTACTGAATTTTGTGAAATTCGGTCCATTAGTTTTTCGGCTAGAGTGGATACATTCGATTGCGTATGAAAACAATAGGCTTCCAGTGTTTATGGATTGTGATTTTTGTACCAAATTTCGTTCGAATCAGTCCATTCGTTCGTCAGTTATCGTCTCCACAGACTCACTGACACACACACACAGACATCACTTCAAAAATGTTTGATTCGTGATCAGAGATGCTTGAAACGTGCTCTCCCGTCGAAAATTCGAATTTTCGACCCCGTCACAATACTTTCCTTATACATTATTTATATAAGGAAAGTAATAATGCTTAGATAACATATTTAAAATTAACTAAATTTCAAATATGTTATTTAAGCATAGCTCCCAAAAGGTTGGAAATCAGATTCTGAGAAAAGCCTGTTTAAAAAGACAGAAAACTTTGTAACAGTTTCAGAAGCCGTATAAGCCACCTTCAAATTCTGTGAAGAAAAATTATTGTTGCTGTGCTATATCAAAAGAATATAGTAATATACAAGAAATTATTTCATTGGTTTACTTCAGTATCTCTGAGATGTTTTTATAATTATTGATGGATGTCAAAATTGGACAGCTGAAATCAAATTTAATTGGGAATAAAATTTAATTAAGCATGGATTTTTGAAATTTTGCAGATATTTAGTTCTAATTAACTAGACAACGGAATATTTTTAACAATCCAACAGGGGGAAAATATTATGTAAAAAGTATAACAATGGAACAATACTAGGATAGGCTTTAAATATGAATTAAGTTTTCTAAAATAATATTTAAAGTCTATCCTGAAATTTAAGTGGCACGACTAATCAATAGGAGTTGCTTCTAATAAGTTGGAATGAAGCTTCTATTGCAGCAATCAGCATTGGTAATCGACTGGTTTTATGCTCATTAATACTAAATAGTTAAAAAGAGAGTTTGATAACACTGACAAGGAAATTTATGCACTATGATTTCGTAAACCTCTGTGAAAATTAGAAATCAGTCATACTGTGCCAATGGCACCAATTCACAAAACATTGAGGTTTAATTGCATGAGGCCACAAGACTAGGTTTGCATAAAAATGGTACATAACATGTTTCTTATCACTGCAGCAACATCTATCCAGTGTTGATGAGTGCTAACAAGTGCAAAACTGGTCTACTGAATGAGTGCATAAGTAAACACCAGCCCATGAATGCCGTTTTCTGCAATGAGGAGCATGATCCTAACTTTGGGAACCCCTACTCCTGTAATGTGATGGAGCTAAATTTTTGAAGAAATTTGCTGTCGGCAGTGTGACACTTAAACTGCAAAACACATGCGAGCACATGCTTATCCTTATTAGGCACCTAATCACACCTTAAACTGTTACTTGAACATGTAATATGCCTTAGATGTTGGCAGGAATGGCAGATTTCAGTGGCAAGTGGCAGCAGACTGCATAGAGCGACGGCATAATGGGAAGATAGAGCGATTGTCAGAGCAGCTATGACAACACGAGATTCGTCATTATCAACCATCCAACGTGTGACAAATACGGAAGTGACCACCCGGATCATTAATAGAAGACTACCGGAGAGGAATCTATACTCACGGTGCCCATTACACCACCTACCACTGACCAGTAAGCACAGTCAACAGCGATTGCGATAGTGCCGGACCAGATGAACGTGGAATTGTTCGGAATGGGAACGAATTGTCTTCAGTGATGACTCCCGTTTTGAACTGAGATCCGACGGCCAGTGCAGACGTATCTGGAGACAGCCTGGACATCGTCAGAATCCTGCTCTTACTGCCACACACTACACGACCCGACAACAGGAAGTTATGGTCTGGGGTGCCATTTCGTTTGATAACCGGACCCCTTTGTGACATCATCACAGCACAGCTGTTGCCAACATTCTATGACCCGTTGTATTGCCATTCCTTTCACGACACCCCGGGCCAACTTTTCAGCAAGATAATGTCAGGCCACACATGGCATGCTTCTCTACTGATTGTCTGCATGCTTACGACACACTTCCTTGGTCAGCCAGATCCCCAGACATCCACATTACACGTACCAAATTTTGTCTCATTTGGATAATTCTTTCTTGGTGCATCAATTTTTTTTGTCTTAACCTTCCTACAGTGTTCGGGTCTTTTTTGACCCATATCAAATTTATTTTGTATATAACTATAGCATTTTTGGGAATTTTTCAAAAATATTTTGTGACTTTGTTTGCATAGTCATAATAAATATTCAGTTATGCGTAACTTTTTTTTTCAGATGGTAGTTTTTTTACAGTAAAAATTGTGACACATAAGTCGTTCGGGTCAATTTTGACCCGTGTTGAAATTTTAGTGATTGGAAAAATAAAATATATAAAATCCAATATATTATTCAATTATTATTGTTGTGACAATGCATTCGTTCTCTCGTTCTTTTCCGTTATGTATTTATTTTCCTATTGGCACAATAGATGGTTCTAATGGTGATGTCCGGTTCTCAGCAGTCGCTATATTCTGTGACCATATTGGCTTCCCACAGTTTTCTTCCCGCTTTCGTAGTGTGTGTTTCGTAGGGGTGTTGTCCTTTTCACAGTTGATTTTTTTACGTGTTCTGTTAGAAACTCTCCAAAGCCTACGATATGTCTAATCATAGAGTTACTGATGAAGAAATCAAATTGTTGCTTGCAGTGTCGGACGAAGAAGTTGTTTCAGAAATTGAAGATCACGTTTCTGAAAACGAACTATCATCCGATGACGACGGAAATGAAGTATCTGACGAGTCAGACGGCGACTCTACTTAGCAAAGATGGTATAATCGAATGGAAATCAGAACCACAAGCTTCATGGGACAGGTGTCAGGCAGAAAATATTGTGAACATGACTCCAGGGCCTACGAGATACGCCACGTCTAGAATTGAAGACGAATTCACTGCATTTACGTTGTTTTTTCCTCCAGCAATAGTTGATATCATACTAAAATATAGTAACATTGAAGGAAAACAGGTGTTTGGTGACAGTTGGAAGAATTTGAATAACGTTGACTTGGAAGCATTTATTGGCTTGTTGCTGCTTTCTGGGGTATTTAAATCTCGTAATGAGTCCTCAGAGGGTCTGTGGGATGCCACAACGGGACGGAATATCTTCAGGGCCACTATGTCCTTAGTGAAATTCAAAATGATATCGAAGGTTCTTCGATTTGATGACAGACAGACCCAATCAAGAAGACGGGAAGATGACAAATTTGCAGCCATAAGAGAACTTTGGGACAAGTGGGTGGAAATGTTGACGATGTTGTATAACCCTGAAATGTGCGTTACTGTGGATGAACAACTGGTAGCTTTCCGAGGAAGGTGCCCATTCTGTCAGTACATGCCCATGAAACCAGTCAAGTACGGCATAAAATTTTGGGTACTTTGTGACAACGCTACCAATTATGTCTGGAATATACAGCCCTATCTTGGAAAGAAGCCTGGTTCTGCACCAGAACGAAACCAAGGTCTCAAGGTTGTCAACGATCTCGTTCAAGGTTTAAAAGGACATAATGTAACATGTGATAACTTTTTCACATCGTATGAACGTGGACAGCTTCTTCTGAAAAAAAAAACTGCCAATTATTGGTAAAATGAGAAAGAATAAACCAACAATTCCTCCGCAATTGCTTGCAAAAGGGGCCCCAAACTACACATCGAGATTTGCATTAACGAAGGATACAACTCTTGTATCGCACATACCGAAGAGAGGCAAGTGGCAAGTGTGTAGTTCTCCAGAGCACTCCTCATCATGACAGTCAAATAGCAGACACAGACACAAAGAAACCTCAAATTATTTTGGACTATAACAGCACCAAAGGAGGGGTGGACACGTTTGACAAACTGGTCTCCCACTATTCCTGTCGGAGGAACACAAACAGATGGCCCATTGTAGTTTTTTCCAACATCGTAGACATTTCCACCTATAATGCACTCCTATTGTTTATCAAGATCAATCCAGCATAGCAGAAGAGGTCATTTCGCAAAAGGAGAATATTCATTGAGAAGCTTGGAATGATTTTGGTAACCCACCACATTGACGGAAGAAAACAACTGCCAAGAGCAAGGACAGTCCAAGAATTGGCGGTGAATATTCGAAACTCAGGACAACCTGAATCCCGACCTGAAGCATCTGGAAGTGTAGCAACTGCTGGCAAAAGGGGAAGATGTCACTTGTGCCCACAGACTGACAACAAAAGTTCTGTAAAGTGTTTCAAATGTGGACAGTTCACTTGTAAGAAGCATTTCATTCAAGTGTGTAACAATTGTATATAAACGAAGCAACTTCCAGAATTGTATTGTTGGCGGTAAGCTAAATATATCACAGATATTTAGTCTGTAGATTGCAATTTTGCTTTCATCAAACGAATGTTCTAAAATATAAAAATATCTACTATATAAATATAAATATATGTAATAAATACAGGAAAAATACTTCATTGTATTGTATTTGAAAGTTTACAGTGATTTGCAGGAATGAATGATTGAATTACTTTATATATTTATATATTGCATTACATTTATATATATTATATATTTACGTTGCATATATTATATATTTATATTACTAATATTTATAAAATGCGACTTCAATTCAATAATATTGAAAATTACACTATGGGTCATTTTTGACCCGAACACCTTAGGTGTATACTATATTTGAACAACGTATGAAGGTTAAGAGTGTATATTTATATTATAATACTTTTTAGTGACATTAATTTAACATCTTTAAATGTTATGTTATTAGGATTGGATGGGGAAGTAAATGAAGGCTCCATTTACTCCTTTACCCAGAGCCCTCAAAATCATAATCAGACCCTGCACTTCACACTGCCATTTCCAGTTGAACTAGCTTTTGTGTGCATAAAAGAAACAAAGTGTCGAAATAATCCAAAACCAAAGCCAGAAACATCAATTGGAAAACAATTTCTGCTTCTTACAGAGCAGTCAGAAACTTCTTACAGACTTCCTCTTACATGAAAGCTAAGTGCATATTTTTAGTCTACTTTATTGTGAAGTACAATAATTGTGCAAATTCAAATTTTCATCTGCAAAAAACTTAATATGCTATATTGTCACCATATTTTACCAACCCATCAGTATGTATATTATAGAAAAATCCTAATGTTTTATGTAGTAGGATGAACTAATGTATTAGTTCAGCAAGCTTGTATAATTTTTCCAGTCATCATATTTAAAAACTCATTCTTGATTAAAGTGGTATCTTTCAAAAAGCTACTTCTTTTTATTTAGTTAATGCTAATTCTAGATAATTATTTTGTGCCTGTAAAAAACCTGATAGTTTGAAAATTCTATCACATACTTCCTTCAACTCTTTCAAGTTTAGGTACATTAAGAGGATATTTTCCCTCCTTGTTTCATATATCCCATGTTAACCAGAGGAAAATAGTCCTTAACATGTAACTTGGTTAGTTTTTAATATGTTTTCTCTCACCCCAGTGTTTTTTGCCAAGCATAGATTCTGAAAAGAAGTGGGCAGGTTTATGCTTTTTGATATGAAACATCTCAAGAAATGAGGTAGAGTAAATCTTGAAAGAAATGTGACTTAGATGAAATGAAAGTGACACCATTTTGTTTCAAATGCATAACAGAAAACCATTGTTATAATTTGAAGGTTTGTGTCACTTAACCTTAGTGACAAATTTGGAGAAATATCACTAACTAGACACCCTTTGGCAAGTTCTAGAAACTTGTAGATTGTAGAATCTATTATCAAATTTTGATTATTGAATTTTGTAGATTGCTGCAGAACTTCACACGTTATACGTTTCTTCTAGAACTTTTCACAGAGGGCATATAAGCTTGTCACACTCAGTTAGGTTGTTGATGTGATATGAAAGTATTGTCTCAATACAGAATCCAATATGTATTATATCTTCTGATTTTATATACCCTTTAAGCTGTATTAAAACAATTTTGATAAAAAAGTATTAAAAAAAATAAATAAATCAAATTTTAGATTAAAAACATAGGCACCTTTCCTACCGCAACTTATACCATTATTGCACCCAAAATATCAACATTCTCCTATTCAAAATATGCAAAAAATGTGATGTTTCACATCAATCTATAACAAGTAACAATATTACTCACCAATTTTTTTTAAACAAACAATAAATGAGTATTTTTAATATGTATCGAAAAGTAAAGCATTAATTTTACAAAAGTATTAGAAATACTTTTATTTTATACATTTTTAAAAAACGCACAAACATTCCTCTCTTTTTTTTTTCAAAAACTTAATGCATTACAGGTTGACGATTCTCTATTTTAAAAAAAGTCCAAATAAATTTTTAAAGCACAAATATTCCTATTTTCAGCATCTATGTTCGGCAAACAATATAGGAAAATATTTCTAAAAACTAAATGAAACAGATGTTAGAGACGATTTTCTATTTTTAGAAAAGCACAGATAATTTTTAAAAAAAGCATAAGCATTCCTATTCACAGCATCTATGCTCATCAAAAAACATAGGTAAAAAAAATTCTATAAACTTCATGAATTATAGGTTAGGGACTATTTTTTATGCATTAACATGGGGATGGAAGAAAAATATAATTTTTTTTCCATTCCCAAACTGCTAAATATTTCATCTAGAGCAGTTTGAGAACTGCTTTAGATGAAATATTTTGATATTTTCTTTATATTTAATTTAAAATTAACAGCAGTAGGTAATGATACATAAAATATGACATTAAGTTATGAATGTATTTGAATAACAAACCATTACATTATTATAACTTAACAATATTCCTTTATTAGCTTTTTGGTCCATAATTTAATAATAATTTTATAAGTCTATTGACAAAGCTTCATTTCAGCAAACTTTTTGGCTAAGTCCATGGCTTCAG
Organism: Amaurobius ferox; assembly: GCA_951213105.1. NCBI lineage: Eukaryota > Metazoa > Arthropoda > Arachnida > Araneae > Amaurobiidae > Amaurobius > Amaurobius ferox. The sequence continues at coordinate 78,883,182 of OX578150.1, forward strand.
ATAGACAATTCGCATTCGTTCCTGTTGCTTGTGCAGATTCAGGCTTACCGCCACCTTTTCCTCCGATCAATGGTGACACTTGCTGCACCCACTCATTGGCTTTGAGTCCCTTGGATGTTGCATTCTGCGATAAAAATAACATATAGCACAATCTGATTTTATAAATTAACAAGTAAAAGCAAAAAAACAATTTTTTTAAATACATGATTCAATTATTTGTATGTAACTTACAATGCAACTTGATACATGAGTCCGGCGTATTAGTGGCTAATTTCACAATGTCTTCTATAGGCACAGCCAATTTAATCCACACATTAAGCTTTTCACTTCCAGAACTTAAAGTTGACAAGAAAATTAGGAAGGAGCATTATGGTGGCAAATAGTGTGTACACTTTATTTTTGATGAAACTATTCAGCATTTTTATTCTCTTTTGCATTCTTATTTTGTAGAGGAATATGAATTAAAAAAAGGGACATCTCTAGAACCAAAAATGGAAACCCTTAGTGAACTTGCTTCCCTCCAAAATTTAATGCTGAACTCATATCAGATATTCTATGCGATGTTTATAGCAGATCCCCCAAAATAAGATTTCAAGGAAAACCTATATTTTTAAATTGGAAGCGACATTCTTAGTGAATCCCTTTATTCTTTCCAGAATGTGATGCTAAATTCATATCTAAGCTCTATATATATTCATATAAGCTCTATATCTATTCATATCTAAGCTCTATCTATAACCACTCCTGAGAAATATATGTTTCAAAGAAAGGCTTTGAACTAGAAGTTGGAAAGAAACCAGAAGTGAAAATTCTTAGTAAACCACTTCACCTGAATCCGCAAATTATATCTCAGGTAATTTTGATTGTATGACAATAGAACCTTTTTTGTTTGACTCATTGAGCCATAGAAAATATTACGATAAAGTGTCACATGACCAAAATTTGCATATTATGATAGTCTACCATAGTTAAAGCATTTCTTAAATTAGAACCATGTGTCTATGATCAATCATTCATCTCGTGCTATCTTTTTGAAACACCCTGTATATATGGTCATTATCTGTATTAGAGAATTCAGATAGATATCTGTTGACTCACAAAAAATAGCTTCTGCCTATAAGTTAACTGAGGCTGTGGATGCTACCTTCTATGATTCAGAGCTATATTGAATTCCATGAATGATCAACATGAAACTTTTTTGAGAATTACAACCATAAAAGAATTAAACATGAGAGAATGTTTAAAATCATATAAGCTATATTAAAAATTATTTGAAGTAGAAATGCAATGTATGGATATATAATTTTTTTTTTAAATTTTCCTTATTAAGTTTGCTGTAACTACGATACTGAGAACAAGCCTAGTTTATCATGCCAATGATTCCCAATAGATGGTTCTTGCACCCAATACAGATTAACAGGATTTACTTCATGAACAGTACAGAAAACAGTTCTAGAAAAAAAAAATCTCTGTGAAAATAGAAGTTTTATAAAAATGGAAATGAATATACAGAGGAAATTCTTTAGGCTTAAAAACTATTATTGATAATATAGGCTACCAATAGTTAAATTAATATCGTTGCCTTAAAAATTACAGTCCAGATTTGTAAAAAAGATAAGCTGTTTAAAACCAAAACGGATTAGAAACCACCATATTAGCTGATTTTCCATGTATATTTGAAATACACTTCCAATGCAGATAACAGTATCCATGTGCTACTTTTGCTCTTAATAGGCACTTGTCAACAAGGAATATCCAACTATTCCAATATATATTTTGCACAAAAATTCTAAATTTTGATTCTAGGATGATTTAGGCTGAATTATGAATAAAACATGTCCCTATTTCGAAATGATATAAAATTCAATTATGTTGATAATGTTTGAAACTTACGTTCATCAGCAAACAATCACACATTCAAACTGATACTTTTACTAGCAACGGTGAACAGATAATATTTAAAGCTAATGCAAATTCTTTTTCTGTTAATACAGAGCATAAAATGTGTTGGTACCTTAGGAACAGAACTCATACAGAGAACTTTTTCACTCTCTGCATCTTTTGTGAAGAACATAGCAGCAGTGTCTGGAGAGAGCAATTTCACTTGTTTCAAAGCAGCATCTAGTGCCTATAAAGAAATGTTGATATGAAATTTGCATTTCTGATAAGATGATATGAAATTTGCATTGCTTGATGACATTTGCATTTTAGAGCATTTAAAAAGTTTTATTGTCATTTAGGGATATTTTCAACACTTTTTTTTTTCTAGGTACAATAAGAGTTTGCACATTTTGACTTTGTAAATTTTAGCATATTTTGCAGATATTTTTCAAGCAAAATAGAAATCTTTGTTAAGCATGTGACAATAACATGCTTATTGGAACAAAGCGAGTGAAACCCTTTATTCCCGACTTTGGTATGCATTCCAGGATGTGCAACTTTGTCATGAAAATTTTCAAAATTATTCATTCGATTGTAGAGATACTTCAGCCATATTAAAATGTGCACAGCAAGGTGATCCTTAGTTCAATTGAAAAAATTCTTTTTATGGTATCCTTAGTCTTAATTTCCAAATTTATTATTTAGTGATATTGTTGTTTATTATTTAGTGATATTGAAGTGCCAAATTTTTTTTAGAATCTGTTAATATTAATTCATGCCACACAAGCTCAAGTTTAAGTAAACTTAGAAAATTTTCAAAAATTTGCAACAAAATTAGAATTTCTAAAGTGCATAATTATACTTAGGGAACTAGAACCAGAGAATGGGCCAAAAATTCTTAATTTTCATTTATTATTGTTGATTTAAATGGTACAGAATGTTCTCTTTCCGACAATGTATTACATTAGTTAATCCCTAAACTTGAAGTTGAAAAGCTTCCTTTGTTAAAAGGGAATTTTAATAAAAGAATTTTAATTACGGCCAATTTTTTGGTTGTCTTTATTGTTAAAAGTAATAATGCTAACAAAATTAAAATTTTATATTCTTGGTGTGAAATAATACGTAGGTCAACTCATACTGGTTTCAACACCGAAGTGAGCTTCAAGCAATGGTTAATCAACTTGGAATGCTGACAGCACAGCATATTTGACACTGGGTATTGCTGATTTTTGATGGTCAGACTTAGCATATTTTATAGGCACTGATTTCGGATCAGACGAGGTATTGAGAAAATCTCAAACAACAAATGTATATAGCCAGATATGTATATAGCCAGATACAAAGGTATATAGCCAGAGAATTTATATAATTTTAAGATAAATATGTATGTAGGTATGCAGAGTAATTATTGGATTTAAATTATTGTAAAAACAATCACACACTCTGCCTCGGGCGCGGTAGCCCATTGGTTAGCGCGCTGGAGTTGCACTCGGTAGGCCCGGGTTCGATTCCAGCCACTGCCAAAACTGCCGCCGTGTTCATGCGGAGTACGATCACGTTAAACATGTGGGTCCGAAAGTCCTTCCGAGAGGTTGGTGGTAGGGGAAGGAGGGTACGGTCCCTGTGGATGCCTCCCCCACTGGGTTCCGGTCCAAATTGGGTGGCACTTCCCGACCGTCCAAACAGTTACCTTACACCTTTCTGGTAGGTCGGACGGTCTGGGTTTCAACAACAACACACTCTGCCTCATTTTCTCATATGTGGAACCTATCATTTACAAATAATAACTTATTTAAGCAATTTTTCTATTAGTTATATAATTTTATTATTATATACTTCAAAAGTTTGCCATAAATTTGTTTAAACATTTATCGACACAAATACTTTTAAATTTTTATTCAACTCTCAAAATCAGTGACTCTTTATAGTCTCAAATGGATTTGGGCTAAATGAAATGGCTGGAATGATTTGGGCTAAATTTGGATGTATATTGTGTAGTTGCGAATGTAGAAAATAAATTTTAAAAAATTTATTTAGTTTGGCTGAATGCCAATATATTTGGCTGAATGCCAATATGATTCACGAGGAAAGTCATGGGATTGCCCCAATCCTCTAGTTTTACTCAATCAGATTACTCAATATTACACACTTAGTTTTACTCAATTTTACACATTCGGTTTTACTCAATATTACACACTTTATTTACACTGGCTGCTCAAACTGTTGCTCGCACCCTAGGGCGAGTCAGAAGGTCTGGGTATTCAACACTTCATTTACAGAACTAAAAGATACTATACAATATACAAAGAAATTCACACATTTTATTATTTGGATTTTATTTTCATGCAAGTTCCATTGTCATCTTTCCATTTAAATAGCAAACTCCATTTAAGTACAGACTAGATTATGGTATATATAAAATGCAATTATTAAAGCTATATATTTACCTTAGCATTAAAACCAGCTTTGAATTCGTGAACTATATATGTGCTATTTTTAGAATCCCCTTGAAACATCTGTTTTGCTTCTTCTGTGATCTACAAAACACCAAGTAAATAACAATTGAATAATTTAAATTGAATAACATAAATTCTGTGGTCAATACACACCAAAACCAAACATATAACTTTTACAGGGTGAGTACACTTTTCTTAGAAAAGAAAATTCAAGCACTTTTCAAGGACTTTCAAGTACCATGCAATTATTTTTCAAGGACATCAATTCTCCCATATCATGAAGTTGTATGCATTTCTGGGAGGAAAAATCATAACAAACTAACATTATTGTTTAATGTTGAAGCTATTGAGGAAATTTTTGGGGAAAAACAATGTTGTTTAGGAAAATTTCAGAGATAGTGTAACTGCTAGAGAAATTTCTAGAGAAAACAGAACTTCTCAGAAAAAATACTATGCTGTGAATCTGCAGAATACTTTCAACACTGCCTATTTCAAGCACTTTCAAGGACTTAACGAAGAAAATTGGAATTTTCAAGTACTTTCAAGGCCTTGAAAATGTTAATCTAAAATTCAAGTACTTTCCCAATTATATGCACACTGCTTTTATTTTAAAAAATGTTTTTGAAATTGTACCAATATTTAAGTAAATATCCTGCTAGAGAATACAACTACTCGCTATACATTTTATACATACAAAACATTAAATATGAGCTATCATTTTAGTAAATTAAATTTGATGTGGGCAGCACATAGCTTTTTCTACAGAACTCAAATTCATTATCTTTTTCATAATCCACTAAATTGAGTTTAATTGTACAAAATAGCATGGATAATTACTTGAAATTATATTCAGTTTGCAGCTTTAATGTATTTTCTTTTTATTTTGCAACTTTATGCGTTTAAAATATCACCAGTTTCTCAAAATTAAAAAAAAATTACACATCTTGTGAATGGTTAGCCCTAGAGAAGCAAGCGATTCTCAATTTTTTTTAACTGGCAGCACATTGTCTCATTGTGTGGGATATCATGGCAAGTCTATACAGTATGTGGAAGCACTATGTTAGAGGCATATTACCTACAATTTGTATTGCTATTACAATACAGTTCATATAATTTACAATTTATTTGTTCCTCCCTTATTAATAAATAATGACATTAAAATATTTAATTCTCATCCTAAATATCCTTTTAGTTTTTAACACTTTAGTTTTTAACACAACATAGTTGAAAAGTGTTTATGACTTTGTTCATGCTGTCTGTCTGTCTGTCCGTTAGCACGATAACTGCCATAAAAATGACTTTATCAAAATGAAATTTTAGAATGTTGTTCAAACGGTCTGTGGGACCTATGGGAATATAAATGAATAATATATCACCCAATTAGTTTTGGATTGAACCCGGGTTAAAAAAATGAAACACATTGAACCCTATGGGACCTAATTTTTCAAACATTTTTTAAGCGGATTTCAAATTCACAAATTGCTTCGAAAATTTTAGGTAATAGTCAAATTATTCCATAAAATATATAAAAAAAATTCAGCGAAATATATTCAGTAGTTTTTTAAATAAAAATTAAAATAATAATTACACATCTTATATGAAACGATCACGTGACCATGATATGAAACGATCATATGACCCACTTCAAAATGATATATGGCATCCATCTTGTTTCAAAATCGTGATTTTTTTAAGTTCTTTTTAATTCATATTGAGTGTTGTATCCGTCCTAAAACTACTTTATTTTTGCTTAAATTCTGTGCATCTACATACTAAAACAACACAATGACAATATATTTGTTGACAATATATTTGAAAATGTCATAATGATTTGAGAATTATATCTAGGAGTCTCTAGTGTCAGTAAAGTAGCTGATATTGTTAGTTGACACAACAGAAAGGCGTAGTATTAAGTATATGTATTTTTGATTATTTTTAAATTAAAGGTTCCCTTATTATGAGTGTAATTAACCAGTGATTTTTCATAGTTGTAGGATAGAATATAGAGAGGTAAAAATAAATTGACAGGAAAAATAACTTTGAATAAGTAGGAGTATTCGTTATTGTTTCAGTTCAACTTTGCATTGCGTTAATAATTTATTTTTACAAAATTGGCAGTTTAATTAAATATTTTAGGTTTTTCCGTATAGAAAAGTTACAATGCAGAGCTTATCCCAGCGCCACCTGAATTATTGTCTCAAACGATATTAGTGGTTTCTTAATATGAAGTTTTAACGCCTTACCTTTACCTCCATGATTAGTGCAGTCGTATCTGTTTTTAACACTTTACAACAAAGTTGAAAAGTGTTTATGACTTTGTTCACTCTGTCTGTCTATCTGTCTGTCCGTTAGCACGATAACTGCCATAAAAATGACTTAATCAAAATGAAATTTTAGTATGTTGTTCAGACGTTCTGTAGGACCTATGGGAATATGAATTAATAATATCACCCAATTAGTTTTGGATTGAACCCAGGTTAAAAAATTGAAATACATTGAACCCTATGGGACCTAATTTTTCAAACATTTTTTAAGCAAATTTAAAATTTACAAATTGCTGCGAAAGTTTTAGGAAGTATTCAATTTTCACGTAAAATATATAAAAAAAATTTCAGAAAAATATATTCAGTAGTTTTTTAAATAAAAATTAAAATAATAATTACACCATTATATGAAGAGATCACATGACCATTATAAGAAGAAATCACGTGACCCACTTCAAAATAAGATAAGGCATCCATCTTGTGTCAAAATCATGATTTTTAAAGTTCTTTTTAATTTATATTTGGTGTTGTATCTCCTAAAACTGCTTCATTTTTGCTTAATTTCTGTGCATCAATGTTCTGAAACAATGCAATTACAACATATTTGAGTTTAAATGATTATCAAACTTTGATTATTTCTACAACAAAACCTAATTTTCACTTATGGAGATTGCAAACACATCAAGCTGTAAGATGAGTTGTATAAGAATTCCTGAATTTTTATAATGCAAAATTATTTAGCACTGGAGTCTGCAATATAGTTGATATGAATGAAACAGTCATTGATTTTGCGTAGAGAACAGACGATTTTATAACAGACTTTTTCGGTGAAGTTTTAAGCACAGAGTTAAATTACTTTTACCTCCCTGGTTTTAAGTTTTTAAGTAAAATAAATTATTGTAGTATTATGATGAATGAAAGGAATAGAATAAATCTTTATGAATGAAATTTTTACTGCTTTTTCATAGAGTCAGGCAATTTATATTTCAATGACGTCATTGAATAAAGTTCATTTGTTTTCGATGAAGTTTTCAAATATAATAAATTATTGTAGTATTGTGATATTTTTATATTTTATACAGTCCCCCGGTCCTACCAATTATATTTAGGAAAATCACCCCCATACAATTTTATGCAAAATAATAAAAAAGAAATCATCCTTTTATGACCAAAATTGACCGACTTATAGCCGTTTAAAGTTGGAGCACTTTTGTGCTGAGAAATAAATGGTCAATACGATCCCTGATTGGTTGGTTGCCTGAAATGGGACATTTTTATGCGCAGAAAAGCGACTTAAGTCATAAAGTTTAATGTTTCATAACACGGTGAATTTTGGTCATAAAAGGAAGATTTTTTTTTATTTTGCATGAGATTGTAAGAGGATGACTTTCCTAAATATAATTGATTTAATTGGTAGGACCGGGGGACCATATAAAAATTTATATTTCGTATTTTTTTCAGAAATGTATTTATTGATTTAAACTGTTTCTAAGATAATAGATTTTAAAATTTAAAACATTTTTGCAATTGGAAGTATATCTTTGTGACTAATGGTTGAGAAAATAGCCATTGGGCACTGATAGCACTAGACACCCTGTATATACAATTCTAAATCTTTCATAAGAAAAACATCTATCGAAATCAAATTTTTGTTTTGAGCACATTAATTTTCCTAGCACATTAATATACCATAATTTCCAGAAGAAAGGTAACAACAGAGAAATTGTTATAATGAAGAAAATGCACAAAAGAATCAGACCAAACTTAAAATAAAATCTTATGCCATAGGTCTGTATATACCATATACTGTACAAAATTAAACTTGAAACTTTTAAATAACATAATTTTTCTTCCAAAAATTATAGAACAATGCATTGCAGAGTGTGCTACAATTGATGTGCGAACTTACAGTTTGAACAACAGCAGCCTTATTAGCGCGATCTAAATCATCAAGCTGTTTCTTAAGGTTCTTGAGATCAGTTCTCAACTCATCCTTCTTCCAATAAGAAATATTTGACTGTGAGATTTCCTGAAAAGTAAATGAACATGAAAATTATAAATGACTTCTTAATAAATCCATAGAGAAATATAAAAATCTGAATTTCTTTTTTTTTTTCATTTCAGATTAGTTTCAGAACATAAAAGAAGTATTGGTGGTGGCTCCTCTCTAATATAACTGAAATGGTTTTGTACATAAAATAAAACTTGAATGAAGCGCTAATTTTCTAAATTTATATGAATAATGTTATGAATAATATTTTTACATGAATAATTTTAAATATATAAATTTATATGAATAATTAAAAAAAAAAAATTTTTTTTCCCTAATGGTCAGGCAATTGATATTTCATAATTCGCCCATACTCCGGCCAGAACCGTGAACCTGTTAGCCGTCACATGACGTTGCCCCAGCGCACCAATGGGGGTCGGAACACACCGTGCCCAACGACACAACATCCATGTCTGAAGGTGGGACTCGAACCCACAACCCGGCAGCCGAACGATTGCTAGGAAATGCTTGCCTTGACCGTCCACATTGGCAATTTTCAAAATTTATCACACGCAGTTTATATAGAACATAAGAGAAAGCATGGATCACTAACACGCTATGTAAAAATTAAATTTTTTTGCAGGCACATAAATGTACTAAATATTTACCTCAGTAAGTTCAACTATTTTTTTCACTATATCTTTTTCACCAATTGTCTTGTTTTTATCAGAAATTAAATTCTTTATATTTTCCACTTTATTTTGTAACAATTCCGCTCTTTTGATTGCCTAAAACAACAACAAAAAAAAACATATATATTATTAAATGGATCAGAAATACTATACAGTTATTAAGTAGAGGACACTTATTTGGGATCCAAACAATGATGGATAATTTGTTCTAATATAAAATATTACACAGAATGCAAAAGAAAATGATTCACACTATATCAGCATACCTTAGTAGCATCAGGACCTGTTAAGGCAACAATTCTTCTAATACCTTTAGCAATAGCTTCCTCGGAGGATATGACAAAGTCTCCAATATGACCTGATCTTTTCAAATGACTAGATAAAACAAAGAAATGGAGAAATTTGTGAAAAACAAGTCTTGTAGTACTTGTAACTAAAGTTAAAAAGTAATTTTAAACTGCAGGGTTTCCACTCTATACATAAAACCAATTTTAAGCCAATATAAACAAAGTTATCCAGTTTTTATTTCAAATTTTCTGAATTTGAAAATTCAGGTGCTAAAAAAATAAAATAAATTACTACTTGTTCTTTCATGTCATCATAAATAACGGAATATCTGCCTATAGTCTCCAGCATTCACAATAATGTGAGACATACACACATGCATGTCCTGGAAGGTCAGGTCATTTTCAATGTTTCTCCCATTTATTTAATTTACAATATACGTTACCAGTTCCAAATTTTGAAACAGTAAATAGCTTATATTAATAAAGAAATAAAACCAATACAAAAACAAAGTTATCCAGTTTTTATTTTGAATTTTCTAAATTTGACAGTCCAGGTGTTAAAAAATAAAATTAATTTCAAATTCTCCCCTTCATATCACCATAAATAATGGAATATCAGTTAATAGCCTCCAACATTATCCACAATAATGTGAGACATACACAAGTATGTCCTGGAGGGTCAAAACATTTTCAATATTTTCCCCATCTACTTAATTTACAATATACGTTACCTGTTCCAAATTTTATAACAGTACATTGTATTAATAAAGAAAGACAGTTAAAAAGAAGCATTTATACTTAGAGTGGTAACACATCAAAATTGTAAATTGATTTAAATAAAGTGGCATTACATGAAAATCGTACCAACAAGTTTAAATACTATCCACACTGATAGGCAAAATTTTGCATATCACAAATCAGCATCATTACAACAAACACGATAATGCATCAACATAAAAACATGAGCAAGAAATCTATTATAATGCAAAATTAGGGCAAATTGTCAAGCTCTAGATCAAGCATGGTATGTATTAAGCAATTAATTTTGAAATCAGAGGTAACTTTGTAAAGGCTTGATGCGCATGGAATTGAGAACAAGTCGCCATGCATAACTCAAAACATGCACAGGATCAAAATTACAGATAGAAGCACGGTATAAATAAATAAACCAGGATTCATACATTAAAATTGAACATGGGTTATAACTAATCAAAAGAAAAGATTTTTTGAAAAGAGGCTGAAAATTTTGGTGTGTGACACCCCCCCTAAAGTAGCAAATATTGGAAATCTGAAATTGCACATTTTCTTCCTTTTGAACGATATCGCCATACACCAAATTGGAAGTCTCTATCTCATTGCAAAACATGTTTTTCTATCATTTCACTTTTCGAACATTTTGGTGTGCAGAACCCCCCCCCCCCCTCAAAATTACAAATATCGGAAATTTTCTATTGCACACTTTCTTTCTTTTGAATTATCTATATACTAAATTTGAAGTTTCTATTCCATTGCGAGGCATATTTTTACTATCATTTTACTTTTCGAACATTTTTGTGTGGAATAGCCACCCGCTAAAATGAACAATTTTGAAAAACTCTATTCTTTTGTTTTTTATCAGATGATTTCCCCATATATTAAATATCAAGCCGGCGTTTCCCATTTATTCGGAAAACTGAACATTTGGGTTTACAGCACCCCATAAAGTAGAAAATATCGGAAAACTAAAATTGCACATGATCTTCCTTTTGAACTATCTACCCGTACACCAAATTTGAAGTCTCTATCGCACCTCAAAGCATGGTTTCTCGTCATTTCATCTTTTGAACATTATTCTCTGGAGCACCCCCAAAAACGAACATTTTTAAAAAACTCTTTTGTTTTGGGTGTTTTCACTAAATGAACCCTTATAACAAATTTCAAGCCTCTATCAAATTTTAAAGCAGGCATTTTTCATTTGTTCGGCAAATGAAACATTTCAGTTCAGGGCACCCCCTAGAGTGACAAATATTGAAAATCTGAGATTGCACACTTTCTTCCTGTTGAACGGTTTACCCATACACTAAATTTGAAGTCTCTCTCATCATAAAGTATGTTTTCCTATCATTTCACTTTTCGAACATTTTGGTGTGGAGCACCCTCTTTAGAGAATGTTTTCGAAAATTTCAAATTTTCCAGGAGTTTTTATCGAACAACCGGGCCATGTATCAAATTGCAAGCCTCTATTTATTCGGAAAGTGCCTAAAAAAGTGTGACAGACAGATGGACACTTGGAAATTCGTATATATAGGTCCTTAACCTTAAATTTATCAGTGCGAATACGATTAAACACAGTTTTATTGTTAATAATAGTTTTAACTATGTTAATTCGTATTTGCGCTGATAAATTTACGGATAAGGATAACTTCAAAAGTCAAGCTGGGACATATGTGGTACCCTTTTTTCCCCTAATGAAGTTTTATATTGGTAGCACTAAACGTACGGTTGGTATACGGTTAGATGAATATGCTCGGGACGTTAAAAATACTAAAGAGTCTATGGTTCTTACCCAACTTGTGGTTAAAGATAATTTTCAGCTCCTTTTCAAAAAATCCTTTCTTTTGATTAGTTGTAATAACCCCTTTCAATTTTAATGTATGAATTCATGCTTATTTATTTATACCATGTTTCTATCTGTAATTCTGATCCTGTGCATGCTTTGAGTTACGCTTGGTGACTCGTTCTCGATTCCATGCAAGTTAAGCCTTTACAAAGTTACCTCTGATTTTAAAATTAATTGCTTAATACATACCATGCTTGATTTAGAACTTGACAATTTGTCCTTCTAATTTTGCATTATAAAAGTCTTTAATTTAAATTTCTTGCTCAGGTTTTTATGTTGATGCATTATCTTGTTTGTTGTAATGATGCCGAATTGTAATATGCAAAATTTTGCCTATCAGTGTAGATAGTATTTGTTGTGATACAACCATTCAAAAGACTTAATTAAAGAATAATAAAATCAATTGAACGATCATATCTCAACACCTGATTGGGTCGGACACTCACATACAATTAAAATGAAAGGGAATCAATTAAATAGTTAATTTTAATGGAATGGGACCGTATAGTGGGGAATAGAATTTTGAATATAAAGCATTGCGTTGTGTAATTAAATATTAAACCATACTTGTATGTGAGCGCCTTAAAATTACTTACTTGTAATTAATGAATAGTGTAAGGAGTCACATATTTAATGCTGAAAACACTTCACCAATCGGATGAAGCAAAATCACACCTATTCATCATGGTAATGACCACAATCTAAAGTCCTTTTTAACTATACTCAAAGTTCATTCTCTTTGTAAAAAAAAAAAAATGAAAATAATAGCAGAATACAATTCCAAAATGTACCTTAATAACTGCACACAGAAATACCAATGTGCACTCTGCTGTTTTTACATCATTCCTTGCACATAAATAAAAAAAAAAAAAAGCTAATATTTCAATCTTCATGATGATTTATTAATTCGTGTCTAATATGCCAAGAATTAATCTTTTATAATAATGCACTAAAGGTAGTTGAAAGAAGATTATAATAATTATGTCGAATTAATGTCCGACATAACAATTGCAATAAAGGCTCCTAAACCATCAATGCATAGTAATAGATGTAACTATTCTTGCAGAATACCATAATTGAATAGTGATTGGCAAAAATTCAAATCCACAGAGAATATCCATAGATGCAAATGCTGCTGTCAATCCAAAGAAATAAATATAACTTCTTTAACTTGACTCAATAATTTTTAATAATGATAATCACTGAAGTATTTGATGTAGTAATCAATTACAAGAAATCCACTTGAGAATAGCAAATTACTGTATTCACACTTTCTATACATTCCACAGTAAATCAGACTTGATTCATGACATATGCCCAAAAACAAATATATAATTTATATTTTTTTTAGACGTAAATAATTTCATCTTCAGTGCTTAAAACTTAATGAATAGTAAAAAAAGAAAATGGCAAAGCAAAGGGCCAAGGCCCCTTTGCCTACGAAAAATACAATAACCTTCACATGCAAGAAATTTCAGATCAGAGAGAAGAGAGCGAGCATCAGCATTTCACACCCGAGTCAATTTCCCGCCTAACCTAGCACACTGTGATTGGCTGAAGCCACACACACCGTTGCCATGCCAGATAAACCAAACTTCTGTTTATCCAGGGAGGTCAAGTGAGACAGAAGAAAACAAGTTTCCGTGTCTCGCCTGAAACGAGATCTACCAATTGTCGAAAACGGGTGTCATTCTACCGCAGTATGAAAGTGGATGTCATACACCATACATGAGAATATGAATACTGCAGCACACTATAATTAAAATTAATAAAAGAGACAATTGGTCTATTAATGAGTATATAAAATAAAAGCAATTTTGAATAGAATAATTTGGAATAATAAATTAAGTAAAATAAAATATTTAATGATTTATAAAAAAAAATGTTAATTTGGAATAATAAAATAAAGTGTTGTGACGTGTCACAACAGTATTAAAGCTTGTTGGTAAGATTTTCATATAATGCCACTGAGGAAGGGTATAGTGATGCCCAAAAACACTATGGCTTTTAATCTATGTGTACATCTATAGGATGTTTATTAAATGACTTTTAAATCTAAAGATTTCATCCTTAATTTATTAAAATCAAAGAAGCATTTATATTGCATACTTTTTAAGAAAAACACCAAGATGGTCAGGAACATAATAAAAAATAGACTATAGACACTGAATTCTCTGTACTTTAACTGCCAATATATACTTCTACACAAAAAGAAGATAAAATAGTTCCAATAGGAGTAACAATGGGGCAGCCAGGATTTAAAATTGTTTTAACTAGATATCACCACCTTTTGGTTATTCATCGCAAAAAATACAGTTGGAGACAGAAATGCATGAATTCATCAGGAAAGGAATATCTTACATAATAAAAGATGTTTGTCCATGGTGGAAAATCTAAACTTCAGACAACTGCAAAATTTGGCACTGGCTTAGCTGAACTCAACTTCTATTACAACAGATCTTGGCTCAGTGAGAATTTTTTAAAATTCAAATACAATTTTTTAGTTAATTTATGCTGAATCTTAATTTTGAGCGATTTTAACACAAATTAGCTCTTTAGTGATTGAAAATATTATTACAGAGTTTTCATATTGGCATCAATAGAAAGATTGAAGAACACTATTTCTAACAATCTGTGAACCGAACCTATAGAACAACTTTTTCATATATACTTATTTAATTTTTAATACATCAAAATATGAATGTTTTATTTCTTATTTTGCTGCATCCCTCCCAACCCCCCAAAAAATTAGCTCAATTCTACACTTCAATCCAATTTCAGCAGTCTACCCAAAAAACAATTTTTTAAACTACTCTATTTTCTGTTAATTTTCAACCAAAACCATAGAAATCGAGATTTCTGATTCCATTCTTTCTCCAGTTCATGATTGACAACTGGGTATGGCTATGGGGTGCAGTGGACATTTGAGCACATCCATAGTAAATTGTTGCCTCCGACAACACATGCATTGAAACTAAAGGAATCTTTGTGTGGTTTGTACAGTACTTTATCTCTGATTTTAAAAAAGCTGGTGGGGTGTGATTACGCTTTTTGAAAATTTAAATAAATGATTTCAATTAATCCCTACTTTAAATCTTGGCCAACAATGGGTGCATTTTCTAGTAAAATATTAAAGGTGATAATTTAAAAATAATTTTAAGTTGATCAGGAAAACAAAATTTTAATATTAGGAAAGAGGACAGCCAGAAATTTATTTTCATTAAATCCAGGAAAATTATTTAGAAAAGAAAAAAAAAATGTGAAAAAAGATATAAAGTAGGTGGCAATGTTTGGAAAACATTTTAAGTTTATGCAAAGCAAAAAAATTTTAGTCCGTATAAAAGTTACAGGGGAAAGAACAGCCACATATTGAAAAACTCTATCATTTACTGTGTATTCATTCAGAATAGGAATCAATAAGTTGTCTCACATTAGAAAATTCCTCAGAAACTCAGAATGTAAACAACAGAAAAGTTTGAATCATAGACAACTTCCTTATCACACTGGAATAAAAAAAAACATATTAAATTGAAGAATTTATTCTTTAATTCAGTGGATTCTTAATACACATCTTTAAAAGGTAATAAATTCAGGATACAAATTAAATGCATTTACTGTGTATTTGTATTCAGTCAGCATGGGAATGTTAAAAGTTTTTTCATCACAAAAAAAATTCTCAGGAACTCAATGAAAAAAATTGAACCATAGACAACTTCCTTAGCATACAGAGAGGGGGGAAATAAAGTTGAGAAGGAAAAGTCATGTATTGAGAAATTCTGTCATTTACTGTGTATTCATTCAGCATAGGAATAAGTTGTCTCATATTAGAAAATTCCTCAGAAACTCAGAATGTAAACAGCAGAAAAGTTTGAATCATAGACAACTTCCTTATTATACTGGAATAAAAAAAAAACACATTAAATTAAATAATGTGCTTGTTCTTTAATTTAGTGGATTCTTAAGATACATCTTTAAAAGGTGATAAATTCATAATATAAATTAAATGCATTTACTGAGGTTTCAATATAAAACTCGTAAGGATCAGAATGGGAACAGCAAAAAAGCTTGAATCATAGACAACTTCCTTATCATAAGAGAGGAGAAATAAAGTTACAGGGGAACGAAAAGATATGTATTAACCTTTCGCGACGGTTGGCATGCCCGTGTGTCGGCTGTAAACTTGCATTCAAGGATGGACGACATGCACTCGTGAAGGAGAAAACTTTACCGTAAATGGCGAGTGGCACGTAGGTGTGTTTTGACATGGAACATTTTAATTTGTCTAATAGATGGCGTTAAATGTCCGTGGAAACAACTTCAATGTATTTTGCAGATACTTGACCTTGGCATAAGGAGGATCCAATGAATTATTTCTCCATTTGGAGTGGTGAACATGGTTTTGTAATATAAACAAATAGAGCACTTCTCGCAGCATCACCAATTTTATTATTGAGTTTCGGGTCACATTTTGATTTGAGTTTTATGATTTCGTTCGTGAATCACAGGAATATAAGAGAGTATTTTTTTTTGTTTGGGTTTTAGAGGCAGTGAAATTATTCATTTATTTCGGATAAAAGAATGGGAGCAACTGAGTGTTTTGCATTCAGATTTGTATGAAAAATATACATCAAATAGAAAATAAATATTTTTTTTATTCCTGAAAAACAAAAGTGGATTTCTGTGTTCAATAGGTGAGTTTTAGTGATTTTTTTTCGAAAGTTAGGCTTAGCACAAAAAATTTGCAGTCCTCTGAGAACAGTTCAGAAGTAAAGCGCTCCGTCCTTTGGGCTGCGGCAGTTCCGGAATGCCGCCGTCGCGAAATGGTTAAAAAATCCTGCCATTTACTGTGTATTCATTCAGCATAGGAATAAGTTATCTCATATTAGAAAATTCCTCAGAAACTCAGAATGTGAACAGCAGAAAAGTTTGAATCATAGACAACTTCCTTATTATATTGGAATAAAAAAACACAGTGTTCTTTAATTTAGTGGATTCTTAACACATATCTTTAAAAGGCAATAAATTCATGATATAAATTAAATGCATTTACCGTGTTCAGCATAGACGTGAATCATAGACAATGTCCTTATCATAAGAAGGGGAAATAAAGTTGCAGGGGAAAGAAAATATATGTATTAAGAAATCCTGCCATTTACTGTGTATTCATTCAGCATAGGAATAAGTTGTCTCATATTAGAAAATTCCTCAGAAACTCAGAATGTGAACAGCAGAAAAGTTTGAATCATAGACAACTTCTTTATTATACTGGAATAAAAAAACACATTAAATTAAAGAATGTGTTCTTTAATTTAGTGGATTCTTAACACATATCTTTAAAAGGCAATAAATTCATGATATAAATTAAATGCATTTACCGTGTATTCGTTCAGCATGGGCGTGGTCTCAATATAAAAAATTCCTCAAGAACTTAGAATGGGAACAGCAAAAAAGTATGAATCATAGACAACTTCCTTATCATAAGAAGGGGAAATAAAGTTACAGGGGAAGGAAAAGATATGTATTAAGAAATACTGCCATTTACTGTGCATTCATTCAGCATAAGAATAAGTCGTCTCATATTAGAAAATTCCTCAGAAACTCAGAATGTGAACAGCAGAAAAGTTTGAATCATAGACAATTTCCTTATTATACTGGAATAAAAAACACACATTAAATTAAAGAATGTGTTCTTTAATTTAGTGGATTCTTAACACATATCTTTAAAAGGTAATAAATTCATGATATAAATTAAATGCATTTACCGTGTATTCGTTCAGCATGGGCGTGGTCTCAATATAAAAAATTCCTCAGGAACTTAGAATGGGAACAGCAAAAAAGTATGAATCATAGACAACTTCCTTATCATAAGAAGGGGAAATAAAGTTACAGGGGAAGGAAAAGATATGTATTAAGAAATACTGCCATTTACTGTGCATTCATTCAGCATAAGAATAAGTTGTCTCATATTAGAAAATTCCTCAGAAACTCAGAATGTGAACAGCAGAAAAGTTTGAATCATAGACAATTTCCTTATTATACTGGAATAAAAAACACACATTAAATTAAAGAATGTGTTCTTTAATTTAGTGGATTCTTAACACATATCTTTAAAAGGTAATAAATTCATGATATAAATTAAATGCATTTACCGTGTATTCGTTCAGCATGGGCGTGGTCTCAATATAAAAAATTCCTCAGGAACTTAGAATGGGAACAGCAAAAAAGTATGAATCATAGACAACTTCCTTATCATAAGAAGGGGAAATAAAGTTACAGGGGAAGGAAAAGATATGTATTAAGAAATACTGCCATTTACTGTGCATTCATTCAGCATAAGAATAAGTTGTCTCATATTAGAAAATTCCTCAGAAACTCAGAATGTGAACAGCAGAAAAATTTGAATCATAGACAACTTCATTATCATGCAGGAATAAAAAAATCACATTGAATAAAAGAATGCGTTCTGAAATTTAATGGATTCTTAAAACCCATCTTGAATGTGAACAGTAGAAAAGTTTGAATCATAGATGACTTCTTTAACATACAGAGAGGGGGGGGGGGGGGAGGGCACATAGGCACATTGCATAAAATCCATTAAATAAAGAATGTGTTCTTTAACCAACTTTTCATACACATCTTTAAAAGGTAATAAATTCAGGATATAAATTAATTGCATTTACAGTGTATTTATTCTGCATGGGAATGAATAAAGTTGCCTTATATTAAAAAACTCGTCAGGAATTCAGAATGTGAACAGCAAAAAAGTTTAAATCTTACACAACTCCCCTATCACACATAACAAAGGAATCAACTGCATATAAGCATGGAACAAAGAAAAATCATTAAAAGAAGTATGTATTTTTAAATGATCTTTTCCTGCATGTCTTCTAAATTCAATACAATTAGTGTATATTCATTTAGCATGAGAAAGCTGAAGTTGTCTCATACTAGAAAATTCCCCAGGAACTCAGAACATGACAAGCAGAAAAGTTTAAATCACAAACAACTCCCTTATTATACAACAAGAAAGATCAATCATGCATAAAGCATTGATTATGAAACACTTTCCAACTTCAATGCAATTTTATTTAAACAACTCTAAAATGCGATACATTCAACACTGATATTTTTTAAATTATTACAGTACTACAATAAATTATTAAACTTGGAAACTTAAAACTTCATCAAAAAAGGCAATGCTATAAAATCGCCTGCTTGTCTATGTAAAATCAATGAATATTTCATTCATATCACTTATATTCCAGACTTCAGAGCTAAATAATTTTGCATGAAAAAAATTCTGCAATTCTTATAGAACTCATCTTATAATTGCTTGATTTGTTTACATTATGCATGCTATAGAAATTAAGCTTCATTGTAGGAATAATAAAGGTTGAGCGATCATTTAAAAAAGAAAATATTGTAATTGTGTTGATCCATAATTTAGATACACAGATAATATGCAAAAATAAAGCAATTTTATGACGGATGCAACGTTAAATATAAATTGAAAAGATCTTCGAACATCACAATTTTTACACAGAAAAAAAAATATGGATACCATATTTTATTTTGAAATGAGTCACGTGATCTCTTCATATAATATGGATGTAATTACTATTTCAATTTTTATTTAAAAAACTACTTAACATATTTTGATGAAATATTTTTTTTACACATTTTACGTGATAATTTGAATATTTAATAAAATCTTCAAAGCAATTTGTGAATTTTAACTCCGCTTAAAAAATGTTTGGAAAATTAGGTCCTATAGGGTTTAATGTATTTCATTTTTTCAACCTGGGTTCAATCTAAAGTTAATTGGGTGATATTATTCGTTTACATTCGCATATGTACCACAGACTGTCTGAATAGCATACTAAAATTTCATTTTGAAAATCATTTTTACAGCAATTATCGTACGAACGGATAGACAGAATGAACAAAGTCATAAACACTTTACAACTATGTTGGAAAGTGTTAAAAAGGAAATAAATTCTGGATATCTAAATTCAATACAACTACAGTATAAACATTCATCATAGGAATGCTGAAATTATCTTATACTAGAAAATTCCTTTGGAACTGAGAAATGAACAGCAGAAAACTTTTAATTATACACAACTTTAGTATCGTAGAACAAATTACATAGCATCTAGGTATAACAAAAAATAAAATGCAAATATGCATAATGTGAAGTATGCATTATATGAAGTATGTATTCTTTAACTAACTAAAAGATGGTAATCAGAGTTTAAATCGAATATATTTTTTGTGTAATTGTTCAGTATGACAATAAATTGTCTTATACTTGAAAATTCATTCAGAATTTCAGAATATGAACAACAGAAAAGCTTTATATGTACATATTTAACAGTTGTACATACAAATCCTTAAAACAAGGTAATTTGATTCTAAATTATAAATACAATTTCCCTTTGTTAAGTTAGCATGGGACTAAGTTGTCTCATACTCATAAGTTTATCAGGAAATCAGAATGTGAAAAATATTTGAAAATTCTATTTTATATATTTGTTGTTTACATGTAATAGCTGTTTTCCAAATTTGATAAAAGTGTGACACATTTGCGAGCCTAAAAAATATATTTGACATGGCGTAACAGTTTTTTTTTATTATTATTCATTTTTATTGGAATGGTAATATTTCTGGGGAGTTTCAAAATAATATATTGAAATAACCATTTTTCATTTCACCCTAACGCATAGAACTTTGTACAATCTAAAATCTGCAAAAACAGTTCTTCAAACACATTTTTAACCGAAGATGGTAAATTCTGGTATTTATTGAATACATTACAGTATGAAAACAAGTTGTCTCATATTTGAATATTCCTCAAAAAATCATTCAGAATGTGAACAGCAGAAAAAGCACTAATCATAGACAACTTCCTTATCATACAAACTATCATGTCATCTTGATATAAAAATATGCAAGGCATATGCATAATATTACACAATATGAAATATGTATTCATGATAAAAATAAAATAGCTTTGTTAAAAGCAGAATAAAACACAATATGTCTTATTATTTTAACAGCAGCTTGAACTGTACATATGTACTCCTGAGCTAACCCATATATATCTTCACATTTTAGTGTCTATTAATTGTATTTAATACATATTCATATGGTTGAATACCTGATAATTGTCAATTTTGTGTCCCTTGAGCTCTATAAATATTAATAAATAAAATAGATATTTTTTATAGTATTTATTTAGAATACACTCTATTTTACATATTTTCAATAATATTAAATATAGTTCTGACTTCATAAAAATGCAAATTTGTTATTTCTGTCACTGTCCTCACTATGATGAGTTAAGTTTTTATCTCCTAATTAGTAACTGCATCAGTAAAAAACATAAATAATAGAAAAATATGGGTGAAACTTAAAAAATTACGATTTTCACTTGCATAAAAAATCTTTATTTATAAAAGTTCAAACAATATTATTTTAAGAAATTACTGATACATTGAGAATTGATGATAAATTTCTGATTTCCCTAAAATTCAGTGACATTACGATGATGTTCGTAAAATAATACTTTTCATCCACTAGATGACGTAAGCAGTGATTTTTAAGTGAGTCGAGTTTTGTTCCACATAGGTTTGAAGTTTTGAAACTTTGCTGTTAACAGTTAAGTGAAATATACAATGTCATTACTCATTTTTATGAGTATATTCACCTGTCATTTATGGCACTAAGTATTATTAATATGAAGGACATGAATAAATAAAAAAATCGGTATCCCTTGTTAGTGCATACTTTGTTTCTGAATGTTAGGTTCGATTCTATGCATAACAAAAATTAACCCATATATATCATTTTTTCCCGTGGGAACATAATGAATAAGTATTAAAATCCTATCAATCATGTCAAACAGCTGTAAGGGGGTATGGTACCCAAATTGCTGACATCTGCAATTTTGAAGTTATAATTGTAATTTTTTGTATTCAGGTAGATTTTAAGTATAGTAAACAAAATGTTATATTCAAAATTTTAAAAATAAAAATATATTTTTAAAAATTAAAATTTCAAAAATTTGACAAGGTTTCTTTCTGATATAACTAGAAAAATAATTTTTCTAAAATTTTAATTTGAACATTTTTCAACACAAAAATATGTAAGAAATAAATTGTCTTCACAGTTTTTGTAAATATGAATCAGAAAAAATTTAATAAAAAATTATGTAAAAAAACATGATTTTACACCACAAATATTGTTTTCGAAAATCAAATTTCATTCATATCTGTGCAGTAGAATTTCACTTATATCAATTTAAATTTATAAAAATGTCGAAAATCAAGTCTTTGAGAAAAAAGGCATTAAAGTGGGTGTGGCTGGTGACAACTTCAGTAGTTCAATTTTTAATTGCAATATAATCGGTTCTATTTAACATAGAAAGATGAATTTGGTGTCATTGGAATCAGAAAATTAGGAATTTTTTTTTTAAATAATAATAATAAAAAAAATTGAGATTTTTTGGGTACCATACCCCCCACCCCCTAAATTCCATTTGAATTCTTAAAAAAATATTTCTAATTCCAAGCAAAAGTTTCTAGAAGCTATACACATAAAAATAATTTTTTTCAACCTGAAAATTGATAATTATAAGATATTTAGCCATATAGTATGGAGGCAAGTTGTCTCATAGTTGAAAATTCCTCAAGAAGTCATTCAGAATGTGAACAGCAGAAAATTTTAATCATAGACAACTCTTATATTATATAACAGAATACACTCATAGTACAGTTTGATTGACACATTAAATTTTGAAATCATATAATGTACCAATATACTGAAATAGAATTTTTTCAATTAGATGGCCCTAATATACTTTCAAAATACGTCAGAAATATCGTCTGCTGTTTTTAATACATCAAACAATAACGCTGGATACCTCATCGTCAGTGCAAGAGAACCAATAAACTTTTGATCTCTAAAAGAGGAAAGGGCACTAATGCTTTGTTTGTTCTTTTTTTGGAATTTTGGTTTGTTGGTTCTTTTGCACTGATGAAGGAGATCCAGTGTATCCTTGAAACAGCTGTATGCTGTATTACTTTGTATTGTTTGTGCTTATATTTGTTTCAAGTTTTTCTTATCCTTCATCCAAAGTGTATTTTACTTATAGGTAAATTCATGAATATTTTTTCAGGTATTTGATTAAGCATAACTTTACTATTACTTATTTCTTTTCTTTTTTTCATCTCATTATATATATGGGCATAAAAATAATATTATGTGCAAATGTATTATGGTTTAATGTTTATCAGTGAGATAGTACTAAATTTAAAATATACTACAATTTTTGATGAAAATAAATACTAAATACATTACATTTCCTGATTTTAATTCCACCCGTCAAAATGACATCTTCCGACTTTATAGGTAGTAAAAAAATTCTGGCTTTTTAGTGTTAAATACTAGTGCATCAATATAAATGTTGCTTTCCAGCAATGCTATGGCTATAATTAGTCTCATATCAAATATTCCACATGAATGTTTCAGAATGTGAACAGCAAATGTTATAATCATGGACTAATTTTGTAACTAAATAACAGATTCAAAATTTGGAAGAACTATAAATTTCAGTAGCACATTCATTTAACATGCTTTAAAACTGAAATTCACAAAACACCCCATTTTTCTATTATATGCTAGCATCATTGCAAGTACATAAGATTAATTATGGTGTTATGCACTAAGTTTTAAATCAGAGCTGTGGAGTCAAAGTCGGTTTTTCAGTTTATTAAGCCAATAAAAATATACGGACTCGGACCCCCCAAATAAAATTATTTAAAAATAATTTTACTTTAAAATATTTAATTCTTTAATAATTTTTTAAACAGTTGCTAGGTGCTTGTCTTGAATTAAATAATTTTAATTAAAAGTGGATAAGAAGAAAGTTTCTAAATACATAGTGCTGTATCGGACTGTAATATGCAATCTATCTGTTTAGCAAACAATGTAAAATTTTTCAAAAATTGCTTGAAATTTTCCAATTTTGACAATTTTTATGTTGCTAATGTAGAAAATCCCATTAGAATTTTTACATGTTATAACAATAATCATGATAGGTGCAGCATTTTATGAGTATATGAGGGATTTTCAGCAAATAGTAAAAACTGAAGATCCCGCAAAAACTACTAAATACATATGCTATTTATAAAGAAGTCAAAGTTGGTGCAAGAGTTGGACATTAAAAAAGAAATATGAGTCAGGCAGTAAAGACACAAAAGAAGATTTGTAATAAAAAGTTTGACATACTGAATCCACAACCATGGTAACTGCATTTTATTTTAATGAAAATGCAGTTTCATTTCAAAAAGAAAACATTAGGCGAAGTACTATTTTTGTGCATACAAATACGTTCAATTACTTAGTTATAAGTTCAATGTTTATTGAAGGTAAGTCTCATATACCATTAATCCACATATAATTCAGAATGTGAACAGCAGAATAGTTTAGAATCATTGACTTATCACCGAGATTCACATAAAATATTTTAATGGTATAATGGACAAATATATTTTAACATATACTTGAAGCAGCTATGTAATCAAAATGCAATGTTTTATATCACCCCTTTCATGAGTTTGGAACAACCTGATCTCTTGCATCCATAATATAATAAAGAAATTAGCATGAAGTATTGTAAGTCTCATATACCATTAATCCACATATAATTCAGAATGTGAACAGCAGAATAGTTTATAATCATTGACTTATCACCGAGATTCACATAAAATATTTTAATGATATAATGGACAAATATATTTTAACATATACTTGAAGCAGCTATGTAATCAAAATGCAATGTTTTATATCACCCCTTTCATGAGTTTGGAACAACCTGATCGCTTGCATCCATAATATAATAAAGAAATTAGCATGAAGTATTAACTTATATGCAAAATTATTCAATCTTGCTTTAAAAACTACAATTAAGCGTTAACTTACGTGCCACCACAGAATTCAACAGACGTATCATTTCCTCCAGGGCCAGATGGATTCGATAATAATTCATCGACAGGAATACCAATTGATACAACTCGAACAGGATCTGGATAGACCTATTAACAATTAATATACATGAAATACATGATTTATGAAAAAAAATTGCAACAAATAGTTTTACATAGTTGGCAACCCTGGAAAATAATAAAAATATGAGATTTTCCTAAAAGACACTTTTATAGTTAAAATGGAGAAAATTGCTAGAATGAAAATTTAAAAATTTGTAATACATGTAGATCTTGATTTACGAATATTTGCTATTATTTCATTTTTTCCCCTAAATATTAGACACCAATATTTTGCGAGACCTTTGTTTATGATATAAAATATTCCCGGGCTCGAAGGTACCTTGTCCCAATAGATAATCTGGCCGGGTTATATAACCCTAGTTTTCCCATATAATACCTAAAGGCCCATAGTTATAGCTCAGACAGGAAGAAGGCATACTGATTATACAAATGTTTTCAGGCCGAGGTCCATTAAGCTCTCCTGAAATTGCAAAATACCGAAACGTGAAGAGATACATACAAATATAAAGTGCTACATAACCACCAAATCATATAGCGGGCACACCGTGGAGTATAGTATCATGATCTCAACATTTTTAACAATAATCCGATGAAAATGCCGTAACCAAAACGTTGTAAAGATAACTGTAAACTGATACACAAATAACTGATACTACAATGCAGAAAATTAAATTAAATACAAAAAACTTTGAGTTACCTATAGTGTACTAATGAGTCTTCCTGATTAACACAAGGGTCTCTGGGGCCGAGGCCCCTAAATTTTTATATGTTAAAACATTTTAATCAGAAATAATTATTTATTTAATTATTTGAATAATATAAACTGATAATGTTAGTTTTTATTTTAAATTTTGAAAATATGTTAATAGTTTTAAATATCCTTACACCTTTTAAAGTTTTACTTTTAAATAAAAAGTTCTACATGTACAAAAGTGCCTTCAGGACAGTGGTCCTAAGCTTCCAAATTTGCATGTATTTGGTATGCCGTGAGTGTATGGGGGCCCTCAATTAACAACAGGCCCTGGGCCGCCACATTGTCTTAATCAGGCCCTGTCTGTGTTCATGCATTAAAACGTTTGCTAACACACACTTTCATTCATCAGAATACTCTTCTTAATAGCTCATACAGTTACACAGAAGGTAAAAGAAACATAAAACATGATACTTCATGCAAGCTCAATGAATGCTTAACATATAACAAGTAAAACATATAGAAAGCAATCTCTAGAAACTGAGCTCATTCGTAAAACAAGAACTTCTGAAGGAAAAATAGGGATTTTACTGAATAAGAACTTTTTACTTCTTATTAGCAGATATACACACTGTTTACAGCAGCATTGTTTATAATTTAAGACACTGGAAAATTCTAGTAGTATTATATCTAAACGATATTGCTTTTCAAAAAATTATATTAACATGTTTAATTCTTCTAAAAAGAAGCATAGGAATTGCAATTCTTATTATACAAAATTATCTTCAGCAGCAAATTTGAAGAGCAAAATATTCTGGTCTCATTTGTAAACAAATTTACACACACACACACACACACACACACACACATATATATATATATATATATAATGCTTGATTAACATATACCAAATTGGTAGGAGAAGATACACCTGTATCATTTTTCCCCTGTTTGAAAAACCCATATGAATTTGAAAAATCTTCTGTTTCAAGGATACGTTGAATTCCCTTCATCAGTGCTAGAGAACCAATAAATGCAAAGACAAAAAAATGAAATGGGTAATACAAGTGAATGAAAAATTAACCTATTTTATCTTTTTGGTTATCTGACATTAATGAAGGGGATACAGTGTATCTTCAAAACAGCTGTATGCTGCATTACTTCATTGTGTTTCAATACATTACTCAAGGTTCCGTATCTTTTGCACAAAATATATTTTACTTTCTGATAATAGTGTCTATTTATTTTCAATATTTTTATTATTTAAATCATAAGAATTAAATATAAATGTATGATGCGTGTATATATATATATATATATATATATATATATATATATATAAATATGATTTAATTCTATTGCTAAGCAACATGATATAAAAATCTTCAAATACATTTCAGGAAAATAATTGTCTGCATAATGCTATTTCTACGGAAGGTTTATTTTGCATTTTTGATTAATATCTGGACAATGCCTGGGCCTGGAAACTTGAACAGGGTTTCTTAAAAATTAAAAAAAAATCCATTACAAACCATGGATTTGTGTACAAAATAGAAAAACTATCTCTCTCTCTCTGTGTGTGTGTATATATATATAGTATTCATATATGAAGTAGCTACAAGAAAATTCTTATATTAAAAAATATAAAGAATTTTAAAATTTAACCCCTCTAAATTTACAAATAGGAAATTTTTTTAGCAATGCACAAGAAGTTATGAGCCAAATTTCACAATTATTTAAAAACATTTGTATTAAATAATTTTCAAGACAAGCAGGAAATAGAAAACTCAAGGAATTTTGATCTGAGAAAAACTGCCAAAAGCAAGGTGTCTTCCATGAAAATTGCTAAGTATTTTTTAACAAAACAAATTTTCAAAGTCAAAGGAAAGAGATTAATAAAATTTTTTTGCAAAATTTTACCTCCCCGAAAACAGCTCTTAGTCCTTTGATAGCTTTGGCAAGAGGCAGGGAAGAATCCGTAGCATAGACCTCTTCATTTTTGCTAATGACATGATTTGACACAGTTTCAGCTTCTTTTACTTGAGCAACAGTCATGGCACCCTGAAAAATTCATTTCCTGCAGTATAAATTATAAGAGGTACCCATAATTGTTGTGATTTAAAAGACAGGCAAAAGCATTCTAAATCATACTGTCATTAAACATTGTCTTTACACAAAGTTCTCTATAAACATTTAACTTCATATTAAAAATCTATAAATCTAAACAAAATCAATAGATTGCCACTATTACTAACGAATCTATAAAAAATTCTTAATTTATCCTTTATATGTCAAATTAAAACTGATTAAAAAAGAAGCAGACTGTAAAGGTTTAATATAAAGCTAAAGAAACTTAAGCTTTGGAGCCTGGACAAACTGAAATCCAGGGGAACTAGGTTGTTCAGATGTTAAGTAAAAAATTCATTATATATTCTTTTATTATGCATTTACTTGATATAAAAAATATATATATATATCAAAGCTCTCTGTAAAAATTAACTTCATATTAAAATCTATAAAATGCCACTATTGCTAACAGATCTATGAAAAGTCTCAATTTTATCCATTTTATGTCAAATTAAAATTGATGAAATAAGAAGCAGACTGTAGTAGTTTTAGTATAAAGCTAATGAAATTTAAGCTTTGGGGCCTGGACAAACTGAAAACACCAGGAGAACTAGGTAGTTCAGATTTTAAGTAAAAAATTCATTATATGAAATGTTTGCTTTTTTATGTATTTGCAATGTACTAATTTTAAATCAGATGCAGAATCTTGAATTGTACTTTTATGTTACTGACACCACCCTCTTAATTTATGATTAACACTTGATATGATATATGGGGTTGCAATTGAAAACATCTTATAACTTGTTAGGTAAAAAAAGCAATGGTGTTATAGGACCTCTTGAATAAGATATACACAGTGTCGTAAAAATTTGGAAGGCTTTTTTTAAACATGTTGTACATAGAGCACAATCAGAGAGTTCTACTATTGTTTAGGAGCGTAGAGGGTAACACCACCCTCTTAATTTATGATAAACACTTGATATGATATATGGGGTTGCCATTGAAAACAATTATCTTATAACTTGTTAGGTAAAAAAAGCAATGGTGTTATAGGACCTCTTGAATAAGATATACACAGTGTCGTAAAAATTTGGAAGGCTTTTTTTTAAACATGTTGTACATAGAGCACAATCAGAGAGTTGCATTATTGTTTAGGAGCGTAGAGAGTGCACAATAACAAAATTATACATACACAGTTTGTTTGCAGAACTCTTACAAGAACAGAAAGATTTGTTGTAGAACATTGGAGATAAATCTGATCATGGGTTTCTGGCACACCTTTGATGATACAAATTGCTATTTCTGATATTTGGAACAATAAAAATTTATAATATAAACACCTTGATTTATCTGTCTGTTTTATCTATCTGTTTTATCTATGGGTAAAACTTGGCAAAATTGGTAGAATATCGCCAACTTGGAGAGATTTTTTAAATGTTGCCAAATTGATGTAAATGACACTAAATGGTAAAACTGATGACTAATTGATGACAATTCAATATCTTGGAAAAAAAAATATAAGAATCTACTAAAAGAATAGCCTATTTGTTTGTAACGCTTGGCGAAATTATGGCGATAAATTTTGGTGGCATATTGCCAACTTGGAGAGTCTTTTTAAATGCTGTTAAATTGACAAAAATGTTGGCAAATTGATAAAATCGATGCTAAATCACTGAAAAGGATGACTAATTGATAATAATTCAATATTTTGGAAAT
Source organism: Amaurobius ferox (assembly GCA_951213105.1). Lineage (NCBI taxonomy): Eukaryota > Metazoa > Arthropoda > Arachnida > Araneae > Amaurobiidae > Amaurobius > Amaurobius ferox. The sequence goes on from OX578150.1 coordinate 78,912,895, forward strand.
AATATAATAAACAACAATATAAATAACCCATTTCTCCACCCGTCCATATTGCTTAGTGGAAAATTTGGCGGGATGTCGCAAACGTGGTGACTTTTTTAAATATGATTGACGAAAATGCCACCAAATTGATAAAAATAAGCTAAATGGGAGGTAATGCTTTGCAAATTTTTAATTTCATCATATGACGGGTATACCTTCTAGTGTATAATAAAACTAGAACACATTAAAAATACTGTGCAAATAAATTATAGAATGCATACAATTGCTTCAAAAATGTGATGGGTCTTCACCATCAATGCAAACAGGTTAAGAAATAACTACCAAATGGACTACACTATGTGCAGGATACTGCTTAAATAATCCAATATATGCAGTGGTGGTGGAATCTGGTGAAACAAAGGAGAGAAATTTTTTTAATTTTTTGAAAAAATATACAAAACCAACAATTGGGCAATATTTTACGCTGTGTTCTAGATTTTTATTGCTTGTGTACAAAGTCACATTCTGTATTTAATAAAAATATGTATTTTAAATAAAAATTTAAATAAAGGTATTCGAAAACTATTTAAGAAAAAGACAAAATATTTGAAGCAAATTGGAGCAAGTTTAATATAAATGTACATGAAATATAATCCGAAGAATAGCTGAATCAAATATAACATTTTAAATGTGAAAAAATAATTAAAATTGAAGTATTTATGTATTTTTAATCCCGAGATTGAACTGAAAATAAATATAGCCTCTATATTGTTAAATGTATTTTAATATATTTGTAGCATAACCAAATATATATTTCAAAATAGAGCAGGATAAAAAAATGTATTGACTATTTGCATGTCGAAAACCCAGACTGTCCAACTCATCCTAAGATATAGGAACAGCAATTTAGACAACCGGGAAGGGACTATTTGCATGTGGCATTACTACTGGAAAGTCAACTTCCTGCTGGATAGAAAAATTGCTTTCCCCAGTTTGCCATCCCATGTTTGAGTATGCTTTTGCTCTTCTAGGCTTTATTGTTGTTAGGAAATAAATACAGATCCATATCTAAATTTCCTACATCCAATTTTTCCAATTAAAAATAATCATTAAAAATAATTTGATTTATCGATATCTGAAATTATGCATCATTTAAAAAGATTTAATCATTTAGAAATAATCTTTAGAATTTCAAAGTTCATAAAAAAAAAAACCAAAAAAAAAACCTCTGTTTAATGAATTCTCAACTCAAATCCATATATCAATATTTTATTTTAATTTTTTAATTTGAAGAGAGGAAATAAAAGTTGATGAATAGACACCATTTGAAGACTGGGTTAAGGAAAAAAACAAAACATATTTAAGATGACATTTGTAGTTTTATAATATAGAAAAAGAAAATAATGCATACCTTGTTAATAAAGTCAAAATGTAACTATATCTCAAAATTTTATTTTAATATTCCAACTTAAAGAGAGGAAATAAAAGTTGAAGAGACTACATTTGATGACTGGGTTAAGGGAAAAAAACAAACAAACAAACAAAAAAAAACATTTAAGACAACCCGTGCAGTCTTATAATATTGAACATGAAAAGAATTCATACCTTGTTAGTAAAGTCAAAATGTAACCATATCTCAAAATTTTATTTTAATTTTTCACTTTGAAGAGAGGAAATAAAAGTTGATGAATAGACTATATTTGATGACTGGGTTAAGGAAAAAAAAAACATTCATGCCAACCCTTGCAGTCTTATAATATAGAACATGAAAAGAATTCATACCTTGTTAGTAAAGTCAAAATGTAACCATTTCTCAAAATTTTATTTTAATTTTTCAATTTGAAGAGAGGAAATAAAAGTTGATGAATAGACTATATTTGATGACTGGGTTAAGGAAAAAAAAACATTCATGCCAACCCTTGCAGTCTTATAATATTGTACATGAAAAGAATTCATACCTTGTTAGTAAAGTCAAAATGTAATCATATATCAAATCCATATATCAAAATGTGATGAATAGACTACATTTGATGTGGGTTAAGGAAAACAAAACATTTACGACAATCCTTGTAGTTTTACAACATAGAATATGAAAAGAACTTATACCTTGTTAGTAAAGTCAAAACGTAACCTGTCAGGAGCAACCAGAGAGCCTTTCTGATCACATTCAGAAGCAAGAGCTTTTCTTAAGGCGAAATTGAGGACATGTGTACCAGTGTGATTATTCATCACCAGTTTCCTTCGCTCCTAAAGGGAATATAACCAAATTACAGCAGCAAATATATGTAAACATATTCTTATAAAATAATGTAATTATTTTAAATAATTCAATATGTATCAAAGTATAGGGCGATTGAAAAGTTGTGCACATCAAATTTCAAATGTACTGCAGTGGTGACTCGTGGCTTCAAGAATGGGCAAAATAGATTCAGTGGGAGGATTCTCCCTTCCTCCTTGACAACGAACATCATCAAAACACATCGTGCTACTGGCTCAAGTGTTGTCAAATAATATCTAAAAATAGCCAAATGAGTCTGAAAAATTCAACAATTAATAATAATAACCCATTCAACCAATAACATCCGGTGACTCAAGGTGAATGCTGCTTCACCCGACGAGTTGCCACTGATGTACTGACAAATTTTATTTTTTAAAATAAGTGTATTTCTACATACTTTCTATACTAATTTAAGTTCATGTGAGTGACTGAAACTTGAAAAAGTCTTTAGTTTAAGTACTATATATTTGTAAAATTGCTATATATATATATATATATATATATATATATATATAATAATAATAGTTTGAAAGTCCAATGAAAGAAAAGTGAGAAGCTGTAACTAAACCTAACTTTCTAACAAGCCCACAAAATAAAAGTATAAATCAGCAAATCTATAAATATAAACTGAAAAAGCCGAGAAACATATCAGGAGAATACGAGTAACAGAATTCCTCTAATAACATTGAACGAAAGTAAAATTAAAATATAACAAATTCTGTTACTAAATTTAGCGCAAATGCAGCATAAATTTGAATAGATTGCAAAAAAAAAAAAATTTTTTTTTTATAAATACCGTAGCATACTAAAATTAAGGATACTTTGCAAATATGCAAATGTAAAAAAAATATATATATATATATATTGAGTAAATAGAAATGAAAATGCAAAATGCATTTAATTTATTGCGCAAATGCAGCTAATAAATAAAATGATTTCAATAATAATAATAGTTAGAAAGTCCAATGAAAGAAAAGTGAGAAGTTGTAACTCAAAAAACCTAACTTTTTAACAAGCCTACAAAATAAAAGTATAAATCAGCAAATCTATAAATATAGACTAAAAAAGCCGAGAAACATATCAGGAGAATACGAGTAACAGAATTCCTCTAATAACATTGAACGAAAGTAAAATTAAAATATAACAAATTCTGTTACTAAATTTAGCGCAAATGCAGCATAAATTTGAATAGATTGCAAAAAAAAAAAATTTTTTTTTTATAAATACTGTAGCATACTAAAATTAAGGATACTTTGCAAATATGCAAATGTAAAAAAAAAATATATATATATATATTGAGTAAATAGAAATGAAAATGCAAAATGCATTTAATTTATTGCGCAAATGCAGCTAATAAATAAAATGATTTCAATAATAATAATAGTTAGAAAGTCCAATGAAAGAAAAGTGAGAAGTTGTAACTCAAAAAACCTAACTTTTTAACAAGCCTACAAAATAAAAGTATAAATCAGCAAATCTATAAATATAGACTAAAAAAGCTGAGAAACATATCGGGAGAATACGAGTAACAGAATTCCTCTAATAACATTGAACGAAAGTAAAATTAAAATATAACAAATTCTGTTACTAAATTTAGCGCAAATGCAGCATAAATTTGAATAGATTGCAAAAAAAAAAAATTTTTTTTTTATAAATACCGTAGCATACTAAAATTAAGGATACTTTGCAAATATGCAAATGTAAAAAAAAAAAAATATATATATATATTGAGTAAATAGAAATGAAAATGCAAAATGCATTTAATTTATTGCGCAAATGCAGCTAATAAATAAAATGATTTCAATAATAATAATAGTTAGAAAGTCCAATGAAAGAAAAGTGAGAAGTTGTAACTCAAAAAACCTAACTTTTTAACAAGCCTACAAAATAAAAGTATAAATCAGCAAATCTATAAATATAGACTAAAAAAGCCGAGAAACATATCGGGAGAATACGAGTAACAGAATTCCTCTAATAACATTGAACGAAAGTAAAATTAAAATATAACAAATTCTGTTACTAAATTTAGCGCAAATGCAGCATAAATTTGAATAGATTGCAAACATTTTCTTTTTATAAATACTGTAGCATACTAAAAAAATTAAGGAGACTTTGCAAATATGCAAATGTAAAAAAAAAAATATATATATATTGAGTAAATAGAAATGAAAATGCAAAATGCATTTAATTTATTGCGCAAATGCAGCTAATAAATAAAATGATTTCAATAATAATAATAGTTAGAAAGTCCAATGAAAGAAAAGTGAGAAGTTGTAACTCAAAAAACCTAACTTTTTAACAAGCCTACAAAATAAAAGTATAAATCAGCAAATCTATAAATATAGACTAAAAAAGCCAAGAAACATATCAGGAGAATACGAGTAACAGAATTCCTCTAATAACATTGAACGAAAGTAAAATTAAAATATAACAAATTCTGTTACTAAATTTAGTGCAAATGCAGCATAAATTTGAATAGATTGCAAAAAAAAAAATTTTTTTTTTTATAAATACCGTAGCATACTAAAAATTAAGGATACTTTGCAAATATGCAAATGTAAAAATATATATATATATATATATATATTGAGTAAATAGAAATGACAATGCAAAATATATTTAATTTATTGTACAAATGCAGCTAATAAATAAAATGATTTCAATAATAATAATAGTTAGAAAGTCCAATGAAAGAAAAGTGAGAAGTTGTAACTCAAAAAACCTAACTTTTTAACAAGCCTACAAAATAAAAGTATAAATCAGCAAATATATAAATATAGACTAAAAAAGCCGAGAAACATATCAGGAGAATACGAGTAACAGAATTCCTCTAATAACATTGAACGAAAGTAAAATTAAAATATAACAAATTCTGTTACTAAATTTAGCGCAAATGCAGCATAAATTTGAATAGATTGCAAACATTTTTTTTTTATAAATACTGTAGCATACTAAAAAAATTAAGGAGACTTTGCAAATATGCAAATGTAAAAAAAAAAAATATATATATATTGAGTAAATAGAAATGAAAATGCAAAATGCATTTAATTTATTGCACAAATGCAGCTAATAAATAAAATGATTTCAATAATAATAATAGTTTGAAAGTCCAATGAAAGAAAAGTGAGAAGTTGCAACTCGGAAAACCTAACTTTCTAACAAGCCTACAAAATAAAAGTATAAATCAGCAAATCTATAAACATAGACTAAAAAAGCTGAGAAACATATCAGAAGAATACAAGTAACAGAATTCCTCTAATAACATTGGACGAAAGTAAAATTAAAATATAACAAATTCTATTACTAAATTTAGCACACATATATATATACACACACACACAGTATCTAAGAAAGTCCATAACAAGGGAAATTTCTTGCTAATGAAGAAAGTTATCATTTTTTAATGCAACTGCATAGAAAATCCATATGGCACTACACAACAAGACAGCTTTGGGGAGCTGACACTCTTTTTGAGGAGGCGGGGCAATGTCACTTCTTTTAAAAATAGAGAAAAAAGACAATTTCAAAGTTGTAGTGTTGCCAAATTAGTATAAATAAGTCCAACAGAAAAAGCTGACCACCCCCCCTTCTGAAAACTAGGAAATAAGACTAAATCCCCCCCCCCTTCCAAATTAAACAGCATCAGCATACTCAGATGACTGGAATGCCTTGCATTGAAAAACGCTATGCATATAATTGTTCAGCTGCACTGGCATTCCAGTTACATTATCCAATAATAAAGACCATTTTGCAACATTCTTCATTAAAAAACATAGACATAGTTCGTAAAATCAAATAAAAATAGGACAAAAGTGACAAACACATAGCATAAGGATACAATACCTCAGTTGAAACATTCTTTCAACCTCAGATTAGTTTATTTTTCTGGCTTCGATTACAATGATGTTTACCGACAAATTGTCTGTCAAATAAAACTAAATTTATTAAATTGTTTGTTATACAATTATCGCAAGACAATTTTGCAGTTTAAAGAATCACATGCTTTCAAACATATTTTTCGGACAATTATTTGCAGCTTTTTTAAAATGTTTTTTAAGTTTTAAGAATGTGGAAAACCAAAAATAATAGCTTTTAGTGCAAATATTTTTTTTAAATGTGAAACATTGGAGTGCTTAAGGATGGGTGTTAAATAATGTTATGCATATCTTATTTTATAGTAAAAATTTTCATTCAGAGAGTTTTAAATTTATTTTTGAATTACATCCATAATAATATCACACACACACACACAATGGTCATTTTATAACTCAGTAAACATTAAGACCATAATTTTACTAAAGCCATCTTGTGTAAATTTAGGTTGGGATAAAAAATACATATTGAAAATTAAAATTTTCAACTTAGCCTTTAGTTTGGGGCACTGACAGTGAAAGGTTAATAAGATATCAATCTCAAGAAATAAAAAATTCTCACATTTTTCTATTAACAGAAAATGAGAAATCTGACACATGCCAATTTTTACCCAGTAGAAAAAGGATAAGACTAAAACTCACCTCATCAATTAAAAGCTTCATTTTATCCCCAACTTTTACAGTACCACATAATGTTCCTATGTGGAGAACATAGCCTCCTTGAAGTTGAGTATCTTTGACAGAAAATTCAGTATCCTAAAGCATAAAATATCAATTAAAAGTACAATTCATGAAGATATAGCCTCAAAACATACTTTACCGAATTAAGTCTGATTTTTCAGATATAGCCAGTAGCTTATCCACAAATTTTTTATTAGGGGTGCAAAATATTTTATTAAATATTGTTATTCGTCAATAAATCTTAATTAGCCCTGCTGATTACTAAATTGATAAATTAATACTTTATTATATATAAATAGGTATCTATTTTACTATGTATATATTTATTCATGGTTTTTTAAGAGTGCTATCTCATTAAACCATAAAGGATCTACAAATGTTAATGTGTTTACATAAAAATAGTGATAGTATTACAATGATTAATATTCATTAATCAAATCTAGATAAAGAAATTAAAATACTGAATTTTGTTTTAAACAGTTAGCCTTTCAACATGATGCAGCTGGAGAACTGCTGAGATTATCAGAGTGCCCACTTGGTGTGGTGCCAGTATATAGTTGTTACTTCATAATTTTTTGCAGCAAATTTACTGAAAATACATGCCTACTATGCATACCCCTTTCCCAAATGAGCACATGCCATACTGGTTATGTCATAAATAAGTTCCTAAATACATTCAAATTGAAACTACACAATTGAGTCACATTATTATGACCACTAACTAATATCCGGACTAACCACCGTGTGTAGCGTGGACAGCAGCTAGACAAGCTGGGAGTGATTCAATAAGGAGCTGGAAGGTATTCACAGGTATGTGGAGCCATGTTAACTGTAGTGTATCTGACAGCTGCTTGAGGGTGCGTGGTTCAGAATCCATAGAGCGAAAAACCCGATTGAGGTGGTCCCAAAGTTGCTCAACTAGGTTTAGGTCTGGGGAATTAGGGGGGGGGGGGCAGGAAAGTACCTTGACATGTACCTTCTTTCATTGGCTATGCATTGTTGACGTCAAAAGTAGGAGTTGGTCACAATAAAGTGACTTGACCCTGTATATGTGCGGGTCAATATAAAACCCTTTAAAATAAAAAAAAGTAAGAATAAAATCCTAGATATGGTAATTCATATTCGATTGCAAAGATTCTTGGATGCAATTTTTTGACATTATTGTATGTTTAAAATACCTAAACCATATTTTTAAAATTCACAAAATTAGAAAACCTCTTTAACTAAATCCCCTTCATGTTTACATGTATAGTCAGAGTCTAGAAAATTGTCCTTGGCCATTATTAGGTTGACAAACAATAAAATAATAGCACTGGTCTTTTTTTTTTTTTTCCAATATTTAAAGATTAATTAATTTTTGTAAATTTTCTACTGTGCAAGAATTATCAGAATTATCACAATTTTAAGTGTATTAAAAATGTGTTAAATTTTGAACTCATTTGCAAATAATTAAAAATTGTAAATTTTTTAAAGGTTTCAGGTAAATGCTCAGATTATTTACCTCACTTAATATACTTATTTATACCTTACAAACAATTAATACTAAGATAATTAAGAGGTGGGTATTTGCACACCACTGGATGTCGCTTACACTTATCTTTTTTAATAAATTTGAGTTACAAAAGGATGGAAATTTTATATGGTTGAATTACTTAAATTTAATGAAATTATAATATCAGTTCAAAGAATGCACACAAAAACATCAAAAATTTTATGAATACAGATTAAAATGAAAATATTTATATTATTAATAGCTACCAGCAAGGTTGGACAAAAATCATGATTTTTTTTAAAAAATCAAAAAAATCTGATTTATTTGATTTAAATCAAATTTTTTTTATTTAAATCGAATTTATTTGATTTTTTAGAATTCTATTTTTAATTAATGTTGTGTTTTTATATTTTTTGCAACATACAGTGCTGCAATTTGTTATAAGAAATAACTTGTTAACTATATAGTATATTCTACTCACTTATTACTTTAAAATAAATATCTATGTTTTAATCTAGACATTCTATTATTTTGTAATTGGAAAGTGCAAACTAAATAAGAGATAAATTTAAACATTTTGTAATGAATTAATTAGTAAATGGTAAAATTTAAAGAACAAATTAAATATTCATATAATGAAAAATTATATTAATTTAAAAAACAAAAAAATCAGAATTCCTTCAATATTTTTTAAACAAATTAATTAAGGATTTAATTGTTTCATTAAAAACACAGGTTTCGATGCTTTATCCACTCCTAATTTGTTCCGAAGGCTAGAATGAACTAAACCAAAAGAAGAAAACTGTCTTTCTATTCCAGCAGATGAAGCCACAGCTGTTGTTAGTTGGTAGATAAACTGGATTTCAAGTTCTGTGATACTCTCTTTACCTCCCATTACATAAAACGAATTCCACCAATCGTAATCAGTCATTGTAGCTGTAACTTTTTGATCAAGTAATGGTGATTTTTGAAATGGGCCAAATTTTGCTTGGAATTTGGCTACAATGCTGACAAGATTTGGACACTTTTCCATAATGAATTCTAAACCTTGATTCTTTTCATCCACACTAACTGAAATTTCATCTTGATTTAATACAGAGGGACTTAATAAAACCCCTGCAAAATGGCATGAATTAATTGCTTGTTGGTATCTTGCTTTATATTTCTTAATTCCATCTTTATCTAACACTCTTTCTAACTTTTTACCCCAAATTTTCCATTGACGCATGCATTCGGCAAGGGAACAGTCCTCTTTTTGGATTGTATCCAGGGCACAAGCAATGGGTTTCAAAACTTCAATCATTTGCTCTGCATTTCTTTTAATATTTAAGTCCATTACTTTTCTTTTGATATCAGAACTTATGTCTTCTCGGTGCTCTTCATCTTCACATACTTTTACTATTTTTGACCAATTTTTTACGTATGATTGAAAACAGTCAGCATAGGAATTCCACCTTACATCTACTGGGAGAACTAATGCACTGCCACTTTCACTATTGTACCAAGCCTTAGGGAGATGAGTATTTCAGAAATATTTCACTATTTGTATAATATGATCACTGATAGTTTTATTTAGCAGATCTTTTGCCAATAAGTTTAACACATGGACAGAACACCCATATGCAATTACATTTAAATCTTTTCCTTCTAACTCATTTCGCATTATGCCAACCCTGATGTTGACCACTATTAAATTCCTTACAATTTTACCTTCAAATAATTGATTTTATAAAAGTAGAAAAGAAAAAAGCATAATCAAAAAATTTGATTTAAATCAATGATTTTTTTTTAAAAATCAGTTGATTTAAACCATGATTTAAATCAATTGATTTAAATCATGCCAACACTGGCTACCAGAAAATAAATTATTGGTGTTTTAGGTAAGATGCAAATTGGGGGTTTTGATTTTGACAGAATTTATTTAATGTAAATAAGCAAGATAAATCATAGAAATGTATAACTTAAATATTCAAAATATAGGTCCATTTTTGAAAAAAAAAATTGAGTTTCAAATGAAAAAATTATAGCTAAAACTGCATTTTTAGCCATAACAAATTTAATTAAAAAATATTTAAGTAGTCAAAGTTATGACAATAATTATCAGTTCAAAGACCAATTGAAGAGATTTTCAGCATATTATCAATCAGATCAGTAGTTGTTAAATTACATTCAAATGTTTTAGCAGGAAAAAATAAATTCTTATAATTCATTCCACACATATTTGGGAAAGAGAAAATTTTTAATTTCAAAAAAGAATACATGGAGCAAACTTTTACACAGCATGTTATCCCACCGGACTTCCAATTTGCTACTCGAGTCCTAGGACGAGTCGGTCGGTCGGTCTGGGTTTTCGACAACATGTTATCCCCGGCCGCTCACTTTGCTGCTTATACCCTCGCGTGAGTCAGGCGGCCTGAGCCTTCTACAGCATGTTATCCAATACAGTTCTAAATACAGATATGACACGTTAATGCTGAAAACTCACCTCATCATCCTCTTTGGACATGAAGCCAACATCATATATTTGACCACCAGCTTCTGCATAAAAGGGCGTCTGGTCGAGAATAATACCACACTCTTGACCATTTTCCACCTGCTCTGTGAATTGCTTCTGAACACGTAAAGCAAGAACTGTGCCAGAACAGGAATCAAACTCTAAGAAATAATCAATATATTGTTATTATAGCTAGCTTGTATTTTATCGGAAAATAGTTAATACACTGAGAATAAAGAAATCATATTCAGTACTCCAGTGCACATAAATATTTATATTATTATTTTAATCACTTGAAACGAAAATAAACTTGGAGCACAAATTACAAGATAATTGCTTCTATGCACTACTAATTGCAGAAATTGGCTGTACAGGGATTGACAACAAACAATGTATTGTAACAAAAATTATTAGTTAGAGTGTTTGCATATGTGAATAGCTTAATTTGATATGCAAAAGAATAACTATTTCCAATTATAGGCAATTATTACTGTATAGGTGTGCTTCAAAAACTTCAAAGTCATCTTATATATTCTATAACATACAATCTGGACAACTCAAAGTTCCATTCTGCAAAAGTAAATTTTCTCAAAATGTACTCAATAACAGACCTGCCAACCTCTCAGAACTAAAAAATGTAACACAACATATAATAATTTTTAAAGCTTATTTCAACTATATAAATTCTGAATGATCAGAATGTAGGGATTTTTTACATCAAGATTTTATTGAGAAACTAATTATAAATAATCACCAAACACTTTCATATTGTTAGTTCTTAAATTCAACATTTAACATTATTAAATTTAAATAAAAATATTAATTTTTAAGGAAAATGTATAATTAGAAAACTATATGTAGTTCATAGATTTTTGCTTTACATTAAAAGTAAGGTAAGAAAAAGTTTTATTTTTCATATATTAAAACATTAACAAGAACTTTAACAAGGATGGCAACATGTCTAAAAATTAAATATTAATGGAAAACACTTTTTTTTATTATATTTAATTTGATCACACCATTAAGACATTAAAATTACATAAAAACCAAAGCACTTTCCGACATTAAATGTCCATCATCGATGGCATTTGCTACAGATAATGGTACACATTATATAGTGTTTTCTTTTAATATTAACAAGGACAACAAAAGAATTGAAAGCATTGAATTTCACAAAATCAATAAATCTAACTTTTATTTAAACCAACATATGCAGTTGACTTACTTTTTTCTTCAAAAGTTCAACAGAATATTTTTGCTGGAAATAAGAACCAGACATATTGGATTTTGCAATCAAAGATGATTCAAGTGTTGAAGTGTTCAAGAACCTCTTATGTCAGTTTACTAAACATTATTTCTTTATTTAATTATGACAAAACAGCCGCCTTCTGATACGAGGATGTCTGGTCAAGCTTCGAGAATATTCTGAAGCAACTGAAAGTTTGGTGGCATAATTGGAAATTAACCAATCGTGTTCTAATTTGTGTGATGTAGTTTTAAAAATTTGAGTGTGGAGGCAGTCTTGCCTGTGTGCTGGATTGAAGTAGAAGCCATAAAACTTTGCCCTAAAATTCGGTGCCATTTTCTTCAGTAAAATGAAGGCACTTGAAAATTTCCTTTGAGTAAAATTCTTCTGATTGGCATGATTTATTTAATTTTAAAGGCATCTAGAAAATGGAAAATTAACTATTGAACTTTGGGGAGACTGATTTCGAAATGGATTTATTCAAAAATTTACTTAAATTGTTCAATAATGTGGAAATGAAAACTTCAATGTAAATGGACGGCTGATAGAACTTTCTAAACTCAATTGCAAATTTTCTGCCTTCTCTGCAACTCCTGATGTCGGCATGCTCGGAAAATCACTTGAGATTGCATATGTTGCTATGAATATAAGTTGCGGTGTGCTTGATGGTTCAAAGCTCTGATGCATAGAATTATACCAGTGGCCATTATTTCTCTGCTCCTTATGGAAAGTCTCATCATAAAGAAGTGTGCAATTCGCATCTATCTTGTGAAATAATCTGTGTCTGGATTCCACCTGTGCTCGTCTGCTGTGTCGTGGGATGTTAAGTATTATGCTACAGAAGCAACAATATAAAATTTGGATAAAATTTTGACCAATTTCTCTCCTAAATGTTGCATATTACCTTAATTTACTTTGCTTTGAAATATGAAAATTATTCATTTAACATATTAGTATTAAAAACACAAAAGTAAAATAGTTCAAAATGAATACCATATTTTGAGTCTGGACTGTCACTAACAGCTCTGTAGGAATATTTTGGAAGGTCATCTGTAGGAGGAATGCCTTTACTTTGCAATTCAGAAATAGCATGGACATCAAGCCTAATTTCATCAGCTGCACCTTCTCCTTTGGCCTGGGATATGATCTAGAATAAAAACAATTCTATGAAAGATTCCATGAATTTAATTTTACTAATACCACCATATACTTATAACATATACAGGGTGATCAAAAAGTCTCCGCGTCAAATTTTAAATTCCTATAATGTACTGAGAAACTGAAATAGTAGAATTATTTTCAACTAGATGGCACTAACTCTCAATATTGTCTGCAATGTTTAATATGTCAGATGATCATGAGAGTGTTTTTTCAGTTACAGAATTTTTATTCTTAGAGCAATATTTCTGTAGCCATTTTTTTTGCGAAGGTTATTAAAGATTTTCAGAATACTCATGGTCCAATATCCTTATGAACTAAGTTAGTAAAGCATTCGCGAAAAACTATATCTGTTACAAACAAAGCAACAACAGGCTGGCCTTCCATTAACAGATCCAGTTTTTCAAAAACACTTTATTAACCTCATAATTATTCAATTATTAGGACTTTTAGAGATTGGGTATTTTTTTTCTGAAATCCTTTAACTCCCAGAAAAATATCTAGAGAAATATTGCTCTAAAACTTTTTTCACTTTTGAAAAATGCCATGTTATTTGGTTTGATGATAAAAAATATCTGTAATTATCAACTGGCATATTTAAAACACCCAACAATATTTCTGATACATTTTTGATGGTACATTACTGCCACCCAACTGAAAATTCTACTATTTTAATACCTCAGTACATTATAATGATTTTAACCTTTGATGTGTGCAACTTTTTGATCATCTAGTACATTGGCAATTAATGAACATTTGATAATATTGAACATTGACAATTATTGTATTTTGTTGAAGCAAACTTTGGTGTAAACCTAAATAATTTTTATCAACTCAGCATATGCAGTATCTTAAAATGGAGCCATGTAATGCAAAATGTAACATCTTTTCTAATTTTTTGCATCAAATTAACTTAACATGCAGAGTCTGCTTCAAATTGTATAGAAATTAGGATTTCAAACTGCAAGTGAACAGTTTGATGATTATGCAGTCACATTCATTTGATATTACAACTTGAAATGCAAGAAGTACATGAACAAGAATATTTGAAATTTTTAAAATAAAACATTAGATCTACAACACCAATTCACTGCAAAACACATACAGCATTTTGTGATAAACTCACTTCATTATTTGTTTACAGAGTTTTGGATAGTATTCTTAAAGATGCATAAGAACAAAAACACTAAATATAACTTGGGGATTTTCCTAGCACTTGGCTTTTAACCCTTTCGCGACGAACGGCACGCCCAGGTGCCAGATGCAAACATGCATTCAAGGACGAACGGCACTCACTCGGGCCAGAGGAAATTTTACCGCAAGCGGATAGTGGCACCTATAAGTGCCAGCACGCAGAACATTTTAATTTGTGAACTAGATGGCGTTACTTGTCCATGGAACTAACTTCAATGCATTTTGCAGAGGCATGACCTTGGCAGAAGAGGATCGAATGAATTATTTCTCCATTTGGAGCGGTCAGTAATCTCAGATAAATCATAAATTTCAGATTTTATAATAATTAGATAAAACAAGATGTTTTATATACTTTAAAATAGGAAAGTTAAAAAGTAAAAACAATTAGCAAATAGCCTTAACTATTTAGTATAGTTAAAAAATAAACATAATAAACAAATTTTAGAATAAAATTTACCCAGAAAATAAACAACCAACCACCAACACCAACCGTCAATTCAAACTATAACCCCCCCCCCCCCCCACAAAAGAAAAAATTATGGTATATGCCTGCTGAAAAAAAAACTGTTATGATAAAGCTTAAGAAATAAAAAAAAAAAAACCATGTAAAACTGATAGTAAAAAAAAAAAAAATTCTTGATGACAAAAATTATAAATGATTAAATTGTGGGAAAACAAGAGATTTAAAATTGTTAAAAAGACATTCTAAAAGTTAAAATAGTGAAATGTTTTCTGGAAAACATGAAAATTTCAAAATATCCTGGAAAAAATGTACCTATATATATATATATATATATATAAGGTATCCCAAAAACATTGACCTCGGCTTTTATTCCTTAAATATTGATCCTAGACATATATATAATAAATTACAATGTTTCGTAAAAAAAGGTACAGAATTTTATGAAATCGATTAAAATTTTCAAGGGAATTAAATTTTAAGAAATACAAAATTTAAATTTTTATACGGCCCCTATACAAAAACATTTCCAATGAGTAAAATGTGCCCCATACACTAATAAGGTCATGTACAAAATTTCAGCATTTTATCATAAAAAGCCCCAGCAATATAAAAAGACAAAAATGCTGACTTAAACCACTTTTCAATGCATCGACATGGGTTCTCAGAGGGAAAAAATATCGGCAGATCATGTTTCAGGGGTCATACACAAATTACGAAAGAAAACAATGATTGCATAAATAAATAATAATTTTGCTATTTATTAGTACAAAAGTATCTACACTGTGTAGAAATAATAACTTTACACAAAGATTACAAAGACAAAGCTTGTTCAAAATGTTTTCCATGCATGCCAAAGATCCATTAAAGATAAGAGGCAGATATTATTTGTCTATGAAGCATTTCTGAGCTGCGTCATTTGCACTCTTGCAGCAAACATTTACATTTTTAATTTGTGATTAATCCTTCGCCAACTTTGTTTAAACATATCTCTGGGACTTTTAATAATAAAATGCTGAAATTTTGCACACCTTATTAGTGTCCCGGCCATCCATTAAGTTGCTCTATGTCCTCGGATGAGTCGGGTGGTCTGGGCTTTTGACACCTTATTAGTGACGGCCACACATATTGTTACAGTAAGCCTTCAGGTCTGTCGTTGTGGTCTGGGTTTTTCACACCTTATTAGTGTATGGGGCACATTTTACTCATTGGGAATGTTTTTGTATGTAAAATTTAAATTTTGCATTTCTTCAAATTTAATCTCCTGAAAATGTTTATTGATTTCATAAAATTCTGTACTCTTTTTTATGCAACTTTGTAATTTATTATATATGTCTAAGATCAATATTTAAGGAATAAAAGCCGAGGTCAATGTTTTTGGGACACCCTGTATATATATATGAAAACTGGAAAGTAAAAACTCCAGATCCCTTAAAAATTCAGAAGTTTTTTAAGGACTGAATGGAAAATTTAAGTTACAAACATTTTAAGGACTTTTAGACTGTGGAAACATTGCAAGATTATAAAATGAGAGTTATTATAGGAAAAGAGACTTACTTGTGCTTGTTTTTTGGCTTCTTCATAAGCAGGAATATCAACTTTCAAGCCTATTTCCTCCACCATCAGTTGTGTTAAATCAAATGGAAATCCATAAGTATCATATAACCTCCATGCAATGTCCCCTGATAAAGCACTAAATGTAATGATTATGGTTGCAAGTATTATACAAAAATTCTACGAATTAAAAAAAAAAAATAATAACTTAAGTTTTATTTAACTCAATTTAACTCAAGTTCTATATAAGGATGCAACAAATACTTGGTTTATATTCAGTACTTTATTTGGTCTATTCTGCTTAAAAGCCAAATATTCAGCTTTTCTGAATATTACCAGAATTTGGTCAAATACTGCTGAAAATACTCTATATTTAGAATTAAATAATTTCAATATTTTAACTAGCATAACTATATTATATTTCTATCAATTAACTAGACATTTCCACCCATGTTTCGCATGAGCGAAATGACACTAACACAATAAAATTTCTGAATATCAAAAACCGTTTAAAATTTAAGCATAAAAATGTCAATCATTTTATTTTCTGTTAACATGAAAATTACTGTATGTAAAACATTATTTCATTTTTGATAAGTATATCATTTTTCCATTTTCTATAGTATCCTAAGATATTCTTGATAATTATCTCCAAGATATCAATGATTATCCTAAGATATTCTTGCATCAATTGCTGCATCAGATGCTTTTTAAGTAATGATGGCACTGATATTGAGCAATGATATGGGAGACAGAATTTATATTATCGCTATGAGTAGTTTCACAAACCAGGCAGTCTCCGGCCGTTCAAATAGTTGCTCAAGTCCTTTGGATGAGTCGAACGGCCTAGGTTTTCAACAAACCAGGCAGTCTACAAGCTGGTTGCATATATATTCTGCATGCTCTGGTAACTATCTCAAGCTGATATCTCTCTTGGTTTTCTTTTGTTTTAAGAATTTCAAGAATTTATTTTATTTAGAAGCTAAATAGCCAAGTATTCGGTATTAAGCCAAATAACTGTCTGTGCGATCCCTAGTTTTATATTGATTATGCTTTTTGATTTGACAGTTCCTCCTCTTCAAGCAGTGATCAAATGTGAAAAATAATGCATAAATGTAATAAAAACAAATTAAAAACACTCTTAATTAATTAAAGTGGCAATTTCGGTAGACAAGTGTGAGATATGGCTATGCTGCAGAGGAAGATATATATATCTTGTGAATATAGCTTAAATTATGTGGCAGCCACTTGGCATATGGGGACTACATTTCAAATTTAGCAGCTTTATAATTGCATGAAGCGCTGGTATCCTTTAAGGGAGTCTGGAAAACTAAAACAATTTGACCTTGGATTGATTACCAATATTTTCAATAGTTATCCTTTCTGAAAATACTAAAAAGTGATATCGGATACTTATTTCAACAATCTTAGTTCTTAATTTTCTCTGTACTTAAACAATGATCATGTTTTCAGCCATTTCTCAACTGGTGGCTAGTAACTGGTCAAAAGTGGCTAGTAAAAAACATGGTCTGACACCCAGTGGCTGGAGGGCGCGGTAGCCCATTGGTTAGTGCGCTGGAGTTGCACTCGGTAGGCCCGGGTTCGATTCCAGCCACTGCCAAAACTGCCGCCGTGTTCATGCGGAGTACGATCAGGTTAAACATGTGGGTCCGAAAGTCCTTCCGAGAGGTTGGTGGTAGAGGAAGGAGGGTACGGTCCCTGTGGATGCCTCCCCCATTGGGCTCCGGTCTAAATTGGGTGGCACTTCCCGACCGTCCAAACGGTTACCTTACACCTTTCTGGTAGGTCGGACGGTCTGGGTTTCAACAACATCAACAACCCAGTGGCTGGTACATTATAAAAACATAATTTAGGCTATATTCGTGAGGACTTTCAGAGAATCAGCAACATATTAATATTATATGCTAGGAAAACACAAGTTTGCCAATACTATTTAAGCTAAGGATTGAACCCCCAACTTGCAGCTTGATTTCCACAATTTCAGTGGTTGGCATACTAACCACTACGCCATGAGTTGACCAACTGGATTAACAGTAAAAAAATATTACAAAAATTAGAAATTTAGTACATTAGAATAGTTTTATATATTCCAGAGTCAAAATATATAGGCTCTACTTTAATTCCTTATACATCTATATCGAAAAGGATCACTTGTATTTAGAATGAAGTTACAAATGTACAACAGTATGCATCAGAAAAAATAATAATAAAATATTATTGAAGTTCTTCCATTTAATGACATTTTATATATTAGCTAATAAAGGATAGCATTATTTTTAATGGCACATAAAAGCATTTAATATAAATATGTGACCCGTAGAAAACTTTTAAAATGGTGCCTTATAGAAAAAGTGGAAAATTCTACTATTTTACTAGGACATGCAATTAATGTTATAAATGCAATGTAATGCAGACATGTTTAATAGAAATATGTGGCTTTAAGAAAACTGTTAAAATGGTGCCTTATGGAAGATGTAGAAATGATTCTACAATTTGTCAAAGACATGCAATTCATGTTATAAATGCAACATAATGCAGACATGTTTAATAGATATATGTTACTCGAAGAAAACTTTTAAAATGGTGCCTTCTGGAGGAAGTAGAAAATTCTACAATTTGACAAGGACATGCAATTCATGTTATAAATGCAACATAATGCAGACATGTTTTTAGAAACAAACTAATCAGTACCTGGAAAGATATCTGAATCCAGCTTTTTCACGGCTCTTTCTAAAAGAAGTCTACCCCTGTTCAGAGTCTTTAAAAATTGAACTTCTTCATCATTTATTATATCCATAGTCTTAATGGAAGAAAAATCCTTGTTAACTAGCTTAAGTTTAAATGCATGTACAAAAATTTAAAGAATATCATAACAGTATCTCTAATAAGAAAAAAATATCCCCAATTATATGAGTGGCATAAGCAAATATAGTAAAATAGGTTTCACAAGAGCTAGACTAGATATTCTTTTTATATCTAAAGTCTGTATCAAAATTATAAGACTACTCAAAAATCCACCCTTTCCCAAAGACAACATTGAATGTGAATTTCAAAGACGGTGCATGAAAAGAAACAATTTTGCAGTGTTGATTTAGCTTAGGAAAAAAAAAAACCAGATCGAATATCTTTTTCGTGCCAAACGATTTTTCGAAATCACGGTGTTACATAAATATAAGACCACTTTAGTTTTTCTAATAATGCAGACAATTTTTATTTAACTTCAGAGTTTAACTGCCACCTAAACCATCTGGAAAAGTTGGAAAGAAGGAAAAAAGGCAGAAATTCAGAATTGAACTGTTTGATTCTTTGGATTATAAAATGCCTCGTGGAAGTGATTTGTCTGAAGTAGAAGTGCAAAAAGTTTGGTTCTACAACAGAAAAGGAAAGACGGAACGTGAAATAAGTACGATTCTTAATCGTTCTAAAATGGCTATTCACAATGTTTTGAGTAAAAAAGAATTGTATGGAAAGCAGAAAAAATTTGGCAACAAAAAGCAGTTATCAGCTCATGATAATAGGCAAATTTTCAAATTTTCCCTGCAGACTCAAATTCATATTTTCTTTATTTCTTTAATAATTCGTTATATTGAGTTTTATTGCACCAAATAACACTAAATTTGCATTTTTAATTCAATTTTTTTTAATTTGGTAATTGGATATTTTCCCGAAATCGGCATATCAAAAATGCAAGAAATCTCAAATATCTTGAGAACGGTTAGTCCTAAAGTATAATGAAGTGTGTTATATTCTTTTCCTCGTCAAAAATTGTGTACAAAATAAAAATTCATTTGATATATTTGAGCATATAGTCTTTTATTTCGATTTTGGCGATTTTTGCGGGCCATTTCGTAAAAAAAGGCAGGTTGTTCTTTTCCGAATTGTACTCAAATCTAATCAACACCAGAGTATCCCACAAGTAACATATCTACCAATTTTTGAGAAATTAGGTCAATTAGTATTTTAACTAGTGTGGAGACATGAAATTTTTCCGGCCATTTCCTAAAAAAAGGCAGGTTGTTTTTTTTCGAATCGCATCAAAATCTAATCAGCACCAGTGTCGACCACAAGTGACTTATCTACCAAATTTTATGAAATTTAGTCAATTAGTTGAGTTAGAGTAGAAATATATATTTTTTTCATGTCATTTCGTAAAAAAAAGCAGGTTGTTCTTTTCCGAATTGTACCAAAATCTAATTGGCAACAGGGTCGACCATAAGTGACTTATTTACCAAATTTTATGAAATTAAGTCGATTAGTTGAGTTAGAGTGGAAATATACAATTTTTGCGGGCCATTTCGTAAAAAAGGCAGGTTATTCTTTTCCGAATCGTATCAAAATTTAATCAGCACCAGGGTGACCTACAAGTAACTTATGTACCAAATTTTGTAAAATTTGATCATTTAGTTTTTCAGTTACTGTAGAAACAGGTAATTTTTGAGGTCCATTTCGCAAAAAAAAGGCGGGTTGGTTTATTTCGAATAGTACCCAAACCTAATCAGCAACAGAGTCACATACAAGTGACTTACCTACCAAATTTTATGAAATTCGGGCCATTAGTTTTTGAGTTAGAGTGGATACATACATTGCACAGACAGACACAGACGGACACACAGACAGACACTCAGACAGACGTCACACTAAAAATAGTTTTTGTCGTATTCTAGAGGTATCGAAACGTGTAGATCCTTTGAAAACTCGAGTTGCGATTTTCGACATAATTCCAATATTTTCCCTATACATTACCATGTATTGCAGGGAAAGTAATAAAACTCGGAGCATCATATCGGTTGTCATAAAGAAATAAAAGGAACTACTTGTCATTGATTTCTCTAATGATTTTTTTACAGCTTTTTAGCTTTGGAAAATTTCTAAAATCCGAATGTAAATAAAATGTAAATAATTTTTTTTTTGTCTACAAACTTTTTTTTTCTTCTAAAAAATAAAAACGAATACCGGTTATTTTTGTAATAACCGCCATCCCTATCCATATGTTTTTTCAGAAGAAGAGTGACCAAAGAATAATAGTCTGAGGCCATCGGCCAAGCAAGTGTTTCAAGAGATTCAGAAAAATGGTGGAGCAACAACTTACTAAATTCGCTAAAACTTTCTTTTCCACATGTGGTCTTATAATTTTGTAACAGGTATTTGTGCCACTTTTTTGTTGTATTGCTGTTATATTTTTTCTAAATAAATTTCGTACATGTAAGTTGCTAGATTTTATTTAAAACTTGTACTGACATGGAGCAGTTTTGATTTTGAATAAAAAAAATATTTCATTAATTACCTAAATAACAAAAAGTCTCGTGGTCTTATACTTTTGTAACAGACTTTAGAAGCCAATGATATATATTATCATTTTGTATTTTAGCAGCATTTTCTTAATGGTAATTTATTTTAATTTTAAAATAACAAAGAGGGAAAAAAAAAGAGACAAAAAATTAGTGCCATTTTCCTAATTTAATTAAAGAAAAATACATACTAACATTAACAGAAATTATTTTATGTCTGGGACACTTGTGATCAAATACATGCCTCATATGAAACTGAAGCCAAACTGGTCTAAAGCATTAAGGATTATTAGTTGAAAGACTAGAAACAAGACATTGGCAAAAATTCTGGGTGCCACAACTCCCATTCCTAAGTACCTATGATTTGTTCAGCCCTGGCTGAAATTACGGATATAACTAATCCATACATAATATTTTGCTTAGATATGTAGCATGGAAAAAGGACCAAATTATCATCTGCATAATAACAAGTTTAAATTAAATATAAAACATGAATGTAAATGGAAAGACTATCTCCAAAGTTTAAAATTCATCAAAAGTTATATCTCAAATACTTATTGATTTAGTTCTGGATATTGATCAACAATGAAAAATAAAATGACTTCGAAATAATTATTTAATTATCATTTCATGATTATATTGTTTTTTTGCACAATAAATTATATATTATTTGATCTAATGCTAATCTAATTTAAATAACTATATGGTTTATCTTTCATTAAAGGGTCATATAATAATTAATCTGCACGTGTCTGGAGATATTACAAGTGCATTACTTTTATTCTCATAATGATTGTGAGACAAACAGAATTAAATACTATAGAATGCTAATTAATGTTTGAAAAAGTTGAAGGAGACACACTCAAGAGATTGGGCAGTAAGTTACCACCAGATACTGAGCATTAAAAGACACTAGAGTGCAGACGCTCTGTGTTATAGATACAGGGTGGCTGCAGAACCTCGAATAAAAAAAAAAAAAAAAATCCCTGATTTCCAGATAATATCTTCAAAAATTCCCTGATATGTATCCCTATCTAATTTTACTGAATATCAGTTTAACAAGAATAAAAAAGTCAATTAACAAGATAGATTGAAAGTGATAATTAAGAATAAATAATTCAAATTAATTGCTTTCAGCATTGAAAAGTACACTACTCAAAGTATAGTATTTATGCAAGAGTTATATAAGAACGGTATTATTACAGGAATATTAATCTTTCAAACATTAAAATTCTAATTAGGTATAAAACTCAGTGTTCTGTAAAATTCAGTCAAGAATTCATTTAGTTAAATATAAATATAACTTATTGCAATAAAATTATGTATAAACAGAAACTATTCTTTTAATCTGTTTTTCCTGTCATATGAAATATTATGACAACTTTCGAAACAATTAAGATAAGAGGGATCTCTGAGAAACTTTGAAATTTTAAAACTCTCTTCCTTTTTTATGCCTTTCCCAATAATATAACATGCCCTTTTCCTTCACAATTATTATTCAGAATTCCTATTTCATGTCCAGCACATATTGCAACTACATTAAATTCTATGACACTAATATTAACGTCCGCCAGCACTTCCTCTTTTCTTCGACCATACCATATATGGTCACTAATCTTAACCTCTGTGTAAACTTTCTCATATGAAACTGCATTCCTAGTTACATTTTTAAAGCCTAGAACGCGAAGGCAGCATCTTTCCCATATCACCATATCCCTTCCCCCTCTGCTGTAACTGTATATTGTGTAGACTGCACTGAGATTTGGTGAGAGCTGGTCAACGATCAAGAGTCGTCCAGGATATGTAATTATCTCTATTTCTACTATCATCTAATAAAGTAGATTTGTGACAACGATAACGTTCTTCCATGGACTATGTCTTGCAAATATTACATACACAGATATATATATATATATATATATATATATATACACACGAAATTTAAAATGACCTGTTATTTGGTTTTACATATGCTTGCTACATAATAATTGCAAAAGCAAGGAAAGGATCATATAATCAGTGATTTAAAAGAGCTAGAAATTTCAAAACACTGGGGGGGGGGGGGGGGGGGGGGGAGAGAGAAATGATTACATGTGAAATTTTAGTTTCTCTGTTTTATATTTGTCTCTGTGAGAAGGTGTGCTAAGTTTGGGTGTAAAATATAGAGGGAAAAAAATTCTGTGGACGTCTTTCTAATTATTCCAAGGTACCAAATACAACACTTAATATAATTTATTCATCACTTATATAATTTAGCAAGAAAATATCAAAATATATTTTGTTATTAAACATGGTAGTAACAAAACCTTCCTTTCTTCATATTTTAAATTTTATGGAAGTTTTTCTAAAACAATATTTATAATTTATAACTTTATATAACTGTTTATTGGGTGTTATTCACTTATGACTAAATGCTCTATTAAAAATTTATTTCTGATACCTTGAACTTTGGATATACTGAACTTCTTTACATCCTTTAACTTGCACTCGGTAGGCCCGGGTTCGATTCCATCCGCTGTGTCAAAATTGACGCAGTGTTCACACAGAGTACGATCACGTTAAACATGTGGGTCTGTAAGTCCTTCTGAGAGGTTGGTGGTAGGGGAAGGAGGGTACGGTCCCTGTGGATGCCTCCCCCACTGGGTTCCGGTCTAAATTTGGCGGCTTTTCCTGGATGTCCAAATAGTTACCTTACACCTTTCTGGTAGGTCGGACAGTCTGGGTCTCAACAACAACATACTTTAACTTTCATACAAAGATTTTTACAATTTCTTTTGCATGGCATAATATGTAATCTTAATAAATATAACTTTATTTTCCTTTAAATTGTATTTTTATCACAAGAAAATATTTACTTACAGTCTGTGAGTCTTTTTTAAGCTCAGGAAAAATATCACCCTAAAACGTAAAAATAAACATTAAGTAATCGGGTCATTTAGTAAATTCTTTATATGGCTATAATTATTTAAAAGAATCAATTTACCAAAATAGATATCACAACAGGAACTAAGCTAGCAAACATTCCAGGTTTAGCACTCAACTTTTCAGTGGCATATCTAATTGCACGTCTCAGTATTCTTCTTAACACATATCTACAAAAGCATTTAATCATTTAAATAAAATGGAATTAAGTTAATTTTTAAATACGAATATGCATCTATATATTAGGAATAAATATCATACACTTTGTAATATTTTTAAAGCACTATTTTAAGTATCAAAAGGTCAATATGTAGCAATTTTTAACATTTTTACTTTCCCTACAAACACAGCATAATGCATAGAAAGAGTATTGCAATGGATTCAAACATTCATAAGTGAAACATAGGTGAATTAGAATTTTTAACAGAAAAACATGTTTTAAGCACCCCTGAATTTGAATGGAATACTTTTGAGGTGGCAACTGTGGGTATACAGGGTGTCCCAAAAAGATTGTAAAGAGCTATAATTCTTTACCTGTTGGAGATAAGTGTGCAATGTGAATTGCAAAAATGTAGAAAATAAGGTAGGAAATAAGACTATGTTAATGAAATAGCCCTCCCATTAATTTTAAAAAAGTTACACTTTTTAAATTTTTATACGACCCCCTTAGACAAATTTGGTCAATCAGAAAATTTTTATTTTTAATACAACAAGATCATTAAAAAAAAAATGCATATCTGTATCTTTAAAATCAACTGAATTATGATAAAGGAAAAATATCTGACTTATGCCACTTTTCCGTACCATGTGAAAGGCTGTTTCATCGGTGAAAATAGGGATCATAACAAAATTGTTTAGATTAAAAATATGTTAATATGTGTCAAAATTTGTTATCACAAATGCATCTAAATACAGCATTACACAGACCGAGATCATATAAAGCAGTGGTGGGTATCTTATGTATTATCATCTAGTTTTATCTTTTTTGTGATATGTCACACATTTACATTTCTAATTTGATATATGTTCCCCATTCACAATGTTCAATTAAATATAATTTGCTCAATTTTAAAGATACGGATATGCGGTTTTTGTAATGATCTTGTTGCATTAAAAATAAAAATTTTCTGATTGACCAAATTTGTCTAAGGGGGTCATATAAAAATTAAAAAGTGTAACTTTTTGAAAATTAATGGAAAGACTATTTCATTAACGTAGTCTTATTTCCTACCTTACTTTCAACATTTTTGCAATTTACATTGCCCACTTATCTCCAACAGGTAAAGAATTAAAGCATGTTTCAATCTTTTTGAGACACCTTGTATATGTATGTATGTTAGTGTGTGTGCGAATCTGTGGATGCAATATCCCATTAACAAATGAATCTTTTCAAAAAAAAAAAATTTCTACAATTATTATACAATTGGTAAATACTGGAATCCTATTGATTTTAAACACGATCAAATGCTTGAAAGCTCCTCAAATTTCTGAATGAATTTTTGGAAAAATCATGACTTTTAATAATTATAAATAAATAATTATTTTCGATGTAATTTTTCATTAGAAAACAAATGACACCAATTTTAGAACACCAGCATGAACTGTTTTCAAGATACTGCATGTTTTTAAAATAAATTTATCTGTAACGGAACTGGACTTATAACGCATGGTTTCCCATTATAGCGAGGTTATCAGTAAAACAATAATGCTGAGCGATTCTTTTAAAATAGTGGTCAATAGACAAAAAAAGTAGCTGTTTATTCTAAATATAGTCATATTGGGATATATTTTGATTAAAAAAAAAAAGTCTCATTTCTTTCAAAATAGTATCTCTAGTCGCCAGTGGCAGCCCTGTTTGCTGCATTTAAATTATTTGTTTCTTAACACCTCACACCAAAATCTAGCTGACTTATGTAAGCTA
Source organism: Amaurobius ferox (assembly GCA_951213105.1). NCBI lineage: Eukaryota > Metazoa > Arthropoda > Arachnida > Araneae > Amaurobiidae > Amaurobius > Amaurobius ferox. Next base: position 78,939,455 of record OX578150.1, read on the forward strand.
TTAATTGCAATAATGATATCTGTCAAGTTTACTAACCAAATTCTAAAGTTGCAAGCTAGCTAACTAGTGGTTTCAGCTAAAAGTCATTGCAATATATTTAAATAAAACTGAACTCCTTTCCATTTTGTAATTTTCAACTTTTTTAGCTTTTGCTGTTGGTTTCATTATATGATAATAAAGAGTTATAGCTATATGTTGCATTTAAAGTGGCTGTTATAAGCTATATAAAAAAATAATTTAACCCCATAGTACCATGCTAGAAAATAATGCAAATGTATTATGATTTTTTAATCTAAATTTTCTATTCTAAATTACATTCTATTTATAAGGTTACTAACCCTCGTCCAGTATTATCAGGCCGACCACCATCAGCTAAGGCGATTGTCAGGGTACGAGCATGGTCAGCTATAACCCTGTAGGTCATATCAATGCCACTGACATCTTCACTTCCAACTTTACCACCATAGACAGGAGCCCCAGTGGCCTAAATTGGAATATAAAATTCAGTAAAGCTGTTTTTCACATAAACTTTGTATTTTAATACATTAAAACCAATAATTTTTACCAAAGGCAATGTAAACCAGTCAAAATACAAAAAGAAATTATCTTTCAGAGTTTATACTTATTTTACATGACCAAAATTAAGGGGTTTTAAGCATCCTGGATTATGCAATACTACACCTTAAGCTAATATTAAGAATGAGAAACAAAGATATTATCAGTTGTCAATCAGACTCTGGACAATGAATCAGTAACGGCTCTACAAAGCAGTGGTCGGCAACTATTTCATACCTGCAGGCCACATTCTGCATTTTAATTTTCAAGATGGATTGCAATTCACAAACCCAGAGCTGCTGTGCGTGGATGATGGGGGGAGGGGATATACAGAAGATGATTAGATGGGGGGAAAATTATCATAGAAAACTATAGATGTAGGAATTTTTTGTCTTAAGTTGAAAGAAAAAAAAACCCAGTAAATTTAAACAGTATATTATGAAAAAGTTTTTGATCTGGAATTTGTTTGACCAATTTACTAAATATTAAAATTTAATAAAACTAAATGATGGAAAATTATTTATCATACAAGTATCGGCTGAAATCATATAAACAGTGATAATTTTGTAATCTAAAATTAAATAAATTAAATTTTCTTGTATCTTTTCACTACTTATTTAATTATCAAAATAGGCAGAAATTATTTCAGTATTCAGCAATAAATGATGGAATAATTTCTACTTATTGCACCTGAAAGACATCATATCCCATTTTGGTGGATATCATTATACATAAAAGGAATGCATTATATTATAATGAATTCATATTAAACAAATAGAATGATATTTCTAATTTTTAAAAACAAATTTTAACTTCAAAATATAACTTTTAAAAAAATGTTCAGAATACTTAATGAAACACAGTTGTTGCCCACTGCAAAAAATCTTAGTAATGGTTTGTGCAGACCATCAAATGCTGACCCTTGCTATAAAGAAATAGCAGATCTTGATTCTTGTGTATTGAACTTAAATTTTAATCATGTGTGCACTTTAAAAAAAGATCAGTCCTATTATTGCATATTTTTCAATTAGAGGAGGTCATGCACATATCTGTATATAAAATTTCCTAAAAATTAAAGTGTAAATAAAGGAAAAATAAATGTGCAATATATACCTCATATACTAAGAAAACCATAATAACATACACGCAATACTAAAAATATATATAAATGCAGAATTGCTCATAATTCCAACTGGCATCCCATCACCCGTAGTCAGTACTGTAATTATTTAGCCTACTTTTAAAGAACATTCTACATAAAAATTCGCTCAAATTGCTGTCTACATTAATCTGCAATAAAAATATGGTGTATCAACCAGTTTTAGAGGCAAAAAACAGCCTTCTTCCTCAGGATAGAGACAGTTGAAGACCCAGACCGTCCGACTCGTCCAGAGGACTAAGAGCAGCTATTTGGACGGCCGGAGGATAGAGACAGTGTAACTGTATCAGGACAAGAGGATAGAGACAGTGCAACTGTATCAGCAAAATCAGCACAAAAACATACATATTTTATACGTGTCAACAGACACATTCTTGCCTTTGCTGTTATGTCTCTTTGTCTTGAAGTAGGCAGTTTTCTGCTTTTAAAGCTGATTTATACTTTTAATCAACTCTTTAGACTGTTATTAATAAAGTATTTTTATTGTAGAACTTTTTGTTACTAATAATCTATAAGAGTTAAACCGATCTACCAATGTGGTTGATGCACAGGGACATTATTTCATTCATACTATGTTTTGAATATCATAATTTCAATGATAAAATGAGCTAGCATTCTTAATCTATAGCAAGGGTAAAACTAGCCCACCAATGCTGGTTGCAGCACAAGGACCAAAATTTCTCATAAAATTATGTTTTGAAAATAATTTTTTTACTCAAGACCAAATAAAATCTGATACAATAAAATAATGAACTAACCTTCTGGATGGCATCAAAAATAGGAACAAACATGTCAGTATCGTAATTGGAAGTCTTGTCTTGTATCACAGATACTAATCTTTCAAGGCCTAAACCAGTGTCCACATGTTTTTTTGGTAGTGGTTTCAAGCTGCCATCACTTTCTCTATAAATATATATATATATATATATAACAGCATATATTATAAGATTATGCATGGTTCATGAAAAGTAGCACAAGAAATTATTTACATGTTATAGAACCAAACATTTTGAAATAACAAAATTAACTGTAACATTCACATTTGGGGAGGAGAACAAGATACCTTACATAATCATGTTCATATTTTTATTGTTTAGGACAAAAGCTACTAAAATTGGATGTAATGGTTAACTTATATAAACATGAGCCATCTAATTCCGGATATGAATTAGACAAAGAACTGTACATACAAGGACAAGCACAAATGATCTGTAAATAACTGTATATACAGTGGAAGCCTGATATAATGCGGTTGTTTGGGAAAATACTTTCCTCCCACATCATAGCTTACCCGCGGTATGTTGGACAGTGTTAAGAATAATTTATTTTGGGGAAACAGCACTGCCTTATATCTGAATCTACAGTACATCAGACTATGCTGTATTAGGCTTTTACTGTATTTGAAATAATGCTATTTCATCCAAGAGCTGTAAATATAAGAATTATGTAAGTAATATTCTAAAAAAATCTGATGAATTCAGCACATGACTTTCCTTATATAATGCAATGAATTTACTACTTTTACAGTAAAAAAAAAAAGGTTATTCTTATAGTAGATATTTATATTCTTTCCAAAATATGGAATTTTCGTCAATTAATTGTCATTTTCATTGATTTAGAGTTATTTTTATCCATTTGGTGAGATTTTCATTAATTTGGTGAAATTTAAAAAGTTGCCAAGTTGGAGACATTTCACCAAATTTGATGCCATGTGTTATGGACAGAGAAATAAGTTATTCAAATTGCAGATAAATGACTATTGGGCTTCAAATACAAAAGTATTACTCAAAGTATCTTTTCTCATGAATGGAACAAGCTAGATCTATGAGAATGATGTCACCAAATTTATCGAATGATATTACATATGAAAAGTGAACATGTTTCTCAACAGTTAATATTTTTTTTTTAATTTCTGGGTTTTTTGATAAATTTATTTGAAAAATATGCAATATCTCAAGAACGGTTCATGCTAGCGTTCTAAAGTTTATGTCAATCATTTTCCAAGAAAAAATTACATAAGAAATGTCTATTTGTCTAACTTTAAACTTTATTAAAGGTTTTGATTTTTTGATGACAAGATATAAAAATCAAAATTTCACTTGAAAATTTAGGTGGGTTCTGAACATTCGATTGTGTTTAAAAACAATAGGCTTCCAGTATTCACGGATTGGAATTTTTGTATCAAATTTCATTCGAATTGCTTCATTCGTTCGTAAGATATCGTCTCCACAGACTCACTGACATCACCTCAAATCTTCGATTCGTGATCAAGGCTGCTTGAAACGTGTTCTCCCATCGAAAATCCGAATTCGAATTTTTGATCCTGTTACAATACTTTCCTTATACATTATACTATGTATATAAGGAAACTGATAAGCAAAATAAGATTCACTATGTTGTAAACCCCAAGGACTGCCTCATATTTGTTTTGAGTTTGACTTATGTAAAGGTTATTATTTTACACATCATCTGATGATGTGCAGTTTTGAAACATTTAACAAATTGTGTATAAGGGCAATTGTTTTATTTTTATTTTAAACAATATTACATACAGAATATTTAATATGTAAATATACCATTTGCATCAAATAATTTTTTCATGTTTTCCATCTGATGAATACCATGATTGTAATTCTGTATAAAGGTGTCTATGTATGTGTGTATTTGCATGAGTAGAATTTTTAAAAATATGCATGTAGTTATATAAAAATTAAAATTTTGATAACATTTGTTTATATGTAAAATAATCAATATACCAGAAAAGTGAGTTTAAACTTTACCATGTTTGAAAAAGTATCAATCATTTATCAATAGTCACTAATCTGCCCAAAAGAATATAATTTATAGTATCACTGCATTGCTGTTGCCAACTTTAAAGAAGCATTTAAAGCTATTAATAAAATTAATAACAAGCAAAATAATGCTTGATACACTTTTTGCTATTTAGATGTAAAATTTTTAATAGTAATACACAGAAAAAATATGTTGATCGGTATTGTGATAATTAGAAAATTATTAATATGACACATATTTCACTTAATAGAAGTCTATTGTCAATATTGTTCTATAAATCCAATATTGTGAGCTATGTACCAACATATAAATTTGTGTGTGTGTATGTGTGAAAATATTTTTACCTTTACATTTAGCACGATAACATATAAGCAAAATAACAACTAATTTGGGGTTAGTTCTGGCAGTCTCTGTATGTTAAAAACCCTTTTGGTAAAAATCTGAGTTTGAAACTGACTTTTGCTAATTTTACATTTAATTCTAAATACAACTTTAGAAGTTTTTAAACATTCATATGACTTGCATGTATAAGCCATTAAACTGTAATAATGGGAAAATATTAATCTCAAGATTGAAAAAAAGAAAAAGAGTTTATGGTCCTTTTTTTTTAAATAAAAAAAAATATTTGTGTTCACATGCTAAGTGGAAAGGAGGCTTATGTATCCAGCTTTTACAATTTTATCATACTCTCTCTCAGGTGAAATGTCTACACAGCATGCTGCATGTCAAAAAAGAACATTGATTTGAACTCAAACAATATAATTATTTACTATAGGAACTTTGATTAAATAGAGTATTTATATAAAAAAAAAGTAATATTTACCATAGGTGAAAGAGCAAATTATGTGAAATTGTTAAAACAAAATAACAAATGTTAGACACGATTAAATTTGTAAAATTTACAGGTCTAATTCATGGATTTAGGAGGAAAATAGGAAAATGACAATTTTTGCAATATATATATATATATATATTGCAAATTATTAAGTACCGTGCAACCTCCAGAACAGCCAATTACACCAAAACTTAAAATATTCATACAATTAAAAATAAAAAATTAATTTTAAAATCACTCTAGTAATTATATTTGTTCTTTGAAAGAAAGTCAAGTGTGCTATAAATATTCTAAAACTTACATTCATTGTTGCTACATTTTTAATGGAAAAGTTACTGTTACCTGTTAAACTGGATAAACACAAGGTTCCAGATTTCTAGGACATCTGGTATATCAGCATTCACAAGATCCTTGGCATCTCTTCCGCCAATACGATCAAAGTGGATTTCAGAGCAAGGGCCACATGGTCCAGTTTCTCCCATTTCCCAAAAATTGTCTTTCATACCAAATGGCAAAATTCTGTCATCAGGCAATCTGAAATGAGTATTAAAGATAAAATTTTGCAAGTTACATCACTTGAAATTAATACATTTGAAGCAAGAGGCTACATTTGACTTTACATTGCAGTGAATTCTACCCCATACAGTAACACCTGTTATGGCTGAATATCTGATAAATCTTAATTTACAGATTCCCAAATTTATTTTTTAACTTTATAATTTTTAGAAACTTTTGATTGGGATAAATTCTTGCAAATGTCTTTATTGAAGTTTTAGAATTTTGTGTAGAAAATAAACATAACACAAAAAACAGATTTAAGCCTATCAATATTCCTACACCTTTGAATCAATATGAAAAATATCACAGTAGTATGTAAGATTGCAAATAATATGTGTACAGAAAATTGTAAATATGAAAAAATGTGTATTCAAAGAGTGAACATGAATAAATGAGTATGAAAAAAGATTTCTAATGGATGACAGAGCTGTTTAAGATGATTAATTGAATTTTAATCCATATTCAATATGTTTCTGTCTCAGAAATGGCAGTGACAGAAATGACATATGAGTTTGCTTCTGTTCCTCATTGAAATTAAAACTAACAATGGGAAACAAACTATGCATAACTCGATTTTATGTAATAACAGAAAACATAGTATTTATAAATTTTTATTCATATTAATATTAACTAAATATGTGTCAGACATGACAAGCTAAAAGTATAATCGTAAAAAATGAGGAATAAAATTGTGTTTTCCATTCACCTGCTAATAGCAAAATTCAAAAACTTCAAACATATGTGAAACAAAATTCTAAATAGTGTTTGTTCTTTGACTGATATAAAATCACTGCTCACTTGGTGGATGTAAAGGATGATTTTTTGGACAACATCATAATGCTACCAGTTCTCAGGAGCATTTCAGCAAATTTAACAAAATAAAAACATTAAAATTTTTATAAATAAGGATTTTTTTACAAATTAAAAATTTATTTTTTTTTTTTTAGCTTCACCCATTTATTTCTATTATTTATGTTTTTTACTGATGCCTAGGAATTAAAAACTGAACTCCTCACTGGGGAACAGTGACAGAAATGACAAATTTGCCTTTTTATGAAGTCAAAATTACATTTCATATTATTGAAAAGTACATTTTTGTAGATAATCATGTAGAACAAACAGATTGTATTCTAAATAAATACTGCAAAATATATCTATATTATTTATTAGTTTTTAATGCTCAAGGGATACAAAACTGACAATTATCTGATATTCAGACTTATAGCACAATGCTCTGTACAGTAAAGCAACTTCTATCCTATATCAGGGTGTAGTCCCCTGCTACAGCACAGAATTTGCTTCACTGCAGTTCTGAGCATTAAGAATTTTGTCAATGGTGGGAAGAGACTAGAATAAAGCCCTGCATCATTAGTAGTTCAAAGTAAATATTTTTTATTAAAAAAATTCTACAATCCGTGATTAAAGGAATTTTGTGCTCAGTGGTTATCTCATCAGCCATGCTGCACCAACAAGCGGAAATGACCCCAATATACAGGTCCACAGATAGTGAAGGGATAACTAGTTGGGTGTTTTCTTATTTGTAAATTTCACTTTCTTATACAGGTACAGATTTGTCAGCATGCTCTACCCTAAGCCTGTAAATTTTATTCAATATTTGGTAGTGGCAAATTTTCAGTAGACATGTTAAAAAATAAAAAATATCCAGCTATCTCTCATGATCCGAAATGTAAGCAAAGAAGAGTACCTAGCTACATGTTTAATAACTGAGACGTTTATTGCCTGAATGTAGCAAAAAACACAAAATATTAAATAATGTACTTATATACGAAATACCAAAAAAATAAAAATATATATGAAATGTTGTCTGCTTCTAATGCATTAGTTAATAATTACAGATTTTTTTTTTTTTTTTTTATCAATTGAAGAACATAGTGTTTTCCCAATGAAAGAACTTCTATTTTAAAGCAATATTTTTCTAGCTATTCAGAGAGCGTCATTAAAGAGTTTTAGTAATACAATATCTATTTCAGACAATTTATCTTGGATTAAAATGGAAGGCCTGTATATTCTCACTTTGTATACAACATATCCAGTTTCTCAAAAACATTTTAGTAACCTCTTAATTGAATTATTAGAGGTTTTAGAACATAGGTATTTGTTCTGAAATCGCTCGATTACACTTTCGTTAGAATGGTTAGAAAATACTGGGTACTTACGTATTATCGCAACCATGACAAAACGTAATTGATGTATCGTCCAATAAAGGTCCCGATCGATTCCAAGGACAACATGCAACAAAGTGATCTGTATGAGGACCCACGTTCGAGCGGGCTCGAACTGGTTGGGGGACGTACGCACCGCTGGGACTGTGTCGTCAGACAGGCCGGCTTCGCCGGACCAAGTCACAGAGCATACTAGACTCGCTTCTGGGACTGTCGCACGGCGCAAGGACCGTGACAACATGCAGCCAAGTGATCTGTATGAGGACCCACGTCGAACTGCTTGAGAAAAACCCAGAAGCGAGTCCCAGAAGCGAGTCTAGTATGCTCTGTGACTTGGTCCGGCGAAGCCGGCCTGTCTGACGACACAGTCCCAGCGGTGCGTACGTCCCCCAACCAGTTCGAGCCCGCTCGAACGTGGGTCCTCATACAGATCACTTTGTTGCATGTTGTCCTTGGAATCGATCGGGACCTTAATTGGACGATACATCAATTACGTTTTGTCATGGTTGCGATAATACGTAAGTACCAAATACTGTTCTAAAATAAAAATTATTTCACCCTTGGAAAGGACCATGTTTTCTAATTAATATATCTGAAATTATTGTCTGATATATTAAAAACAGCAGACAATGCCACATAACGGGAAAAAAAAAAATTCTATTTCTCGGTATATTATATGATCTAAAAATTTAATGTACATGAATTTACGAGCACTCTGTATGAAAAGTAAACAACAGTGAGTAATATATTTCAACTGTCATCGATTTCTTCATCTTAAAACAAGCACCCTGCCAAGTGAAATATCTGAGCAATAAGAACTTTGCATTCTACTCTAAATTTTATGTTTGCTCAACCTCAATCCAGCATTTTAACATCATACTCGGACACTTTACATTGGTACAATAATATATCCAATGCATAGTCAGCAATGATGTTCATGAACCAATATGAAGTTTAGCCATAGCAGGACTTAACCTTAATTATAAAGAGTTTGAGGAGAATGTTCAAGAGTTCACCTTAATTATCAAGTGTTGAGGGGACTCATAAGCCACTTCAAAATATAAAACATACCCAACTTCTTTCCAGATTTCTTTACATTCATCATCAGGTTCTAATCCAGTTGCAACATCACCACCAAAATAAGTGACATAGAGTCGATCGCTTGGCAATTTGTAAACTTCAGTTAACAATTCCCATGCCCAGTGACATATTTCTTTCTGTTAGCAGAAAAATTATTTACATTACACATTTTGATAATTATGCTACATATAGAAAAAAAAATAGATCATTCAAGATTTATTTATTCATACAATCTTTTTGAAATTTGCCACTAAAAACAGTTAAATAAAAAAAATTATACTCTTAAGGTGTCTACAGACGATCAGTGAATGTTTGTCAAAAATATCGATTCTCACAATTGTGTTTGAAGTGTATTTTGTCCACATGGTCAAACATATTTGACATCTTATGATAATGAGATAGTTTTCCTTCATCTCTAGTAGATGACGCTGTTGCACTTGTTTCTTAATTTCGCTGTAAATATCGTTTGTCGATAAAATATCGTTTGTCGCTGTAAATATCGTTTTTGAAGTTTTGAAGCTGCATAGTATGATTGACTTTGATGATCATCACATATTATTTCAAAATGGCAGCACAAGTTTTACAAGCAAAAATATTATCACGCAGTTTCCATCTTGATACCATCAAAGATCAGATTTAGCTCAATGTTGTTTAAATTGAATCCATAAAACAATAAATTCATATTTATTATTATTATTTTAAATACACTGAAATTTTATTTTTTCATTTTATCTCATACTTCTTTCATCGCATCTAAAAAATATAAGATTAGCACAATTCTGGCAAAAAGTTTCATGTAGTTCCTTAGCATTCCATATATATATATTTTTTAATTTAATACGTAATTTATCTTTCTATGATTTTCTGAAGCAAATGCATAAAAATTCAGATTATTGTGTCCGCAATTTGAAGCCCAAGCAGAGAGGTAGGATTTAAACCATGAAGAACTAAGAATTTAAGCTACAGAAGGGGGGAATCCTTTCTCACTGAAAGAATAGTTTATTTCATTTATTTAGCTTTCCACGTTTGTGGAGAGGTGTGCTTTACACAAACTAAGGATTTTACATTTCTTGAAGTTTTATTTTGGAAAGTGAGTGGCGTTATTTGTATATGTATTATTTAAGAAGTGGGCACTTATTTAGGAACCGGGCAATGCTGGGAAATTCATCCTAGTTAAGAATATAAAAGCAATTGGAGGATTCTTGCTAAGAATTGAGTTGATAGAGCTTGTGTGTTAATGCTCATAATAGGCTGCTGAGCTAATGATGTTGATATATTAAGGCTCTGTTACACAATGTAAGAAACTAAATCGATAAATTGAAGTCAATGATTTGGATTCAACTTTTTGAATGTATTTTTATATCTGCGAAGATCACTCATAACTGCAATTGATTAATGTAACCAAGCTTATAGCATATGATCATACTAGGGTTGTGGAATTGGTACCTCAAACCTTCAACTCTTAATTTCTCTTTTTCTCTAACTGCCTGACTCTGATACTGACATAAATTGCAAATGTATTAATTAGTAGTTTTTGCAAGATCTTTTGCTTTCATGATTCATTTATTTACAAAATCCTATGCTATCATGGTTATTGCTATAAAATATGAAAATTATTACAACATTTTTTGCATTGGCAATATAAAAATTACCGAAGTTAGCAAATTTCAAGCGATTCAGGCAAAATTTTGCATTCTCCCACATACTACTATGAATTTAGAAACATAATTTTCATCTGTATGTAATTACAAGTGATTTAATTTCATATTTAGTAAAACTTTTGTTTTATCAAAATATGTTTTTGTGTTAATCCCTATTTTATTACCATATTGCAGGGTTCTTGCACATTTTCTATTAAAAAAAATTGAGCATTTTTTAAGCACCTTATAAGGGCTACAGAAAAAAGAATTAAGTACCATAATAAAAGTAGGTTTATTAATACATTATGTATAATGTTTTGTCAAACCACATAATATAATATCATTTGATTTCAAAACTATCAAAATCAAAAATATGGAGGAATGTTTATAAAAATTTCTGCTGCCAACGGTAAAAAGATTTTAAATGAGCAAAATTGATATATTTTGGACTTTGCTTTATTTAGCATATTTTTGACAATATTTTATATGAATGATCACAAATAAAAAAAGGCGAGCTTTTCACGTGTATATACTTGTACAAATGAATCATAAAAAAGGAAGAAAGTATTTTCTGATTGGAAAATTAGGCAGTTAGGGATATAACTGCATACTAAACTAAAATGTTACAACACAAAGAGACCCTGCAAGTTTCCAGGTACACCTTGATTATAAATGCTGCAATAATCTTTTATTATACTAAGAAATCAGGGTTAGGTTTCTACCAGGAGAGTGAAAGACACTCAAAGAAAAAGGAACTGGAAAATATAAAACACTTTCATAATTTTTCATATGGTGATAGGAAATATTCCACAGTTTACAATGTGACTGTCACTCTTGGACAGGAGACAATTTTTCCTACGTTTATTGTAATTTCTGAACTATGATATCTAAGAAAATTAAGCACTTTTATATCAGTTTTAGGATCCTTAAAAATTAATATCAGGAATTTAACAGTTTTAAGACTGAAAGCAAACTGGTTTTAGAAAACTGAACGTGTGTGAACACTATAACGTAAATTATGATTTAGTTTAATAATAGACTGCGCATAATAAATATACAGCATGCCTATCTATTCATTTTAGTATGTGCAAGTTAAAATTGTGGTAGCTGACTACTGACAGAAATTTTTACTAAATTAAAATTCATAAAAATAAGATCATTAAAATGTTACAGAAACATAGTTAATAATTACATACAAAAAATTACCTTGAAAAAATCTCCAAATGACCAATTCCCTAACATTTCAAAATATGTATGATGATAAACATCTTTTCCAACATCATCCAAATCATTATGCTTTCCACCGGCTCTGATGCACTTTTGTGTATTAACAACCCTTTTGTACTTTGCAGCATCACTACTTGGATCGACTGTGCCCAAAAATATGGGTTTGAACTGAAATAGGAACAAAAAGAAATGGAAAAATAAAATCAATATAAGAAATAAGCAACATTTTAATCATACAGTAATATTGTTTCATTAAATCAAAGAAGAAGAATTAAGTGAATCGGGCTGTAACAGAGTTCTGCAAAAATTTCAAAACATCTATATTATATGAAAACTACAATATAAATCAGATGTAGCCCCAGTTTTAAGCAATGCAGGAGAACCACATCAAATTGATACACCATTAAATTTTGAGAGGAGACAGTAAAATACAAGTAAAAAATTAAATTCAATAACGTAATTTTATTTATAATTTTAAGCAAAACTGTACATAATTAAAATATATTTTTCCAAAATGTGCCTGATTGAAACATAAGTGTTTAAAATTTATAAACAATTATGTTAACCTATAAAATATAAAAATCAATCCTAATTAATGTTGGTCTTTAAAGGCCCTCAAAATATGAAGTACCAAACTGCATATTTTTAGTAAATTTTGCATATATTGTAACATAAGAGCTCATTGGAATTCACAAACATGTCACATGAGTTAGATGATTTGAACAGGTAAGAACTGAGAAATGATGTGATAAACTCATCTTACATGGATATTTCTTTTATTTATTTTTTGCTGCTTAATTGCACTTTGAACTGACTTTAAGATGTGTTGATTAAAATTTGCTTTCAAATGGTCACAAACATTTTAAATGACTGCAGTCAATCTTTGGCTTGGCTATCCCTGATATAAGTGATAAACATAGTCCTATTTAATCTGTACTGTCATTATTATCTAAAAATGATAGATATGCATAATTGTTTCCAATTATATGGAGTAAAATTAAATTAATACAGTTAAAAGTACTATAGAGCAGTGGTTTTTAAACTTTGTAGTTTCAGGACTCCCTTTTACACTTTTGTAACATAAGAGCTCATTGGAATTCACAAACATGTCACATGAGTTAGATGATTTGAACAGGTAAGAACTGAGAAATGATGTGATAAACTCATCTTACATGGATATTTCTTTTATTTATTTTTTGCTGCTTAATTGCACTTTGAACTGACTTTAAGATGTGTTGATTAAAATTTGCTTTCAAATGGTCACAAACATTTTAAATGACTGCAGTCAATCTTTGGCTTGGCTATCCCTCATATAAGTGATAAACATAGTCCTATTTAATCTGTACTGTCATTATTATCTAAAAATGATAGATATGCATAATTGTTTCCAATTATATGGAGTAAAATTAAATTAATACAGTTAAAAGTACTATAGAGCAGTGGTTCTTAAACTTTGTAGTTTCAGGACTCCCTTTTACACTTAAAAAGATGAATAACAATGTTATTGCATAGAGTGGGGTTATAGTTATTGGATATAACTCATGCAATGTCTATGCAGCAGACGTATTATTACCCATGTACCCACATAGTGGGCAAATACACGATTGACAACTACTCAATGAACTGTGCCATTAGCCGTGACTTGCAAATAGCTGAGGTGTGTGATAGACAGCTACTTCATAAACTGCACCGTTAGCCATTATTTGCACGTGTAACTGAGGTGTGCGATCGATAGCTACTGTATGAACTGCACCATTAGCAAATGCCTTGAGTGCGTACCTGAGGTGTGCGATCAATAACTACTTCATGAACTACATCATTAACCCCGACTTGCATGCATAGTGGAAGTGTGATTGACAGTTATTGCAAGTTATGACCTTTTTAAAAAAGCGACAGGGCTGGTCACTGAAAGCAGTAATTAAATAATATGCAGAAAATACATTCTACTATATTTCATCAAAACCGGTGAAAAGTAAAGCTACTATAATGGACTAGATACAGCTTTTCTCCATTAATTATCCTGTGTTTTGACAGACTCAACATAAACACATATATATCCAGCCCAGCCGTCCAAACAGTTACCTTACACCTTTCTGGTAGGTCGGACGGTCTGGGTCTCAACATATATGTCCAGCAAATGGCAGCTTAAAAGAACCATAGTCTAGAAAGCTATATTTTTAAATATTGGTTTTAGAGCAAAAATGTTTACAAAATTTAAATCTTCAGAACTTTTTACCCTAAATGCATACTAAACATAAAATAATTTAACAAAATTTTAAGGTGAAAAAAATATGCAAACTGTTTAAATGTCTTATCTGTTCAAAGAGGGAATGCATTTGTTTTACATTCTTCACATTTCTGCTCTTTCTCCTCCCTTTACTAGGAACATGTTGGCTGGATAGTTTTTTTATTTAATCGCCAAACTGCACTGTTTAATTAACCTGTGGCGGGTGCCTATTTTCAGGTCTATTACAGACCATGATCGCAGTTGATGACCATTGCTTCAAAACATTTTAATGAGTGAATGCATCCTGCAACAATGACAGCATATGTTCAGCAAAACAGGTTAGTTTGTCTGATGACCTATGTAAATCAAAAAAGAGTTGAAATGGGTTCACGAAGTCTTGAAACATGTTTATTTGTCAAAATCTAAAAATCGAAAATATTCTGTAAAATAATAATTTGCCTATACAATAGTGCATGAGATAGTAATATGCTACGATCCAAAGAAACTAATATAATGAATGAGAGCTAGTCTCTTTCTCTAAAAACCTTTCTTTAAGTTTAAAAATGCTTTTTGGCATGTGCAGGTGAAATTTCTATCCTCACAACACCAAGTAAAAATTCTAGCTTGTCTTGGTTATTCTAATTTGTCCATAGAGGAATGGTTAGGGACTAATGCCTCCTTCCATGGGGTTTGTCTATCAGGTAAGGAATATCATGATTTTCTTTGTATGCACTAGAGATGTAATGAATATTCGGCCACTATTAGGTATTTGGCCCTTTTGCCGAATATTCGGTCGGACCGAATCTCCTAACACTTACTCAATTATAAGTTGCATAAAATACATCTACATAAGTGTATTTAATGATGTTATATAAATAAATAAAAATATTTTTCTTGCTGCATATTTATTAAGCATCATGTGTGTTTAAACAAGAATTGCAACCTTTTAAATTAAAATGCAAAATATATACGACATTTAATTTAATGCTTAATAATAATAAGTGAATTTAATACTATATATAATAAAAAATGTAACGTTTTTTATCTGACATTGAAAATTATTGTACTTACTATGTCTTGTAAAAATAGTTTAATCTTTTGCAGTGCAATATATACAATTTTGTTGGTTTTACTTTTAAATCACTTTTAGAAATGCAGGCAAACCTCTATATAACAAAAACAACGTCCAATGAACCATCTGAGTTTATTTCCTTATTTATTTCACTGCAATGCTTGGGATGTTTGTTTTTTATATGATTCACCCATGAAGTTGTTGTGGCCCTTTTCCCAATGCCACCTCTTGATAATATACAATCACAGTTTACATTTAGCTTTAGTTTCATCATTTACTTGGAGCTAAGGAATTCCCAAACAAAACTTTTCTTGCTAAATAAATTCATGATAAACTTACTTCCTACGTTTCATAAAATACGAACTAACAAAACAACTGTTTCGAACTTCAAGTGTATCAGGTAAAATTACTTTGCTATGTGCATCAACAAGCTAAGATTGCTTTTCAAGAATCAGCATCAAACTAAAATTAATTTTCCAAGTGCAACAGCACAGCTTACCTACTTTTCAACACAATGAACTGGGGCGGGAACTGGTTTCACAACAAAGAACAAAGACTTTCATTTCTCCACCAAAAGAGAGAGCTACAAACTCCCCACAAAGAAATCTACTTGACCATTTACTAAGGAGGAAGGGCTATCCCATTATGAATTATGGGGGAGAGTAAGCATTATGTGAGGGGCTTGTTAGTTAACTTTGAAAGGAGAAAAGTATCACTGGGTAGTAGAATAGAAGTAAAGAAAAATATTTATATTTTAATGGAAATAACTTAATATCTCCTGACTTACAGAAAGTCAATTTGCTATATCTAAGATAAAAAAGGACAAAATGAAAGTTCTTAATTTTTTGGCCTAAAATGAAATAAGTTTCCTAATGTAAAAGTTTTGGTAATGATGAGTAAAAACAAGTTTTGGTAATGATAAGTTCCTATTTTCTATAATATTTATATGAATTACAAGTATCTATATATATAGATTAAAATTATGCTATTAGTAATTATAATTATTTAGATTTGCAAAAGGCATGTTCCCTTATTGATATTATTGGCATCAAGGTGTTTAAAATATTGCAAAAAATACACCAAGCTGTTAAGATTTTTTAAACATAAATAAAAAAAAAATCAATTTTAATTAGTCTTTAATTTTATTTTTAATTTAAAATTTGAAAAAATATTTTATTTACTATCAAAATGGAATTTTTAAAGAAGTTGGTATTCGATGGCCGAATATTTGGTATTCAGCCAAATCGCTATTCATTACATCCCTAGTATATACAGATACACAGCCCGTACAAACTCTGCTTCATTCTGACTACTTGGAGAAGGCTGAAATTATATATAGACATGCCTAACTTGTTATTTTAGTGTTTCTTTCTTTAAAATGGCAGAAAACTCTACTGGTTCAAAAATATGGAACATTATTGAAATATATAGGCCATACGAATTATTGGATAAATAGAAGCATCAAATCAATAAGCCATAACCATACTACATTGAGACAAACTGATAAGCTGCTGAAATTTCCTTACTTAGCAGTACACCAACAAAAATATTAGAGACAAGGAACCTCCAAGTAAGAATACTAAGATGATATGACATATCTTATTTATTTTCTAACTATCAAAATTTAATAGCCTTTAAAATAGCCTGCCATTAAAATGGTCATATAGAGTTCATTAAAGAAAGTGCACATAGTGTAACATTCTATACTCACTATATGACCCTCATAAAAATATTACTTATTCAGAAATATGAAATAAAAATAAGAAAAAATATAGCATAAATTTATTTAGCTTTCATTTTGCTGACAGGCTAAAAATGCAAGACTAATACATTTATCATTTCAATCTTGCTGCATTCAGCTAGATCGGTCAGGAATTCCTACTTTATGATAAACAATTCAGGTGTCAAAACACATGGCAGGTGTGCAAACAGATTGCATTTACCCAGAATTTATAAGCAGCACATTAGTCATAGGTCCTAATAACATGCAGAATGCAACATTTTTCTTAGAAATTCACACACTTTATGAAAGTTAAATTAAACTTAAATAACCTATTTATAAAAAATAATGCATTCTACTAAATATCACACATAGAACTATCTAACATAGAATAGAAACGAAACAAAAAAAAAAAAGAAGGGATGCATTACAAATAACACGAGGAAATTAATGCTTCATATAGGCGGCAAATTAATAATGAAAATATAAAATTACATAAAAAGCGTTGCTTTAATTTATTGTTTCAATAGCAATTATAACTCTAATATACTATGCAGATTTTGTTGAAAAAAGGCGATCGCAACGTAGAAAATTATACAAATATCCTTAAACATAATGTATGCATATAACAATTCAATGGTCATATTAATTTTAGTACTTACCTGATTCATTCCAGCATTAGCAAAAAGCAATGTTGGATCATCGTGAGGTATAACAGGAGAGGAATGAACATATTTGTGTTCGTACTTCTCGACGAAAAAATCCAAAAATTGTTTTCGAATGTCTTTAGAACTCAAGTTCGTATTCATTTTTCATTAAACTGCAAGAGAAAATGTCAAAAAACAATAAACAGATAGTAAACAACAAATGATGAAACACAATAGGATTGTGTGTGTGTGATATGATTTCATAAAATAAAATTAATAAGAAATAGAAATATCAAAATCGAAAAACTTGTGAAAACTGACACATTACTTTAAAGACGTACGAACAATATTAAATAGAAATAATTACAAAATTTTATACAAAAACAATGATTTACTTTTTAAATGCAATTTGGGTCACTATTGACAGACGACGAAACACGTTGAGAAAGAGAAAAATGCGCCGGATAACACTGAGTTGTATTTCTCCTGAAGATGCATGCGTTCGGTAACCCATTTCAGTAACTTGGTCATACAACGGGAAAACGGCTAGTTTCCGCAATGAACTCCAGGGAAAATACCACATGATAAATACGCGAGATGCGAATTTCAGTGGCAGCAAATAAATGACAAAAGTTCTTTGTTTGCTTTATGCGGAAATTCACAGTTCAATTAGTCTATGTGTGATTTTGATATTGAAAACACACACACACACACACACACACATATATATATATATTCTATTTAAATTTTATTTTATTATTAATAATTATTATTACTTTTTTCTATTATGTTATTTATTTTCTATTTTTTTTCTATTTAAAGTATTTTCAAGGCTATAAAACTACTAGTATTACGAGTTGCTACTGCTTTTATTGGATGAGAGAGTGTCAAAAATATTGTACTATCAAGAACATAGTGTGGTAATTGCAGGGGGGAGTCGACCTTGATTCAAAGAAGTAGGATTAAAGGCCGCTAAAAACACTTTTTCCCTGGGTGATCAAACTAAAGAATGAGGCGTGAAAAATTGACAAGCTTAATATTTACATTTGTAACCTTAAACGTCCAGGGGAGGGTAAACACCCCCCTGTTCTTCCTTATGGGCGCCCATGGCAAAATGCAAATAGAATTTTTCTATGGGTGCAAACTATATGATGATACCTATAACATCGACTAGCTTGAAATCTACATTTGTGATCTTGAATGTCACAGGGGAGATAGGAACTTCCCTTACCTCTCCTATGGACGCCCATATAACTTTTTACATGGTGACAAACTGAAGGTTGAGGCGTTCAATATCGATTAGATAACATGTCTAAACTTGAACCTCTATGGGAGGGCAAGTGTCCGCCTTGCTCACCATTATGGGCGCCCATGTAACATTTATCAGGAGGGCAAACTCAAGGATAAGGCGTTCAATATCTACTAGCTTGAAGACTACATTTGTGATCTTAAACGCCATGGGAGGGCAAGTTTCCCTCGTGTTCTATTATGGGAGCTCGTGGCAAGGACGCCCATAGAACTAATTCCAGGGGCGACAAACGTAAGGATGAGGCGTTCCATATCGACGTGCTTGTAATCTACATTTATAACCTTAAATGTACACGATAGGGCAAGTTTCACTTTGCGTTCCCTTATGGGAGCCCATGGCAAGGACATCTAGAACTAATTTCATCGCGACAAACTCAAGAATGAGGCGTTCAATATAGACTAGATTGAGACTTACATGTCTAACATTGAACGTATATAGGACGGCAAGTGTCATCCTTTCCCTCCACTATGGCCGCCCATGTAACATTTTCCAGGAGGGACACTCAAGGATGCGTGCAATATGGACTAGCTTGTAACCTACATTTGTAATCTTGAATATCCAGTTGAGTTTAAGAGCTCCCTTGCTGTCCTCTACGGGGCTCATTGCATGGGCTCCCAGCTTATATACTATTGCCCTCAGGACAGAACCTAATGGAGCCGAAGTTTCGATTTCTTCAGGGGTAGTGATCAGTCTTTCTAAACCCTCAAAATGTCTTTGTGACATAAAAGGCTAAAACATTGCACACTTGCCATGGGCGCCCATAGGAGATGTTGAACGTCCCGAATATCAAACTAATGAATACTGTACGTCTCGTTCGTGAGATTGTCCTCGCTGGAAAAAGTTCTATTGATGTCCTTGCCAATTGCCATGGGCGTTCATAGGGAGCGTAAAAGAGCACTTGCCTTCTCGTGAACATTCGAGATCACCAATGTAGGTATTAAGCTAGTAGATATTGTGCGCCTTATCCTTGAGTACGCTCGTGAAAAAAGCTCTATGGACGTCCTTGCCATATGGGAACCCATAAAAATTTTGAAAACCACAAACGTAAGTATCAAGCTAATCGATATTGTACGTCTCTTCCTTCAGTTTGTCCCAGCTTTAATAAGTTCAATGGTCACTTTTGCTATGGGCGCCCAAAGGGGAGCGCAAGTTATACGTCTCCTTCTTGAGTTTCCCTGGAAAAAGTTCTGTGGGCGCATATAGGGGAGCACGAGGGGGCACTTTCCCTTACGTCACAAGTTTTAAAGTCACAGATTTAGATTTTAAGCTAGTAAATATTGTACATCTCATACTTGAGTATGCCTCCCTTGGGAAACGGTATACGAACGACCTTGCTATGGGCGCCCATACCGGTCAGATGAAAGTAACAAATTTAAGTATCAAGCTTGTCGTTATTGTACGTCTCGTCCTTGAGTTTACCCCCATTGGAATAAGTTCTATGGATTTCCTTGTCTTGAGCGTCTATGGGGCGCAAAGGGGCACTTGTTCTCCCATACACGTTCAAGGTCACGAATGTAGGTATCAAGCTATCCGATATTATACGTCTCATCCTTGAGTTTGCTCCTTGTAAAAAATTCTATGTGTGCCCTTGCCATGGGCGCCAGCAGCGGGAGGGGGCACTGGCTCTCTCGTGGACGGTCAAGGTCACAAATGCAGGTATCAAGCTAGTACATAATTACGTCTCATCCTTGAGTTTGGCCAACCCAGGAAAAAGTTTTATGTTCGCCCTTGAATCTTACTCCTTCTATCCCTTTCTGCAGTTACAACACTATATTTTGATCGCACTATATTCTGACACACACACACACACACACTCTCTCATTCGTGCTCTAATCACGCTAATTATAAAATGTTATACCTAATTCTGATTTTTTACAGAATGCATCTACATATCGAATTCCATGGCTATACGTACTCTTTCTCTCTTTTGTAAAATCTCTAATTTTGATTAATGCGTGTCTCAATCACGTTGATTTCAAAATATGCTATCATTCTGCAGAAAATTAGAAACAGGTAATTGAAACCGCGAATTATTCGAAATTAGGTATTTTAAGAGAGTACGTATATCCTTGAAATTCTATATGCATATGCATTCTGTGAAAAAATGGAATTACGTAGAATTTTTTGTAATTAACGTGATTAGAACTCGGATGAGAGAAAGAATGTCAAAATATAGTATTGTAATTTCAGGAGGGGTCGACCTTGTTTTAATGGAGTAGGATTCAAGGGCGTCCATGAACTCTTCCTGGAATATCAGAATTCAAGGATGAGACGTATATATATCTACTAGATTGATACCTACATCTGAGACCTCGAACGTCCGCGAGAGGACAAGTGCCCCTCGCGCTCCTCTATGGACGCCCATGGCAAGAGCGTCTATAGAACTTATTCCAGAGGGAGCAAACTTAAGGACAAGACGTAAAATATCGACAGGCTTGATACCTATATTTGTGACTTTCTGCATCCCTTATGGACGCTTGTGTAAAGGCTTCCATAGAACTTTTTCCAAGGAGGACATACTCAAGGATGTGACGTACAATAACTACTAGCTTGATAGCTACACTTGTGACCTTGAACGTCCAAAGGAGGGAAAATGCCGCATCGCGTTCCCATATGGTCGCCCATGCCAAGAGCGCCAATAGAACTTATACCAGAAGGGTGCAAACTCAGGTATGAGATGTACAATACCGACTAGCTTGATACCTAATTTTGTAATTTTGAAAGTTCAAGCTGAAGGCAAGTGTTCCTTTGCGCTACCTAATGGGCGCTCATGGCAAAGACGCCCATAGAATTTAATCCTGCGGGCGCAAACTCAAGGACGAGAGGTACAATACCGACTTGGTTGATAGCTACATTTGTGGATTTCCATATCCCCTATAGGCTCCATGGCAAAGGCGTTCATAGAACTTTTTCCAAGGAGGACATACTCAAGGATGCGACGTACAATATCTACTAGCGTGATACCTACATTTGGACCTTGAATGTCCACTGGAGGGCAAGTGCCTCCTCGCATTCACCTATGGGCGCCCATAGAACTTTTACAGACGGTAAACTGAAGGGTGAGACATACAACATCGAATAGCTTGATATCTACATTTGTGAACTTCAACGTCGACGGGATGGCAAGTCCTCCTTAAGCTCCCCTATGGGCGCCCATGATAAGAGCGTTTATAGAACTGATTCCAGCGGGGGCACATTCAAGGGCGACAATATCAACTAGCTTGGCACTCTGTGGGCAATACCTTCTTTTCAATATCCCGTATGGGCGTCCATGGCAAGAGCGTCAATAGAAATTTTTCCAAGGAGTAAGGGATAAGTCGCACTATATCTACTGGCTTGATACCGACATTTGTGACCCTGAATGGTTACAGTAGGGCAAGTGTCCCCTTGCGATCCTCTATAGGCACCCATAGTGAGGGCGCCAACAGAACTTTTACCTGCGGGGATAAACACAAGGATGTGACGTACAGTATTGATTTGATTGATATCTATATTTGAGTATTATTAATATTATTGTATTAATATTGATAAATGTTATTGTCCATGGCATGTGTGCAATGTTTCGGCTTTTTAAGTCACAGTTCGGCTTTTTAAGTCGAGGGTCTTGAAATACCTATTTACCACCCCAGGGGAAATTGAAACTTCGGCATCTATAAGTTCTGTCCCGAGGTACAGCAGAGAGTCCTTGCAATGGGCACCCATAGGGGAGGCTAAGGACGAACTTATACGCTCTCCTGGACATTCAAGGTCTCAAACGTAGGTATAAAGGTAGTCGATAGTGTACGTATCATCCTTGAGTTTGCCCTCCTGGAAAATGTCACATGGGCGCCCATAGTGGAGGGCAAGAAGTACACATGCCCTCCCATAGGCGTTCAAGATTAGACATGTTAGCTAATCGATACTGAATGCTTCAAACTTCAGTTTATCCACCATGAAAAAATTTCTATGGGCGCCCATAAGAGGGGGCAAGGGGTGCACTTGCTCTCCCCTGGGACATTTAAGATCATAAATGTAGCTTTCAAGTTAATCGATATTGTAGGTATCATCATATAGTTTATACTCCTAGAAAAATTATTTCTATTTGGGCTTTGCCTGAGCGCCCATAGGGGAGCCAACAACATAATAAAGTTCATTTGTAACTTTTACAATGAAAGCAGTAGTAACTCATTAAACAGTTTATTTCAGCGTATTCCCCAAATCCTTCTCTACAGTTGTACATGATTTTAAAAGGTAGGATCAAAAAGTTCGGAGACTGTGCTGATATCTCCAACCCTAATTGGAGGAGAGGGGAATTATTTTTCCGTGGCTTAGGGGCACATGTGACACGAAATGTGAAAAGGAAGAAGCAGGTCCGCAGTGCAAGGTTTTTCCAGACAATGCGCGTCAGTGAACTGTAGTCGTTCGCGTTCGTTGAAAACGGAAATGACGTTTGAAGAACAACGTGCAAATATCAAATTCTGCCAGCGTTTCGGGATATCGCCGACAGAAACATTGCACATGCTCCGTTTTCGACGAACGCGAACGACTACAGTTCACTGGCACGCATTGTCTGGAAAACACCTGCTTCTTCCTTTTAACATCTCGCGTCACATGTGTCTCTACGCCACGGTAAAATAGTTCCCCTCTCCGCCAATCAGGGTTGGAGATATCAGCACAGGCTCCGAACTTTTTGATCCTACCTTGTATGTGTTTATATGCCATAGTTTTTGAGGTACGAAGCAGAGCAACTAGGGGAACGATAAATTTGTCAAACAGCGGCGGAGGGGTCAGCTAATATTTTTAATATAGAAATATTACAAATTTTAAACTCATCTTTTTGTAAATTCGTATAGAGATTATGGAGTCTTCACCAATGCATGCAAAATGTATCCAGTCCATTCAAAAATAAGAAAAAAAAATGATATTTTGCGTCTATTTTTTAATGCACAACACAAATACTTCAGATTTTCATTGTGATACATAAATTTTTACTTTCCCTGCAAGACATGGTAATGTATAGGGAAAGTATTGGAATCATGCCGAAAATCGCAACTCGAGTTTTCGACGGATCTACACGTTTCGAAACCTCTAGAATACGAAAAAAATTATTTTTAGCGTGACGTCTGTGTGTGTGTCTGTCTGAGTGTCTGTCTGTCTGTCTGTCTGTGCAATGTATGTATCCACTCTAACTCAAAAACTAATGGACCGAATTTCATAAAATTTAGTAGGTAAGACCCTTGGATGTGACCCTGATGCTGATTAGTTTTTGGTACACTTCGGAAAAAAAGAGCCCGCCTTTTCATGCGAAATGGCCCTAAAAAATATCATGTATTCATTCTACCTGAAATACAAATTTCACAAAATTTGGTAAATAAATCACATGTGGGATACTATGGTGCTGATTCGATTTTGATACGATTCGGAAAGAACAACGTGCCTTTTATTACGAAAGGTCCCCCAAAAATCGCCAATATCTAAAACAAGACAAAAATATATCAAGTAAATGCTTGTTTTATTCGTAATTTTTGACGAGGAAAGGAATAAGAACAACTCTATTACTCTAGGACTAACCGTTCTCGAGATATTTGAGATTTTTTGCGTTTTTTTTATGCCGCTTTCGGAAAAATGTCCAAATATCAAGTAAAAGCAGAAATTGAATTAAAAATGCAAATTTAGTGTCATTTTGTGCAATTAAACCCAATTTAATGAGTTCTTAAAGAAATAAGGAAAAAATGAATTTGAGTCTGCAGGGAGAGAGAGTCATGTGTTGCCCACATCATATTTTTACTTTACCTGCAATACATGGTAATATATGGGGAAAGTATCGTAATAGAGATAGTATCGTAGTAAGGAAAGTATCTTGAAAGTATTGTAATCGTGCCAAAAATCGCAACTCGAGTTTTCGAGGGTCTACACGTTTCAAAACCTCCAGAACGCGAAAAACTCTTTTTAGCGGAACGTCTGTGTGTCTGTCTGTCTGTGCAGATACTGTATCCACTTTAACTGAAAAAACTAATTGACCGAATTTAATAAAATTTGGTAGGTAAGTCCCTTGTGCGTAACCCTGGTGCTGAATAGATTTTGGGACGATTCGGGATATATTCACAAAATTTGGTGGATAAATCCTTTATAGATTAACCTAGTCCTGATTAGATTTTGGTACAATTTGAAAAAGAAGAATCTGCCATTTTTGCGAAATGGTCCGCAAAAATCGTTAAATTTAAAAATAAAAGACTACGCATGCTCACATATATCAATTAAATGCTTATTTTATGCATAATTTTTGAGGACGAAAAGAACAAGACCAACCCCATACTCTATAACTAGCCGTTTTCGAGATATTTTAGATTTTCGCTACGCCATCTGCTAAAATAAGTCCAGTTACCAAATGAAATCGAAAACTGAATTAAAAGTGCAAATTCAGTGTAATTTAAAATAATTATGGCTGTTATTTTGTGCTGTTAAACTCAATTTATTGAAGAAATAAACATAATGTGAATATGCGGCTGCAGGGAAAGTCATGTGCTGTCCACATCAGATTTTTTACTCCCTTTTTTCTAATCAATGCGAGGATCCCATGGCCTTATTGGGTTGGAATTATCCATGGAAGCAGAATTTTTTTTTTCAAGTAACAAACGAATATTTTTTGTTGTCCCCTTCTCTTTTTCCTAGTCAAAATTGGTATTTTCCCCTTAGTCTCTGATATGAGCAACACATGGCTTTCCACACAGACTCAAATTCAGTTTATCTTCATTGCTTCAATACTTCATTAAATAGAGTTTAATTGTATAAAATAGCACCCATAATTATTTGAAATTACACTGAATTTGCACTTTTAAATCAATTTTCGTTTTCATCTGATAACTGGACAAAACTGAACTTCTCAAAGACGTAGCAAAAATGTGGAAAAAATAAATAATTAAAATATCTCGAGAACGGCTAGCCCTAGAGTAATGGGTTTGATCTTATTTTTTCCATCAATAAAAATTACGCCTAAAACAGGCATTTAATTGATATATTTGAGCATACGTAGTCTTTTATTTTAGATTTTAAAGATTTTTGCGGACCATTTCGTTAAAAAAGCAGGTTCTTTTCTCCGAATCGCACTAAAATCTAATCAACATCAAAGTAACCCACAAGTGACTTACCTGTAAAATTTTATGAAATTTGGTCTATTAGTTTTCGAGTTAGGGTGGATACATACATTGCACAGACAGACACACACACAAACGTCGCGCTATAAATATTTGTTTCGTGTTCTAGCGGTCCCAAAGCGTGTAGAGATCCGTCAAAGCTCGAGTTGTGATTATAGACACGATTTCAATACTTTCCCTATATATTATACCATATATTGTAGGGAAAATAAAAAATCTAATGTGAGCAGCACATGACTTTGCCTACAAATTAAAATTCATTTTCTTATTGCTTTCCCTGCAATGCATGGTGGTGTATAGGAAAAACATTGAAATCATGCCAAAAATCTCAATTCGAGTTTTCAACGGATCTACACGTTTTGAGACCCTTAGAATACGAAAATATTATTTTTAGCTTGACGTCTGTGTCTGTCTGTGCAATGTATGTATCTACTCTATCTGAAAAACTAATTGACCAAATTTAAAAAAATTGGTAGGTAAGTTACTTGTAGTGATCCTGGTGCTGATTAGATTTTAGTACGATTCGGGTAAAAAGAAACCGCCTTCTTTCTTAAATGGCGCGCAAAAATCGCATACATCCACTGTAGCTAAAAATACCAATTTACCAAATTTCACAAAATTTGGTAGATAAGTCACTTACTTATTGAAAATCAATGATCTCACAATAAGTAATCCCCGAATAATGTAAATTTTTGAATAGTTCGCGTTTCATATTCATTATCTAAAATTTTGCTAAAATTTTGCTAATCTAAAATTTTGGTGTGCCGAACCCCCTAAAGAAGAAAACATTGGAAATCTGAAATTGCACAATTTCTTGTTTTCGAACACTCTGCCCGTACACTAAATTTGAAGTCTCTGTCCTATCGCGAAGCATGCTTTTTCTATCATTTCGACTTTTGAACATATTTTTGTGTAGCAGCCCCTTAAATTAACATTTTTGAAAACTGTATTCATCTTGTTTTTTTAATCAAATAATTAGCCCATGTACCAAATTTCATGCCTCTATCAACTTGTAAAGGAGGTGTTTCTCATTTGTTCGTCAAATCGAACATTTTAGTGTTCGGCACTCCCTACAATAGCAAATGTAGAAAACTGAAATTGGACACTTTCTTCCTTTCCAACTATCTACCCGTACACCAAATTTGAAGTCTCTATCTTATCGCGAAGGATGGTTTTTTTTATAATTTCACACTTCGAATATTTTTGTATGGAGTACTCACTCCCTTAACAGAATATTTTTTCAAAATCCTATTCTTTTTTTGGGTTTTCTATCAGATAATTGGTTCATATATCAGATATCAAACCTCAATCACATTTTAAAAGCTTTTTTCTCATTTATTTTGAAAATCGAACATTTGGGTTTGCAGCACCCCCTAGAGTAAAAAATATTTAAAACCTAAATTACACATACTCTTCTTTTCGAACTATCTACCCGTACATCAAATTTGAAATCTCAATCCCATCCCGAAGCATAGTTTTTCATCATTTCAACTTTCGAGCGTTATTCTCTGGGGCATCCGCTTAAACGAACATTTTTGAAAAACTCTTTTGTCTTTGGTGTTTTCATCAAATGATTAGCCCATACACCAAATTTCAAGCCTCTATCAAATTTTAAAGTAGGCGTTTCTCATTTGTTTGGCAAATCGAACATTTTGCTGTGCGGCACCCCCTAGAGTAAAAAAATATTGAAAATCTGAAATTGCACACTTTCTTCCCTTCGAACGTTTTATCCATACACCAAGTTAGAAGTCTCTATCTGAGCTCAAAGTATGTTTTCCTATTATTTCATTTTTCGAACGTTTTGATGTGGCGCATACCCTTTACAGAACATTTTTGAAAAATTCGATTTTTCCAGGGAGTTTTATGGAACGATCGACAAACGTACCAAATTGCAAGTCTGTATCTACTTGGGAAGTGTTTTAGAAAGCGAGACAGACAGACGAACACTTGGTAATTAGTATATAAGACTAGCCGAATACCCGTTGTAAATCAACGGTCTCGAAATAAGCAACCCCTGAATAATGTAAATTTCATAATAATTCGTGTTTCACATTTATTCTACAAGTCGAATATTTTGGTGTGCAGCACCCTCTAAAGAAGAAAATATTGGGAAACTAAATTTGCGCATTTCTTCCTCTGTCTTGTGTTTTTATCAGATGATTGGCCCAAATACCAAATATTAAGCCTCTATCACATTTAAAAAGAAGCGTGCCTCATTTATTCGGAAAATCGAACATATTAGTGTGCGGACCTCTTAAAGTAGCAAATATTGGAAATCTGAAATTTCTCACTTTCTTCCTTTCAAACTATCTACCCTTACACCAAATTTGATATCTCTATCTCATTCCGAAGAATGGTTGTTTATCAAATCACTTTTCGAACGTTTTACTCTGGAGCACCCCCTTAAACGAACATTTTTGAAAAACTATATTCGTCTTGCGTGTTTCCGTCAAATGATTAGCCCATATACCAAATTTCAAGCCTCTATTAAATTTTAACGGGGCGTGTTTTCATTTATTTTCTAAATCGAACATTTTGGTGTGCGGCACCCCCTTAAGTAGAAAATATTGGAAATTTGAAATTGCAGACTTTCTCCTTTTCAAACGAGTTACTCATACACCAAATTTGAAATCTCTATCTCATCGCAAAGCATGCTTTCTTATCATTTCACTTTTCGAACGTTTTGTTGTGCGGCACCCCCTTAAGTAGAAAATATTGGAAATCTGAAATTGCACAATTTCTTCCTTTCGAATGATTTACCCATACACTAAATTTGAAGTCTCGATCTCATCGCGAAGCATGCTTTCCCATCATTTCACTTTTCGAACGTTTTGGTGTGGGGCACCCCCTCTATAGAACGTTTTCGAAAAATTCGATTTTTCCAGGGGGTTTTATCGAACGACCGAGCCGTGTACCAAATTGCAAGTCTCTATCTATTCGGGAAATGCCTAAAAAAAGCGTGAAAGACGGACAGACAGACGGACAGACAGACAGACGGACACTTGGCAATTAGTATATATAGATATATATATAATCTAAATGTTGTCACATAAGTAAAAATCTGATGTGAGCAGCACGACTTTCCCTGTAGACTTAAATTCATATTTTCTTTATTTCTTTAATAATACATTCGATTGAATTTAATTGCACAAAATAACACTAAATTTGCATTTTTAATTCAATTTTTGTTTTTATTTGGTAATTGGACATTTTTCCGATAGCGGAGTAACAAAAATGCAAAAAATCTCAAATATCTTGAGAACGGTTAGTCCTAAAGTATAATGGAGTGTGTAATATTATTTTCCTCTTTAAAAACTCACGTATAAAACAAGAATTTAATTGATACATTTGAGCATACACTACTTAGATTTTTTTTAGATTTTGTCGGGCCATTTCATAAAAAAAGCAGGTTATTCTTTTTCGAATCGTTCCAAAATCTAATCAGCACCAGAGTATCCCACAAGTAACTTATCTACCAAATTTTGTGAAATTTGGTCAATTAGTATTTTAGCTAGAGTGGATACTTGAAATTTTTGCTGGCCACTTAGTAAAAAAAGGTGGGTTCTTTTTTTCCAAATCGTACCAAAAACTAATCAGCACCAGGGTCACATCCAAGTGACTTACCTACCAAATTTTATGAAATTCGGTCCATTAGATTTTGAGTTAGAGGGGATACATACATTGCACAGACACACAGATAGAAAGACACACACACACACACACATGTCACGCTAAAAGTAGTTTTTTCGTATTCTAGAAGTCTCGAAACGTGTAGATCCGTCGAAAATCGCAACTTGGTTCACAACGAAAAAGGTTGGACATTGTTGGTTTAAAACGTGAAAGTCAATTAAATCGAGTTTTGTGGGAGTTTATTTAACGTATTAGACACTTTTGAAAATCGCAGTTTTGAGATATGAGTTCTACTCTCTAACTCCATGGTTCACAACGAAAAAGGTTGGACATTGTTGGTTTAAAACGTGAAAGTCAATTAAATCGAGTTTTGTGGGAGTTTATTGAAGGTATTAGACACTTTTGAAAATCGTAGGTTTGAGATATGAATTTAAATAGAAACTATCACCATGGTTTATTTCTCACAGGCTTACTCAACAACGAAAAGTATTAAGAAATCACAAGAAAGATCAATCATGCATAAAGCATTGATTATGAAACACTTTCTAACTTTAATTTTATTTAAACATCTCTAAAATGCGATACATCCAGCGGTAATATATTACAACGGCCCTATATGTTCCGGTGTAATTTTTATCATAGTTCTGCAGGGTAAATTCCGAGCAACGCCGAGTAATCGCTGCTAGTATCTATATATATAAAGAAGAAAATTTTGTATGTATGTATGTATGTATGTATGATCCAACATCACGGGAAAACGGCTAAACCGAATTTGATGAAATTTGGTGGGTAGTCTTAAAATAGCTCCACTTAAAATTTAGGTCATGTTTTGAGTTTATAACACCAGGGGTTGTCACCATATTAATGAAAAACGAAATTTTTGTTTGTCTCATCATCACGGGAAACCAGCTGCACCGAATTTAATGAAATTTTGTGGGTAGATTTGAAATAGCCCCCCCCCCCCCCCCCCATCCCCGTAAATGTAGTCTAAGTTTCGATTTTCTAAGACCAGGAGTTGTCGAGATATTAATGGAAAATGAAACTTTTTTCCTAGGAGTTCTGCTCTCTAACTCCAAGATTCCCAACGAAAAAGGTTGGAAAGCGTTGGTTTAGAACGTGAAAGTCAATTAAATCTCAAAGTTTTGTGGGAGTTTCTTGAACGTATTAATAACTTTTGAAAATCGCAGGTTTGAAATATGAATTTAAATGGAAACTCTATCAGCAAGGTTTATTTTTCGCAGGCTTACTAAACAAATTTTATTAATTTGAATAATAAATAAGTTAATATAAAAATATCTATCTATCTATATATATAATGAAAAAAAGTATATATGATCCAATGGATTTGATTGGCCAAAGAGTAGACAATCAAATCCATTTTTTTTTCTTATATAATGCAATGAATTTACTTCTTTCACAGTGAAACAACGATGTATAAGATTCACGACCCTATATGTCCCGGTGTAATTTTTATTAAAGTTTTGTATCGTAAATCCCGAGCAACGCCGGGTAATCGCAGCTAGTATATATATATATATATATATATATATAATTGCAAAAGGATAAGAGATAATAATGAAAAAAAAATTAAAGAGAGAGGTGTGCTTACGGGGAAGTAGCAAGGTCAAGGGGGATTGTGAACACTTTTCCTGGTTAATGCATGCTTTCATTTCCGGGAAACACTCCTAGAAACTACTAAATGCCCGAAGTAAGCACCATCGTGAATGTGGGAAAAGCAGGATCCCCAGAGGAACACTAAGACCAGAAAGCGATATAGAAGTTGTAAATATGAAAAGACATTGCGAAAATTGTAACATAATACTTGCAAATACTTGTAATACAATATCTGTCATAATATACGTCAAAGTCCAAACTGTATCTAAAATAAAAAAAACTCTCCTAAAAACTTTTTGCGACATTATTACCTGTCATATTACAAAAAATATAGAACAGAAGAGTATGCTAATTTCCATGAATGGTTATCACGTAATTCCTTAAATGTGTGATAAACACTGTAACTGTGACTGCGGTACTCGCTATAATGACGTTTTTTCTTACGTGTTTATTTTAGATACAGTTTGGACTTTGACGTGTATTATGACAGGTATTGTGTTAGAAGTATTGACAAGTATTATGTTATAATTTTCGGAATGTCTTTTCATATTTACAACTTTTATATCGCTTTCTGGTCTTAGTGCTCCTCTGGGGATTCTGTTTTACCCACATTCACGATGGTGCTTGCTTCGGGCATTTAGTGGTTTCTGGGAGTGTTTCCCGGAACTGAAAGCATGCTTCAACCAGGAAAAGGGGTCACAATCCCCCTTGACCTTGCTATTTTCCCGTTAGCACACATCTCTCGCTGCAACTGCGCCTAATCACTATATGCTTTTATATTTACTATTTTCATTGCACTTAGATTGTTTTCACTTGATATATATATATATATATAATATATAAGATAGAAAGTGGAAATTATTAAAGATATTGAAGTGCTATAGTATTTATGCGCAAAGTAGCTACAAATACTATGCACGATATAAATATAAAAAGTATAAATAGCATGTAAAAAATTGGAAAAAAGAAGGAAGGCTTAGCGAGAAGCTTACTTAATGGCGGTATTGCTTTTGATAGGGCATTTCTACAACAAGCATATCTACAGCAATACCCCGTTCCTTTTATGCAACATTATATTAATAATTTCTATGGTAATAATAATGAATATTGTTCAAAGTTACAATCAATTTTATCTCATTTTGGTCGATGAAGGTTCGCATACTATGAATAACAGGACCGCAGAACGTTAACAAGCGGATATAAAGGTCATGGTAGTCTGAAAGACTAGTATGCCATCCTGTAATGGACTGTACATTATAATTGGATTTTTCTTTTTCAACGGTCTTGTGATGATTGTTATTGTCACTTCGGAGGTTGGCTTCAGCCAGAGCTGGCGTCCAAGAGTGCAATATCGCGGTAATTATGACATGCATGTTGACAACTGGGGTGTAAGGTCACAACCCCTTACCGCCATTAAGTAAGCTTCTCGCTAAGCCTCCCTTCTTTTTTCCAATTTTTTACTTGCTGTTTATACTTTATATATATATATATATATATATATATATATATATATATATATATATATATATATATATATATATATATATATATATATATATATATATATATATATATATATATATATATATATATATATAATTGAAAATTTTTATGATTACTTGTAATATATATATACCCGAGAAATACCAAAGAAAATTGCTTGTAAACTGAAGGTAAAGGTAAAAAATTGCAAATCAGTAACCAAGTGTAGCACGATGAGCTAGGCAAGAAGTTTGGAAATTGAATAAATGGAATCTAGTGAATATAAAAGGAATAAAATGAATATGAAAAGCATTTCTGAAACCATGTACGTTATCAAGGGCCATACATGTTTCATTAATGCTGATTCTACGTTTCTGTGTACACAACTGTAAAATGTATTGCAGAAATAATGTACATGGCCCGACGTAGAAGAAAAGACAAAGTGGATAAAATACACAAAAAAATCAAACATGAATATAAAATATTCTGTTACACCAGCTTGTGGCTAATTATTGAAATGAGGATGCAAAATATTATAAAGTAATATCAAAAGAATATAATGAAAATAAAATGAAAATATATCTACCCCTAGTACTGTGGTACTTCTGAAAAAGCATGTGTATTACCAATCATCTCAGAACAGGTTACAGTGAATTTTTAGTTACTGACTAAGCAGTTATATATATATATATATATATATATATATATATATATATATATATATATATATATATATATATATATATATATATATAGAAGTATATATATATATATATATATATATATATATATATATATATATATATATATATATATATATATATATATATATATATATATATATAGTAGTCCAAGTGGAAATAGTTTATAGATATAATCTATCTATTTCTTCAGAAACATACATTTTTGTGTTTGCTTCTACAAAAAACTTGGACATGATTAGATTTTTGTAGAGGTGAACAATTCATGATTTAGGCTTAGAGCCTCGTCCACGTGTATGGCGTTTGTGCTTGATTTCGTTTGTTATACTTATTTCGATTCCATACCTTTGTATTATATATTTTTCATTGACTTGTTGATTCGATATTTATTTTATTTATTTTTTTTCCATTTGCTTGAGGATTAGTTGATTTTTACTTTTGTTTTGTAAGCCAGTTAGATAGTGGAATTTAGTTTAAGTTTTTCTTTTTTATGTTTCCATACCTTTTAATTTTGTTGATTTTCTGTAACTTGATAGCTTGTGTTTTGTATTTTTTATCCATTTGATTGATGATTTGCTGTATTATATTTTATTCTGTGGGTGTTTTAAAAAGTTAGGTTTATCGTGTTACATCTTCTTACTTTTCGTTCATTGGATTTTCAAACTTCTATTATATATATATATATATATATATATATATATATATATATATACATTTTTAGATACTATAGCTTACTAAAATATGAAGGATACTATGCAAATATTATTAAATAAAGAATTTAAAGTTATTAAGTAAATGGATTGAAAATGCAAAATACATTTAATTTATTGCGCAAATGCAGCTCATAAATAAAATGATTTCAATAATAATAGAAGTTTGAAAATCCAATGAACGAAAAGTAAGAAGATGTAACACGATAAACCTAACTTTTAAAAACACCCACAGAATAAAATATAATACAGCAAATCATCAATCAAATGGATAAAAAATACAAAACACAAGCTATCAAGTTACAGAAAATCAACCAAATTAAAAGGTATGGAAACAAAAAAAGTTAAACTTAAACTAAATTCAACTATATAACTGGCTTACTAAACAAAAGTAAAAATCAACTAATCCTCAAGCAAACGGAAAAAAAAAAAAAAAATATAATAAATATCGAATCAACAAGTCAATGAAAAATATATAATACAAAGGTATGGAATCGAAATAAGTATAACAAACGAAATCAAGCACAAACGCCATACACGTGGCCGAGGCTCTAAGCCTAAATCATGAATTGTTAACCTCTACAAAAATCTAATCATGTCCAAGTTTTGAATATAGTGATTACCCTACTAAAAATTATAATTTCAATAAATGTAAGAATAAAAATTGCAAAACCTGCCCATTTGCTTCTCATACTCAAATTACAAACCATGAAAGTCTTCTGCCTTTCTGCAAAATTTTCAATTGCATCTATCGTTTAGCTTGTAACATATGCAATCTATCATATATAGGACAAACTAGTAATCCCATTCATCTACGTATGAATGTACACAGAGATCATGTCAAAAAATATATTCTAAATAATAATTTTCTTCCTACTTCCAATAAAATTGAATATAAACACTTTGCCAAACACGGGTTTGAAAATATTACTATACATATTTTAGATATAAAAACAAAATCAGCAGATAGGATTTATTTTGAAAGCTACTATATTAAATCACAGTGTACTCTTTTTCCATATGGATTAAATCAAATGTATCTAAATGGTAATGTTGTAAAAAATAATTTTGTAGATAATAAATATTTTATTTTTAATCACCTTTTTTTGAAACCCCATTTAAATGATAGTGAATCAATCAAACTCAAAAGATTTAAACGAGGAAAGGGACATTCCATGCTTAATGATCATAAATCTGAGATTATAACTCTACATAATCAATTTAATAGAACTTTTCAATGGAAATTCATAAGATCCTGGGTTTTTGCGGTAAAGAAAAAACATTTAAATAAGGTTTATGCCATTTTTTAAAAATTAAATCTTGCTAATGAACATTTTAATCATATTTTATTTGATTTGCTTATTACAAGATCACAGTTTTTAAATTTAAAACTAAATCAATTTCATTATAATAATACAACTACTAATTCTTATTGTGTTATCTCTTTCAAACATCCTATATATAATTCTATAAATTTTGGACATCTGTTTAACAAGTTTAAACATTTATTGCCTATTAGTGATTTATTTGTTTCAAAGACATTCAAATACAATAAGCCTATTGGTAGGTCTATATTTAATTATAATGAAGTTTCACAATCGCTCTTTATTGATCATTCTTCTCAGTCAATTGTAGATAGTGAATGTATTTGTAAATTAAATAAATTTGCTAAATTTCTAAATCCAGACTTGGGGCATATAGTTACAGGAGATTTAGACATTGTTAGTGACAATGTGTTAAGAACCATTATGTCATTTGGCACTAAATTTAGGATACCTTCTTGTAATAATTCTTTTAAAGTTTTAAAATCTATTAATCTAGATCTTGATAAATATATATATAAATTAGCTTGTAAATACGCTCTGCCATTAGAGGCATTTAATATGTGGAAATTTACTATATTAGAATCAATTAAAAATGCTATTAGGGATATTAAATTGTCTAGATCTTTATATAATATTGATAATATTAAACATTCCATTAATGATTCACAAAGATCCTTTGTTATCACCTATGTTGATAAAGCCTCTAATAATTATGCTATTATCTGTAAAAAATTTTATATTCAATTTCTGTTAGATTATTTAAAAAATAATAGTCTTTTTAAACCTGATTTACATTCCATCAATAGTATTAAATTGAAAATTATCAATATGTATAGTGATTTAAATATTAAATATAAATATCTTAAATTTCCTTATATAGTGCTTATTCCAAAATTTCATAAAAATCCTATTAAATTTAGAACAGTTACTAGTGGCCATAATACTTACTCTACTACTGCGAGTAAATTATTACTAAATTCTTTAAATCTAATAAATAATATTTTAAGCCAGACTAGCAATAATTACCATATTCTAAATAATAGTAAAGAATTAAAGAATAAATTAACATCTCTTAGAAAAATAATAGGATTTCAAACTTTTGATTTTAAAGATCTTTTTAATAATATTAAGATATCTGATCTATATGATGTAATTTTAGCTCTATATAATGCTTATATTACACCTCTTTCAAATCAAATTAAATTTATAAATTTTCCTAAACTTCTTCACTTTGTTATTTTTAATAATTATATTTTTCAAGG
Organism: Amaurobius ferox; assembly: GCA_951213105.1. Lineage (NCBI taxonomy): Eukaryota > Metazoa > Arthropoda > Arachnida > Araneae > Amaurobiidae > Amaurobius > Amaurobius ferox. Next base: position 78,976,317 of record OX578150.1, read on the forward strand.
AAATAAATTATACTTACAAGTCTCAGGAGTTCCACAGGGTGGCTGCAGTAGCAGTATGCTAGCTAATTTATACCTTTATCATTATGAAAAGTCATTTACTTCAATAGATTATACTTTTTACAGATATGTTGATGATCTGATTTGCTTAGTACATACAGAAAATTATCTCATAGATATAGATTACTATCCAGACAATTTGGAATTAATTCCTAATGAAGCTACTATTAGTAAAAATGTTAATTTTTTGGATTTAAATCTTTTTATTGATCCTTCTAATAGAATTGTTACAAATTTATATGATAAAAAAGACTTTTATAATTTTAATATTAATTAATAAAATCTTACCTTTTAATTCCTGTAACTCGATTCAATTGTTTAGAAATATTATACTCAATCAGCTTTTTAGAATTTATAGATTATCTGATAAAAAATTTCATGCTATGCATATCAATAATCTCAAAATTACTAGTAATTTATATAAATATCCCTCTTATTTAGTAAATAGTATTGTTAAAAAATTTAAAATAGCTGGATTTTTATAATTCTATTCATAGTATCATATAATTCTATTCATAGTATCTTATATTAGCCAGACATCTCCATTCTCTTGTTTTTTTTTTTCCATTCACTTCCCACTTCAGCATTACTATTATTTGCCCCTCTTTTTAGTAGCTCTTTTTGTATATTAATACTTTTTCTTAACATTTCGCTTCACAGTTTTTCAATTCTTATGAATGGCAACAGTAAATGGTTTTTTATTTTTTCTTTACGAATGGCAACACTGGTCTCTACTAACAGTGTTCCCTGTATTGAATCGATTGTACATACGCTGTGCTTTTTCCAGGTATTCATTTTTTCTTTTTTATTCCTTCTTTATGTATGTCGTCCAAGTAGAAATAGTTTATAGATTTAATCTATCTATTTCTTCAGAAACATACATTTTTGTGTTTGCTTCTACAAAAAACTTGGACATGATTAGATTTTTGTAGAGGTTAACAATTCATGATTTAGGCTTAGAGCCTCGGCCACGTGTATGGCGTTTGTGCTTGATTTTGTTTGTTATACTTATTTCGATTCCATACCTTTGTATTATATATTTTTCATTGACTTGTTGATTCGATATTTATTATATTTTTTTAATTTTTTTTTTCCATTTGCTTGCGGATTAGTTGATTTTTACTTTTGTTTAGTAAGCCAGTTATATAGTTGAATTTAGTTTAAGTTTAACTTTTTTTGTTTCCATATCTTTTAATTTGGTTGATTTTCTGTAACTTGATAGCTTGTGTTTTGTATTTTTTATCTATTTGATTGATGATTTGCTGTATTATATTTTATTCTGTGGGTGTTTTTAAAAGTTAGGTTTATCGTGTTACATCTTCTTACTTTTCGTTCATTGGATTTTCAAACTTCTATTATATATATATATATATATATATATATATATATATATATATGATAATAGACGCTCGTTATCAGTTCGTTATCGCATTCTGATGTACATATTAGTTAATGAATAAACTAATATAATAATTCTGATGTATATATTAGTTAAGGAATTAACTAATATATACATCAGAAAAAACTTGGTACTATCCTTTACCCTAGACGTCCACAAACCTTCCTGACATTTCTCGGGTTAGTAAAATATCATGTTTTGCCGCAACTGGAAAAGCAAATAATTTGAAGCAAAACATTTGAGCAGTGTTCTCTAACATTGAGGGAATTTTGGGGGAAATAGAGGGGATGAAACCATTATAAAGTTTACATCCTCGACTTTTCAATGATTAGTGATCAAACTCGTAATCAACGTAAAAAATAGTCAGAGAAACTCGTAATCAAGTTAACCCCGAAATTCTAAAGGTTACTTTCCACTGACATTCCGGTAGAGACAGAACGTGTTTCTAAGTACTGCGTCAACGTTAAATTATGTAAAGTGATTTAGAGATATTTTCGGAACCTGGTAGCTACTTATTCACGTGGTTAAGTTATGCTTCGGTGAGCTGGAAAAGCTGGGTAGAAATAAATTTCGCAACCAGTGAAGTGAGACATGGGCATAGAATTATAACTATGCATGCACTGATGCATAGAGAAGTGATGACTTTTAACAAAGTTCTGTGGTATACCAGCTCTTCACAACTTCTAGAAATATCTGACTCCATTTGATTTTCTCAGATACTTATGTTCCCATATTTTATTTAGTTTTATCTCAATCGTAACGAATAATAATAGCAATAATAATAATAATAATAATAAATCTGATGTGGGCAGCACATGACTTTCCTTATATAATTCACTGAATTTACAAATTTTACAGTTAAAAAAATGTTATTCTTACAGTAGATACACGTATTCTTTCCAAGATATTGAATTTTCTTCAATTAGTCGTCATTTTCATTGATTTAGCGTCATTTCTATCCATTTGGCGAGATTTTTGTTAATTTGGCAACATTTAAAAATGTCGCCAAGTTGGTGACATTCCGCTAAATTCGTCGCCAAAATCTCGTCAAGCTTTATGTAGAAATAAGTTATTCTTACAGCGGATAAATGATTATTGGCATTCAAATACAAAAGTATTACTCAAAGTATCTTTTCTCGTGAATGGAACGAGTTAGATCCACGAGAATGATATCACCAAATTTATCGTATGATATTACATATGAAAAGTGAACATGTTTCTTAACAGTTAATATATTTTTTTAATTTATAGGAATTTTTGATACATTTATTTGAAAAATGTGCAATATCTCGAGAATGGTTCATGCTAGTGTTCTAAAGTTTATGTCAATCGTTTTCTAAGGAAAAATTACATAAGAAATGCCTATTTGCGTAACTTTATTAAAGGTTTTGATTTTTTGATGATTTTTTCAAAATTTCACTCGAAAATTTAGGGGAGTTCTGAACATTCGATTGTGTTTTAAAACAATTGGCTTCCAGTATTCACGAATTGTGATTTTTGTACCAAATTTCATTCAAATCATTCCATTCGTTCGTGAGATATCGGTTTCTCTGTATCAAATTTAATAAAGCACCGAATTTGTGCTTAGATTTTCAGAGGTGTATTTTCTGGTGGTTCTTTTAACACTTTGATCGGTAATTTATGTTTATAAGGATTGAAGATGAAACAATTGTGTGTAATTTCAACAGTATTTAACAGGTGATATTTATCAAAGTATCTTTTCTCGTGAATGGAAGGAGTTAGATCCACGAGAAATCCAAATTTATCGTATGATATTACATATGAAAAGTGAACATGTTTCTTAACAGTTAATATTTTTTTTAATTTATGGGATTTTTTGATAAATTTATTTGAAAAATGTGCAATATCTCGAGAACGGTTCATGCTAGCGTTCTAAAGTTTATGTCAATCATTTTCTAAGGAAAAATTACACAAGAAATGTCTATTTGCGTACCTTTATTAAAGGTTTTGATTTTTTGATGATTTTTTCAAAATTTCACTCGAAAATTTAGGGGGGGGGGGGTCTGAACATTCGATTGTGTTTTAAAACAAGAAGCTTCCAGTATTCACAGATTTTGAGTTTTGTACCAAATTTTATTCGAATCGCTCCATTCGTTCCTGAGATATCGTCTCCAGAGACTCACTGACACACACACACACACACACACACACACACACACACACACACACACACACACACACACACACACAGACATTACTTCAAAAATGTTCAATTCGTGATCAAGGATGCTTGAAACGTGCTCTCCCGTCGAAAACTCGAATTCGAATTTTCGACCCCGTCACAATACTTTCCTTATACATTATGTATATAAGAAAAGTAACTAGAAGATCGGGGAAATATCGAGAATTTGCTCGTGAAACAAGTGGGCATTTGATTTCTGAGCCAAACTATATACATTAAAAAAAAATATATATATATATATTGTACATTCATATATAGATTATATATATACGCAGCATACCATTCAAATTGGATCCAAATTGCTTCATCGGTTTTTGATATTTTCAAGGTTCACCGATTTTTGAGAAAATCCTGTTTTACAGCTAAACTATATACATTCAATTAAATTTTATTATATATTTTTAGTTTATTAAATTTTATCAGTTTAATTATTATTAAACTATATATATATATATATATCAATTAAATTTTTTGTATTATATTTTTTTATTTTATTTATATATATATTTATTTATTTATATATTTATTTATTTTTTTAGTGTTCACATCTAGACAATACACAGTATACCACCCAAACTTGGTCCAAATAACTTCATCGGTTTTTAAGAGTACGAAAGGCCAAAGATTGTGAAAAAATTCCGTTTTATATCTAAACTATATACATTATTTAGGATTTTTTTTCTTTGAGTCTATATCTACATAAAGTATGAAACTAGCCACCAAAATTGGGACCAAATCGCTTCAGTGGTTTTTGACGTTACAAAGGGCCAACGATTTGACACCCACAAACCGACAAAAGTCCTTTTTGGTATCTGGGGCCGCCCCCGATATATTTTTGGTGTGATCCTTTTTTGTATCTGGGGACGCCCCCGATACATTTTTGGTGTGATCCTTTTTTGTATCTGGGGACGCCCCGATATATGTTTGGTGTGATCCTTTTTGGTATCTGGGGACGCCCCCGATATATTTTTGGTGTGATCCTTTTTGGTATCTGGGGACGCCCCCGATATATGTTTGGTGTGGTCCTTTTTTGTATCTGGGGACGCCCCCGATATATGTTTGGTGTGATCCTTTTTGGTATCTGGGGACGCCCCCGATATATTTTTGGTGTGATCCTTTTTTGTATCTGGGGACGCCCCCGATATATGTTTGGTGTGATCCTTTTTGGTATCTGGGGACGCCCCCGATATATGTTTGGTGTGATCCTTTTTTGTATCTGGGGACGCCCCCGATATATTTTTGGTGTGATCCTTTTTGGTATCTGGGGACGCCCCCGATATATGTTTGGTGTGATCCTTTTTTGTATCTGGAGACGCCCCCGATATATTTTTGGTGTGATCCTTTTTTGTATCTGGGGACGCCCCCGATATATGTTTGGTGTGATCCTTTTTTGTATCTGGGGACGCCCCCGATATATGTTTGGTGTGATCCTTTTTTGTATCTGGGGACGCCCCCGATATATGTTTGGTGTGATCCTTTTTTGTATCTGGGGACGCCCCCGATATATTTTTGGTGTGATCCTTTTTTGTATCTGGGGACGCCCCCGATATATGTTTGGTGTGATCCTTTTTTGTATCTGGGGACGCCCCCGATATATTTTTGGTGTGATCCTTTTTTGTATCTGGGGACGCCCCCGATATATTTTTGGTGTGATCCTTTTTTGTATCTGGGGACGCCCCCGATATATGTTTGGTGTGATCCTTTTTTGTATCTGGGGACGCCCCCGATATATGTTTGGTGTGATCCTTTTTTGTATCTGGGGACGCCCCGATATATGTTTGGTGTGATCCTTTTTTGTATCTGGGGACGCCCCCGATATATTTTTGGTGTGATCCTTTTTTGTATCTTGGGACGCCCCCGATATATTTTTGGTGTGATCCTTTTTTGTATCTGGGGACGCCCCCGATATATTTTTGGTGTGATCCTTTTTTGTATCTGGGGACGCCCCCGATATATGTTTGGTGTGATCCTTTTTTGTATCTGGGGACGCCCCCGATATATGTTTGGTGTGATCCTTTTTTGTATCTGGGGACGCCCCCGATGTTTGGTGTGATCCTTTTTTGTATCTGGGGACGCCCCCGATATATGTTTGGTGTGATCCTTTTTTGTATCTGGGGACGCCCCCGATATATGTTTGGTGTGATCCTTTTTGGTATCTGGGGACGCCCCCGATATATGTTTGGTGTGATCCTTTTTTGTATCTGGGGACGCCCCCGATATATGTTTGGTGTGATCCTTTTTTGTATCTGGGGACGCCCCCGATATATTTTTGGTGTGATCCTTTTTTGTATCTGGGGACGCCCCCGATATATGTTTGGTGTGATCCTTTTTTGTATCTGGGGACGCCCGCGATATATGTTTGGTGTGATACTTTTTTGTATCTGGGGACGTCCCCGATATATTTTTGGTGTGATCCTTTTTGGTATCTGGGGACGCCCCCGATATATGTTTGGTGTGATCCTTTTTTGTATCTGGGGACGCCCCCGATATATTTTTGGTGTGATCCTTTTTTGTATCTGGGGACGCCCCCGATATATGTTTGGTGTGATCCTTTTTTGTATCTGGGGACGCCCCCGATATATTTTTGGTGTGATCCTTTTTTGTATCTGGGGACGCCCCCGATATATGTTTGGTGTGATCCTTTTTTGTATCTGGGGATGCCCCCGATATATTTTTGGTGTGATCCTTTTTTGTATCTGGGGACGCCCCCGATATATGTTTGGTGTGATCCTTTTTTGTATCTGGGGACGCCCCCGATATATTTTTGGTGTGATCCTTTTTTGTATCTGGGGACGCCCCCGATATATGTTTGGTGTGATCCTTTTTTGTATCTGGGGACGCCCCCGATATATTTTTGGTGTGATCCTTTTTTGTATCTGGGGACGCCCCCGATATATTTTTGGTGTGATCCTTTTTTGTATCTGGGGACGCCCCCGATATATGTTTGGTGTGATCCTTTTTTGTATCTGGGGACGCCCCCGATATATTTTTGGTGTGATCCTTTTTTGTATCTGGGGACGCCCCCGATATATGTTTGGTGTGATCCTTTTTTGTATCTGGGGACGCCCCCGATATATTTTTGGTGTGATCCTTTTTTGTATCTGGGGACGCCCCCGATATATTTTTGGTGTGATCCCTTTTGGTATCTGGGGACGCGCCCGATATATGTTTGGTGTGATCCTTTTTTGTATCTGGGGACGCCCCCGATATATTTTTGGTGTGATCCTTTTTGGTATCTGGGGCCGCCCCCGATATATTTTTTGTGTGATCCTTTTTGGTATCTGGGGACGCCCCCGATATATTTTTGGTGAAAACTCGACTTGAGGGGAAAAGCTCAAACTATCAATTTCATCAACAAAAACTGCAGCTTTGGGGATAGTAAAACCATCTTAACTGAAAATGGAGCCTATCTTCAAGATTAAAGATGTTAGCAAACCAAGACCAAGTAAAATCAAGTATTTTGGAATTACAATCGTTAAACATCTATTGTGGATCTCACATATAGAAGACCTGCGTACAAAGATTGGCTACCAAATTCTTAATGTCAGAAGACTAGCACCATCTAGGTGAGGTATAAACTCTAGCATCTTAAAACACGGTATCTTTCAGTAACAGAAAGGATGCTGGGCTGTGCTGCGAGTAGTTGGGTCCTAAGCTTAAACATCCATGCAAAGAGAAAACTAGAATGGGTTCAAAAGATAGCTCTTCTACAGATTTCAAGGGCTTATCGCATAATATCTACAGTAACGCTAAAAGTGCTTACCGCTATTTGTCAATAACACTAACAGCACAAAAAGAAGTCATCCTAGTGCAAGTAACACGCCTAAAGCATGCTGGAAGAATGTAAACAAAAGATCATGATTCACTATTATTGCCCCTGAACGATGTTCAGAAACACAACTTTATTTTTGATTCACTTACCTCGTTCTCGGGAGTGATTCATGGCGTTCTTTCAGCAGAAGACTTCATGCAAATGAATATCCAACGCGTACACAAACTCATTTGCATATTTAGGGACGGACCCCGGACATCGTTCCGGTAGGTACCGATCCCCGTGTATTTAAGAAGTTCATCTTGGAAACATCTTTAGTCTAACGATCTTTAGGTATTTAGGAGGAAAATACTAGTTGATATAGATCAGTAGATTGATCTTGTTCGTTACTGTGGGACGAAGATTAGTAAAAGTTATACTTTTAATTATTAAATTCATTATTTTAAATCACATTAACATTGCCGTAAATTCATATATAGTGGAATTAACATTTAAACGTACATCGCTCGTTGTTGTGCCGCAATAACCCTCCAATTATTTTTACCTTTTGTGTAAGTCCTGAAAAGAATTATTAATTAATATCAAAAGATTAGACTATTTAAAACTTAAACAATATAATTTATTAACCACATCAATTTATCATCAACAACAATTTATCATTTATATCATTTCTCATTTATTATCAATTTTCATTTAACTATTTTAGCTAGGGAAGATACGACCAGAAGGATTAATTTTACGAAGGTGTCTAGGACCGGTAACATCAGAGCACATACCTTCCAGTTTAGACTTGGGCTCATCATCTCGCTTGCATCGGTCTTAATGCTGAAGTACGGCCATAACTCTATGGTGTGTGGCTCCTACTCGTACTTTTCACTTCGACTGATACTTTATATCTGCAACTGCTAAGTCATGTTCGCTTCGCTCCTTTTGTCAAACTCTTTTCAACAACACTTCGTAGGAAACTTCTCGCAAACACATTTCGTGTCAGACTTACTTCTGCAACATTTCGTATCTGAGTTCCTTCTACAACATTTCGTATCAAAGTGACTTGTGGTTCCTTCGGGTGGGGGGGGGGGGGGGGCTCCGCCCTTCTTCTCCTTGGCGCTCATTGGTTCTTCTGAACCCAATGGCATCACTTCATATATATCAAGGCCCCTCTCAGCCCCTTTGGCCTGGGACACCCACATTTATGGTATTTGACCTAAAAGTTCACGTTGTTGTAAACAGCGGCGCCAGTCAGACTCGAGCTTTGTTAGCCGTTCTAGGCACCATAAATATTGAAATAAAAATGCCTCATGTGAGGACATATTCTGGCCTCACATATCTCCCCTCAGACAGAAAAAACAGAAGCAAAAAAAAAATTTAAACCATCAGAGTTCGAAACCAAAGTTCGATGCACTTGAAACTCTGTAATTGGCATTTTTCACTTTCTTTTGGACAACGTCCGTCCAGAAAAAGTTTAACAGTCTTGCTGTAACAGAAAAGTTTTTTTTGCACACATAATATACACAAAATAAACATAAGTTACGTACTCATGAACTTTACCAGGTCCAGCTTTCAATTGAAGCTAAATTAAATTTTGAGTACTTAAAAAGATTTTTAAATATATGCACATTCACTTTGAAATGTCATACACTACTATCTTCTTTTATATTTTTAACATCATTACACACAATTTTTTTTTTGTTTTAAATTACACATTATTATTTTTTGAACACAATTCTTTACATGCTTCATCAAATATTTTTTATAATTAATAACTTCATCACATATATAACATTTTTGCTGATCCTTGATACTTGTACATATTTATTAATACAATCACATATTTTTTTTTACATCAGCCACTAAAATATATATACTTTTAACATAATTCTTGTAAATTCCCTTGCATTTGCATATGGGGTGACATCTTTCCTTTAAAAAAATTTTTTTCTTTCTTACAACGCTTTGTATGTAAACAAATCAACAACCCCTTGCGCTTGATGATAGCAATTGATTGATGTCTTTGAAAAGGATAGCTTAGAAGAACCCCTTCCATTCTTAAAAGCTACGATACCGGAAGTGCGAACCAGACACTGTGCTCAAATTCCCTTTCCGAACTTGGAAAGTGCCTAGTCAAAAACAGACCCGAAAACGATTACCTTTCTTTTAATCGTTTCCTCATTTTATTCGCTTTTTTTGCACAGCGATTAGCAGCCTGAATTCCCTCAACTTTACTCTTTTTTTCAAATGACAAAGCAGTTCGAAGAGGACAACGTGCAGCGCGTGGACTTTCTTCTCACGCTCTTCAAAAGCCTGTACCCAAGTATTGTAAAACATTTATTTATCCACTCGACGTGCTCTATAAACGCCAACTTATTCTTTTTAAATATAAACCTCCTCATTATTTATTAATTATTAATCCTATCTGCTAATCAACTTTTATACTTAAATGCTCAGACGGACTTGCACATTATATTTGCATTGCATAGCTCGCTTACTTTTTTTTTAAACTCAAACTAAGCAGCCCCTTATTTAAATATTATTCAGATGGTTTCTTGAGGTGACTTGTATCAATTAACAAAGTCATCTTAATGTTACCTTCTTTTACTGCATGTATACCCTTTTTATACTGACTTCATGTAAAATTTAACATTTTCGAAAATCATTTTACTGTATTATTTATTATTTAAATTTCACCTTTCCATTTGATGTTGAGATTATTTAATTTAATTAATAACTCTTATTTAATTTTGTTTTCTCTATACCTTCCATATGACTTTAAAATTAAAAAAATTTTTTTTTTAAATTTTTAAAATTTTTTTAAAAAAACTTTTTTTTAAATTTTTAAATTTAATTTTAACTTTTGAAGTTTTGATACAGTTTGTTTAAATTTTATTTATTTTAACTCCTTGTTTAACACGTTCATAACTTCTACATTTTATATAAAATTTTATAAAATTATGTTATTTTTTTTTTTTAAACACATTCAAGCCTTTATTTTCTTGTTTGAAAATCCTTTATTTACTTAATTGTAATTTTTCATTTTTTTAACGCTTCTTTACAATGAGTTCCGTTCATTTTCTACTTACTGGAAAATTTATTACTGAATTTATTTATTTTTTTATTTTTAAACGCGGATTTATTTACTCACCGTACCTACCAAATTTATCATATCCGAAGGAACCACAAGTCACTTCGATACGAAATGTTGTAGAAGGAACTTTGATACGAAATGTTGCAGAAGTAAGTCTGAGACCGATACGAAATGTTGTAGAAGTAACTCAGATACGAAATGTTGCAGAAGCAAGTCTCTTACGAAATATGTGGTTGCAAGAAGTTTCATACGAAGTGTTGTTGAAAGGAGTTTGACAAAAGGAGCGAAGCGAACATGACCTAGCAGTAGCAGATATAAAGTATCAGTCGAAGTGAAAAGTACGAGTAGGAGCCACACACCATAGAGTTATGGCCGTACTTCAGCATTAAGACCGATGCAAGCGAGATGATGAGCCCAAGTCTAAACTGGAAGGTATGTGCTCTGATGTTACCGGTCCTAGACACCTTCGTAAAATTAATCCTTCTGGTCGTATCTTCCCTAGCTAAAATAGTTAAATGAAAATTGATAATAAATGAGAAATGATATAAATGATAAATTGTTGTTGATGATAAATTGATGTGGTTAATAAATTATATTGTTTAAGTTTTAAATAGTCTAATCTTTTGATATTAATTAATAATTCTTTTCAGGACTTACACAAAAGGTAAAAATAATTGGAGGGTTATTGCGGCACAACAACGAGCGATGTACGTTTAAATGTTAATTCCACTTTATGAGATCAACGGCCATGTTTTCAATGATTAATAAACAATTAATATTAATATAATCTTTAAACTTAACCATTTTCATTCCACGTCCCACAGTTACTAATTCCCCCGTGGTGAAGGGGCGCCTACGCACCACGTCCACAAGACTCCCCAGGGTGTCCCATGGCGAAGGGGAGGAGATTTGCAGCTTCACTTTTATCGAGGCTCCCCGAAGGGCGGATGTCTGACTTGACCTCGACATGACAACATCCATGCCAGCTGAAGGGATTCGAACCCGTAACCCGGCAATCCAGCGATCAAACGGAAACGCATGCCCCTGACCGCTCGACCACCGGATCGGCGGATTGATCTTGTATTGAGTTCTGGTTACGTTATGACGGTCTTTGAATTGATGGCCTTAGTTAAAATGGCAAGTTCGGTATTGAACGATACGCAGTTGTGTTAGTCTGTATTTGTGACTGTTTTTGTTACATAAGTATTCATACCGGTGATTTATGCTTTTAATATTTGAGCATGTGTACGACCGTTCATGAGCACTAAAGTATCTAGTCATTTCTGTGTCAAGATATAGTTTCCTAATGTTCCAGTATGTGGCCTGTATGAGTTGAGTATGATGGAAAAACTCGTTGTTATTGATATTTCAATGTGGATTTCTTAAACGATTACAACTCTACATTCAAACCTTGTATATACGTTCAAGCTGCATATTGTTAAAGCAGCTAGCCAATGTTACATGGCAAGATTCTTAGGTTCCTAATAAACGTGGATTTTGTTTTTAACTTGAGACTCCTGTTCTTCTTCATTTTGACGCTGCATTGCTTCTGCTTACGACAATCTAAAAAATCTGATGTGGGCAACACATGACCTTCCTTATATAATGCAATGAATTTACTACTTTTACAGTTAAAAAAAGTGTTATTCTTATAGTAGATACTTATATTCTTTCCAAGATATCGAATTTTCTTCAATTAGTCGTCATTTTCAATGATTTAGCGTCATTTTTATCCATTTGGCGAGATTTTTGTTAATTTTGGCAACAATTAAAAATGTTGCCAAGTTGGCGACATTCCGCCAAATTCGTCACCAAAATCTCGCTAAGCATTATGGACGGAGAAACAAGTTATTTTTACAGCAGATAAATGACTATTGGCGTTCAAATACAAAAGTATTACTCAAAGTATCTTTTTTCATGAATGGAACGAGCTAGTTCCACGAGAATGATGTTACCTAATTTATCGCATGGTAGTACTTATGAAAAGTGAACATGTTTCTCAATAGGAAATATTTTTTTTTATTTTATATGACTTTTTGAAATTTTTTTTGAAAAATGTGCAATATCACGAGAACGGTTCATGTTAGCGTTCTAAAATTCATGTCAATCGTTTTCTAATGAAAAATTACATAAGAAATGTCTATTTGCGTAACTTTATTAGCGGTTTTGATTTTTTGACGATTTTTTCGAAATTTCACTCGAAAATTTAGGGGTGTTCTGAACAATCGATTGCATATAAAAACAATAGGCTTCCAGTGTTTACGGATTGTGATTTTTGTACCAAATTTCGCTCGAATCGGTCCATTCGTTTGTTAGTTATCGTCTCCACAGATTCACTGACACACAGACACAGACATCACTTCAAAAATGTTCGATTCGTATTCAGGGATACTTGAAACGTGCTCTCGCGTCGAAAACTCGAATTCGAATTTTCGACTCCGTCACAATACTTTCCTTATACATTATGTATATAAGGAAAGTAATAAATTGATTTCCACTGCTAAGTTATACAGGAAAGCAAACAGCACAGTAGAGTAAACTTTATTATGACCAAAAGGATTATGAACAAAAGGAGGTTACGTGGCTAATGGACCCAGCAATATGTAACACTTTTTTGAGTCATCACAAACAGTATCTAATTGCATAAATATTTATACGGATGGCTGTAGAACTGATTCTGGAGAGGTATCAGTTTATTGAGCTTTTAACGATGGCATGTGCTATCGTAAAAAACATAGATGCTGTTCCAGAGACGACGCTATTTTCATAGCGTAGAAGAGCTAGTTGATCAAGTGGTCAATTCGTCTATACTATAAAAATAGCGTGTTCCAGGCAGAACTTCTCGAAATAAAAGAAGCTGCATTTTGGGCTACTACAAGTTTGCATAAGAATATAATTATTAATCTTGTAGTCTATCGAGTATCGAAACTCAAACAATATCAAACGAAGAATCCGATTGCTCGTCAAATTATAACTATCATAACCAACAGCATCCATCAAAAGTTTTTTTATAGGATGGGTTAAAGGTCACTCGGGTGTTCTGGGTAATGAAATTGCAGACTGCCTATCTCTCGAGGTGACATCAGATATCTCTGTTCAGAGTACGAAATAACTATTTCCCCGTTCATTGCTGAGGTTACATGTAAATGTTAATAACATAAAAGAGTAACAACAGCAGTGAACTGAAAGTAAGAAAGGGAGAGAAACCAATAAATGAAACTTAATTTTTGAGAGTGTAAGTATCCCTGTCGTTGACAGGCTTATATATACCCTATATCAGTGTTCTTCAACCTGTGTTCCGCGGAACCCCAGGGTTCCACTCATACGATTTAGGAGTTCCGCGAGTCGATACTACAATTCGAATGAAAATCCTTTTAAGATACCTTGCCAATTAAAGAAAGAGAGCAACTTATAGATATATGTACTGACACAACATTAAAATCTACATTTGGACAGGATGGAACTGACCCATTTTGGATAAAATTATTCTAAATGGATTAAAAGTCTACTCTATCCGGAAATTTCGCAAACGCGCAGTAAAAGAATTGATGCCTTTCGTAACAACTTACCTTTGTGAGACATCATTTTCCACATACGTCGCTACAAAAACCAAGTATAGAAATCGACTTAATGCCGAAAACGATATGCGTCTCCAATTATCACCAATCTATCTGAGTATTGATAAATTGTGCAGTAATAAACAAGCACAACAAAGTCATTAATTTTTTTTAAATATTTTTTTATTATTTAAATTCTATTTTTTATTATTTAAATTTATTTTTTAAATTCTATTTGGATTAAAAGTCAACTCTATCCGGAAATTTCCAAACGCGCAGTAAAAGAATTGATGCCTTTCGTAACAACTTACCTTTGTGAGACATCCTTTTTCACATACGTCGCTACAAAAACCAAGTATAGAAATCGACTTAATGCCGAAAACGATACGCGTCTCCAATTATCACCAATCTATCTGAGTATTGATAAATTGTGCAGTAATAAACAAGCACAACAAAGTCATTAATTTTTTTAAAAATATTTTTTTAATTTTTGTTTTTGTTTTGTTTTTCTTTGTTTTCAATTTCATATGACATATGTATGTATAATACAAATACTTTATATGGAATATTTATCTTCTTGTTTGAATTAATGCAAATTTATATCTTTATAAAGTTTTTATAACAAAGGCAGGAACGCACCTTGTTCATAACATGTAATACGTAATATGGCACATCCCCCCTAAAATCAAATCTGGGTGTGCTACTGAACGAAGGGTTCCATAAAAAAAATGTCTCAAAAAAGGGTTCCGCGGGATGACAAAGGTTGAAGAACACTGCCCTACATAAAACGCCTTATATATCCTTATATAAAATTTTGTGAGTATTTGATCTCGGGAAATTACACGAGCCCCACACCACGACATACATACCCACACCAGCACCAGCCTTCGGGTAGGTCAGACGGTCTGGAGAAGATAAAACAAACACAGACAACCGACAAAATCTCGAATAATAACAATTTCGGTAAAACTATACATTCTCTATACAATAGTATTAGAAAGTAAACAACATACTAAAATTTCATTTTGATTAAGTCATTTTTACGGCAGTTATCGTGCTAACGGACAGACAGACAGACAGAGTGAACAAAGTCATAAACACTTTTCAACTTTGTTGTAAAGTGTTAAAAAGAAAGAAAATTATCATTTTCGAAAAGCGTTTAAAGCGCCTTTTGGGAGATATTAAATGTTTTTTTACCAAAATCTGGAACGAAAGAAAAATTCGGGAAGGCAATTTCTTCTCTATTCTATAATATATAAGTAAATATTTTAATTGCTTTTAAAAGTCTTGTGATTGTTTACTAAACATGATCTATTGAAGAACTATTTTTCAAAACCCCATAAGATGTATTTTCATTAAGTACTACGTAAACGTATACTTGGAGGTGGCGTCATGGAGGTAAAGGTAAGGAGGTAAAACTTCGTACTAAGAAAATGCCAACATCATTTGAGACAATATTTCAGGTGGGGCTACGATACGATAAAGTCCCAGCATTGTATGTATATATATGGTTACAGTCTTAAAATATTTATTTAAACTGTCAATTTTATAGAAATAAACCAGTAGCGCAATACAAATTAGAACTGGAACAATAAGAAATTTTCCTACCTATTCAAAATTATTTTACCTTTCAATTTATCTTTATCTTCTCCTTATATTTTGAACTCTGTCTTACAGCTGTGAAAAATTACTGTTTAATTGCACTGATAATTAGGGAATCTTAATTTAAAAATAATCAAAAATATATATAGTCACTATTATGCCTAAATTGTGTCAAATGGAAACAAAGGGCGCTTTACTAATACTAGTGACACTTAGATATAATTCTCAAAGCGTTTCATCCATAGAATTTTTATTTCCTCTTTAACTCAATGGGTGGTGCTAATTAACATCCACTGTGATTCTTTGCGTGATTCGTTCACTTCAAAGCGAATCAGTTCAAGTCCCAGGGTAATTCTAATTGCGGAATATCCCACCCCCTTTCCATCTATTTACAGCTCAATCCATCAACTGTCTATAAATACTTTCCGTTCGATTAATTATCCATCGAAACTACGACAGAAAGTCTTTTTTTGGAACTTGGAGTTAGTTCTCCTATCAGGAAGTGATCGATTAGCCATTGCCCGTTTGATGTTTTGATCAGATTTTATACTCTGAAAAATGAAAATTTCGTTTCCAAAACAGTTGGGAAATTATTTAGGAGTGAAATAACTGTATCAAAATATTGGTTATTAAGGATTTCTGAAGTGAACTTTATGTTTGCATCTCTCATGAAATTTGGCAGTCATCGGCAGCAGAGCAACTGTGAATTGTAGTCCCTTAAACAAAATATGTAAAAGGGTCCTCCAAAATATTAGTTACCCCCAAAACAAACATTTTTGGGGATCTGAAATTTTGGTTTTTGACCCGAAAATAAAAAGCAGTTAAGAAAGTGCTTTTATTTTAGAGTGGGGGGAGGTGCTTAAATTTTAGAAGGTCCAAAATTTTAGTTTTCCCAAAACTAACATTTCGGGGTCAAAGTTTTGGTTTTGGCTTTAAAGAATAAAATAATTTAACAAAATGCTTTATTTTGGACAATTTTTAAAAGTTAAAAAATTTTAAATCGTTGGTGTTTTCTTTAATTTATATATATATATCTATTTTATTATTTTTTTTAATTTAATTTTATTTTATTTTATTTTATTTTTGAAGCGTCACTACTTTTACGGAAATTTTAGTCAGCCAAAGGCAATTTATATATTTTCTATAAATTTTGGTTAATATATAAAGCATTTCCTGTATATAGCGAAAGTGAAAATAAGTTCTCTTTATATTTTCTTTGTATTGGAGGATAAATTTTACAATTTTTTTATGTATTAAAGGAAATGTAGCACTTTTATTGTTTGTGTTGTAGAGAAAGTAAAAATGCTCCCTTTATGTATACTTTATATTATAGGAAATAATTTTAACGTTTCCTTTGAGTATAGAACAGAAATCAAAAATACTTTCCCTTTATATGATATGTGCTGTAGGAAAAATATGACACTTTTACTTTATGTATAGTAAAAAAAGTAACAGTAATTTCCCCTTATATATAATGTATTGCAGGGAAATATAATAGTTTTCCTTTATGTAGAGACAGTTAATATACTTCCCCTTTATAATTTTTATGTACTACTGTAGGGTATTATGTATTATGTATTGTAGGTCCTTTATATATAGTGAAGAAGTAAAAGTACTTTCATATATAACGTGTTGTAGGGAAATATAACACTCCTTTCTTATGTATTGTAAAAAAAGTAAAAATACTTCCCCTTTATAATTACTCTGTACTGTAAGGAAAATGTAACACTTTTCCTTTGTATATTGAAGAGAAAATAAAAAATACTTTTCCTTGAAATATACTATATTGAAAGGAAAATTTAACACTTTTATTTAAGTAATGCAGAGAAAGTAAAAAAAAAAATACTTTATATATTTTACTAGCAGATATGCTGCTAATGATTTTTCGTTCAAATTCTAAAACCATTCAGCTTGCTTTTTAAAAGAAATCTCCATTAAAATATTTATTTTAATTTCTATATAAAAATTGAAAATATATAGGAATATTTGTTCTGTCAATGGAAAACTATCAGGCAATTTTGAAGAAAAAGCATCCTGATCCTATTTGAAAACCAATTTACTAAAAAGTTTAAGTTTGTTCAATATACTCTCAAATGAAGACGCTGTAATACTAGCAAAAAATATTTTTGTTCAATTTTTTTTATCCTGTTGCAATAAACATAAAACACATTAGGAAATATATGAATAGGGAAAATCATTTGAAAAAATATTGACGTAACTAGATAAAGGCTATTTTGAGATAAAAACATTAAAATTATTGATTATTTATCGATCATTTAAACAATGTATTTTTACTTTCCCCTATATACACTGACTTCCAAAAGTTACGCACGCAATGCAAATTTTCATTTTTCGAAAGCGTATTTGAATTTGAGTGGCTGAAAATCGCTGCGGATGTGAATGGGAGTATGCAAATATCGTATGTTACAGCCAATCACGGTTGACTGTCCGGATATATGCTAATTAAGCAGTCGTTGAAGACGCCAGCATTCTAAAGAGTTTGAGGACGTGCATATAAATGCGGATACGAAGTGTTTATAACTTTTGTAGGATTATTTTTGGTGATATTCGTGTTTCTATGGCTGAAAGAAGACACATGACAGATAGGGAGAGCTGACGTGCTGTCGAACGCATTGAAGCAGGACAGGCAATCAAAGATGTCGCTATTTTCTTTGGCGTTGATCATTCGGGAATTTCTTGACTATGGAAACAATTCCAAACAAGTCAAACAGTTGTCCGGAGACCTGTGCCTTGTCGTCCAAGAGTTACCACCCCCTCTGATGATCGGCATATTGCTATAGTAGCTAAGTGGAATTGACGAGCGAGCTCTATAACTGTTACATACATGGTTGCGGCGGCACTTGGTAAGGCAATATCTGCCAGTACTCTGCGCCGAAGGTTCCACGTGGAGGGACTGTACGCCCGAGTACCACGTTTTTGTGTTCCACTAACCGTCCAAGTCAGAGGGGCAAAATTAATGTGGTGTCGTCAACATGTCAATTGGACTGTCTCAGATTGGTGCAACGTCCTGTTCACGGACGAGTCCAGATTTGCCCTAGAATCAGATGATAAGCGTGTAAGGGTTTGTAGAGAACGAGGCACACACAATCAGGACAATAACATCATCGAGCATCACGAGGTGGCAGCGTCATGGTGTGGGCTAGAATTTCAATGGGATATCGCACAGAGCTGCACATCTTTAAAGGCGGCTCTGTGACGGCTGGGCGGTATCGGGATAAAGTCTTAGATCCCATTGCGAGACTCTAACTGCGCAATTCGTCCTGCTTTCCTCCTTATGGACGATAATGTCCGTCCCCATCGAGCGAACATCGTTGACGAATACCTGGAAAGTGAGGGCATTTCTCGCATGGAGTGTCCGCCGTAT
Source organism: Amaurobius ferox (assembly GCA_951213105.1). Classification (NCBI taxonomy): domain Eukaryota; kingdom Metazoa; phylum Arthropoda; class Arachnida; order Araneae; family Amaurobiidae; genus Amaurobius; species Amaurobius ferox. The sequence goes on from OX578150.1 coordinate 78,995,374, forward strand.
TTCCCTGACCTAAATCCCATTGAAAACATTTGGGATGCCCTCGGACGTGCTGTCTCTGCACGTTTACCTCCTCCAACCAGTCTCAGAGAGTTGAAAACTGCCCTATTGGCGGTATGGCCATTCCTCGCATCTGCGATGGTCGATCACCTTATTGAAAGCATGGAAAATCATTGTAAAGTTTGTGTGAAGGTCCGGGGTGGTCACATACCATATTAATGTAAGTTTTGTTTGGTTTGTTTGCCTTTGAACATAATTTTGTTAATGACCCAAATGTGACGTCATCATATAACTTACGAAAAGTAAATATTTTTTTCATCTTTGTACATAATTCTTGTTTTCTTTAATGTATAAACACATTTGGCGGCCAGTGTACATAGTGTAATGTACATACCTATATATAGTACATAGTATATACATAATGTATATACATAGTATTATGTATAGGAAAGTATTATAACTGGGTCGAAAACGCGAATTCGAGTTTTCGACGAAAGAGCACGTTTCAAGCATCTTTGAACTCTGATCGATCATTTTTGTGGTGATGTATGTGTGTATCTAAGTATGTGTGTGTGTGTGTGTATGTGTCCGTGAGTTTGTGGAGATGATATCTCACGAACGAATAGAGGGATTCGAATGAAATGTGGTACAAAAAAATTACAATCAGTGAATACTGGAAGTCTGTTAATTTTATACGCAAACGAATGTTCGAAAAGCCCCCAACAATTTTCGAATAAAATTTTGAAAAATTCATTAAAAATGAGAACCTTAAAAAATGTTACGTAAATAACGATTTCTTATGTAATATTCGATGCTTCGATTCTACGATTTTTGGGATTTTCGATTACTCTTCCGAAGTGGACAAAATGAGGGAGTTGGGGGGGGGGGGCGGAGGAGAAAAGTCTCTCACAACTCTTCCGAAGCTCCTCTATGGGACATAAAAGACTGAATCTCGATCATGGAACATAATCTAATTAGGCCAATTCTTAATTAAGACACCCATTTTCGATGCTAAGCACTATATCTTGTTAAACAAAATAAAATTTAATTAAAAATAAGTTGCAGTTTAACTCTTTACGAATGTTAGTCTCCCTGTCTTTGAGACTGCATTACAGTTTCTTTGGGAACTTTTATTTTCCACAGAAAATAATTTATGTTATATTGATGTTGTAAATTAAACAAATGTTGTAAATTACAAATAATTCTATCTAGTCCCAGTTATTTATGTATCCACACAACATTTTAGCCAGTATGCGCATTACTTCTGGAGACATCCTCTTCTCACTGGTGTAGTACTTACATACGTATATATTTGATGCAGATGGATATCTATCTTCTTGGATACTATTATGTCCAAAAGTGTTAAGGTCTTAAATTGCATTCTTTCAAAGTCTCGAATTTCAAAATTTTGGAGGATAAATATTTTCTCTATACAATAAGAAAAGAAAATATATTGGAATTTCTAGGACCAATAGAAAATTAGAATGATAATTTATAATATAAACACCTTGATTTATCTGCCTGTTTATCTATCTATCTCTGGGTAACGCGTGGCAAAATTTTGGTGTCGAAATTGAAGGAATATCGTCAATTTGGCGAGATATTTTAAATGTCGTCAAACTGATAAAAATATCGCCAAATTGGTAAAAATAACGACTAATTGATGAAAATTCATTATCTTGGAAAAAACATAAGAATCTATTATAAGACTAACATATTTTTCCATATATAACGCTTGGCGAAATTCTGGTGATGAATTTTGGCGGCATATTGCCAACTTGGCGCGTCTTTTTAAATGCTGTTAAATTGACGAAAATGTCGCCAAATTGATAAAATTGACGCTAAATCAATGACAATGACGACTAATTGATGAATATTCAATATCTTGGAAATAATATAACAAACGACTATATGAATAACCCATTTCTCCGCCCCTCCGTAATGCTTGGCGAAAAATTTGGCGGGATGTCGCAAACTTGGCGACTTTTTTAAATATTTCCAAATTGACGAAAATGTCGCCAAATTGATAAAAATGTCACCAAATTGATAAAAATGTCACCAAATTGATAAAAATGTCACCAAATTGATAAAAACAGCGCTAAATGGGAGGCAATGCTTTGCACATTTTTAATTCCGTCATATGACGGGCATACCTTCTAGTCATATACAGTTTCTTAAAAAAACACCTGATGTGGGCAGAACATGACTTTTACTTTATAATTCCAATAATTTATTCCTTTCACAGTGAACAAATGATGTATAATACTCACGGCGCAAATTTTTTAATATTGAATTGCACATTTAGGCGCTTTTCCGGATAAAAACATGTAAAACTATTTTAATGTTCCCAAATATCTTATATTTCGCGCAATTCGAATTGACAATTATTAAAATGGTAGCATCTGCAATAAGCAATATAGTCTATATATTAAAATATTTTAATAATTAAATCATTATTTTAGTGTCATTTCCGTTAATTTAATGTTATTTTTGCAATTTTGACCACGTTTTCGTCAATCTGGGACGACATATATACAAGTTGGCAATGTTTCACTAAATGAGTCGGCAAGTTCGCCAAATTTATCGCTACACACAGACAGAGAGATATGTAAATGACGAATTGTTGGTTGTAAAAATACAAAACTATTACACAAGTAACTTTTATCGTGAAAGGACAGAACTAGATTGACGAGAAAGATTCTGACAAATTTGTTGCATAATATTGTATGAAAAATGAACATATTTCACGTTAGTTAATACTTTTTTTAATTTTATCTATTACTTTTTGATAAATTTATTAGAAAATCTCGAGTATATCGAAAACTGTTCTTAAAGTATCTCAGGAATGGTTCATGATATCGTTCGAAAGTGCTTGTCATTCGTTACTTCCCAAGGGGTAGGGGATAAATCGAAAATCCGAATCAGTTATGTTCTGTACCGTAGTTTATACTATAAGTGAACAAAAATACAGTCTTCTAGGTCACCAGGGGTGTTGAGGAAGATCTAAAAAGACTTCCCCCCATTTCTTCCTCCCCCTGGGACTAAATAAAAAAAGCTGGCTGTTTTATGTTCTGTACAGTAGTTTATACTATAAGTGTGCAAAAATAGAGCCTTCTAGATCACCGAGAGGCTTCCTGAGGATCTAAGAAAGGCAGTAACACGTTAAACGCGTCAGACAATTATAGTAATTCCCACTGCCATGAAAACATTTATTTTGATAGTCAGAACTTCTTTGAAATATAGTATGTCGTGCAATATTCCATTTTCTTCCTATTCGCATTATGAATGGAGAAGATAACATTTATAATTTTGTTATAAGTTATTATTTCCCGAATTTTGAATGCATCGCTGAGCTAGGTTGATTTAAAAAGGCACCTTCCTCCTAAATATAATGCTCGCTGATGTATGCGCCGCCCCACGCCTAAACCTGGGCTCTGTGCTCGCAATCGATCAAACATCGCGTGCCAGAACTCGCACTCTCTGCCATTTTTATTTTTTAACGTGTCCACGCCCTTCGTTGTAATAACAGTCACAGTGACTGTTTCCAGAAATTTTCGACGTCCTTTCGGCATCTCGTTACGTTTCGGTGATTTCCACCATGGTCGCTGTTCACAGTTACGGGCACGGTTAATGAATTCCAGAATTAAAATCGTCTGCTGGAAAGGTTACGTATCGAATCGGAAATTATTTTCAGGTTGAGATCGATTGTGGTAGATTGTTTTCACAGGAATAATAGTTCTAATGATGCATATCACGGTACCCAAGATTTTTCTTCACTTTCCCGGTGTACATAGTATAATGAATCTATATAAATAAAATTGAAAATCTGTCTGTCTGTCTGTTTGCCCCGTCATCACGGGAGAACGGCTGAACCGAATTTAATGAAATTTTGTGGGTAGCCTGGAAATAGTCCCACTTAAAATTTAGTCCATATTTGGAGTTTCTACGATCTGTGGTTTTCGAGATATTAGTAAAAAACGAAATTTTCGTTTGTCTCATCATCACGAAAGAACTGCTGAACTGAATTTGATGAAATTTTGTGGATAGCTTTGAAATAGCCCCCCATAAATTTAGCTCAAGTTTCGAGTATGTAAGATCAGGGGTTGTCGAGATATTAATGAAAAACGAAACTTTTTCCTAGGAGTTCTACTCCCTAACTCCGTGGTTTATCCAAACGAAAAGCTTGAAAATTGTTTGAAAGTGAATTAAAACTTTATCTCTGAGTTTGATGGGAGATTTTTTGCGCCAATTAGTCACTTTCTGAAAACATGACTTGTTTGAAACATGATTTAAATGGGAAATCTATCTCCATGATTTATATTTCACAAGCTTTTACTGAACAATGAAAAGTATAAAGAAATCAAAATGGTTATTTAATTTCGCAGTTTATAAGGAAGATTCTATCTTATATCATGTTGCTCAGAAACGCAATTAAATTAAATCTGTCTGTTAATTTTAATTATTATTTTTTCGATTTGAATAATAAATAAATGGATATAAAAATAAATTTTAGAAAAAAACGATTTGATTTTTCTTATCGCATTTTTGACTGGATAATATCAATTACGGTCTTTAGATTTAAACGTTATTATTATTATATTTTCGGGGATTATTGATTCAGGGATTATTGATATTTTCAAGTTATTATGCAATTATTTTATTACGACAAAGATTGTTTAAACTCATATATTGTACGTTGTACGAGTAATCTTCTACAAATACACGGGTATATCTTCTAATCTACGAGAATATAAGTAGTACAGGTATATTGGCATATGTTTTGATATATATTGGCATATATTGGAATCAATTACGACCTTCTGCTATAAAGAGTACGGAGATTATTAATATTTTCAATTTGTTACGTCATCTCTTTTATTTTTACAAATATTTTTGAGACTCATATTGTAATACGGGTAATCTTCTACTAACGCACTGGCATATTTTCTAATCTACAACAATGTAAGTAGTACGGGGTTGCATATATTGATTTAATTCCTTCTTTTCTTTTTTCTAAATTTATTTACAAAATGGGCCAGGATGCTTTATTCTTCAGATCTGCCCGTGAAGATAATTTTGCATAGTGAGAACAAATATTCTTAAACTTCTCTTTAGGAGCAATAAATTTAATATTTTAACAGAATTTGCACATGATTTCAAATTATAAGTTTCTTTATATTATATATTCTGTACGAGGAACAGGTATGCTGCTAGTATAGAATATATTTCGATGAATTCCAGACTTAAAATCGTCTGTAAAGGTAATGTATCAAATCTGAACTTATTTCATTTAGAATATATTTCGATGAATTCCAAAATTAAAATCGTCTGTAAAGGTAATGTATCAAATCTGAACTTATTTCATTTAGAATATGTTTCGATGAATTCCAAAATTAAAATCGTCTGTAAAGGTAATGTATCAAATCTGAACTTATTTCATTTAGAATATATTTCGATGAATTCCAAAATTAAAATCGTCTGTAAAGGTAATGTATCAAATCTGAACTTATTTCATTTAGAATATATTTCGATGAATTCCAAAATTAAAATCGTCTGTAAAGGTAATGTATCAAATCTGAACTTATTTTTCAGGTTTGGATCGATTGTGTTTAGATTGTTTTCACAGGATTACTGGTTCTACTGATCTATATCACGGTACCCAAGCATTTTTCACTTTCTCTGCACATATTATAATGAATATGGCATATCGAAAAAATGAAATGAAATCTGATGTGGGCAGCACATGGCTTTTCCGACAGACTTAATTAGGAATCATAGCAGGTTTTCCAAAAATTTTATGTAAAAAATTAGAGAAATTTTTGTTAAAATCCAGGAAAATTTTAGGATTTTATTTTCTGTATGACCGTTATTAACACTATTTGATAAATCTTTTTGCACAAACAAAGCATAATTTATGCATAAAACAAAAATTAGAGATTAACATGTGTGTAGCTTTCATATTTAATAATATACTCATAGTATGAATGTAATCCTATAATTTCAGAATTAACAGAATAGTACTAATGGAAGATTAAAGTGCTTCTAAATTTAAACTATTATTTATTTTACTGTAAATCAAGTAATAAATTTTCATAAAACTGTTAAAGACTTACTTATCTATTGCGAATTCCTAAATTGTATTATACAAGAAACAAGAAAGATCAATCATGCTTAAAGCATTGATTATGAAACACTTTCCAACTTCAATGCAATTTTATTTAAACAAGTCTAAAATGCAAAACATTCCTCGGTAATATTTTGAAACTTATCACAATACTGCATTAATTTATTATATTTGAAAACTTAAACCTTCATCGAATAAAATGAACTTCATTCAAATGACGGCATTGAAATATAAATTGCCTGGTTCAAACATCTCTAAAATGTTATACATTCCCGGGTAATAGTTTTAGAATTATCATAATACTACGATAATTCATTATATTTGAAAACTTCATCGAAGGCAACTGAAATTAATTCAAATGACGTCATAGAAAAAATAACACGCCTGGATCTCTCTATAAAAACAGGATTTTATTCATAACTTTCTCCCATTCATTTCATTCATCACAATACTATATTAATTTATTTTATTTAAACATTTTATTTAAGACCATGGAGCTACAAATAATTAAACTCTATGCTTAAAACTTCATAAAAAAAATCGTCCTTCTCTTTATAAAATCAATTAATATTTCATTCATATCAGCCATGCAGACTCCATGGATTAAATTATTTTGTGTTAAAAAATACAGGAATTCTAATACAACTAATTCTACATATTTTGTTGTTTACATATTACATAGGTGAAAAATAGGCTTAGTTGTAGAAATAATCAAATTTAGATGAGCATTTAAACTCAAATATATTCTCATTGCGTTGTTTCAGTATGTAGATGCACAGCATTTAAGCAAAAATAAAGTAGTTTCAGGACGGATACAACACTCAATATGAATTAAAAAGAACTTAAAAAAATCACGATTTTGAAACAAGATGGATGCCATATATCATTTTGAAGTGGGTCACGTGATCGTTTCATGTAAGAGGTGTAATTATTATTTTAATTTTTGTTTAAAAAACTACTGAATATATTTCGCTGAATTTTTTTTTATATATTTTATGGAACAATTTGAATATTACCTAAAATTTTCGAAGCAATTTGTGAATTTTAAATCCGCTTAAAAAATGTTTGAAAAATTAGGTCCCATAGGGCTCAATGTATTTCATTTTTTCAACCCGGGTTCAATCCAAAACTAATTGGGTAATATTATTCATTTATATTCCCATAGGTCCTACAGACCGTCTGAACAACATACTAAAATTTCATTTTGATTAAGTCATTTTTACGGCAGTTATCGTGCTAACGGACAGACAGACAGACAGAATGAACAAAGTCATAAACACTTTTCAACTTTGTTGTAAAGTGTTAAAAACAAGAAATGAAAAAAACCACTACATAATAAAGTTGTAATTATTGAACACAGCAATACTTTCATGTTGTTTTATTGGACCTTGGACAATTCTTATTGATCCAAATATACATTTATTCAATACTTCCTTCAAACATTCAACAAAATATTGATGTAGACTATGATATGTATAGGGGGAAGGTAATTTTTTACTTTTCCTGCAATACATAGTAATGTATAGGGAAAGTATTGGAATCATGCCGAAAATCGCAACTCGAGTTTTCGACGGATCTACGCGTTTCGAGACCTCTAGAATACGAAAGAACTATTTTTAGCGTGACGTCTGTGTGTGTGTCTGTCTGTGTAATGTATGTATCCACTCTAACTAAAAAACTAATAGATCGAATTTCATAAAATTTGGTAGGTAAGTCACGTGGGTGAGACCCCTGGGGCTTATTAGTTTTTAGTAGGATTCGTAAAAACAGAACCCGCCTTTTTTTGCGAAATGGCCCGTAATAATTTCATGTATCCACTCTAGCTGAAATACTAATTGATCAGATTTCACAAAATTCGGTAGATACGTTACTTGTAGGATGATTTGGTGTTGATTAGATTTTGCTACGATTCTGAAAAGAACAACCTGCTTTTTTTTGTGAAATGGCTCGCAAAAATCGCCAAAATCTAAAATAAAAAATCTGATGTGGGCAACACATGACTTTCCTTATATAATGAAATGAATTTACTACTTTTACAGTAAAATAAATAGGTTTTTCTTCTAGTAGATACTAATATCCTTTCCAAGATATTGAATTTTCGACAATTAGTCGTCATTTTCATTGATTTATCGTCATTTTTATCCATTTGGCGAGATTTTCATTAATTTGGCAACATTTCAAAAAGTCGCCAAGTTGGCGACATTCCGCCAATTTAGTCGCCAAAATCTCGCCAAGCGTTATGGACGAAGAAATAAGTTATATATATATATATAACTTATTAGATATTGAATTTTCGACATATATTATATAACTATTATTATATATTTATATATTATATAACTTATTAGATATTGAATTTTCCACAAATAGTCGTCATTTTCATTGATTTATCGTCATTTTTATCCATTTGGCGAGATTTTCGTTAATTTGGCAACATTTCAAAAAGTCGCCAAATTGGCGACATTCCGCCAATTTCGTCGCCAAAATTTCGCCAAGCGTTATGGACGAAGAAATAAGTTATTCTTACAGCAGATAAATTTGCGTTCAAATGCAAAAGTATTACTCAAAGTATCTTTTTCATGAATGGAACGAGCTAGATCCACGAGAATGATGTCACCCAATTTATCGCATGATATTATATATGAAAAGTGAACATGTTTCTCAATAGGAAATATTTTTTTTTCTATTTTATATGACTTTTTGATAATTTTTTTGAAAAATGTGCAATATCTCGAGAACGGTTCAAGTTAGCTTTCTAAAATTTATGTCAATCGTTTTCTAATGAAAAATTACATAAGAAATGTCTATTTACGTAACTTTCTCATTGGTTTTGATTTTTTGACGATTTTTTCAAAATTTCACTCAAAAATTTAGGCGGGTTCTGAACATTCGATTGCGTATAAAAACTATAGGCTTCCAGTGTTTACGGATTGTGATTTTTGTACCAAATTTCATTGGAATTGGTCCATTCGTTCGTCAGTTATCGTGTCCACAGTCTGACTGACACACACACACACACCACTTCAAAAATGTTTGATTCGTGATCAGAGATGCTTGAAACGTGCTCTCCCGTCGAAAACTCGAATTCGAATTTTCGACCCCGTCACAATACTTTCCTTATACATTATGTATATAAGGAAAGTAATAAAGAGAACGTGGATATAAGTCTGCAGGGTAAGTCATGTGCTGCCCACATCAGATTTTTTTACTCTTCCTACAATATATGATAATGCATAGGGAATATATTGGAATTATGTCGAATTTAAATTCTCCGCTAGAGGCGCTGCAATCACTTACATTCAATTGGACATTATCATTTCGATATAGACAGATTTACATGTATACTTATGGATCTTGCTTTATAAAGTTATTTAGGCGTTTAAAGTCTTGCCTACAAACCCTGTGGGCACCTGATACAATTCACCGACTTCACTAAATTGTTGCCCAAATTGAAACAAAAACTCATTTTTATTTATTACTTTTTTTTTCCTTCAAAGTATGACTTATGAATAAAATGTCATAAAAAGATACAAATTTCTTTTCCTATTTTGATAGCCATTATGGTGTGGTTCTATAAATAATATATGGGAAAATAATTGTGAGATGGAAAATTTTTAATGAGGTAGTAGACCCGGGCTTCACAATCTACATATTTTTACTTTCCCTGCAATACATGGTAATATATAGGGAAAGTATTGGAATCATGCCGAAAATCGCAACTCGAGTTTTCGACGGATCTACACGTTTCGAGACCTCTAATATACGAAAAAAATATTTTTAGCGTGACGTCTGTGGGTGTGTCTGCCTGTCTGTACAATATATTTATCTACTCTAACTCAAAAACTAACTAACGAAATGCCATAAAATTTGGTAGATAAGTCACTAGTGGGTTACCCTGGTGCTGATTAAAAAAACAGGAACTTGCTATTTTATGCAAATGACCCGCAGAAAACAGCAAAATCTGAAATAAAAAACTAATCTCAAATGTGTCAATTAAATGCTTGTTTCATATGTAATTTCTGATGACAAGAATAAACACAACCTTATTACTCTAAGAGTAACCGTTCATGTCTTGGGACCTGCAGAACACGAAAAACTATTTTAGCGTGACGTCTGTGTGTGTGTGCGTATAATGTATGTGTTCACTCTAACACAAAAACTAATTAACCAAATTTCACATTTGGTAAATAAGTCACTCATAGCTTACCATGGTGCGGATTAGATTTTGGTACGATTAAAAAAAAAAAATACTAATAATAACCCGCCTTTTCTTGCGAAATGGCACGCAAAAATCGTCAATGTCTAAATTAAAAGACTAAGTAGGGTCAAATGTATGTATTAAATGTTTGTTTTGTACATAATTTTTAAAGATAAAAATAATAAGACCGACTCCATTACTCTAATACTAGCCGTTCTCGAAGTTTTTTTTTTTTTTTTTTTCCACATTTTTCGCTGCTCCGCTTTTGAAAATACATTCATTCACCAAATGAAAACGAAGATTGAATTAAAATTGAGAAATTCAGTATGATTTCAACTAATTATCTGCGTTTGTTTTGTACAATTAAACCGAATTTAATGGATTATTAAAGAAAAAATCCGATGTGGGCAACACATGACTTTCCTTATATAATGCAATGAATTTACTTTTTTTACAGTAAAAAATAGGTTTTTCTTCTAATAGATACTTATATTCTTTCCAAGATATTGAATTTTCATCAACCAGTTGTCATTTTCATTGATTTAGAGGCATTTTTATCAATTTGGCGAGATTTTCGTTAATTTGGCAACATTTTAAAAAGTCGCCAAGTTGGCGACATTCCGCCAAATTCGTCGCCAAAATCTCGCCAAGCGTTATGGACGGAGAAATAAGTTATTCTTATATCATATAAAGGATTATTTGCGTTCAAATGCTAAAGTATTACTCAAAGTACCTTTTCTCATGAATGGAACGAGCTAGATCCACGAGAATGATGTCACCCAATATATCGCATGGTATTACATATGAAAAGTGAACATGTTTCTCAATAGGAAATATCTTTTTTTTTATTTTATATGATTTTTTGATAATTTTTCTGAAAAACGTGCAATATCTCAAGAACGCTTCATGTTAGCGTTCTAAAATTTATGTCAATCGTTTTCTAATGAAAAATTACATAGGAAATGTCTATTTACGTAACTTTATTAGAGGTTTTGATTTTTTGACGTTTTTTTCAAAATTTCACTCAAAAATTTAGGCGGGTTCTGAACATTCGATTGCGTATAAAAACTATAGGCTTCCAGTGTTTACGGATTGTGATTTTTGTACCAAATTTCATTGGAATTGGTCCATTCGTTCGTCAGTTATCGTCTCCACAGTCTGACTGACACACACACACACACACACACACACGACTTCAAAAATGTTTGATTCGTGATCAGAGATGCTTGAAACGTGCTCTCCCGTCTAAAACTCAAATTCGAATTTTCGACCAAGTCACAATACTTTCTTTATTCATTATGTATATAAGGAAAGTAATAAAGAGACAATGAATTTGAGTCTGTTAGCGAAAGTCATGTGCTACCCACGTGACAATTTTACTGTAAGTTGGGTGACTTTAGTGACATCCAGAGAGTGCAGGGACATTGTTTTAAAAAATTCACTAGTTTATGGACATGATACAGAGGACACGCTCATACGTAAGCCTTTTACTTCAGATTTTGTCAATTTGTAACACTTTACAACATAGTTGAAAAGTGTCTATGACTTTGATAAGTCTGTCTGTCCGTTCGCACGATAACTGTCGTAAAAATGATTTTATCAAAATGGAATTTTAATATGTTGTTGAGACGGTCTGTGGGACATTTGGGAATGTAAATCAATAATATCTCCCAATCAGGTTTGAATTGAACCCGGGTTGGAAAAATGAAATACATTGAACCCTATGGGAGCTAAATTATCAAACATTTTTTTAATCGAAGTTAAAGTTCCCAAATTGCTTCGAAAATTTTAGGAAATATTTAAATTATCCCATAAAAAATATAAAAAAAATTCAGCAAAATATGTTCGGCAGTTTTTAAAATAAAAATTGAAATAATAATTACACGCTTTAAATGAAGAGATCACGTGACCCACTTCAAAATAAAACATGGCATCCATCTTTTTCTGCTAGTGTAAAAATCGTGATTTTTAAAGTTCTTTTAAATTTATATTTAGTGCTGCATCCGTTCTAAAACCGCTTTACTTTTGCGTATTTTCTGTGCATCTATATTCTGTGCAAACGCAATTACAATATTTTTTAGTTTAAATGATCATCAAACATTGATTATTTCTACAACGAAGCCTAATTTTAATGAATGCAGAATATAAACAAACGATTGTAAGTTGAGTTGTATAACAATTGCTGAATTTTTTTCCCGCAAAATTATTTACTCTGGAGTCTGGAATAAAAGTGCATGAATGAAATATTCACGACTTTTACATAGAGAGCCAGACGATTTATATTTCGATGATGTCTTTTGAATAAAGTTCATTTTTATTTCCCTTATATACAATAACGTATAAGGAAAGTATTGTGACGGAGTTGAAAATTCGAATTCGAGTTTTTGACGGGAGAGCACGTTTCTAGCATCTCTGATCACGAATCGAACGTTTTTGAAGTTATGTCTGTGTGAGTGTGTGTCAGTAAGTCTGTGGAGACGATAACTGACAAACGAATGGACCGATTCGAACGATATTTGATACAAAAATTACAACCCGTGTATACTGGAAGCCCATTTTTTTTTATACGCAATCGAATGTTCAGATCCCTCCCCCCCCCCCTAAATTTCCGAATGAAATGTTGAAAAAATCATCAAAAAATCAAAACCTCTACTAAAGTTACGCAAATAGATATTTCTTATGTAATTTTTCATTATAAAACGATTAACATAAATTTTAGAATGCTAGCATGAACCGTTCTCGAGATATTGCACATTTTTCAGAAAACTTATCAAAAAATTATATAAAATAAAAAAAAATATTTCCCATTGAGAAACATGTTCACTTTTCACCTGTAATATCATGCGAGAAATTTGGTGACATCATTCTCATGGATCTAGCTTGTTCCATTCATGGAAAAAGATACTTTGAGTAATACTTTTGTATTTGAACGCCAATAATCATTTAACTGCTATAAGCTTAAATTATTTCTCCTTCCATAACGCTTGGCGAGATTTTGGCGACGAGTTTGGCGGAATGTCGTCAACTTGGCGACTTTTTTAAATGTTGCCAAATTAAAGAAAATCTCGCCAAATGGATAAAAATGATGCTAAATCAATGAAAATAGCGACTAATTGACGAAAATTCAATATCTTGATAAAAATATAAGTATCTACTATAAGAATAACCTATTTTGTTTTTACTGTAAATGTAGTAAATACATTGCATTATACAAGGAAAGTTATGCGCTGCCCACATCAGATTTTTTTTATGAAGTTTTAAGTTCACAAGTAAAATAAATTATTGTATTACTGTGATAATTTTTAAAATATCATCGCCGAATGCATCGCCTTTGAGGGATGTTTAAATAACATTGCATTTCAGTTGAAAATTGTTTCATAATCAATGCTTTATGCATGATTTACCTTTATTGTTACTTGTTTTTTAAAAAGTCAAGTTGTTATTTTTTTTATATCGGATTAAAATATAACCAATCAGCAACAGGAAAATCCACAAGAGACTTAGTTACCAAATTTTTAGAAATTTCGTTGAATAATTTTTGAACTACAGTGTAAAACATCGATACAGCTCCGTAGAATTTCAATAAATAACATATTTCGAGAATGTTTTATACTTTAGATTAGAGTAATGGGGCTTGATTTTATTTGTTTGGCTTTCAAAATTACGTATAAATCAAGCATTTAATGAATAACGATACTTGTGTTTTATTTCAGATTTTGACATTTTTGTGACCTGTTAAAAACTTGTCTTCTGATTTTCGAAACGATTGTAATACTTTCCCACACATTACCATGTATTGTAAGGAAATTAATAGTGGAAAAATATGTAGGTCAAATTTTGGATAAAAAATAATGTAAATCGGTCGAGAAGATAAACAAAAAAGATCAATCATGCATAAAGCATTGATTATGAAACACTTTCCAACTTCAATGCAATTTTATTTAAACATCTCTAAAATGCGATACATTCCTCGGCAATATTTTAAAAATGATCACAATACTACATTAATTTATTATATTTGAAAACTTAAAACTTCATCGAAAAAAAATGAACTTCATACAAATGACGGCATTGAAATATAAATTGCCTAGTTAAACATCTCTAAAATGCGATACATTCCTTGGTAATATTTTTAAAATTATCATAACACTACAGTAATTTATTATATTTGAAAACTTCATCGAGAACAAATGAAATTTATTCAAATGACGTCATCGGCATATAACAAGCCTGTCTCTCTCTATAAAAGCAGCATTTCATTCATAATTATTTTCCATTCATTTCATTCATCACATTACAATAATAAGTTATTTTATTTAAGAACTTAAGACCATGGAGGTGCAAGTAATTAAACTCTATGCTTAAAACTTTATCGAAAAAATCGTCCTTCTCCCTGTAAAATCATTGAATATTTCATTCATATCAGCTATATTGCAGACTCCATGAGCTAAATAATTTTGAGTTAAAGAAATGCGGCAATTCTTATACAACTCATTCTACATATTTTGTTGTTTACATTTTCCATTAATGAAAATTAGGCTTAGTTGTAGAAATAATCAAAGTTGGGTGATCATTTAAACTCAAATATATTGTAATTGCGTTGTTTCAGAACATTGGTGCACATAATTTAAGCAAAAATAAAGCGGTTTTAGGACGGTTGCAACACTAAATAGGAATTGAAAAGAACTTTAAAAATCACGATGTTGACACAAGATGGATGCAATACTTTATTTTGAAGTGGGTCACGTGATCTCTTCATATAATGGTCACGTGATCTCTTCATATAATGGTTACGTGATCGTTTCATATAATAGGTGTAATTAATATTTTAATTTTTATTTAAAAAACTACTGAATATATTTTGCTGAATTTTTTTTTATATATTTTATGGGATAATTTGAATATTTCCTAAAACTTTCGAAGCAATTTGTAAATTTTAAATCCGCTTAAAAAATGTTTGAAAAATTAGGTCCCATTGAGTTCAATGTATTTCATTTTTTCAACTCGGGTTCAATCCAAAACTAATTGGGTGATATTATTCATTTATATTCCCATAGGCCCCATAGACCGTCTGAACAACATACTAAAATTTCATTTTGATAAAGTCATTTTTACGGCAGTTATTGTGCTAGCGGACAGACAGACAGCATGAACAAAGTCATAAACACTTTTCAGCTTTGTTGTAAAGTGTTAAAAATATTTGCTGATATATAAGAATGTCATAGGAACTTAAATATATAAATTAATACACTTTCAACAAATTAAACACACTTATAAGAAGAAATTGGCTAATTTTATTTGCAGCCTACAAAACTGAATGTTGTATACATTTCTATAAATTCTGTTATAGAACAAAAATAAATGAGCATTTTTCTTATTAATCCTAATTTACAATAATCACAAACATAATGGATCAACAATTACAAAATAAACACGTATATAACAATAACCAAGAAATATGAGATTTGGGAAGTTGATAAGTTTAACACACATTTACGTACATCAAATATAGGCTTTATTTTTTCCCAATTACAAAATAGCTTGAAAAATATGACTGCAATGACATAACATAATAGCCTGTGACTATAACATTGACCTTAATATCTTTTGATATTAACCCTTAACCAGAGAAGTAAAATAATCAAATGCTGTACGCCGTCATCGCTCTTACAGATTCCTATATCACTTCTTTGAAAAACTTCGTCAGTAACTGAATAATAACATATGTATTATTATGATAATTTGAAAATAGTTCGCAAATTGCCCGTGAAAAAAAAATAATTACACGCAATAAAAAGTTGAGAATAAAAAAAATATATATATTTCATGATTAATTTCGAGAAATACTTCAAATGTGATTCTCTTGATTTGGTAAAAATTGAAATTGGCGATTTATAAATATATAAGATTACGAATGATAATGAATATTTTTAAATTATTTTAATCTGATTTTCAGAACACATATTTATGGAATGTCGTTACAGGGCTGCCCATGCAAATCAAGGATCCTCTTATAAACATTTATTATGGTCACTATTTTACAGTTCATTTCATCCCCACCACCTTGTGAATCTTTTATGTCTTCTCCTTTCTAAAAAAATTGGGCTGTTGGCCCCCTCGTGAAAACCGGTCTCTCTACTCGAGTGGTGCCCGGCCCTTTATGGGTAACCTTGGTAGGCCACGCTTGATATTATACTGTAGTTCTTTACCAGATGTAGCCAATCGTATGCCTGCGATTTTCAAGTGCTCATCAAATATACCTGAATCCTACAAATTTTGCAGAAAGCAGTTTTTATTTATATATATATATATACTGCGAGCTCTTCATCGTAGCTTAGAACAAAAACTATAATTCAATTAAGAAAAAAATTGATTTCGATGTCATATATAATCTTATGAGTTTTGCTTTATTATTTAAATACGTCATGCCATATAATAGCATTGTGTATATCAGGGTACTATATAAGGAATTATATCTTAAAGATATCTTTAAATGCAAAATAATTAAATTTATTGATTACTTTTCCTAAATCTTCCAAATCGACCTCCACTGCAAAAGGATTGGCGACCTCGGTTCTTAAACAATTCGATAACGGCCAAACTATGGCTTCTAGTTAAGGGTTAACATATATTCATAATCATCTCTTGGGCTTCCAAACCTTGCAACGTGAGCTTTTAACCCACCAATCTCTGACATTTTCGTACGAGGACGGTTTCAAATCCTTTCTATGCAACATGGAACACAGTTGGCATTCCTTGCTGTTCCTCAAATGAACTGCGAAGTCTTTCCGCCATTGGAAGAATTTACTATACAGTTTAAAGTTTTTTCCCACACCTGTTAGGAAAAATGCCAAGTGTTTGGGGGATTTGAAGCTCAAGGCATCGATGAAAGAACCTGGTGGTGCAAATTTATCGTAATCAGCTCCTCCGAAGACTACCGGAATGATGTTGTACTTAAGCGTCCTGAAGAACTTTTCGGTTATGTAGTCCTTGCAAATGCTATTCTCAAAGGCAAGAAAGAACTTGTACTTTTGGGCGAATTCTTGATAGCATTTATCGGTTTCTCCAGCGGGGCATATGGACGTTCCACAAGTACCGTAAATATCTATGTCTATGTATTTACTAAGTTCCACGGCGTATGTGTCTCTGCCGCCTTGTGTTGGGCAATGGCTGCTCAACCAGACAACAGACTTTGATTTGTTGGACCACGCCGACTCCAGGGCCTGTAAGTCAAGTTTACGGGACGGGCGAATCTGAAATAAAGGAAGAACATAGAATTACTTTTATGATAAACTTTTCGCTAATGTCCATGATCATGGGGAAATGTTTAAATAAAACGATAACAGCTTTTCTTATTTAAAATAAAAATTGCATTTAAGCTTTCATTGTTCAAATTAACACGAATTTTTAACATTTTACAACAAAGTTGAAAAGTGTTTATAACTTTGTTCATTCTGTCTGTCTGTCTGTCTGGCCGTTAGCACGATAACTGCCGTAAAAATGACTTAACCAAATTGAAATTTTAGTACGTTGTTCAGACGGTCTGTAGAACGTAGGGGGGATATAAATGAATAATGTCACCCAATTAGTTTTGGATTGAACCCGGGTTGAAAAAATGAAATACATTGAACCGTATGGGACCTAATTTTTCAAACATTTTTCAAGCGGGTTTAAAATTCACGAATTGTTTCGAAAATTTTAGATAATATTCAAATTATTCCATAAAATATATAAAAAAAATTTCTGCAAAATATATTCAGTAGTTTTTTAAAATAAAAATTAAAATAATAATTACACCTCTTATATGAAGTGATCACGTGACCCACTTCAAAATGAAATATGGCATCCATCTTGTCTCAAAATCGTGATTTTTAAAGTTCTTTTTAATTCATATTGAATGTTGTATCCGTCCTAAAACCGCTTTATTTTTGCTTAAATTCTGTGCATTTACATACTGAAACAACGCAATTACAATATATTTGAGTTTAAATGATCATCCAAATTTGATTATTTCTACAACGAAGCCTATTTTTCACTTATGTAAAATGTAAACAGCAAAATCTGTAGAATGAGTTGTATAACAATTGCTGTTTTTCTTTAACGCAAAATTATTTAGCTCATGGAGTCTGAATAGCTGATATGAATGAAATATTCATTGATTTTACAGAGAGAAGGACGATTTTTTTTCGATGAAGCATAGAGTTTAATTACTTGTAGCTCCATGGTCTTAAGTTTTTAAATAAAATAAATTATTTTAGTACTGTGATGTATGACATGAATGGGAAAATGTTTATGAATGAAATGCTGCTTTTATAGAGAGAGCCAGGCGTGTTATTTTTTCTATGACGTCATTTGAATGAATTTCAGTTGTTTTCGATGAAGTTTTCAAATATAATAAATTATTGTAGTATTATGATAATTTAAAAAATATTACCGAGGAATGTATCGTATTTTAGAGATGTTTAAACCAGGCAATTTATATTTCAATACCGTCATTTGAATGAAGTTCATTTTTTTCGATGAAGGTTTAAGTTTTCAAATATAATAAGTTAATATAGTATTGTGATTAAGTTTTAAAATATTACCGAGGAATGTATTGCATTTTAGAGATGTTTAAATAAAATTGCATTGAAGTTGGAAAGTATTTCAGAATCAATGCTTTAAGTTTGATTGATCTTTCTTGTTCATATTGGTCCAATATTTCCAATATTGGCTGCCAATATTGGTGCTATATGCGGATTCCATTGCACTATGTATTGTAGGGAAAACCTACCAATTCATTGAAATAGAACAGAACCCATTTCTATTTTAAACTGTGTTCTATTTTAAATTTCTGTTCAGTGATAGTAACATTCATCAAAACTATTATAGGAATAATTTGTTTGACGGGTCACTTTCACGATCAAATGCACCGGATAATTTCCAGTGTGGTAAAATATGACAGACAAGTTTCCCCTCAATTAGCAGGATCATTTGTATCCTCTGAAGAGCCTCATTTTATGGTAAGACCGAATAAAATTGATTTTTCTCTTTCTTTTTGTAGAATAATGTACAGCTTTCGTGGAAGTATCCGACACATTTAGCACAGTCTTCACTTTTCTGTTATGCATAAGAATGTTGTTGCAATTACATCACATCTTTTACCCTGTCTAAAATGTATCTTTATTGGAATGGAATTTTTACAGTGTATATTGTTGCAATTGCGTCATACCTTCTACTTTTCTCTGCCTTAAATTTCTTCGTCCTGAAAAGCCATAATTACAGTGTATATTGCTGCAATTGCGTTATAACTTTTATCCTGTCTTAAAAGTCTTCTTACCGGAAAGTCATGTTTAAAGTGTATATTGTTGTAATTACATCATATCTTTTACCTTGTCTTAAATGCATCTTTATTGGAATGCAATTTTCACAGTGTATATTGTTGCAATTGCGTCATATCTTCTACTTTTCTCTGCCTTAAATTTCTTCATCCTGCAAAGCCATAATTACAGTGTATATTGCTGCAATTGCGTTATATCTTTTATCCTGTCTTAAAAGTCTTCTTACCGGAAAGTCATGTTTAAAGTGTACATTGTTGTAATTACATCGTATCTTTTACCTTGTCTTAAATGCATCTTTATTGGAATGGAATTGTTACAGTGTATATTGTTGCAATTGCGTCATATCCTCTATACTTTTCTCTGCCTTAAATGCCTCATTCCTGCAAAGCCACATTTAAAGTGTATATTGCAGTATTTACGTCGTTGCTTTTACTCTGTCTTAAAAGTCTCCTTGTCGAAAAGTCATGTTTAAAGTATATATTGTTGCAATTACAATCGTATCTTTTACCTTGTCTTAAATGCATCTTTGTTGGAAAGCAATATTTACAGTGCATATTGTTGCACTTGATATCTTCTACTTTTCTCTGCCTTAATATATCCTTCCTACAACGCCATATTTAGTGTATATTGCTGCAATTATGTCATGTACACTCATGTCAAAAAGTATCGCACATCTCCCGATCAATATTAATGACTATACGACTCTATAACAAGACTGTATTACTGTACGACTGCCTGATAAATCTCGCCTTTTGCGACCCTTTAATTATATGCAAATTCCATACGACCTCTTAACAAAGCGTGTCTGGCCCCAAGAACGGTGAAACTTCCTATATTTTCAATCATAAATATGAAATTAATAATTCTCACAAAGTGACAAGGACTGTCAAAGAAATTGGATTTTATTTTAAGAAATTTTAAGAGATTGGATTTTATTTTTAATGATGGCTAACTTGGTGGCATTTCCTAAAATGTCGGAGATATTGTGCAAAATTTATCGCCGAATTTGTCGTTAAACGAGGAAGGCAGAGATAACTTTTCTTACATATATTCTTAGAATTTAGAAATTAATGTTATACGGTAAAAGTAAGTAAATGAATACAAAACGTGACCAAGCATGAGAAAGAACTGGATTTTTACCTACAATGTTTTTTTTTTGTTTTCATTTTCTTTACTTTTGTGTCACTAAGCGATACTATGACAATTGTTAGTCGCTAGCATGTGTGAATCAGTGCCAATGCTTGTATGAACGTTATGACTAGAAATATAGCGAAAAATGGCCACGCCTTTTAGGAGACCACTAAAGGGCACTGAAGGTAATGTCAATGAATCTGACAAAATATTCTACAGAGTAATTTTTGTTGGCCTACATAAAATCTATTTACTTATTATATTTCAGAAACAGGCAGTTAACCAGAGTGTGGCTCAATTCGTTATTTTCACACCAGAAGCCATTTTTAGTTTCTTCTTTTTCCAATTTTACAAGAAAATTTTTGAAATTGGGTCCAAATGATTACATTTATAACGTGTTAACCCTTACTTTAAAGGGTTTGAAAAAAATATTTCGATTAATACCATACTTGACAATGTACCCTCATCCCCCCCCCCCCGGGGGGTAATTTTCTCTTTTATTAACTTATTTTTTTTTAACTTATCTCTTTATTATAACCATTGAGGCTTGAAAAAAATCTTTTGAACGGATCGATACCGTACGCGACAATGTAGAGGGGGGGGGGGGGAGGAATAACTTGCCGTCGAGGGGGCTAATGACATCACAAACAAAGAAAATTGTATTGCGGCTATTTTTCACAAAAATAATTGAAACTATTAAGTCTAGTGATTATTGAGCCATAAATAAACCATTTTATGCATATTTTATATTATGTTGACATGTTAACATATATATATATATATATATATATAATTTACAACTGTATAGTATTCTGAGATAGCTACATGAAAAAAACTTTTTTCATACGTAAAATATGCAAAACATGGCGCTAAGCTGCCCTTGTACACATTTACAAATATATTTTCCAAAAAGAATACCTAAGTACAGAAAAGCAAAAGATGAATGTGAAAAACGAAAAGTATCACAAGTGGCCGGGGGGAGTTGTGATCCCCACTCTCCGGTTAAGCAATGCTTTATGCCATGGCGACACTCCCGGAAGCCGATACTTATACATGGAATGGCTCTAATAGCAAAAACCCACAGCAAAAATTCAAAAACTCAATTAGGATGACACACGAAAAAACATTCAAATTCACTCAATGTGCTTACAAATGAACGTGCCGATAATAAACCCATTTCAACAAATTCCAAAAAACTTACCAAAACTGTCCGATGTATAAAACTCCAACTTTTAGTCCACTTCACAAACATCCATTCTCAATACTCGTGAGTCGTCGCCATCCATTGACAATGTATCAACTGTTTAAATATTTGCTCCTACATTCAGTTACAGTTAACCCAGTGAATTCTGAAAGTATTTTAATTACAAAACCCATGAGGTAACCGTGTTTTACAGCTTCATTTATAAACTCTGTATCGTGATGCTTTCGATCATTCTCCCTACTATTCAAACGTTTATTTCTAGTCAATTGGTTAATGATAATATTACCAAAAACATTTTTATGTAAATTACTTGACCAAGGTGTAATGAAGTTTATTTTAAATTGAATTTTTTTTTTTTTTATCAAAAATTCTGAAATAAGTTTTATTATTGTCTTTAACTATACATAAGTCTAAATAATTTAAACTTTCATCTGAATTGCTAGGAGTTTCTATTAGGTTTAAAGTTTGTGGATAAAAACTAAAATCCATTTTGAAATCTGCAACATTACAACACAAAATCACATCATCTACGTATCGCATGTAGACCATTTCATTTAATATATGGGTACCTGTTTCATACTTATCGAGATAGATGTCTGCTAGAACCAAAGAACAACTTCCCCCCATAGGGATACCTTTAATCTGCTTGTAATAGCCTGTATAGTACTGTTTCGAAAAGGACCAGTTTCACCAATGCTGTATACTTAGTCAGCGACATCAATAAATGCAATTTATGTGTATAGTATAATATCCATTCCATGTATAAGTATCGGCTTCCGGGAGTGTCGCCATGGCATAAAGCATTGCTTAACCGGAGAGTGGGGGTCACAACTCCCCCCGGCCACTTGTTGAAGACCCAGACCGACCGGCTCGTCAGCAAGGACATGAGCAACCGATTAGTCGGCCGGCCCCGGCCACTTGTGATACTTTTCGTTTTTCACATTCATCTTTTGCTTTTCTGTACTTAGGTATTATTTTTGGAAAATATATATATATATATATGTGTAATTTCAAAGTTTTCGCTCGAATTTTAAAAGATTCAATCTAGTTCTAGATTGTTTTTTTACTTTCCTTATATACATAATGTATAAGGAAAGTATTGTGACGGGGTCGAAAATTCGAATTCGAGTTTTCGACGGGAGAGCACGTTTCAAGCATCCCTGATCACGAATCAAAAATTTTTGAAGTGATGTCTGTGTGTGTGTGTCAGTGAGTCTGTGGAGACGATAACTGACGAACGAATGGACCGATTCGAACAAAATTTGGTACAAAAATCACAATCCGTAAACACTGGAAGCCTATTGTTTTTATACGCAATCGAATGTTCAGAACTCCCCTTAATTTTCGAATGAAATATTGAAAAAATCGTCAAAAAATCAAAACCGCTAATAAAGTTACGCAAATAGACATTTCTTATGTAATGTTTAATTAGAAAACGATTAACATGAATTTTAGAATGCTAACATAAACCGTTCTCGAGATATTGTATATTTTTCAAAAAAATTATCAAAAAATCATATAAAATTAAAAAAAGTATATATCCTATTGAGAAACATGTTCACTTTTCATATGTAATAAATACCATGCGATAATTTGGGTGACATCATTCTCGTGGATCTAGCTCGTTCCATTCATGAAAAAAGATACTTTAAGTAATACTTTTGTATTTGAACGCCAATAGTCATTTATCTGCAGTAAGAATAACTTATTTCTTCGTTCATAACGCTTGGTGATATTTTGGCGACGAATTTGGCGGAATGCCGCCAACTTGGCGACTTTTTGAAATGTTGCCAAATTAACGAAAATCTCGCCAAATGGATAAAAATGACGCTATATTAATGAAAATGACGACTAATTGTCGAAAATTCAATATCTTGGAAAGAATATTAGTATCTACTATAAGGAAAACCTATTTTTTTTTACTGTAAACGTAGTAAATTCATTACATTATATAAGGAAAGTCATGTGTTGCCCACATCAGATTTTTTTATAACAAAACCGGATATAAAGTTTCGTGAAAACCCATTAATATTTGTGGCCTCTATCGTTTGCACAAAAAGAAAAATCGATCACAGACATACACATGGACATCACTCCAAAAATAGTTCATTAAAATCTCGAATTCGAAAATGTTTGTGAAAACAATACTTTCTCCATACCACAACACAGTATAAGAAAGTAAAAATTTCTTTTGCTCTGCTAGAATTTCCCCTTAGAGTTATTTCCTTGATAAATCTAGAGTAGAATTAAGCAACATATGCAATTTTGTAGAGTTCCAGGGGATGCGTATGCTCTCAGATTGCTCGTGAAACAGATAATTCTTGACAACTCCCTATTTAAATGATCTACCTGTAGGTTTGCAGATTGTCCGGAGAAGCCTGTCCGGACTATTAAAGAAACTACAAAATGCTATTTTCCAAAATCGCGACGTGAAATGATAATATATTTAACATTATTGATTTTTTTCCTTAAATTTTTCGAAAAACCATTCGAAAATTTATGTGTGTGTGTGTGTGTGCGGGCGGGGGGGGGGGGCTCCGAACGTTCGATCACGGTTAAAATTAATAAACTTCCAGCACACACACAGCACCCCAACCCTGTTCATTCGAATTCATCAGGAATGCGTTTGAAACGTGCTGTTCCGTCGAAAACTCGAATTCGAATTTTCGACCCCGTCACAGTTATTTTCCCTATGCATCATACTGTACGTAGGGAAAGTAAAAACTTTATGCAGGGAAGGTCCCTCACGGAATTTGAATCACAAGTCTTGGAATGATTAGAGTTATCTGGCAAGGATCTTCTAACTGACCAGATAACTACAGTAATGAGTTCGACATAATTTACTTTTACATCAAATATTGCGTATGTAACAAGTATGCATGTAATCATATTTAGTCACTTTTTCACATTTTGTCGATTTTTGCGGGCCATTTTGAAAGAAAAACCGGTTCTATTTCTACAAATTATACCCGAATCTAACCAGTATTAATGAAACCAATTAGTGACTACCAAATTTTATGAAATTGCATGGAATACCTTTTCGTGTTAGACTGAATACCTACATTGCACACGCACACAGACGTCACTTTAAAGAGAGTGTATTCACATTCTACAGGGCCCCTTCTCGTGAATTTTTCATGTCTCTCCCCCTCAAAGATAAAAAAAATTGCTTGCGTCTAGACCCCCCTACTCAAGTGGGATCTCTCTCCCATATGGGCGGACCCACGTCAACAGGTTCACCTGCAAGAATTGTGGGCGGCCCTACGCCAACAGGTCCGCCCGAAGGAATTGTGGGAGACGCTACGTCAACAGGTCCGCCAGCAGGAATTGTGAGCGGCCTTACATCAACAGGTCTTCCTAGAGCTCCTCTATTACAGGCTGACTTATCAAGCATATTGAAGCCCATAGGGTTCCATACTACAGTTACAGAAATTATAAAATAAGTGTTTAAAATAAATATTTTATATAAAAAAAGAAGTTTCAATTAGAATATTGTAGAACTTAGCTCGCACAAGTATGCTCCAGTACCAAGGATCCAATTATTTATTAGCCATTGTTTTCTTCTTTCTTCGTTTCTAGGAAAGCGAAATAGCCTAAAACCCTTTCTAGTATGATTAGAGAAGTTCGGTGCAGAACAACCACCCATAATTATTTCAATTATACTTCCTAAAGTGAAAATACGAATATAGCTAATGCTAATGGATTGCGCACCCAGCTATGGTGGGCTTCAATATGCTTGATATAGAGGAGCCTTAGGTCTTCCCACAGGAATTGTGGTCGGCCCTACGTCAACAGGTCTGCCCGGAGGAATTGTAGGTTCCCTCTCCATATTTGATATCAGCTCCTCCTCTATATTCGTTTTTGTGTGAATTGTTCATGTCTTCTTCAGTTCTAAAAAGAAATATCAGCGGTTAGGGCCCCATCTACTCTCTAGAGCTCATACTCCTCCACTCTAGTAGTGTCCATCTCCCCAAATGGGCGGCTCTGGGGCTATGGACGTCTATGGGGGAGGGCAAGAGGGTGCACCTGCCCTTTTCTGGAACTCCAAGGTCATAAAGGTGGGAATCAAGTTAGGCAATACTGTAAATCTTATTTTTGAGTTTGTCCCACTGATCTCAGTGCTTTGCCCCCCCCCCCCCCGTACCCATGGTAAAAGTCCTATGGACACCCATGCTTGGTGTTACCGAGCCGGGGTTACTCAGGGATAAATTTTCCCTACTAAACTGGATTTGGGTGGCCGTTGATCTTCCGGCTCGTTGCTCGGTCGACTTAGTTGTCGGCAGAGCTTGTAAGAGTCACACAGTAATCAGAAACACTACACATTTTGAAAATAAAAAAGATTCATTGATTAAAACAATAACAATTTATTAAGCCCCATGGACAAGCATTCCATTCGCTCATATTCGTCGTTACTCTAATCATGGGCGGCTAAACGCCTCTGTAACCCTTCTATGCGAAAAGAGAGAGAGATAGAGAGGACTCACTGTTATGTGCTCATTTGCACTATCTACAATTACCATGGTGGGAGAAACATAAATGCAAATAAAATCATCTTACCGATTTTAGATGGTCTCGGAGTATCGTGGTGGCATCGGTCACTTCTCCGCTAAACTCTCGGCGTACATTTTAAACTCTCCCGCGCGCACACACACACAGTTTAACTTCTCGTACTCATTGCCTGTGAAACTCTCACGGCGCACAGACTCAGATCCTACTGATCATGCTCTCTAATGACCACCTCCTATGTCCCCCTTTTTGGGCGCTCCTACCCCTACCTAAGGCTCCTCTATATACGAGCTGACTTATCAAGCATATTGAAGCTCACCCTAGCTGAAAGTGCAATCCTTTAGCATTAACTCTATTAGTATTTTCACTTTAGGAAGTATAATTGAAATAATTATGGGTGGTTGTTCTGCACCGAACTGCTCTAATCATCCTAGAAAGGGTTTTAGGTTATTTCGTTTTCCTAGAAACGAAGAAAGAAGAAAACAATGGCTAATAAATAATTGGATACCCGGTACTGGAGCATATTTGTGCGAGCTAAATTCTACAATATTCTAATTCAAACTTCTTTTTTCATATATAGTATTTATTTTAAACACTTATTTTATAATTTCTGTAACTGTATAGAACCCTATGGGCTTCAATATGCTTGATAAGTCAGTCAGTAGAGGAGCTCAACCCTTACCTATATAGCCTCAAAAGCGCGCGAAAAACGTGTCGCTATCCCCTTTTGATTCCGTTACAGCATTTTCAAGACCTCGCGGCAGGACCACAATAAACTCCTTTCAATTTCTCGCTCCGCAGTCTGTCCTTTAACATCGGGCTGGCCCCATACCTGAATTGGTCAGCGGCTTTCTCCGACACCTGATCAGACGGGCATTTTATGACTTTTACCTTGATTCAGAAACACACGCCTGCATTTCTTATAAAAGGGGTTTTTAAGTTCTCCTTTTTACATACGTTGAATGCAAAGATAAAGACCCCGATTTTTCAAAAGCGTCCCTGGCGATATTACCGACACGTAACTCAACCTAACTTTCGGGCCAAAATTCCAGGGCGCTCCTTCGCAATTGTTACCTTACAATTTCGAAGTACGCACCTGAGATTTCTAAAAACCGAAATCAGGTGGGTAGCTGATAACATTGGCGCATATTCTTTGGATTATAGATTATCTTCTGTCATTGTTTCCGTAAAACCACACTATTAGGAAACGCAATTGTTTGAAATTCTTTTCAGACCTTATCACCAGGCGTAACAGAAACTGAGTCTGTTATCTTTGGATTATAGATTATCTTCTGTCATTGTTTCCGTAAAACCACACTATTAGGAAACGCAATTGTTTGAAATTCTTTCGAGACCTTATCACCAGGCGTAACAGAAACTGAGTCTGTTATCATTGGGAGCATTTGATTGAAGAGTTAACAGAATGTTTGTTATGTTTAGTCTAACAATCTGATTCGCCATCGTTAAGTTCTCCTCGCCACACAAAATGTTCTAGTCATGATTCACTTAAAGCAAACAGTGTTTCTCAGACACGAAAGGATTCTAGGGACAAGCAATAGAATTATATATATATATATACAATTTTATATATATATATATATATAATATTAAAATTGTAAATCCAATGGAAGAATGGAAGTAGTAACGCATAATACACTATCTTAAAATTTGCCTACAAAATACAATGAAATAAAATGAAATTCAACCATAATGAGGAAATTATAATACATATTACAGGTCATAAAGCTAAAGATAATCAACAAATATCCATGGTGAGGAATCGAAAATAGAAATACAAAAAATAAAAAAATATCAAGCATTAAAGTTTGCACGTGGAAGAGCTGTAGGTTTAAGAATAGTTCATTTCGAAAAAATTATTTTTCAAGTCCAAATATTTAATCGAAATGAACACAAAAATGCTTGTTTCTGAAACACAAGATAGATGTTATCTATAAACTTGTGTTATTTGGACGACAAACATAAAGATTGAAAAAATAGATAGGAAACATAAATACCTTAAAATACACCTCCAATGTACAACCATGACGAGCAATAAATGACTAGACCAATGTTGCCATTCGCTAAAGTGTAAAGAAGTGATTTACTGTTGCCAAAGTGATTAATAAAAACCGTACTGCGTAAAGGCAGTAAAATGTGATATTCTACAGTAAAAGCTGCGAAATATAAAGATGAAAATATATTGTAATGTAAATTCAAGAGAATGTAGAAGTATGGCTAAAATAAGATACTAAGGAGAGATTATTAAGAATTTTAGGCTAATCGAAATTTATTAACTATACCATTTACTAAATATGCTGGATATATATATATATATATATATATATATATATATATATATATATATATATATATATATATATATATATTTCTTATTCATTCATATTCCATAGCCGTTAGTTTTACTTGTAGCAAAATCATTATCAGAATGAAAGAAAAAAAAATTATTTACAGTTACTCTTTAAAATATTTCGTTTAAATTGCCTAAAAGTTTCTGTTTTTCAAATTATCAAAATGAGTCGACTAAAAGGCGCGTAAAAAGGGTCCAGACCTAAAAGTCAAAGAGAATAAATAAGTCAAAGAAACTGGCGAATTGGGCGTAGATTCAGAAACATATAAGTAATCATTCTCCATGCGATTTTCATTTTTACAACTTTAAATATTGAGACTGACCCCAGATGGTTTTTGCTCGTATATCTCCGCTAATATGGTCAAAATTGCACAAAATTTATATTCGGCATAATTACGATATAACCAACATCTTGATCACATAAAAGTGGGTGTTAGCACTTGAAATTTCGGCAATAATATAAAAAAAAAATATCTGATGTGGGCAGCACATGACTTTCCTTACATAATGCAATCAATTTACTACTTTTACAGTATAAAAAAAAAGGTTATTCTTATAGTAGATACTTATATTCTTTCCAAGATATTGAATTTTCGTTAATTAGTCGTAATTTTCATTGATTTAGCGTTATTTATATCCATTTGACGAAATTTTTGTTAATTTGGCAACATTTAAGAAAGTCGCCAAGTTGGCGATATTCTGCCAAATTCGACGCCAAAATCTCGCCAAGTATTATGGACGAAGAAATAAGTTATTCTTATAGTAGATAAATAACTATTGGGGTTCAAATACAAAAGTATTACTCGAAGTATCTTTTCTCATGAATGGAACGAGTTAGATCCACGAGAATGATGTCACCGAATTAATCGCATGATATTACGTATGAAAAGTGAACATGTTTCTCAACAGTTAATATCTTAATATTAATTTATGGGATTTTGTGATAAATTTATTGAAAAAATGTGCAATATCTTGAGAAAGATTGATGCTAGCGTTTTGAAGTTTATGCCAATCGTTTTCTAAGGAAAAATTACATAAGAAATGTCTATTTGGGTAACTTTTTTTTTTATAGATTTTGATTTTTGATGATTTTCTCAAAATTTCACTCGAAAATTTAGAGGAGTTCTGAACATTCGATTACGTTTAAAAACAATAAGCTTCCAGTATTCACGGATTGTGATTTTTGTACCAAATTTCATTCGAATCGCTCTATTCGTTCGTGAGATATCGTCTCCACAGACACACACACACACTCAGACACCACCTCAAAATGTTTGATTCGTGATCAGGGATGCTTGAATCGTGCTCTCCCGTCGAAAACTTAAATTCGAATTTTCGACCTCGTCACAATATTTTCCTTATACATTATGTATATAAGGAAAGTAAAAACATCGTATACTACGAAGTATAATTTAGCTCAAACCTTGCAACAATGTCCCCTCCTCCATTCCTTGCCATTAAAGAAATTTGTGCTGTAAGAAAAATATTATTTAGAATAAATACATTTGTTTCTGTACACACTCGGCAGTACTTTTATCCTGCCGTTTGATGTATCGCAGTGCTATCTGAATCGCATTTAAACCTTCCGTAGACGAAATTCTACAGCCTCCTTTTGAATGCACATCTTCAGCTTATCTTCAGTTTTCCCCTATTCACTAAATTTATAATCATACTATGGGTCATCTCTCGCTTACCTCATCATCATTCGCCCAATCTTGAATGTCTTCCGTCGTAATAGGTTTTTTTTTACTAACTTTATGAGCGCAAGATTATATTCATCCTCATCTTCTTCCTCGGTTTGACTGAACCTTTATGTTTCAGAACTTTACGAGAGTTAATGTTCTAACTTCATCAGGAAAAGTGGTAAAAAGAGCAAACTCGGGTAATACGGCTTTACGAAACTTTACTGTATTTATATCTTAGGACACAGTTGCAACATTTATGTGCTTTTTGGGCTGTGGGAGGAAGATATTTCTCTGCCATATGCCTTATGTTTAGATTTTCTGATGCAGTCTACCACCTATACTTTTTTCTGCTGCAGCCTACCACTTCTACTTCTATTCATGGGTATTTTTCTTTTACTCCGATTTTTATCATCTTTATATATTTTATCCACTTTTATCTATTTCGTTTGCTCGTTTAACCTGGAGAACAAAATATTTTGCTCGTTATAAGAAAGTACATCATGCTTAAATTAGCATTGCACCCAATAAAATTACATAATTTATTTACTAAATTCGAAATCTGGCTAAATTCAAGCGCGTTATAAATAGGAACTATGAAGTACCTGAAAGTAAATATCTAAATGGGCCCTCACAGATGGAATGATATGCCCCCGCTACTGATGATCCCCCCCCCCCCCCTCCCTCCATAAAGCAGCACCTCTTCGGGCCTCAAAGGAGGAAAATACTCAGCTGCCTCAGACGATTTTTCACCTGTTCTTCATGTGGGTCCCATAAATATTAATTAGTATTCAGATCATCTTCAAATCGTCAAGGGTATATTTTTCATTGTTTATTCTTGTAATGCGACAGGTTCGATATAAAGAACTTTGCAATAATAAATGCATTCGAAAATTAAGAGCAATCTATGTAATAAATGTCTAATGCATTGGTCCATTTGTCTTTCCAATCCCCCCCCCCCTCCCCCCGGTAACATGGAGGTTAGACATTTCGTAGCGGAAACGGAGCTGTATCTTTGATTTATCTCCCGGGGAAGGAGAAAATTGTTTTATTTTAAAAGTCTTCCTAGATTTTCCAGAGCCCCCCCCCCCCCCCCCTGGTAGCTTAAAAGGCTGAATCTTTGCTTATCAACACTCAGGCAGAATTTAATGTAGCTGGATTTTCGATTTCCCTACAGGGGTGAAGATAATGTCTTTTTTTTTTTAATAGTCACTCCAGACACCCGATCGTTAGAAGGCTAAACCTTTGCACATTTATAGTATCGACCAATGAACCGAACCTAACGGAGACGGATCTTTGATTTCTTCACGGGGTGGATAAAATCGGGGGTGTAAACATAGACGTACTATATTTGTCTATGGGTGTAAAGTCTCTTAGAACTCCCCCCCCCCCTTTTTTTGTGACCTAGAAAGATGAAACTCGACCACGGGGCAAAGCCTGTCTTTGTTTATTATCGTTTGAGCCTATTATTTTCGGCACTAATCACCATGCATTGTTTGACAAAATAACACTCAAAACATTAAGTTGAAATTTTTACTTTCTCGTACGCAGTACTGAGAAAGAATTATTTTCTAGAAAATTTTTGATTTCGAGATTTTGATGCCAATATATATTTTAGGACCTCCTGAACACGTTCTGACTCTTTTTGAAGTGATGCCCGTATGTCTATGGCCGATTTCTTGTGATAGCTGCCACAAATATTAAATGATTTTCACGGAATTTTATATTCGGCTTTTTCTGAGAAAAATCAAGAACTAGATAGAATTTTTTTGAAATTCGAGAGATAACTTTGAAATTTTATATATTTTTTAACACGGCAACATAGTACAAAATTTGACATAATCATGCATAAAAGGGGTTATTTATAGCTCAATGATCACGAAACTTTATAGTTTCAATCATAGTAGTGAAAAATAGCTGTAATACAATTTTTATGTTCGTGACGTTATTAGCACATCTGGGGGGGGGGGGGGAAGGCAAGTCCCCTCCCGGGGGTACATTGTCAAGCTTTATCAATCGAAATATTTTAAGTTCTTTAAAATGAAAGGAAACATATTATAATTATGATCATTTAGAACTTGTGATCATTTGGGAAAAAATAATCGCAAGCAACTTAAAAACCTAAATATGTCGATTCTGATATAAAAAAATCTGATGTGGGCAGCACATGACTTTCCTTATATAATGCAATGAATTTACTACTTTTACAGCAAATAAATAGCTTATTCTTATAGTAGATACTTATATTATTTTCAAGATATTGAATTTCCGTCAATTAGTCGTCATTTTCATTGATTTAGCGTAATTTTTAACCATTTGGCGAGATTTTCGCTAATTTGGCAACATTTAAAAAAGTCGCCAAGTTGGCAACATTCCGCCAAATTCGTCGCCAAAATCTCGCCAAGAGTTTTGGAAGGAGGAATAAGTTATTCTTATAGCAGATGAATGACTATGAGTTCAAATACAAAAGTATTACTCAAAGCATCTTCTCTCATGAATGGAACGAGCTAGATTCACGAAAATGATGTCACCCAATTTATCGCATGATATTATATATGAAAAGTGAACATGTTTCTCAACAGTTAATATATTTTTTTTAATTTAAGAGATTTTTTGATAAATTTATTTGAAAAATGTGCAATATCTCGACAACGGTTCATGCTAGCGTTCTCAAGTTCATGTCAATCGTTTTCTAAGGAAAAATTACATAAGAAATTTCTCTCTGCGTAACTATATTAAAGGTTTTGATTTTTTGATGATTTTTTCAAAATTTCACTCGAAAATTTAGGGGGGTTCTGAACATTCGATTGCGTTTGAAAACAGACCTCCAGTATTCATATATTGTTTTATTATTTTTGTACCACATTTCATTCCAATCTCTCCATTCGTTCTTGAGATATCGTCTCCACTGACACACTGACGCACGCACGCACGCACACACACACATCACCTCAAAAATGTTTGATTCGCGATCAGGGGTGCTTGAAACGTGCTCTCTCGTCTAAAATTCGAATTCTCGACCCCGTCACAATACTTTAATAAAAATGTCAGCTTCCTTAGTTTTGACAGGCTTAAATACGAGTTCATCAATATATTTCTATTATTCTATCTATCATAAAGAAGCATAAGCTTCTAAAATAAAACTTGGGTCAAAGGATTCAAACCTGTGCTTCGCGAACCCGCGATATAAGTTTTGTGGGATTCCGTGATGGTGGAATATTTTTTACAGCAGTAAAACAAGAAAAAGCATAGAAATCGCGTACAGGCCGCAACATAAAATATTTGCAGTGTGTCTGTCTACATTGGACATTCTCATACACTTATAATCCAAATCTACTTGCATCACAATCATTATCAGAATGGGAAAAACGATATATATTTTCAGATTTCATACCTAAGTTATTCTTTTAAACTAGAAGGTTGACGGAATTAAAAATTTGCAAAGCATTGCCTCCCATTTAACGTTACTTTTTTTTCAATTTGGTGACATTATCAATTTGGCGAAATTTTCGTCAATTTGGCAATATTTAATAAAGTCGCCAAGTTTGTACCCCATGTATCCAAATTTTTCGCCAAGTATTACGGACGGGAGGAGAAATGGGTTATTCATATAGTCGTTGTTATGCTATTTCCAAGATATTGAATTTTCATCAATTAGTCGTCATTTTCATTAATTTAGCGTCAATGTTATCAATTTGGCGACATTTTCGTCAATTTAGCAGCATTTAAAAATATTCGCCAAGTTAGCGATATGCCGCTAAAATTCGTTGTCAGAATTTCGCCAAACGTTACAGACGGAGAAATAGGTTATTCTTATATTTTTTCCCCAAGATATTGAATTTTCATCTATTAGTCGTCATTTTTACCAATTTGGCTACATTTTTATTAATTTGGCGACATTTTCGTCAATTTGGCAACATTAAAAAAATCTCGCCAATTTGGCGATATTCCGATAATTTCGCCACCAAAATTTCGCCAAGACTTACCCAGAGATAGATAGATAAACAGACAGATAAATCAAGGTGTTTATATTATAAATAACATCCTGAAAATTCTTTTTTAAGCCTGTTAAAGTGACAAAAATGGATACATTTGGCTTATGTCGAAAGCCCTGACCATCCGACTCGTCCTAGGACTTAGAGCAGCAAGGTGGATGGCCGGACATTTGGCTTAAGTGTGATTATTTGACTTATCTGTAATTAAAATTTGCAACTTTGTTCATGTAAGCACAAATGTACAGGGTTCCTAAGAAAGTCTACAACTGCCCAAATAGTTAAAAATTGATTGCAGCGCCCCTAGAGGATAATTTAAAAAGTTAGGTTAACGAATTCTGCAACAAGGCGAGGCAGAAGGATATAGTTTCTGTTAAAAATTCGAACTATGCAAAATAATGACTCAAAGCATTAATCGTGTAATATTGTGTTACATAGCAAGTTTTTTTGCTGCCATTGTATGCATCAGCTATTCCATGCTGACGAGAGCATGAATGCCCCATGAATACTGCTTTCTGCAATGGAAATGCGATTCT
This sequence comes from Amaurobius ferox, assembly GCA_951213105.1. Lineage (NCBI taxonomy): Eukaryota > Metazoa > Arthropoda > Arachnida > Araneae > Amaurobiidae > Amaurobius > Amaurobius ferox. The sequence goes on from OX578150.1 coordinate 79,030,432, forward strand.
AAATGTTTGGTTACGTTTGTGTTTCCAGATATAACCGGGGATTGCTCCGAACAGGAATGCTATAATGATTTTTCAGCACTTTTGATAGAACTACAGGCTAAAATTACGTACCTTTGTAACTGTTCCATAGGTTGATAGAATATCAGAATCACTCCGATATGTCATTGTCCAGTTGAACATATTCTGTGTATGCTGCAAACCAGGAAAGTCAGAATATGGGGGAGATTCCAGACAGTAGAATACCCAACGCTGATGTGGAAGCCTAAATGGTGGCATATCTATAACAGACATGTCTCGTGCATGGAATATCACAGCATCGCTTTCTAGAAGTTTGGATCTATCTGTGATGACTCTACAATTTCTGCACCTGGAGCATTGTCTGAAATTTTCTTTGGGCAGATAATCCCAATAATCGAAAAATGGCGTCCACAAAAGAATCAGTTTAGAATCTCTCATTGATAAATGGCAAGTATCCAGGGAAGGTGTTGCCGTGGTCTTTAGTATCGTAAACGCACTTGGCGACGTTGAAGAGGATGAGGTAGATGTATTTACATGACGGACGTACTTTGTGTTTATTTGGACGGAGCCAACACGCCTCTCTTTGCTACGTCCAGAAATATTTAGAACTGTAGTCTGCTTGCTTTGCTCCTGAACATTGACTGCAGTAGATGCTTCAAGACCTGTGGACGGTTTTGGATCCAAGATTGCTCTGTTTTGCGATATGGAGTTATGGACGACAAGGGAATCGGGAGGATTGGAATCAAATTCCGTCTGGAATTCTTTCAATTCGGCGACTTCGATGAATTCGATGCTTGGTATTGCAGTTTCGGAATCTAAGAAGAAAGTGTAGAAGGCGCATGCTAAGAATAGAACGACCAGGAAGCATAAGCACAGGTGGGATTTTCGTTGAAGGTATCTCAAGGCGGGAAATGTCTCCATGCTGCAGAAGCCGGCAAAGGCCACTTTAAGGACGGATGGTTATGCATATCTGTACTGATTTCGAATCTGCAAGGGAAAAAATGCGATGAATAGAGATATTCATCTAATAATGTGTTCATATTAAATATTTGCATAAGAAAAATAGCATGTATGGGGATTTATTAGAAATACATATAATTAAAATCAAGAAATATCAATCATGCATAAAGCATTGATTATGAAAACACTTTGCAACTGAAATTCAATTTTATTTAAACATCTCTAAAATGCGATACATTTAGCGCTGATATTTTTAAAATTGGCGCAGTACTACAGTAATTTATTATGGTTGACAACTTAAAACTTTGAAAAAGTAGCAAGTTACACAAAATAAACTTTATTTAAATGACGCCATTGAAATATCGTCTGCTTCTCTTTGTAAAATCAATTAACATTTCATTCATATTACTTATATATTCCGGACTAATTAATAGTAAACAAGTAAATAATTTTGCGTGAAAAATTATTCAGCAATTCTTATACAATTCACCTTATAATCGCTTGATTTGCTTACATTCAGCATGCTATATTATAGCATTAAATTTAGGCTTCGTTGTAGGAATAATCGAAGTTTAGTGATCATTTAAAAACAAAAATATTGAAATTGCGTTGGTACAGAATTTAGATACACAAATAATACGCAAAAATAAAGCGGTTTTATGACGGATGCAACACTAAATATAAATGTAAACGATCTTCAAACATCACAATCTTTACACGGTGGGAAAAAAATGGACGTCATATTTTATTTTGCAATGAGTCACGTGATCTCTTCATATATCATGGATGTAATTATTATTTCAATTTTTATCTAAAAAACTACCAAACATATTTTGTTGAACATTTTTTACACATTTTATGTGATAGTTAGAATATTTCCTGAAATTTTCGAAGCAATTTGTGAATTTAAACTTCGCCTAAAAATGTTTGAAACATTAAGTCCCATAGGGTTCAATGTATTTCAGTTTTTCATCCCGGGTTCAATCCGAAACTAATTGGACGATATTATTCATTTTAATTACCATATGTCCCACAAACCGTCTCAATGACATACTGAAATTTCATTTTGATAAAGTCATTTTTAAGGCAGTTATCGTGCGAACGAACAGACAGAATGATCAAAGACATAATATTTTTCAACTCTGTTGGGAAATGTTAATAAAAATTGATGACATGTATTTGTTATCTATGAATTGATGTAAAACCTAACATTTTCCTCATATTTCGAATGGTAAAAGGTTAATATGTTGTGCGTATCGAGGGGACAAGTTACCTAGTTAAAGATTTCAATATTCTTAATCAAAAATTAAATTTTTTTTGCACTTGTTATACCAGAACTGTTTTATAATACAGTTGAAAAGATATCTGAAATCAGAAGATACACTACATATTGGGTCTTTTACTCATATCGCTCTCTGGAAAAAGTTCTGGAAAAAGCTCGTAACTCGTGAGATTATTAACCAATCAGCGTAACCCGAGAAAATTTCAGAACTCGCCAAGTTGGCGATATTTCGATAAATTCAATAAAGGTTACAAATTTTGCCACTATCTATCTATCTATCTATCTGTGGGTAAGGCTTGGCGAAATTTTGGTGTCGAAACTGGCGGAATATCGCCAACTGGCGATTTTTTTTAAATGTTGCCAACTTGATAACAACGTTGCCAAATTGATAAAAATGTAGCCAAATTGGTGAAAATGACGATTAATTGATGAAAATGCAATATCTTGGAAGAAATATAAGAATCTACTATAAGAATAACCTATTTCTCAGTCTGTAACACTTTGCGAAATTCTGGCGACGAATTTTGGCGGCATATAGCTAACTTGGCGAGTCTATAAATGCTGGTAAATTGACGAAAATGTCGCCAAATTGATAAAATTGACGCTAAATTAATGAAAATGATGACTAATTGAAGAAAATTCAATATCTTGGAAATAACACAACAGATGACTATATGAATAACGCAGTTCTCCGCCCGTCCGTAATGCTTAACGGAAAATTTGTAGGATATCACAAACTTAGCGACTTTTTAAATATTGCCAAATTGACGAAAATGTCGCCAAATTGATAAAAATAACTCTAAATGGGAGGCAATGCATTGCAAATTCTTAATTCCGTCATATGATGGGCATACCTTCTAGTATATCTAGACTACAACAACGATTTTCTGTTACGTTTTCCTAACAACATGATGTTATTTCACTTTCACAATACTTCCACTTTCATAATATTTTCACTTCCCTTTCATCTGCTATGCTTTCTTTCAAGATTTACTCTACCGCGCTCTAAGATGTTTCACATCCGTAAGGAAATTGGCAGAGTCAATTTCGACACACGTAGGGGATAGGCAGATTCAATGAATGGTCATAATTTCAATGCGGTCTAGAGCTAGTTGAAATTGCAGATTGAAACGCTTTGTGTAAAAATATTTATGAAAATCGAATGAGATTGCGTAAACTCGCTGGGAACAGCACCGCCGCCAGAACTTTAATATATAGCTTAGAAATAGAAGTAATTAAAGAAATACAAATTTATTAGATGTAGAGTAAGTAAAAATTCATTTGAGGTGGAATGCAATTGAAAAACAGAAAACTAGAAAACTGATTAGACATTGAATGCAGTGTAATTAAAATTGACTAGAAGTAGATGTAAAGAAATACATAGAAGCAGATTTAATTAAAGAAATGAAGCATATTACTTTCCTTATATACATAATGTATAAGGAAAGTATTGTGGAGGGGTTGAAAATTCGAATTCGAGTTTTCGATGGGAGAGCACGTTTCAAGCATCTCTGATCACGAATCAAACATTTTGAAGTGATGTCTGTGTGTGTGTGTGAAAGTATGTGTGCGTGTGTGTGAAAGTATGTGTGTGTGTGTGTGTGTGTGTGTGTGTGTGTGTGTCAGTGAGTCTATGGAGACGATAACTGACGAACAAATGGACCGATTCGAACGAAATTTGGTACAAAAATCACAATCCGTAAACACTGGAAGCCTATTGTTTTTATACGCAATCGAATGTTCAGAACCCCCCTAAATGTTAGAGTGAAATTTTGAAAAAATCGTCAAAAAATCAAAATCACTAATAAAGTTACGCAAATAGACATTTCTTATGTAATTTTTCATTAGAAAACGATTGACATAAATTTTAGAACGCTAACATGAACCGTTCTTGAGATATTGCACATTTGTCAAAAAAATTATCAAAAAGTTATATAAAAAAAAAAAATTCCAATTAAGAAACAGGTTCACTTTTCATATGTAATACCATGCGATAAATTTGGTGACATCATTCTCTTGGATCTAGCTCGTTCCATTCATGAAAAAAGATACTTTGAGTAATACTTTTGTATTTGAACGCCAATAGTCATTTATCTGCTGTAAGAATAACTTATTTCTCCGTCCATAACGCTTGGCGAGATTTTGGCGACGAATTTGGCGGAATGTCGCCAACTTGGCGACTTTTTGAAATGATTCCAAATTAACGAAAATCTCGCCAAATGGATAAAAATGACGCTAAATCAATGAAAATGACGACTAATTGAAGAAAATTCAATATCTTGGGAAGAATATAAGTATCTACTATAAGAATAACATTTTTTTAAACTGTAAAAGTAGTAAATTCATTGCATTATGTAAGGAAAGTCCCGTGCTGCCCACATCAAAATTTTTAATAGATATAATTAAAGATATAAAACTATATTAAAAGTAGATTAAGTAAAATTTCATTGGAACTGTAATACAATTCAAGAAATAACAAGAAAGATCAATCATGCTCAAAGCATTGATTATGAAACACTTTCCAACTCGAATGCAATTTTATTTAAACATCTCTAAAATGCAATACATTTCTAAGTAATATTTTAAAACTTATTACAATACTACATTAATTTATTATATTTGAAAACTTCATCGAAAAAAATGAACTTCATTCAAATGACGGCATTGAAATATAAATTGCCTGGTTTAAACATCTCTAAAATGCGATACATTCCTAGGTAATATTTTTAAAATCATCGTAATACTACAATAATTTATTATATTTGAAAACTTAAACCTTCATCGAAAAAAATGAACTTCATTCAAATGACGGCATAGAAATATAAATTGCCTGGTTTAAACATCTTTAAAATGTAATACATTCCTCGGTAATAATTTTAGAATTATCATAATACAACGATAATTTATTATATTTGAAAACTTCATCGAAAACAACTGAAATTCATTCAAATGACGTCATAGAAAAAATAACACGCCTGGCTCTCTCTATAAAAGCAGCATTTCATTCATAACATTTTCCCAATCATTTCATTTTTCACAGTACTAAAATAATTTATTTTATTTAAAAACTTAAGACCATGGAGCTACAAGTAATTAAACTCTATGCTTCATTGAAAAAAATCGTCCTTCTCTCTGTAAAATCAATGAATATTTCATTCATATCAGCTATTCAGACTCCATGAGCTAAATAATTTTGCGTTAAAGAAATACAGCAATTCTTATACAACTCATTCTACATATTTTGCTGTTTACATTTCACATAAGTGTAAAATAGGCTTCGTTACAGAAATAATGAAATTTCGATGATCATTTAAACTCAAATATATTGTCATTGCGTTGTTATGTAGATGTACAGAATTTAAGCAAAAATAAAACGATTTTAGAACGAATACAACACTCAATATGAATTAAAAAGAACTTTAAAAATCACGATTTTGAGACAAGATGGATGCCATATTATATTTTGAAGTGGGTTATGTGATCTTCTCATATCATAGTCACGTGATCGCTTCATATAAGAGGTGTAATTATTATTTTAATTTTTATTTAAAAAGCTACTGAATATATTTTGCTGAATTTTTTTTATATATTTTATGGAATAATTTGAATCTTACCTAAAATTTTCGAAGCAATTTGTGAATTTTAAATCCGCTTAAAAATGTTTGAAAAATTAGGTCCATAGAGTTCAATGTATTTAACTTTTTCAACCCGGGTTCAATCCAAAACTAATTGGGTGATATTATTCATTTATATTCCTATACGTCCTACAGACCGTCTGAACAACATACTAAAATTTCATTTTGATTAAGTCATTTTTACGGCAGTTATCGTGCTAACGGACAGACAGACACACAGAATGAACAAAGTCATAAACACTTTTCAACTTTGTTGTAAAGTGGTAAAAATTGATTAGAAGTAGAATGCAATTTAAGAAATAACAAGAAAGAACAATCATGCATAAGCATTGATTATGAAATACTTTCCAACTGAAAAGCAATTTCATTTAAAAATTTCTAAAATGTAATACATTCAGTGGTGATATCTTTTACATTATCACTGTGCTACAGTAATTTATTTTACGTAAATATTTAAAACTGTATCGAAATATAAATCATCTGATTCTCTATGCAAAATCAATGAATATTTCATTCATATAACTTTTATTCCAGACTCCAGAGCTAAATAATTTTGTGTGAAAAAAATTCAGCAATTCTTATGTAACTCACCTTACAATCGCTTGAGATATTTGCATTCTTCATAAGTTAAAATTAGGCTTCGCTGAAGAGATGATAAAAGTTTACGGATCATTTAAAATCACAACTATTATAATTGCATAGGCACGGAATTTAGATACATAGATAATACACAGATACACAGAAAATATATATGTGTGTGTGTGTATGTATTCAAAGTATTGGAATCGTGCCGAAGATCGGAACTCGAATTTTCGAAGGATCTACACGTTTTGGGACTTCTAGAACACGAAAAAACTATTTTTAGGAAGACATCTGTGTGTGTAAAGGTGTATCTGTGTATGTTTCTGTGTGTCTGTGAGGATATTACATCCACTCTATTGAAAAACTAATAGACCGAATTTCATAAAATTTGGTAGGTATGTTTTTTGTGGGAAATCCTGATGTTCATTAGATTATAGTACGATTCGTAATAAAAGAATCGGCCTTCTTTGCGAAAAGGCCGGCAGAAATTGCCTTTATACACTCTAGCTAAAAACTAATGGAACAAATTTAACAAAATTTGGTGTATAATATTTCATTAACCTACAAGTGATTTATATACCAAATTTAACAAAATTTGGTATATAAATCATTTGTACGTTATTCTAGTACAATTCGGGAAAAAAGAACGGGCTATTTTTGCGAAATGGCCCGCAAAAATCGTTAACTATAAAAATAAAAGACTACGTGTGCTGAATTATATCAATTAAATTCCTATTTTATACGTGATTTTTGACAACAAAAAGAATAAGACTAACCCCATTACACTAAGACTAGCCGTTCTTGAGATATTCCAGTTTTTTCGCGTTTTCGCTAAGCCACTTTTGGCAATAAGTCCAGCAATCAAATGAGAACCAAATTTAAGTTTAACGTGCAAATTCAATGTCATTTAAAATACTTATGGCTGTTATTTTGTGCAGATAAACCCAAATTATTATTGAAGAAATAAAGAGAACGTGAATATGAGTCTGCAGGGAAAGACATGTGCTGCCCACATCAGAATTTTTAACAATACTACAACAATGATTTATAGAAGTGAACGGGGATTATTTGCAGGCCATTACGAAAAAAATGTATGATCTATATTTAAAGATCCACCAAATTTTTGTAAAATAAAATGTTCAACAAATTTAAGCTGTGTACCAAATTTTAACTCTCTAGGATGTAGGAAAGTGCATTAAAAATGCCATCAAATAAGTATATCAAGAAGAGTTATATAAAATTTGAAACATTGTTATCTACCAAATTTATTTTAAAATGTGTAGCCTCTCTCATATACAAAATGATTAAATTCTTGGAAAGATATTTATTATATAATATATCTCTTTTTAACACTTTACAACAAAGTTGAAAAGTGTTTATGACTTTGTTCATTTTGTCTGTCTGTCTGTCTGTCCGTCTGTCCGTTAGCACGATAACTGCCGTAAAAATGACTTTATCAAAATGAAATTTTAGTATGCTTTTCAGACGGTCTGTGGGACCTATGGGAATATAAATGAATAATATCACCCAATTAGTTTTGGATTGAACCCGGGTTGAAAAAATGGAATACATTGAGCCCTATGGGACCTAATTTTTCAAGCATTTTTTAAGCGGATTTAAAATTCACAAATTGCTTCCAAAATTTTAGGCAATATTCAAATTGTTCCATAGAATATATAAAAAAAAATTTAGCGATATATATTCAGTTGTTTTTTAAATAAAAATTAAAATAATAATAACACCTCTTATATTAAGCGATCACGTGTCCATGATATGAAACGATCACATGACCCACTTCAAAATGATATATGGCATCCATCTTGTGTCAAAATCGTGATTTTTAAGTTCTTTTTAATTCATATTGAGTGTTGTATCCGTCCTAAAATTACTTTATTTTTGCCTAAATTCTGTGCATCTACATACTGAAACAACGCAATGACAATATATTTCAGTTTAAATGCTCTTCCAAATTTGATTATTTCTACTATTAAGCCTATTTTTCACGTATGTAAAATGTAAACAGCAAAATATGTAGAATGAGTTGTATTAGAATCGCTGTAATTCTTTAACACAAAATCATTTAGTCCATGGAGTCTGCTTAGCTGATATGAATTCATTGATTTTAGAAAGAGAAGGACGATATTTTTCGATGAAGTTTTACGCATAGAGTTTACTTACTTGCAGCTCAATGGTCTTAATTTTTAAATAAAATAAATTATTATAGTATTGTGATGAATGACATGAATGGGGGAATTATTTATGAATGAAATGTTGCTTTTATAGAGAGCCAGGCGTGTTATTTTTTTATGACGTCATTTGAATGGATTTCAGTTGTTTTCGATGAAGTTTTCAAATATAATAAATTATCGTAGTATTATGATAATTCTAAAATTATTACCGAGGAATGTATAACATTTTAGAGATGTTTAAACCAGGCAATTTATACTTTAATGCCGTCATTTGAATGAAGTTAATTTTTTCGATGAAGGTTTAAGGTTTCAAATATAATAAATTAATGTAGTATCGTGATAAGTTTTAAAATATTACCGAGGAATGTATTGCATTTTTGACATGTTTAAATAAAATTGCATTGAAGTTGGAAAGTGTTTCATAATCACTGCTTTAAGCATGATTGATCTTTCTTGTTTCATTCTGGAGGATATCCCAAAAGTCAGAATTTAATTGAATTTGTTTTTTTCCCTATATTAAATAATTTTTAATTAAAAAACTACTTAATATATTTTACTGAAATTTTTTTTATATATTTTATGGGATAATGTGAATATTTCCTAAAAATTTCTAAGCAATTTGTGAATTTTAAATTTGCTTAAAAATTTTTTGAAAAATTAGGTCCCATAGGGTTCAATGTATTTCATTTTTTCAACCCGGGTTCAATAAAAAACTAATTGGGTGATATTATTTATTTATATTCCCATAGGTCCCACAGACCGTTTGAACAACATACTAAAATTTCATTTTGATAAAGTCATTTTTACGGCAGTTATCGTGCTAACGGACAGACAGACAGACAGACAGACACAATGAACAAAGTCATAAACACTTTTTAACTTTGTTGTAAAGTGTTTAAAATTTATTAGAAGCACATGTAACGAAATACATTGTTTAGATAAAAGATTTAATTAAAGAAATGAAAAATATTTAATAGATATAATTAGAGATATAACAAGAACGATCAATCATGCTTAAAGCATTGATTATGAAACACTTTCCAACTTCAATGCAATTTTATTTAAACATGTCTAAAATGCAAAACATTCCTCGGTAATATTTTAAAACTTATCACACATTAATTTATTATATTTGACACCTTAAACTTTCATCGAAAAAAATGAACTTCATTCAAATGACGGTATTAAAGTATAAATTGCCTGGTTTAAACATCTCTAAAATGTGATACATTCCTCGGTAATAATTTTAGAATTATCATAATACTACGATAATTTATTATATTTGAAAACTTCATCGAAAACAACTGAAATTCATTCAAATGACGTCATAAAAAAATAACACGTCTGGCTCTCTCTATAAAAGCAACATTTCATTCATAAATAATTCCCCCATTCATGTCATTCATCACAATACTATAATAATTTATTTTATTTAAAAATTATGACCATGGAGTTACAAGTAAGTAAACTCTATGCGTAAAACTTCATCGAAAAATATCGTCCTTCTCTTTCCAAAATCAATGAATATTTCATTCATATCAGCTAAGCAGATTCCATGGACTGAATGATTTTGTGTTAAAGAATTACAGCGATTCTAATACAACTCATTCTTCATATTTTGCTGTTTACATTTTACATAGGTGAAAAATAGGCTTAATAGTAGAAATAATCAAATTTGGAAGAGCATTTAAACTGAAATATATTGTCATTGCGTTGTTTCAGTTTGTAGATGCACAGAATGTAGGCAAAGATAAAGTAGTTTTAGGACGGATATAACACTCAATATGAATTAAAAATAACTTTAAAAATCACGATTTTGACACAAGATGGATGCCATATATCATTTTGAAGTGGGTCATGTGATCGTTTCATATCATGGACACGTGATCGCTTCATATAAGAGGTGTTATTATTATTTTAATTTTTATTTAAAAAACAACTGAATATATTTCGCTGAATTTTTTTTTATATATTTTACGGAACAATTTGAATATTGCCTAAAATTTTCGAAGCAATTTGTGAATTTTAAATCCGCTTAAAAAATGTTTGAAAAATTAGGTCCCATAGGGCTCAATGTATTCCATTTTTTCAACCCGGGTTCAATCCAAAACTAATTGGGTGATATTATTCATTTATATTCCCATAGGTCCTATAGACCGTCTGAACAACATACTAAAATTTCATTTTGATTAAGTCTTTTTTACGGCAGTTATCGTGCTAACGGACAGACAGACAGACAGACAGAATGAACAAAGTCATAAACACTTTTCAACTTTGTTGTAAAGTGTTAAAAATATATTAATAGTAGATTAAGTAAAATTTCATTGGAAGTGGAATGCAATTAAATAAATAAATATTTATTAGAAGTAGAATGCAATTGCAGAAATAAAAATTGTCTAGAAGTAGATGTAATGAAATGCATTGTTTAGATAGAAGCATATTTAATTAAAGAAATAAAAATATTTTATAATTGTGATTTAAGAAAAACTTTATCAAAAGTAGATTAATTCAAATTTCATTGGAAGTGGAATGCTATACAATAAATAAAAATTAATTGGATGTAGTACGCAATTTCAGAAATAAATATTAATTAAATAAACATTGTTTAGTTGCATATTTAATTCAAATAATATTTAATAGATGAAATTGAAAACATAAAAATTAATCAAAAGAAGATAAGAACAATTTTACTGGAAGTAGCATGAAATTCAAGAAATAAAAATTCTTTAGAAGTAGAATGCTATTTAAGAAATAACAAGAAAGATCAATCATGCATAAGCATTGATTATGAAACACTTTCCAACTGAAATGCAATTTCATTTAAAAATTTCTAAAATGTGACACATTCAGTGGTGATATCTTTTACATTATCACAGTGTTAGAGTAATTTATTATACGTAAATATTTAAAATTGTATCGAAATATAAATCATCTGATTCTCTATGCAAAATCAATGAATATTTCATTCATATAACTTTCATTCCAGACTCCAGAGCTAAATAATTTTGTGTGAAAAAAATTCAGCAATTCTTTTGTAACTCACCTTACAATCGCTTGAGATATTTGCATTCTGCATAAGTTAAAATTAGGCTTTGTTGAAGAAATAATAAAAGTTTAGGGATCATTTAAAATCACAACTATTGTAATTGCATAGGCACGGAATTTAGATACACAGATAATACACAGATACACAGAAAATATATGTGTGTGTGTGTATGTATTCAAAGTATTGGAATCGTGCCAAAGATCGGAACTCGAATTTTCGAAGGATCTACACGTTTTGGGACTTCTAGAACACGAAAAACCTATTTTTAGGAAGACGTCTGTGTGTGTAAGGGTGTATCTGTGTATGTTTCTGTGTGTCTGTGAGGATATTACATCCACTCTATTGAAAAACTAATAGACCGAATTTCATAAAATTTGGTAGGTATGTTTTTTGTGGGAAATCCTGATGTTCATTAGATTATAGTACGATTCGTAATAAAAAAATCGGCCTTCTTTGCGAAATGGCCGGCAGAAAGTGCCTTTATCCACTCTAGCTAAAAATTAATGGAATAAATTTAACAAAATTTGGTGTATAATATTTCAATAACCTACAAGTGATTTATATACCAAATTTAACAAAATTTGGTATATAAATCATTTGTAGGTTATTCTAGTACGATTTGGGAAAAAGGAACGGGCTATTTTTGCTAAATAACCCGCAAAAATCGTTAAATAAAAAAATAAAAGACTGCGTGTGCTCAATTATATCAATTAAATTCCTATTTTATACGTGATTTTTGACAACAAAAAGAATAAGACTAACCCCATTGCTCTAGAACTAGCCGTTCTTGAGATATTCTAATTTTTTCGCGTTTTCGCTACGCCACCTTTGGCAATAAGTCCAGCTATCAAATGAGAACCAAATTTAAGTTTAACGTGCAAATTCAATATCATTTAAAATACTTATGGCTGTTATTTTGTGCAGATAAACTCAAATTATTATTGAAGAAATAAAGAGAACGTGAATATGAGTCTGCCCACATCAGAATTTTTAACAATATTACAACAATGATTTATAGAAGTGAACGGGGATTATTTGCAGGCCATTTCGAAAAAAATGTATGCTCTGTATTTAAAGATCAACCAAATTTTGTAAAATAAAATGTTCAACAATTTTAAGCTGTGTACCAAATTTTAACGCTCTAGGACGTAGGAAAGTGCATTAAAAATGCCATCAAATAAGTATATTATGAAGAGTTATTTAATTAAAAAAAAATTGAAACATTGTTATCTACTAAATTTATTTTAAAATGTGTAGCCTCTCTCATATACAAAATCATTAAATTCTTGGAAAGATATTTATTATATAATATATCTCTTTTTTCTTTCTGGAGGATATCCCAAAAATCAGAATTTAATTGAATTTGTTTTTTTCCCTATATTAAATAATTTTTAATTAAAAAACTTTTTAATATATTTTACTGAAATTTTTTTTATATATTTTATGGGATAATGTGAATATTTCCTAAAAATTTCGAATCAATTTGTGAATTTTAAATTTGTTTAAAAAATGTTTGAAAAATTAGGTCCCATAGGGTTCAATGTATTTCACTTTTTCAAACCGGGTTCAATAAAAAACTAATTGGGTGATATTATTTATTTATATTCCCATAGGTCCCACAGACCGTCTGAAAAGCATACTAAAATTTCATTTTGTCATAAAAGTCATTTTTACGGCAGTTATCGTGCTAACGGACAGACGGACAGACAGACAGAATGAACAAAGTCATAAACACTTTTCAAATTTGTTGTAAAGTGTTAAAAATTGATTAGAAATAGATGTAATGAAATATATTTTTAGATAGAAGCATATTTAATTAAAAAAATAAATAATAATAATTGTGATTAAATAAAACTTTATTAAAATTAGATTAATTCTAATTTCATTGGACGTGGGATGCAATATAATATATAAAAATCTGATGTGGTCAGCACATGACTTTCCCTGCAGACTTAAATTCATATTTTCTTTATTTCTTTAATAATTCATTAGATTGAGTTTAATTGCACCAAATAACACTAAATTTGCATTTTTAATTCAAGTTTTGTTTCTATTTGGTAATTGGACATTTTTTATCGATAGCAGAGTAACAAAAATGCAAAAAATCTCAAATATCTTGAGAACGGTTAGCCCTAAAGTATAATGGAGTGTGTTATATTCTTTTCCTCGTCAAAAATTGCGTATAAAAGAAGAAATTAATTGATACATTTCAGCATACATAGTCTTTTTTTTCTTTAGATTTTGACGATTTTTGTGGTCCGTTTCGTAAAAAAAGGCAGGTTGCGCTTTTCCGAATCGTACCAAAATCTAATCAGCACCAGAGTATTCTACAAGTAACTTAGCTACCAAATTTTGTGAAATTTGGTAAATTAATATTTTATCTAGAGCGGATAAATGAAATTCTTACGGACCATTTCGCAAAAAAAGGCGGGTTTTATTTTTACGAATCGTACCAAAAACTGTTTAGCACCAGGGTCACATCCAAGTGACTTATCTACCAAATTTTATGAAATTCGATCCATTAGTTTTTGAGTTAGAGTGGATACATACATTGCACAGATACAGACAGACAGACAGACAGACAGACAGAGAGACAGACAGACACACACACACACACGTCACGCTAAAAATAGTTTTTTTGTGTACTAGAGGTCTTGAAACGTGTAGATCCGTCGAAAACTCGAGTTGCGATTTTCGACATGATTCCAATACTTTTCCTATACCATGTATTGCAGTGATAGTGAAAATTTGTTTCTGAAATTGCATTGTACATCTAAACAAAATTAATTAAATAAACATTGTTTAGAAGCATATTTAATGTAAAAAATATTTAATAAATGCAATTGAAAACATGAACATTAATTAGAAATAGATTAAGTAAAATTTTACTGGAAGTGGAATGCAATTCAAGAAATAAAATTTGATTAGAAATAGAAATTGACTAGAAGTAGATGTAAAACAACAATTAATTAGACACAAATGAAATTAATGGAAAAAAAACTGATTATAACTATGTATAATTTAAAAAGTTGCTTTACCTTAAAACTACAACTATATGTTTCCACCATGTTCAATATTTTGGAATAGAAGTTGACATTTGTGTATCAAATGCACATAATAAATTCGACACGTTTTAGAATGCGCATATAATTAATTATCCAGCTACAGTTGTCATAACGACCGTTGGAAGAAATTCTAATCTTTTTATGTTTGATAAGAGAAAATGCAGTATGAATGTTTATCTTTCAAATATTCTTATCACAAAGGAAATACCTGATATTGGCAACTGATAGAAACTTTGAAACTTCTACACAACAGCCTATAATCCAGATATAAATCGGCCGACCGCTTTAGTTTCCGTAATTAAATTAACTGAAGAGTGGCTCAACTCGACTTTCTCATATATCAGAATTCATTAATTTTTAATTTTATAAGAAGAAATGTAAAAAATCTGATGTGGGCAGCACATGACTTTCCCTGCGGATTTATATTCACGTTCTCTTTATTTTAATTACATTGAATTCACTTTTAATTCAATTTTCGTTCTCATTCGGTAACTGGACTTCTTTTCAAAGGTGACGTAGAGAAAATACGAAGAAACTAAAATATCTCGAGAACGGCTACTCCTAGTGTAATGGGGTTGGTCTTATTCTTTTCTTTATTAAAAATTACGTATTAAACAAGCATTTTCTGGATATATTTGAGTATACCCAGTTCCTTAGTTTAGATTTGGGCGATTTTTGCGGGCCATTTTGCAAAAAAAGGCAGGTCATTTTTTTCCGAATCTTACCAAAATCTAATCAGCACAAGGGTAACCCACAAGTGACTCATCTACCGAATTTTGTGAAATTCGGTCCATTAGTTTTTCAGTTAGAGTGGATACAAGCTTTTGCGGGCCATTTCGCAAAAATAAGCGGGTTCTTTTATCCCGAATAGTACCCATAACTAATCAGCACCAGATTCGCCCACAAGTGACTTACCTACCAAATTTTGTGAAATTCGGTCCATTAGTTTTTTAGTTAGAGTGGATACAAAATCTGCACAGACAGACAGACACACAGACAGACACACAGACACACAGACACACACACAGACGTCACGCTAAAAATAGTTTTTTCGTATTCTAGAGGTCTCGAAACGTGTAGATCCGTCGAAAACTCGAGTTGCGATTTTCGTCATGATTCCAATACTTTCCCTATACATTACCATGTATTGCAGGGAAAGTAAAAAAGTAAAATCGGTATCGTGGGACCAAATGATTACAACTATAACGTGTTACCCTTCACTTTAAAGGGCTTGAAAAAAAATCTTTCAATTGATACTATGCTTAAAAATGTTCCACCGGGGGATAATTTGCTCCCCCCAAGGGGGAAGGGGGGCTAAAGACGCCAGGAACAAAAAAAAATTATATTGCGGCTATTTTTCACAACAATGATTGAAACAAATACGTTTCAACATCATTGAGCCATAAATAAACCCTTTTATGCATGATTATATCAAATTCTGCGCTATGCTGCCATGTTAAAAAATCTGATGTGGGCAGCACATGACTTTCCCTGCAGACTTATATCCACGTTCTCTTTATTTTAATTACATTTATTTAACTTTTATTCAATTTTCGTTCTCATTCGGTAACCGGGCTTATTTTCAAAGGTGGCGTAGGGAAAGTACGAAAAACTAAAATATCTCGAGAACGGCTAGTCCTAGTGTAATGGGGTTGGTCTTATTCTTTTCGTCGTTAAACATTACGTATTAAACGGGCATTTTATGGATATATCTGAGTATACCTAGTTCTTTAGTTTAGATTTTGAAGATTTTTGCGGGCCGTTTTGCAAAAAAAGGCAGGTTATTTTTTTCCGAATCGTACCAAAATCGAATCAGCACCAGAGTGACCTATACGTGACTTATCTACCGAATTTTGTGAAATTCGGTCCATTAGTTTTTCAGCTAGAGTGGATACAAGCTTTTGCGGGCCATTTCGCAAAAAAATGCGGGTTCTTTTATTCCGAATCGTACCCAAAACTAATCAGCACCAGCCCCGCCCACAAGTGACTTACCTACCAAATTTTGTGAAATTCGGTCCATTAGTTTTTTAGTTACAGTGGATACAAAATCTGCACAGACAGACAGACACACAGACAGACAGACAGACAGACACACAGACAGACAGACAGACAGACAGACACACAGACAGACAGACAGACACACGCACAGACGTCACGCTAAAAATGGTTTTTTCGTATTCTAGAGGTCTCGAAACGTGTAGATCCGTCGAAAACTCGAGTTGTGATTTTCGGTATGATTCCAATACTTTCCCTATACATTACCATGTATTGCAGGGAAAGTAAAAATATAAAATTTCGAAGTTTACTCTCGAATTTAAAAAAAAAATCTATCTGATTGTAGATTTTTGATATCAAAAGCGGATATAAAGTTTCGTGAAAATCCATTAACATTTGTGGCAGCTATCCTGTGTACAAGAAATCGACCACAAACAACAGGCGGGCATCACTTCAAAAATAGTCAAAACGTGTTCAAGTGGTTGTAAATTATCTGCCTTCCTTGGCTCATTCTGGTTACTCTATTCCACGGATGAGTATATTTATGTTGCGGGATTACATATCCGTACTTCTCTCTGCCACCAAAGTGACTTCAAACTTGAATTCTTTGATATTCAGACATTTCGGTCTAGGGGTAATAACACAGGACTGCACTGAGTAAATCAAACTAACTTTATTGTGCACTTCACAGAAACTACAGCAGCTTGCTGTGTAAAGCAATGGACAACATATATACTAAATGGTTGTTGCACATACCCAGAATAATTTACACTACATACAAGATACTACCATTAACTGGCCTGCTGATACTCTTAAATGGAAACGATTCTAAAGTTTTTATGCTTACCACTGACATTATTACTTTCCTTATATACATAATGTATAAGGAAAGTATTGTGACGGGGTCGAAAATTCGAAATCGAGTTTTCGACGGGAGAGCACGTTTCAAGCCTCCCTGATCACGAATCAAACATTTTTGAAGTGATGTCTGTGTGTGTGTGTGAAAGTGTGTGTGTGTGTGTGTGTGTGTGTGTGTGTCAGTGGGTCTGTGGAGACGATAACTGACGAACGAATGGACCGATTCGAACCAAATTTGGTACAAAAATCACAATCCGTAAACACTGGAAGCCTATTGTTTTTATACGCAATCGAATGTTCAGAACCCCCCTAAATTTTCGAATGAAATTTTAAAAAAATCGTCAAAAAATCAAAACCACTAAGAAAGTTACGCAAATAGACATTTCTTATATAATTTTTCATTAGAAAACGATTGGCATAAATTTTAGAACGCTAACATGAACCGTTATAGAGATATTGCACATTTTTTAAAAAAATTATCAAAAAGTCATAAAATAAAGAAAATTATTTCCTATTGAGAAACATGTTCACTTTTCATATGTAATACCATACGATAAATTGGGTGACATCATTCTCGTGGATCTAGCTCGTTCCATTCATGAAAAAAGATACTTTGAGTAATACGTTTGTATTTGAACGCCAATAGTCATTTGTCTGTTGTAAGAATAACTTATTTCTTCGTCCATAATTCTTTGCGAGATTTTGGCGACGAATTTGGCGGAATGTCGCCAACTTGGCGACTTTTTGAAATGTTGCCAAATTAACGAAAATCTCTCCAAATGAATGAAAATGACGCTAAATCAATGGAAATGACGACTAATACGCGAAAATTCAATATCTTGGAAATAATATAAATATCTACTATAAGAAAAACCTATTTTTTGTACTGTAAAAGTAGTAAATTCAGTACATTATATAAGGAAAGTCATGTGTTGCCCACATCAGATTTTTTAATTTGGAATGTAAACTTTCCCCGAGAGCCTATGAATGTCAACTACTCTCCGCATGCAGCGCCATGATCCCACGAGCGAACATTAAGAGAAATCTGCCTTTTGCTTGACGGCCTGATCTGATGGAGTTTTGCAACGTTCCCTCGTCCATAGAAGTTTCACTTCAATAAAAATAATAATTTAATAATTCATCGAGTTTAATTGCACAAAATAACACTGAAATTTGCACATTTAATTCAATTTTTGTTTTTATTTGGTGACTGTACATTTTTCAAAGGCGGCGTGACAAAAATGCAAAAAAAAAACTGAAATATCTTAAGAATGGTTAACCCTAGAGTAATGGAGTTGGTTATATTTTTTTCCTCGTCAAAAATTTAGTATAAAACAAGCATTTAATGATACATTTGAGCATACGAAGTTTTTTATTTTCGATTTTAGCCATTTGTGCGGGCCATTTTGTAAAAAAGGGCAGGTTTTTCTTTTCCAAATCGTACCAAAATCTAATCGGCACCAGGGTCCCCACAAGTGACTTATGTACCAAATTTTGTGAAATTGGGTCAATTAGTTTCTTAGATAAAGTGGACACATAAAATTTTTGCTGCGTATTTCGCAATAAATAAAAAAAAAAGACGAGTTCTTTTATCCTGAATCGTACCAAAATCTAATCAGCACCAGAGTCATAACACAAATGACTTAACCTATGATATTTTATGAAATTTGGTTTATTAGATTTTGAGTTAAAGTGGATACATACATTGCCTAAACAGACAGATACAAATACAGATATACACACAGACGTTACGCTAAAAATAGTATTTTCGTGTTCTAGAGGTCCCATAATGTGTAGATTTGTCGAAAACTCGAGCTGCGATTTTCGACACGAATATACGATTCCAATACTTTTCCTATGCATTTCCATGTATTGCAGGGAAAGTAAAAAGGAGAGAATGAGGACGTCGTTCAGATCGGAAATTTTACTTCGGGGCTGGGGTAGCCCAATGGTTAAGACGATAGGATCACACGATATTCCCACGTTTGATCCTTAATGCCGTCCAAACCTATCCTCATGTATAAGCGGAGTATGGAAATGACAAATCTGTTGGTCCATCCTTCTTCTAGTCCATCTGAGAGATAATGGGTTAGGGACAGGATGGTACGGTCCCTGTGGTTACTATCGCCATTGGATTCCGGTCTAAATTGTGTGGCACTTCCGTTCAAACTAATAAAAAAGCCGTTCAAACGGATGCTTTATACTTTCGGGTAGGTCTGACGGTTCGGATGGAAAGGGCGTGACTGGAAATTTAACTTCGATCTGAAATCAGAAGGTCGGAAACATAGGGTTCGCTTCCACATAAGATATAATAATTTAGTTTTAGCATCTTAATGGGTAGAGTCAGGTCTGACCAGTTCAAAAATTGTTCGAAGCCCGGCTGGAATTTGAGCTTTTTGTACACTGTTTTATATAATAGTTTATACACTATTATATACACTTTTTATGCAATAGTTAATGCACTGTTTTATACAATAGTTTATACACTGTTTTGTATAGTTTTATATACTGAAAAAGTAACAAACCATTCTTACCGGTAGATGTTCTGCAATATTATAATCTGTCAACGTAGTCATATTTTTAACAACTTCATTTAGGATGTTCGTGCCTGAACAGCTAAATCCTGCAACTAGGGCAACTAGATAAGATTCCAAACCTCATGAGCAAAAAATTCATGATACCTTTAGTGATTATTAACTTATAACAGAATGTGTGGCAAAAGTGGCGCCATGATCCTCTTGTCTTGGGTAGATTGTATATACAGGGAGTGGTGTTGGAATTTATTTCCAGTGAGTATTTCTTATCTTATTGAAACAGATGTCAACGATACAGAAGTAAGGTTGATAATAATCTTAGACAGTAAGAAGAAAGATCAATCATGCTTAAAGCATTGATTATGAAACACTTTCCAACTTCAATGCAATTTTATTTAAACATGTCTAAAATGCAATACATTCCTCGGTAATATTTTAAAACTTATCACAATACTACATTAATTTATTATATTTGAAACCTTAAACCTTCATCGAAAAAAATTAACTTCATTCAAATGACGGCATTAAAATATAAATTGCCTGGTTTAAACATCTCTAAAATGTGATACATTCCTCGGTAATAATTTTAGAATTATCATAATACTACGATAATTTATTATATTTGAAAACTTCATCGAAAACAACTGAAATCCATTCAAATGACGTCATAAAAAAAATAACACGCCTGGCTCGCTCTATAAAAGCAACATTTCATTCATAAATAATTCCCCCATTCATCACAATACTATAATAATTTATATTATTTAAAAATTAAGATCATGGAGCTACAAGTAAGTAAAACTCTATGCGTAAAACTTCATCGAAAATTATCGTCCTTCTCTTTCTAAAATCAATGAATATTTCATTCATATCAGCCATGCAGACTCCATGGACTAAATGATTTTGTGTTAAAGAATTACAGCGATTCTAATACAACTCATTCTACATATTTTGCTGTTTACATTTTACATAGGTGAAAAATAGGCTTAATAGTAGAAATAATCAAATTTGTATGAGCATTTAAACTGAAATATATTGTCATTGCGCTGTTAAAGTATGTAGATGCACAGAATTTAGGTCAAAATAAAGTAGTTTTAGGATGGATACAACACTCAATATGAATTAGAAAGAACTTTAAAAATCACGATTTTGAGACAAGATGGATGCCATATATCATTTTGAAGTGGGTCATGTGATCGTTTCATATCATGGACACGTGATCGCTTCATATAAGAGGTGTTATTATTATTTTAATTTTTATTTAAAAAACTACTGAATATATTTCGCTGAATTTTTTTTTATATGTTTTATGGAACAATTTGAATATTGCCTAAAATTTTCGAAGCAATTTGTGAATTTTAAATCCGCTTAGAAAATGCTTGAAAAATTAGGTCCCATAGGGCTCAATGTATTCCATTTTTCAACCCGGGTTCAATCCAAAACTAATTGGGTGATATTATTCATTTATATTCCCATAGGTCCTATAGACCGTCTGAACAACATACTAAAATTTCATTTTGATTAATTCATTTTTACGGCAGTTATCGTGCTAACGGACAGACAGACAGACAGACAGACAGAATGAACAAAGTCATAAACACTTTTCAACTTTGTTGTAAAGTGTTAAAAATGAGATGATTTTGACAGAGATAAGAGTACGTATCTGTGAATGTCGGAATCTCACTGTTGAAATAATGTTTCATCGAAGCAAATTCGCGCCCTAAAATTATCTGATATTAAATATATTTTATTAGTAACAGCATAAGCAGCTGGTTAAAAATATAAACCGATTTAAAATGCAGAAAATCGTCTTCTTATCAGGATAAACAAGGCAGAGAGGCTACTACAGCAAATGTAGAAACTTTTCTACAGAATCATGAAGACGTGACTAAAGAGCATCGAGGTTGCCAATTCGAGAAAACAAATAATAATTAAATTAAAGAAAAAGCAAAAAGACATGAAAAAGATCAAAACAAACAGCTGAAGATTGCATGAAATTCGCCTATAAAACAGTAAGATTAGTTGTGAATATGCAAGACAACATTCAGAGGCACATAACAAAATTTCAAAGAAAATTATTTTTTAACAATTGTTTTTCTTTTTTATATGCCGTTCTAATTCATTTTCGGAACTAATATGTTTTTATTCATTTGCTAATTTTATTTTTATTCATTTGCATTTTATTCATTTGCTAATATGTTTTTATTCAAAATCGGAATAAAATTAAAATGATTCACAGTTGAATAAAATAAATTTATTGATAAAAATATCGTTATTTTATCGTATAATAATGCACACATTTTTTTAGAGGAAATTTCTGAAAAAATTTCCCCTGCAAATTCTCCCTACATACGCCACAATTTTCCATTGCGTTGGAGAGGTTGGATAAACGGAATTCTACTTGATTCTTTTAGTAGAAGATCCGCAGTAACCGTGACCTCCAAAATATTCCATCCCATTTGAGCTGGCGGATCGAGGGGGATTCTATTTCCTTTACTGATAAAAATAACAATTTTTACTTTCCTTATATACATAATGTATAAGGAAAGTATTGTGACGGGGTCGAAAATACGGGAGAGCACGTTTCAAGCATACCTGATCACGAATCAAACATTTTTGAAGTGATGTCTGTGTGTGTGTGTGTGTGTGTGTGTGTGAAAGTATGTGTGTGTGTGTGTGTGTGTGTGTGTGTGTGAAAGTATGTGTGTGTGTGTGTGTGTGTGTGTGTGTGTGAAAGTATGTGTGTGTGTGTGTGTGTCAGTGGGTCTGTGGAGACGATAACTGACGAACGAATGGACCGATTCAAACCAAAATTGGTACAAAAATCACAATCCGTAAACACTGGAAGCCTATTGTTTTTATACGTAATCGAATGCTCAGAACCACCCTAAATTTTCGAATAAAATTTTGAAAAAATCGTCAAAAAATCAAAACCACTAATAAAGTTGCGCAAATAGATATTTCTTATGTAATTTTTCATTAGAAAACGATTGACATAAATTTTGGAACGCTAACATGAACCGTTCTCGAGATATTGCACATTTATCAAACAAATTATTAAAAAGTCATATAAAATGAAAAAAAAAATATGTCCCATTGAGAAACATGTTCACTTTTCATATGTAATACCATGCGATACATTGGGTGACATCATTCTGGTGGATCTAGCTCGTTCCATTCATGAAAAAAGATACTTTGAGTAATACTTTTGTATTTGAACCCCAATAGTCATTTATCTGTTGTAAGAACAACTTATTTCTTCATCCATAACGCTTGGCGAGATTTTGGCGACGATTTTGGCGGAATGTCGCCAACTTGGCGACTTTTTGAAATGTTGTCAAATTAACGAAAATCTCGCCAAATGGATTAAAATGAGGCTAAATCAATGAAAATGACGACTAATTGTCGAAAATTCAATATCTTGGAAAGAATATTAGTATGTGCTATAAGAAAAATCTATTTTTTTATTGTAAAAGTAGTAAATTCATTACATTATATAAGGAAAGTCATGTGTTGCCCACATCAGATTTTTTTTTCTTTAAAACAGTTGTTTCTTGCATTAAATTCTGTTTAGTACTACTAAATTTTGTAGAGTTTCCTCATGTGCAGGGTGATTAAAAGAAAGATGGGCCAAACTTTGGGAGATGGTAGTACACACCGAATTAAGCATTTTTTGCCATACTTAACCAGGACGGAAATGAAACGTAAAGGCATTACAAGACGCTTACTAGTTGGGAAGCGGGCCCCCCACAAACTTAAAAGCGTCATTCCGGTTGTTAATTTCTGGTTAAAGAAAAAAACCACGTATGAAAATTTTATCTGGGGAAAAAAAAGAAACCTTATGCACATTTTCGTAATCAGGCGAGAGGTAAGGACGCCACTCTTCCGGGCCGATGGATTGGGCAAGGTGGTCCCATAGCTTGGCCCCCACGATCGCCCGATTTGCCGTGTCTTGTCTTCTTTTTATAGGTATATCTCAAGAGTGTCGTCTATGGCCCTTCCCTTGAATCTGAAGAGGAACTCATCGTCAGAATTTCAGCCGCTGCTGCCGAAGTGCGCGACATACCTGGTCTATTCAAGAGAGTTCGCCAATCCCCCCATCGCCGCTGTGAAACGTGCATTCAGGTTGGCGGTCGCTCTCTTGAGCCATTAATGTAAGTATTGTTTATTAAATGCCATTTTATAACTTCAAAGTCATTCTTATGTTTTCGCCTCACCTCATGGGTTTCACCATTAAGCGCCCACTGGCGCCTTTACGTTTCATTTCCGACAGGGTAAACTAAGACGCAAAATGCTTGATTTGATGTGTACTACCACCTCCCAAAGTTTGAACCATATTTTTAATTACCCTGTATAAGCACACTTCTTTAATAAAACCCTAGACCCTCAACAAAACGTACCTATCCCACAAACAGCAAAACTCACCCTATTTTAAACCTAGAATATTATTCCTCAAAGCGACAGTGATTATCAAAGAAATTGAACTTCACTTTCCATGTTCTTGAATTTGCAGCAATTTGGCGTCATTTTTGTTAATTGAGCATCATTTTCTTTGTCAGTTTTGTGACATTTTCAAAACAATTCTTCATACACACACACACGCACACTCACGCGCACACACATACACACACACACGCATACAAACACACGCATGCACGCACGCACACACACACACACACACTCAAACGTCACGCTAACAATAGCTGTTTCGCATTCTAGAGTTACAAAAACGTGTAGATCCGTCAAAAACTCGTGTTGCGATTTTCGGCACGATTCCAATACTTCTCTATATTTACTATGCATGGTAGGGAAATAAAAGGAAAATGCGATTCATTGATATTTCTTGTGACAGAAATTTAATGAATGGCTTTAAAAACAACTCTTTAGTCAATTTTTGGATTAAACAAAAGAAGTAAAGACATTGCAGAATAAGCAATTATATTCTTAGTTATTTTATTTTCGATGTACTTATCTGAAGCATGATTTTTTTAAATGCTGTTCATAAAGCACACATTTAGAACAAAACTCGCGCTAAATTTACGTTTAAAATTAAGTGAAATAGAATCAGATACACAAAACAAATTTAACTAAAACAAAAGCAAGTATCAATCACATCAAATCACCTCGATAATCAATTTTGTTAATCATATTTGTTAATGGAAGTTGCTAATATTTATTAATTTGACTCATTTTACTTTCCCTGCAATACGTGGTAATATATAGGGAAAGTATTGGAATCATGCCGAAAATCGCAAAAAGTTTTCTACGGATCTACACGTTTTGAAACCTCTAGAATGAAAAAAAAAACCTGTTTTTAACGTGATGTCTGTGTGTATGTTTGAGTGGGTCTGTCTGTGCAAAGTATGTATCCACTCTAACTCAAATTCTAATGGACCAAATTTCATAAAATTTTATAGGTGACCCTAGTGCTGATTATATTTTGAGACGATTCGGGATAAAATAACCTGTCTTTTTGAGAAATGGCCCGCAAAAATCACACGTATCCAGTCTAGCTTAAAAAAATAATTGACCAAATTTCACAAAATTTGGTAGATAAGTCACTTGTGGGTCATCCTGGTGTTGATAAGATTTCAGTTAGTTTTGGGAAAATAAACCTGCTTTTTTACGAAATGGCCCGCAAAAATTGTTAAAATCTAAAATAAACTACTAAATAAAATCGACTACTTGTGCTCAAATATATCAATTAAATAATTGCTGTATACGTAATTTTTTATGGTGAAAAGAATAAGACCAGCCCCCATTATTTTGAGACTAGCCTTTCTCTCGATACATTTAGTTCTTTTTTCTCATTTTTGCTGCGTCGATTTCGAAAAAACGCCTTCTTACCAAATGAAAACGAAAATTGAATTAAAAGTGCAAATTCAGTGTCATTACAAATAATTATGTGTGTTATTGCGTGTGCAATTAAACTCAATTTAATGGATTGTGAAAGAAATAAAAAGAGAGTAAATTTGATTCTATAGGGGAAGTCACGTGCTGCTCAAATCAGATTCTTTTACTAGAAATGAAATGAAAATATGTGACGATAACTGAATTAAGTTAAAAATCTTAAATTTATATTTGTGTGCCAGACATTTTTTTTTTTAGTGGTGCTGTAAATTTTAAACGTTTGCTTTTGGTGGTACGCATTTATGAAAATGTTGAGAACTCATGTGTCCGCGCGCAAACCGGCCTTGGCGTCGAACTCTCTCTCTTGGCGGGTTTGTTTTGCGCCTACCGAGCCAAGAACTAATCAGTTATGATTCAGATATGGATCAAAGAGGTCATACCATCCAGTACTAAAGCCTGGATAATATCATGAGACCTCAGATACCATTAATAATTTTGCATGAATTGTAAGCAAGTTGTTAATAGTGTATATATTTTGTATATACTCTAATAAATCATATTAAAAAGGTTAACATATACAGTCCATTACTGAGTAATCGTCAGACACCATGCTCTATAGTAATTTGAAGTGGAACTGAAAACCGTAGGCAATCGTATCCATCCGAAATATCAATTGAAGGTTCGGTCGTATATCGATACGTTGATATAAGATAATCACTAATCGGTATAAGTAATCCATTTCCAACAATGATTTTATCCAATTGCAATTGGAAAAGGTGGGGATGAGTGGCGTGGTTGGTGTGAGATTGTGAGATTAGAGCCGCACAACCGCATGGAAAATGTAAATGACCATCATGAACTGGGATAGATCTAATCTATGTAATAAAAGAACGTTCTTGTAGAAAACATGTTTTCCGCTCATATGCGATGCAATGTGTAAGGCCTGATACATCACGGCATGAAATTTCACCCGCTTATTCTACTTCACCTTATGAAGTACCTTGCCGCCCCAACCGGGAATGGAACCCTGGAACGCCGAACTGGTAAGCCGATGCTTTACCGTTGAGCTCATGGGACAAAATTGCAAGCTCTTATTGTCGAAGTGGACTTTGCATTCTCCACCCTCTAATGTCAGATTGGCGTGCAACTGACAATCTGATTGACCACTTCCTGCTATTTTTACCTCAGATTAGCCTCCTGCTACTACTATTTTTACGTACGTTGAATACGTACTAGGGTTACTTTCAGACCTCCAACATCTTTGTACTAACCCATAGGGTTGATTTATTCAGACGCCATTGTAAAGAACCTTGTTGCCTCAACCGGGAATTGAACCCGGGATATTCGAACTGGGCAGCCAATGCTATACCGTTGAGCTACTGGGACGAAATTGTAAGCTTTTATTGCAGAAGTAGACTCTGCAACCTTAATACATTTTATATGTACTCAGGTGAAGTAAAATACTTGGCATCAGACTTGATATGTCTTGGCGGGATATTCCTGTTCTGCTTTTGTGCACGCCAATCTTGTGAGTTACTTCCCGTTTCAGATTGACTGGAGAGCTCTTTATGTTTCTTTCTGATAGGCTCTCTCTCAATCCAGATATGTAATCCCCTGGTTCTTTCTTTTGCGCCAATTCCTCTTTTGGACTGACTAAGGAGATCCAGTGTATCCTCGAAACAGCTGTATTATTCCTTATACATTATGTATATAAGGAAAGTAATACAATAAAATACGAGATGTTTACAACAAATGCTTTTTACTTTCCTTATATACATAATGTATAAGGAAAGTATTGTGACGGGGTCGAAAATTCGAATTCGAGTTTTCGACGGAAGAGCGCGTTTCAAGCATCCCTGATCACGAATCAAACATTTTTGAAGTGATGTCTGTGTGAGTGTGTGAAAGTATGTGTGTGTGCGTGTGTGTGTGTCAGTGAGTCTGTGGAGACGATAACTGACGAACGAATGGACCGATTCGAACGAAATTCGGTACAAAAATCACAATTTATAAACACTGGAAGCCTATTGTTTTTATAGGCAATCGAATGTTCAGAACTCCCCTAAATTTTCGAGTGAAATTTTGAAAAAATCGTCAAAAAATCAAAACCGCTAATAAAGTCACACAAATAGACATTCATTATGTAATTTTTTATTAGAAAACGATTGACATAAATTTTAGAACGCTAACATGAACCGTTCTCGAGATATTGCACATTTTTCAAAAAAGTTATCAAAAAATCATATAAAATAAAACAAAAATATTTCCTATTGAGAAACATATTCACTTTTCGTATGTAATACCATGCGATAAATTTGGTGACATCATTCTCGTGAATCTAGCTCGTTCCATTCATGAAAAAAGATTCTTTGAGTAATACTTTTGTATCTGAACGACAATAGTCATTTATCTGCTATAAGAATAACTTATTTCTCCGTCCATAACGCTTGGCGAGATTTTGGCGACGAATTTGGTGGAATGTCGCCAACTTGGCGATATTTTTAATTGTTGCCAAATTAAAAAAATCTCGCCAAATGAATAAAAATGATGCTAAATCAATGAAAATGACGACTAATTGAAGAAAATTCAATATCTTGGAAAGAATATAAGTATCTACTATAAGAATAACATTTTTTTTAACTGTAAAAGAAGTAAATTCATTGCATTATATAAGGAAAGTCATGTGTTGCCCACATCAGATTTTTTAAAATGCATCTCCGATGCATAAAACATATCCAGATTATCAGGGAAATTGTTGTATAATTTACAAAAACTAGTAATTGCACAATTACATCCAATATTTAAATTAAAATTCTTTACAGCAAATAAATTAATGCTTCTGGTTGTATACTGAGGAACACAAAACCCAATCCCACCCGAGACAGGGGACCAGCCAAATCGGCCACCGAACAGATTCCTGAAGAATGAAAACAGAATGTAATCCCTTCTGCTCTGTAATCTTTTTAAACCAACCAAATCACGTAGAAAAGTAGCAGATAAAGCATAAAAATCTGATCGGCAGCACATGACTTTCCCTGCAGACTTATATTCACGTTCTCTTTATTTTAATTAAATTTAATTCACTTTTAATTCAATTTTCGTTCTCATTTATAACTGGACTTATTTTCAAAGGTGGCGTAGAGAAAATACGAAACAGCTAAAATATCTCGAGAACGGCTAGTCCTAGTGTAATGGGGTTGGTCTTATTATTTTCTTCGTTAAAAATTACGTATTAAACAAGAATTTAATGGATATATTTGAGCATACGTAGTTTTTTATTTTAGATTTTGGAGATTTTTGTGGGCCATTTTGCAAAAACAGCAGGTTATTTTTTTCCGAATCGTACCAAAATCTAATCAGAACCAGGGTGTCCCACAAGTGACTTATCTACCAAATTTTGTGAAATTCGGTTCATTAGTTTTTTAGTTAGAGTGGATACAAACTTTTGCGGGCCATTTCGCAAAAATAAGCGGGTTCTTTTATCCCGAATCGTACCCATAACTAATCAGCACCAGATTCGCCCACAAGTGACTTACCTACCAAATTTTATGAAATTCGGTCTATTAGTTTTTTAGTTAGAGTGGATCTGCACAGATAGACATACACACAGACAGACAGACAGACAGACACACACACAGACGTCACGCTAAAAATAGATTTTCGTATTCTAGAGGTCTCGAAACGTGTAGATCCGTGGAAAACTAGAGTTGCGATTCTCGGCATGATTCCAATACTTTCCCTATACATTACCATGTATTGCAGGGAAAGTAATAACCGAACCAATTAGGATCGTTAGTTTAACGAAATATAAACTATAATACAAACTGAGGGAAGTAATAATTGAAAGGTTATTTAGACACCTCACAAGATCTTAAAACATGTATTCACATTGAAATCTCGAGTTCGAAAATTTTTGTGAAAACAATACTTTCTCTATACTATATATCTTTTGTGGGCGGCATATGACCTTCTCTACATAATGCAATGACTTTAATTCTTTCACAGCAAAATAATGGGGCATGCGGTCCGTGGCATAATGTTTTGGGCATTGAATAACCATTGCGTAAATTAAATCCGAGCACTTTTCGCAACTTATTAATCCAAACATAATGATTTATTCAGAGTCTTGGAAAAATACTCATCAAAATGCAATTGACATTTATTAATATCCTGTGAAATAAATGATGTCAAAATATAAAATTATCACAAAAAGTATTTCCCTTCTTCCGTAAATAGTTTTATCGGACAATATTGCATATGGAAAGTGAAACTATAGGACAATACTCACTATTTTAACTTTCCTTATATACATAATGTATAAGGAAAGTATTGTGACGGAGTCGAAACTTCGAATTCGAGTTTTCGACGGGAGAGCACGTTTCAAGCATCCCTGATCACGAATCAAACATTTTTGAGGTGATGTCTGTCTGTGTGTGTGTGAAAGTATGTGTGTTTGTGTGTGTGTGTGTGTCAGTGAGTCTGTGGAGACGATAACTGACGAATCAATGGACCGATTCGAGCGAAATTTGGTACAAAAATCACAATCCGTGAATACTAGAAGTCTATTGTTTTAAAACACAATCGAATGTTCAGAAGCCCCTTAAATTTTCGAGTGAAATTTTGAAAAAATCATCAAAAAATCAAAACCATTAATAAAGTTAAGCAAATAAACATTTCTTATGTAATTTTCCCTTAGAAAACGATTGACAAACTTTAGAACGCTAGCATGAAACAATCTCGAGGTATTGCACATTTTTCAAATAAATTTATCAAAAAATCCCATAAATTAAAAAAAAATATTAACTGTTAAGAAACATGTTCACTTTTCATATGTAATATCGTGATAAATTTGGTGACATCATTCTCGTGGATATAACTCGTTCCATTCACGAGAAGAGATACTTTGAGTAATACTTTTGTATTTGAACGCCAATAGTCATTTATCCGCTGTGAGAATAACTTATTTCTCCATAACACTTGGCGAGATTTTACGACGAATTAGTGGAATGTCGCCAACTTGGCCATATTTTTAAATGTTGCCAAGTTAAAGAAAATCTCGCCAAATGGACAAAAATGACGCTAAATCAATGAAAATGACGACCAATTGAAGAAAATTCAATGTGTTGGAAAGAATATAAGTATCTACGATAAGAATGACATTTTTACTTTCCTTATATACATAATGTATAAGGAAAGTATTGTGACGGGGTCGAAAATTCGAATTCGAGTTTTCGACGGGAGAGCACGTTTCAAGCATCCCTGATCACGAATCAACCATTTTTGAAGTGATGTCTGTGTGTGTGTGTGTGAAAGTATGTCTGTGTGTGTGTGTGTCAGTGAGTCTGTGGAGACGATAATTGACGTACGAATGGACCGATGCGAACAAAATTTGGTACAAAAATCACAATCTGTAAGCACTGGAAGCTTATTGTTTTTATACGCAATCGAATGTCCAGATTCCCCTAAATTTTCGAATGAAATTTTGAAAAAATCGTCAAAAAATCAAAACAGCTGAATCTCGCCAAATGAATAAAAATGATGCTAAATCAATGAAAATGACGACTAAATGAAGAAAATTCAATATCTTGGAAAGAATACTATAAGTATCTACTATAGGAATAACATTTTTTTTAACTGTAAAAGAAGTAAATTCATTGCATTATATAAGGAAAGTCATGTGTTGCCCACATCAGATTTTTTAAAATGCATCTCCGATGCATAAAACATATCCAGATTATCAGGGAAACTGTTGTATAATTTACAAAAACTAGTAATTGCACAATTACATCCAATATTTCAATTAAAATTCTTTACAGCAAATAAATTAATGCTTCTGGTTGTATACTGAGGAACACAAAACCCAATCCCACCCAAGACAGGGGACCAGCCAAATCGGCCACCGAACAGATTCCTGAAGAATGAAAACAGAATGTAATCCCTTCTGCTCTGTAGTCTTTTTAAACCAACCAAATCACGTAGAAAAGTAGCAGATAAAGCATAAAAATCTGATCGGCAGCACATGACTTTCCCTGCAGACTTATATTCACGTTCTCTTTATTTTAATTAAATTTAATTCACTTTTAATTCAATTTTCGTTCTCATTTGTAACTGGACATATTTTCAAAGGTGGCTTAGAGAAAATACGAAACACCTAAAATATCTCGAGAACGGCTAGTCCTAGTGTAATGAGGTTGGTCTTATTCTTTTCTTCGTTAAAAATTACGTATAAACAAGAATTTAATGGATATATTTGAGCATACGTAGTTTTTTATTTTAGATTTTGGAGATTTTTGTGGGCCACTTTGCAAAAACAGCAGGTTATTTTTTTCCGAATCGTACCAAAATCTAATCAGCCCCAGGGTGTCCCACAAGTGACTTATCTACCAAATTTTGTGAAATTCGGTTCATTAGTTTTTCAGTTAGAGTGGATACAAGCTTTTGAGGGTTATTTCGCAAAAATAAGCGGGTTCTTTTATCCCGAATCGTACCCAAAACTAATCAGCACCAGATTCGCCCACAAGTGACTTACCTACCAAATTTTATGAAATTCGGTCTATTAGTTTTTTAGTTAGAGTGGATCTGCACAGACAGACATACACACAGACAGACAGACACACACACACACAGACGTCACGCTAAAAATAGTTTTTTCGTATTCTAGAGGTTTCGAAACGTGTAGATCCGTCGAAAACTAGAGTTGCGATTTTCGGCATGATTCCAATACTTTCCCTATACATTACCATGTATTGCAGGGAAAGTAATAACCAAAATAATTAGGATCGTTAGCTTAACGAAACATAAACTATAATACAAACTGAGGGAAGTAATAATTGAAAGGTTATTTAGACACAAGATTTTAAAACATGTATTGACATTGAAATCTCGAGTTCGAAAATTTTGGTGAAAACAATACTTTCTCTATACTATATATCTTTTGTGGGCAGCATATGACCTTCTCTACATAATGCAATGACTTTAATTCTTTCACAGCAAAATAATGGGGCATGCGGTCCGTGGCATAATGTTTTGGGCATTGAATAACCATTGGTAAATTAAATCCGAGCACTTTTCGCAACTTATTAATCCAAACATAATGATTTATTCACAGTCTTGGAAAAATACTCATCAAAATGCAATTGACATTTATTAATATCCTGTGAAATAAATGATGTCAAAATATAAAATTATCACAAAAAGTATTTCCCTTCTTCCGTAAATAGTTTTGTCGGACAATATTGCATATGGAAAGTGAAACTATAGGACAATACTCACTATTTTAACTTTCCTTATATACATAATGTATAAGGAAAGTATTGTGACGGAGTCGAAAATTCGAATTCGAGTTTTCGACGGGAGAGCACGTTTTAAGCATCCCTGATCACGAATCAAACATTTTTGAGGTGATGTCTGTGTGTGTGTGTGTGAAAGTATGTGTGTTTGTGTGTGTGTGTGTGTGTGTGTCAGTGAGTCTGTGGAGACGATAACTGACGAATCAATGGACCGATTCGAACGAAATTTGGTACAAAAATCACAATCCGTGAATACTAGAAGTCTATTGTTTTAAAACACAATCGAATGTTCAGAAGCCCCTTAAATTTTAGAGTGAAATTTTGAAAAAATCATCAAAAAATCAAAACCATTAATAAAGTTAAGCAAATAAACATTTCTTATGTAATTTTCCCTTACAAAACGATTGACAAACTTTAGAACGCTAGCATGAAACAATCTCGAGATATTGCACATTTTTCAAATAAATTTATCAAAAAATCCCATAAATTAAATAAAAATATTAACTGTTAAGAAACATGTTCACTTTTCATATGTAATATCATGTGATAAATTTGGTGACATCATTCTCGTGGATCTAACTCGTTCCATTCACGAGAAGAGATACTTTGAGTAATACTTTTGTATTTGAACGCCAATAGTCATTTATCCGCTGTGAGAATAACTTATTTCTCCATAACACTTGGCGAGATTTTACGACGAATTTAGTGGAATGTCGCCAATTTGGCCATATTTTTAAATGTTGCCAAGTTAAAGAAAATCTCGCCAAATGGACAAAAATGACGCTTAATCAATGAAAATGACGACCAATTGAAGAAAATTCAATATGTTGGAAAGAATATAAGTATCTACGATAAGAATGACATTTTTACTTTCCTTATATACATAATGTATAAGGAAAGTATTGTGACGGGGTCGAAAATTCGAATTCGAGTTTTCGACGGGAGAGCACGTTGCAAGCATCCCTGATCACGAATCAAACATTTTTGAAGTGATGTCTGTCTGTGTGTGTGTGTGTGTGTGTGTGTGTGTTTGAAAGTATGTGTGTGTGTGTGTGTGTGTGTGTGTGTGTGTGAAAGTATGTGTGTGTGTTTGTGTGTGTGTGTGTGTGAAAGTATGTGTGTGTGTGTGTGTGTGTCAGTGAGTCTGTGGAGACGATAACTGACGAACGAATGGACCGATGCGAACAAAATTTGGTACAAAAATCACAATCTGCAAGCGCTGGAAGCTTATTGTTTTTATACGCAATCGAATGTTCAGAACCCCCCTAAATTTTCGAATGAAATTTTGAAAAAATCGTCAAAAAATCAAAACAGCTAATAAAGTTACGCAAATAGACATTTCTTATGTAATTTTTCACTAGAAAACGATTGATATAAATTTTAGAACGCTAACATGAACCGTTCTCGAGATATTGCACATTTTTCAAAAAAATTATCAAAAAGTCATATAAAATAAAATAAAAATATTTCCTATTGAGAAACATGTTCACCTTCCATATGTAATACCATGCGATAAATTGGGTGACATCATTCCCGTGGATCTAGCTCGTTCCATTCATGAAAAAAGATACTTTAAGTAATACTTTTGTATTTGAACGCCAATAGTCATTTATCTGCTGTAAGAATAACATATTTCTTCGTCCATAACGCTTGACGAGATCAAAATGACAACTGATTGACGAAAATTCAATATCTTGGAATGAATATAAGTATCTACTATAAGAAAAACCTATTTCTTTTACTGTAAAAGTAGTAAATTCATTACATTATATAAGGAAAGTCATGTGCTGTCCATCAGATTTTTAAAAATTTTATGCAAGTCTTTTGATAAAAGCATTTAAAAAACGTGCAATATATCGGGAACGGTTCAAGTTAGCGTTTTAAAGTTTGTATCATTCATTTTATAATGAAAAATTAAGTATGATATGATTTTCTCTTTGGATAAAGTTGGTAATAAAGTTTGATTTTAAAACTTTTTTTTTTCTTTTTAATTCAATCTTAAATCTTGTAATGTCTCGAGAATAGTTCATGCTAATATTCTAAAGTTTATGTCATTCGTTTTCTAATCAAAATTAAATTTCAAATTAGTTATATATTAATATTAAAGGTTCAGATATTTAACATGACTGTATGTCCTGATTTTTTCAAAAATTCATTCGAAAATGGTGGGTGGTGGTGGTGTGTGTGTGTGTGTGTGTGTGTGGGGGGGGGGTTATTGTTGAGACCCAGACCGTCCGACCTATCAGAAAGATGTAAGGTAACTGTTTGGACGGCCGGGAAGTGCCACCCAATTTAGACCGGAACCCAGTGGGGGAGGCATCCACAGGGACCGTACCCTCCTTCCCCTACCACCAGCCTCTCGGAAGGACTTACGGACCCACATCTTTAACGTGATCGTACTCCGCATGAACACGGCGGCAGTTGTGGCAGCGTGCAAATCCAGCGCGCAAACCACCGGGCTACCGCGCCCGAAATTTACCAACATCACGTGGTGTTCCCAGGTGGTCACCCACCCAAGTACTAACCGCGCCCGATGCTGCTTGACTTCGGTGATCTAACGAGAACAGGTGTTTTCAGCACGGTACGGCCGTTGGCTCGAGGGGGGGGGGGGCGGGTCTTCTGAGTATTCATTCCCTTTTAAAATCAACAGGGTTACAGTATTTACAGACTGTAATGAATGTGGCAATTATTTTCAAAGCACTTCGTGAGACTTGTTCGTGAGATTTCTCTTTATCTCTCATTCTCTCACTCGCACACACGCCACCTCAAAAACGTTCGATTCGAGTTCATATCTTATAATGTAAGCATTCTTAAAAAAAAAAATATTTCTAGTGATAAATCTAGATTTTTTTTAATGCACATATAAAAATAAAAAAACAAGCACATTACAAAAAACATATATTTTTACTTTCCTTATATACATAGTATAATATATAAGAAAAGTATCGTGACGGGGTCGAAAATTCGAATTCGAGTTTTCGACGAGAGAGCACGTTTTAAGTATCCCTGAACACAAAACAAACGTTTTTGAGGTGATATTTGTGTGTGTCAATGAATCTGTGGCGTCGATATCTCAAGAACGAATGGAGCGATTCGAACGAAAATTGGCACAAAAATTACAATCCGTGAATGCTGGAAGCCTATTCCCTTTAAACGCAATCGTATGTTCAGAACCCCCCCCTAAATTTTGGAGTGAAATTTTGAAAAAAAATCAGCACAAAATCAAAACCTTTAACAAAGTTACGCAAATAGTCATTTATAATATGTAATTTTTCATTAGAAAACGATTAACATACATTTTAGAATGCTAGCATGAACCGTTCGCGAGATATTTCACATTTTTCAAATAATATCAAAAAATCATAAAATAAAAAAAATATTAACTGTTGTGAAATATGTTCACTTTTCATATGTAATATCATGTGATAAATTTGGTGACATCATTCTCGTAGATCTAGCTCGTTCCATTCATGAGAAAATATACTTTGGGTAATCCTTTTTTATTTGGACGCCAATAGTCATTTATCTGCTATAACTTATTTCTCAGTTCATAACGCTTGACGAGATTTTGGAGACGAATTTGGCGGTATGTCGCCAACTTGGCGACTTTTTAAATATGTTGCCAAATTAACGAAAATGTCGCCAAATTCATAAAAATGATGCTAAATGAAAATGTCTATTAATTGACGAAAATTCAATATCTTGGAAAGAATATAAGAATCTACTATTAGAATAACGTATTTTTCCGTTCGTATCATTTGGTAAAATTACGATGACGTATTTGTTGGAATATCTACGCCAAAAATTAGCCAAATTGATGAAAGTTCAATATCTTCGAAAGAACATAAGAGTAGACAATAAGAATAACCTAGTTCTCCGTACGTCCGTAACACTTGGCGGGAAATTTTGCGAGACGTCGCCTACTTGGCAATTATTTCATTTTAACTGTTGTCAAAGTGACAAAAATGTCGCCAAATTGATAAAAATGACGCCAAGTGGGAAGTAATGTCTCGCAAATTTTGATTTCCGTCATATGAGGAGCATATCTTCTAGTATATAAGAAACTCATCTTCTCGTTTGTCTGTAACTCTTGGCGATGCATTTGGCGAACTACGCAAATAATCTAGCAAAGTTCTGCCAGCTTGGCAGTATTTCGCCACAGATTGACTAAAATATCGTCATAATTGCAAAACTGACGCTAAATTAATGATTTAATTATTAAAATATTTTAATATATGGACTATATCGCTTATTGAGGATGCTATCAATTTTGATAATTGTTTATTTAGAGTTGAACGAAATGTTAGTTAACCCATAAAGTGCCGGGCATTTTGAGTGCCGTACAATGCACCTTATAGGTATTCCCCCAAAAGGCACATTATGAGTTAATTGGGTACTTTGAAATAGTTTTACATGTTGTCATCCGAAAATTCGCCAAATTCAACGTTAAAAACACAGTACCGTGGATCTTATACATTATACTTTAACTGTAAAAAGAGTATATTTATTGCATTATATAAAGAAAATCATCTGCTGCCCATATCAGATTGTATTTCATTTGGACTTTTAAATTGTGAGCCTTTGGTGGAATAAAAAATTAGTATAGCAGCCTGCGCGCAACATTATATATAAAAATTTTGTATTCAAAACAAAACTTTTGGTATCAAATTATGCTTTAGAAGCAATTGCTTATTGTGAACCTAAATATATTTGTATTTAAAATACATTTATATTTAATGCAATGTTGCACAAAAATTTTGAAATTTCAACAACATAACCACTTACAAAAATATTTTTGTAATTATAAATAGAAATATTTAGATTCATTTTATAGAGAACTACTACCAAACATTAAATATTCCGAAAATTTGAGAAGTTTCAGATTTATCTTGCGTGAAATGTCAAAAATCACCTTGTGATTAAAACTACTTTTATTTCGTAAATTCTTATTTGCTTTTAGAACCTGGGACATTTTGGGCTATAACTCCAGTAATTATAGGAATTTTATTATACGGATTGGTTTAAAATGTTCGAAAAAGTTTATGTTTTCATACAAATATATTTGAAAATGCAAAATCTATTTTTTTTTCTTTTTTTCTTTTGAAATCCGAGACATTTTGGGCTGTAACTCCAGTAATTATAGGAACTTTATTATACAATTTGTTTAAAAAATATTTTAAACAGTTTACGTTTTCATATAAATATTTTTGTTGCTTTTGGAACCCGAGACATTTTAGGCTATAACTCCAGTAATTACAGGAACTTTATTATACGGACTGTTTTAAAATGCTTTAAAAAGTTTACGTTTTTATGTAAATATATTTTAAAAATCTAAATCGATTTTTCTTTTAAAGTTTAACAGTCTCTTAAATGGGACATAATTATAGGGAAGGTAATAAATTGCTATTACGAATTCAATACTTATATATATATATATATATATATATATATATATATAACAATGGGACGGAAACATCTGGAAAAAAATAAAATTAAAAGTACCTTCTGATATTTCGTAATTAATGTTTCACCTTGTTACTATTCCGATCCCTTCTAGTTACGAAGCTCTTATCACGCACCCTGGTGGCAGACGTGAGTAGAACGCAAAGGGTTCATTAAGCATAAAAATATTTCATGGCACGACGATGTGCAGAGAATAAAAACGTTATAAAAAGTTGGAGAGCGCAGTGCTATTAGAATTATTAGCTGGAAATGGGGAAAAAGTAAAAATAAAATTTAGAACAACATTAATGTGAAGAAGTCTTAAAATTTGATCTCGTTTATGTTAAAAAATTTTTTATGTGCGTAGCCCTGCGGAGGATGAATTTTTATTTTGAGTTTTAAGATCTTTTGATATAGTTTAATTTGCTCTTAAGTCAGTCGGGAAAAAAAATCATATTTCAAAATTTCAAAAACTTTAAATTATTTTTAAAGAATTGTTCGGCTTATATAGTCATATAAAATATGATATTTCACAAAAGTTTTACACTGAAAGCGGGATCAACGCGAAAACCCATTTAGCAATATAATAAATAAAAATCTGATGTAAGCAGCACATGACTTCTCTACATAATACAATGATTTCTTTCTATGTAAAATAATGATGTACAAGATCCACGGTACAACGGTTTTATCAGGATGTAATGGCCGTAAGTACACCTGATACAAAATAAATGAAATTAAAAAGACCAAATAAACCCCATTAGTAATTAACATCATTACTTTACTCAACGAATAATTACTCTTGGTCTATTACTCTAAAAAAGAGGATAGTGGTTAGATTTTATCAAAGGGAGAATTGCACTCCAAAGTAGATGAAAATGGGCATCATTATAAATAATTAATTTCATAAGACCAGAGGCAATTAAGAGGCAGGTATGGATCCCAAATTATCATTTATAGATAATTTATATATATATATATATTATGTACATGCATGAGAAGTGAATAATGTGATTCATCATCTTTAACTTAGCTATGTAGCTTATTATTGTAATAATCAAAATACTATTCATATAGATAGTTTACATGGTTAACATTCCTTCTATGTTCAAAACTTTACATTCATTTATTAATTATAAAAAATCTAAAAATATTCTTCCAAAATTTATCAGGGGTGAGATTGTTAAACCTGCTAACTTAATTATAATAAGTATAATAATCATAATCTCCATATTCTTACTAGAGCGTTATAATTATATTTATAATTCACATTCGTTAATTGAAAAATTCGCATCACCAAGTTTATGCTTAACAGACGTTTATCCATTGAAATTTTTATCAAATATACTTAAGACACTTGCTTAACCGAGTCAATAAATGGAGTAAAATATGCATTAACTTACAAAATGAAGTATACTTGAGGTCAAGGTCTTGACTTCGTTGGGTCTCACTCACTGACTCACATCCGCACATTTTGTAGCTTCAGAAACTATCAAGTTCTTATTCTTGAATGTGGGATTGTTTGATATCTGACTCCAAAGGCATTCTTCAATGTTATGTCTACGTTCGTTGGTTTTCTTTTTTTACTCATTTATATGGAGAAGGATATCAGTCGTATGGCTGAAGTAGCTCATCGTGAGAATTTGTGCATCGTATTTTCGCCATCATGAGTTAGTGATTAAAAGAAACTCATGGGCCTCTATGGACCAGGCCGAGCGTCTCCGACTCCTTAAGCCTAAAGTACAGCTTGTGCCCTCTGTAGTCATGTCCGATATCTCAGACACTCAAAAAAGAATAGCAGAGCTCAGTGCCCGCAGCTGACCAAAAAAATCTGATGTGGGCAACATATGACTTTCTTTATATAATGTATTGAATTTACTACTTTTACAGTAAAAAAAATAGGTTTTCCTTATAGTAGATACTAATATTCTTTCCAAGATATTGAATTTTCGACAATTAGTCGTCATTTTCATTGATTTAGCGTCATTTGTATCCATTTGGCAAGATTTTCGTAAATTTGGCAACATTTCAAAAAGTCACCAAGTTGGCTACATTTCGCCAAACTTGTCGCCAAAATCTCGCCATGCGTTATGGACGAAGAAATAAGTTATTCTTACAGCATATAAATGACTATTGGCGTTCAAATACAAAAGTATTACTTAAAGTATCTTTTTTCATTAATGGAACGAGCTAGATCCACGAGAATGATGTCAGCCAAATTATCGCATGGTATTACATATGAAAAGTGAACATGTTTCTCAATAGGATATATATATTTTTTAATTTTATATGACTTTTTGATAATTTTTTTTAAAAATGTACAATATCTCGGGAACGGTTCATGTTAGCGTTCTAAAATTTATGCCAATCGTTTTCTAATGAAAAATTACATAAGAAATGTCTACCTGCGTAACTTTATTAGCGGTTTTGATTTTTTAACGATTTTTTTCAAAATTTCATTCGAAAATTTAGGGGGTTCTGAACATTTGATTGCGTATAAAAACAATAGGCTTCCAGTGTTTACGGATTGTGATTTTCGTGCCAAATTTTGTTCGAATCGGTCCATTCGTTCGTCAGTTATTGTCTCCACAGGCTCACTGACACACACACACAGACATCACTTCAAAAATGTTCGATTCGTAATCAGGGATGCTTGAAACGTGCTCTTCAGTCTGAAACTCGAATTCGAATTTTCGACCCCGTCACAATACTTTCCTTATACATTATGTATATAAGGAAAGTAAAAAGGTAACCATCGAGAATGAAAAGAAAGCCAGCCCATAGAGAGTTTCAGTTGCCTGTACAGGAGCTCGATACAATCTTAGGACTCATGTCCTGAAAAAATTATCTCAAGATTGGAGCCATGGTGCTGAGGTTTGTCAGACTAAAATTTTTAGATCATACTGCCATGATAAGAAAGAGCATAGTGGCACTCGTGGCCAGCACCAGCAGGGAAACTTTAATTCTCTTATAATTTTTACTTTCCTTATATACATAATGTATAAGGAAAGTAGTGTGACGGGGTCGAAAATTCGAATTCGAGTTTTCGACGGGAGAGCAGGTTTCAAGCATCCCTGATCACGAATCAAACATTTTTGAACTGATGTCTGTGTGTGCGTGTGTGTCAGTGAGTCTGTGGAGACGATAACTGACGAACGAATGGACCGATTCGAACAAAATTTGGTACAAAAATTACAATCCGTAAACACTGGAAGCCTATTGTTTTTATACGCAATCCAATGTTAAGAATCCCCCTAAATTTTCGAGTGAAATTTTGAAAAAATCGTCAAAAAATCAAAACCGCTAATAAAGCTACACAAATAGACATTTCTTATGTAAATTTTCATTAGGAAACGATTGACATAAATTTTAGAACTCTAACATGAACTGTTCTCGAGATATTGCACATTTAAAAAAAAAATACCAAAAAAGTCATAAAATAAAAATAAAATATTTCCTATTGAGAAACATGTTCACTTTTCATATGTAATACCATGCGATAAATTGGGTGACATCATTCTCGTGGATCTAGCTCGTTCCATTCACGAAAAAAGGTACTTTGAGTAATACTTTTGTATTTGAACGCCAATAGTCAATTATCTGCTGTAAGAATAACTTATTTCTTCGTCCATAACGCTTGGTGAGATTTTGGCGACGAATTTGGCGGAATGTCGCCAACTTGGCGACTTTTCAAATGTTGCTAAATTAACGAAAAACTCGCCAAATGGATAAGAATGACGCTATGGTGGAGTCGGCGGCTTTCTTCGTCCGGTGGGGCGGTGTGGCCCGTTGATAGAGTTTGTGTTGGGGATCGCTCTTTCTCGGCCGTGCGTCCAAACCTTTCAAGCCCTAGCTGGCAAGGGGCACGGTCTGGGCCGCGGATAAGAATGACGCTAAATCAATGACGACTCATTGATGATGACGACATAGAAAATGACGACTCATTGATGACGACGACATAGAAAATGACGACTCATTGACGAAAATTCAATATCTTAGAAAGAATATAAATAACTACTATAAAAATAATCTGTTTTTTCTTTCTGTAAAAGTAGTAAATTCACTGCATTATATAAGCAAAGCCATGTGCTGCCCCCATCAGATTTTTTTTTTTACTTAACCGCTCGCTACGCCGTCGCTGTTGCATTGGTGCTGACCTAAAGAACCGCGTCCTTTGCTACTCGTGGACTTCTAGTAGATGTTATTGGTTGTAGCCTTTGGTAATACTAAAAATAGAGGAACGCAAAATTGATTACCCCCTTTCTAGCAACTTGGTCTCATCTGCGAGTTCTCTCCAGCTGTACTGTTTGGAGGGAGTAACTTTAGCACATTATTTTCTGAAGCTGACTGCAATAATTGTCTTGGTCAGATATCTGCCCATGTTATCGTGCATGGAGTAGAATTCGAGGTTTTCAATTTTTGTGGGAAACAAAGGCTTTGCCAGCGAAGGAATTTTTTACCGTTATGGGTTAAGCATGTAAAAATCCTCGCACACGTTTTTAAGAGGGGGGGGGGGGCGAGTAACTTGTTACCACCCTGGTGAATTTGCAGCTGTGGGCTCATCCTGCAGACGTTAAATAAGCGTGAGAAAGTAAATTGTAAAATGACTCTTTGATCTGGCAATTGCCTTTAGATATATTAAAAAAAAAAGAAATGAGAATATAAAATTTGAATAAAGGATTAAATTCACAATTAAAATTTAATTAAAAAAGTTAAAGATTTTAGAATAACGATCATTATTTAAAATTGCACAAAATGTCATATTCTTCACCATGACAGGTTTTACCGCTGAAAAGTACCCACACAAACATTTGGCGCTTTTCTAGATGACAGTGTGTCAACATATTTCGAAGTACCAAATTCACTTATATTTCGCGCAAATGTAATTTGACATTTGGAAATATTGCTAGCATCTGCTAGGCAATATAGTCCATTAAATTAAAAATAGTTAATTATTGATTCATTGCTTGCCTCTGTATCAACCTATGAAATGTAGCCATTTGTTACTCGAAGCATTACCACAAATAAGTTTAATAAGTTCAAGGAACATTATCATCCATACTATGAAACATTACCATTCATAGAAGCTTATTTCTGGAACAACATAAGAACGCATTTCAATTGTTACACAGACCACACAGACATCCGTAAGTACCCTTAGTGTACAGTGCATTACCATCCATACCACAAACCCTTTAGGTTTGAACCCTTACCTTTGAACCCATGTACCAGCCAAAGAATGCACCCCATTTGTTGCACGAAGCATTACCATTCATAAGCATCCATAAGTTTACTGAACATTACAATTCATTACAAACCATGTCACAATTTATAAACCTTTCAGCATATGTACAAACTTATAAACACATGCCATTTGTTTCATGG
This sequence comes from Amaurobius ferox, assembly GCA_951213105.1. Lineage (NCBI taxonomy): Eukaryota > Metazoa > Arthropoda > Arachnida > Araneae > Amaurobiidae > Amaurobius > Amaurobius ferox. The sequence continues at coordinate 79,074,562 of OX578150.1, forward strand.
GGCATTACCATCCATAAGTATCATAATTTTACCAAGCATTATCACTCATTACCATCCATACCACATGTTATCAGCCTTTGAACATATGGACGATTTTATAAACGCATCCCATTTGTTTCACGATGCATCATCATCCATAAGTTTACGAAACATTACCATGCATACCATAAGTCAATCAACCTTTGAACACATTTACTAGCTTATAAACACATGCCATTTCTTTCACGGGGCAATGCCATCAATAAGTTTATGAAACATTACCATCCATACTACAAGTCACGGAGTAGTAACATCCATAGAAACTGATCGTTCTACCAACTTATAAACACATCCTCTTTTTTCCAGCTTCTCTTGATATGGTAGCTTGCAATTTGTGATGCCCCGCTCAGGCATGTCTTCCAATACAGTTGCAATCACATTTTTCGATTGTACAAGAACAATTATGTACGCCTTAGCGTGCGATGAAACATCAAACAAGTAATTGCATCTCGTGCACGAATGCAGAACTCTTTGGATTTCCGAAACAAGTGGTAACAGGATGCACCTATGAACGCATTATCTGTGAATGAATATCTATCACAGGATGTGAGCACAAATGGTAGACAAACTCATACAAAGCCATTATTATGGCACGCGGCAAATAACACTGTCTATGGTCGCAGAACCGGTCTATAAATTCAGAAAACACTCCAACTGCCCTTCAAAAACTCAGAATCTTCCCAATGCAGACAACAGCTCCCATGGACCGGCTTTGTACTTTCAATGTACCTATCTGCATGGAATTGCCGATATGTACAATGGCAGTAAAGGGATGCGAAATTTTGAAAACGCCATCTATTGACAAGTTTTTTGACTATGGATTTGCCATTGTAAACTCGTGTAGCTTGTGCTAACTTTCAAAGAAATTCGGTAATGTGGTATATATAAGCCACAGGAATTTGCAAAATTGCGGCATTTAGTAAATTTTGTTGCTGTCGTTGCAGATATTCCATGTTGTCGAACGCATAGTAAGCGCAGAAAAGGTTCATAGATGCTGTTACCTACAATAGCAGTGTATTGAACACTGCCTACGTATGACAAGCAGGGTTGCCAATTTAGCCATCTTTTAGCTTGATTTAGCCATTTTATGAAAAGTTTAGCGCCCAGGCAGTATCTAAGCATAAAATGGCTTCCAACTATTTAAAAAGGGCATCTATGAAATATATCCATTTTTGTTAAGATTCTAGCTATAAGGTGTAACCAGTTGTTGGCAACCCTGATGATAAGCTAGTACCTGCCCACATCAAATTTTTTTTGTCAAGGGGACTCATGACTACAAAATCTATTTACTTAACAAATGAATCAACAAAAATGGAAAAGTAAAGCTTTGATTAACTCAAAATTGTACACGAAGGTAGCAAATGTGTTTATGCATTAAAGAAAACAAGAGTTATGTACAAAGATGAAAAAATATTTACTTTTCGTAAGTTATGTGATGCCGTCACATTTGGGTCATTAACAAAATGATGTTTAAAGGCAAACAAACCAAACAAAACTTACATTAACATGGTATGTTACCATCCCGGACCTTTATACAAATTTTACGACGATTTTCCATGCTTTCAATGAGGTGATCAACCATCTCAGATGCGAGCAATGGTCATTCCTCCCATAGGGTCCAACTCTCTGAGACTGGCTGGAGGAGGTAAACCTTCAGAGACAGCACGCCCGAGGGCATCCCAAATGTTTTTAATGGGATCAAGGTCTGGGGAATATGCCGGCCACTACATACGAGAAATATCCTCACTTTCCAGGTATTCGCCAACGATATTAGCTCGGTGGGGACAGGCATTATCGTCCAAAAGGAGGAAGTCATGACAAACTGCTGCAGCGTAGAGTCTCGCAATGGGGTCTAGAACTTCATCCTGATACCGCGCAGCCGTCACAGAACAGTCTTTAAAAATGTGCAGCTCTGTGCGATATCCCATTGAAATTCCAGCCCACACCATGACGCTGCCACCTCTGAATGCTTGATATCCGATTGCGTGTGCCTTGTTCTCTCCAGAACCTTACACGCTTATCATCTGATTCCAGGGTAAATCTGGATTCGTCCGTGAATAGGACAGGACGTTGTACCAATTTGAGACAGTTCAATTGATATGTTGACGACACCACTTTATTTTGCCCGTCTGACTTGGACGGTTAGTGGAACACAACGTGATACTCAGGCGTACAGTCCCTTCACATGGAGCCTTCGGCGCACAGTACTGTCAGATATTGTCTTACCAAGTGCCGCTGCAACCATGCATGTAACAGTTGTGGAGGTCGCTCGTCGATTCCGCTTGGCTACTATAGCAATATACCGATCATCAGAGGGGGTGGTAACCCTTGGACGACAGGGCACATGTCTCCGGATAACTGTTTGACTTGTTTGGAATTGTTTCCATAATCGAAAAATTGCAAAATGATCAATGCCAAAGAAAATAGCGACATCTTAGATTGACTGTCCTGCTTCAATGCGTCCGACAGCACGTCAGCGCTCACTATCTGTCATTTTGTCTTCTTTCAGCCATAGAAACACGAATATCATCAAAAATAATCCTACAAAAGTTATAAACACTTCGTATAAGCATTTAAATGCACCTCCTCAAACCCTTCAGAATGCTGGAGTCTTCAATAACTGCCTAATTAGCATATATCCGGACAGTCAGTCGCGATTGGCTGTAACATAACGTTTCAGCCACTCAAATTTAAATACGCTTTCGAAAAATGAAAATTTGCATTGGTTGCTTAACTTTTGGAAATCAGTGTATTTAAACTTAAAATGATCTTTTAAACACCACTCCTTCATCATCATTGGTTTAACAGAGCAGATTTTTTTTTCTCCAAATGTTGGTAAACATAATAAATACTTATGGATTTTTCTGTGAGTATATTATTTTAAAAAAAAATTAAAACAGTAAAAGCGAAAGTCACGGGTTGGGGGTTGGGCTAACTCGTTGGGTTGGGTACATTCAATTTTTCTCATGGATAGGTTGGCATATGTTCATCACACAGACTTCAGGAAACAATATAAAGCACCTGAGTAAATGGATTCGTCATGTCCACAGGAAGTTGAAACAGCGAGGATGGAAATATTCGACAATGACGGAAGCATTCAACAAACAAACAATAGGCTAGCAGGAGCCAAATTTCCGCAAGTGCTTCATAAAATACCACAGCTAAATGAAATACGAAGTGACGATTGACAGATGTCTCTTTCATGGAATGCATAACACAGGATTGTGTATGTAATGGGTAGCGAAGTTCAGTAGAAAAGTGACGGACTGGCGGACCATTTACAGCAGTCATTTTTTACTTTCCCTACATACGATAATAAATGTACATACCTCGTACAAAGAATAAATGTGTACGGAAGATATTGTGATGGTGTCGAAACTTCGAATTGGAGTTGTGGGAGGCCGTTAAATATCGTTGGAAAGAGATAAGGTTGCGTGCTCGTTTTTCATCCGTGGTTACCAACTGTGGGGGCCGTTGATCCTTCTTAATGGGGAATAAGTTCGAACACGGAACCTGGAGCCTGCTGATCCTCCGCTATACCGTTAGGTCAAAAGAATTCTTCGGACCCGAAAGAATAATTGGGGATGTTTTCCGTAACAGTGAGTGTGAGTGACTCAAGAGCAGCCCCACAGAGTTTTCGAAGGAAACGCTCGCCTCAAGCATTCCTGAATCCGAATCAAACTTTTTAGGGGGTCTCTCGCTCTCTCTCTCTCTGTGTGTGTGAGTCTATGGATATCTGTGGATACTTCAAATGCGAAAAAAAAAAAGTGGAAAGCTATCTGATTCACTGTGTCAGGGACATATTTACGTAATGTTGCAACGCTGTTCTTTATGTAGATTACAGAACTCGAAACAGTGACGGGAATCGAACGCTTTGCTACTTATGCAAGTCCATTACATTTGCAAACAGGTTTCCTGTTGGATGACAGACAACATTATATTGGATATTGGCAACATTTTGAGTACGTAAACATGTCACTTGCATTTTGTACATGGTAATAAATTGTCTGTTATACACATATTGTTGACTTGTCTAAATTCTTGGTTGTTGCTTCCCGATGATTTGATTTTCTGGGGGGAGGCTGTCCGTCCCTTTCCATCTTTTGTTATGGAACTAAATCATTTCTGTACTAAATTTTATCACGTTCTAATTGACTATTTCCCCTATATGCAAAAAGGGCCGAGATGGGCCCCTACCATCCCCCTGAAAAAGAGGGCCACGGGGTCCCCTCTGGTCTGTTTGTGTGGGCCATAGGGGATTTTCTATATAACGGCACAAGAGGTACATAGCTAGCTGCAATAGTTCGTGAGATGTTATGAAGGACTTTCCTCGTAAAGCTGTATACGTAAATGCATTATAGTGTAAGTACGTGCTGCTGTTGTATATCACTATTTACTCAATTTGCTAATTTTTCCCCATGTGTCACTGGCTAAAATATGAACTTTTAATCTATCAAGTGTTACGCATCATCAAATTTAGTTGTAAACTTAAATTTCTTGTCGTAAGTATAGGGTTTAGTATATAACAAGTGCATTTTTTAACACTTTACAACAAAGTTGAAAAGTGTTTATGACTTCGTTCATTCATTCATTCATTCATTCATTAAGTCAGTCTGTCCGTTAGGACGATAACTGCCGTAAAAATGACTTAATCAAAATGAAATTTTAGTATGTTGTTCAGACGGTCTGTAGGACCTATGGGAATATAAATGAATAATATCACCCAATTAGTTTTGGATTGAACCCGGGTTGAAAAAATGAAATACACTGAGCCCTATGGGACCCAATTTTTCAAACATTTTTTAAACGGATTTAAAATTCACAAATTGCTTCGAAAATTTTAGGTAATATTCAAATTGTTTCATAAAATATATAAAAAAAATTCAGTGCAATATATTCAGTAGTTTTTTAAATAAAAATTAAAATAATAATAACATCTCTTATATGAAGCGATCCCGTGACCATGATATGAAAAGATCACGTGGCCCACTTCAAAATGATATATGACATCCATCTTGTCTCAAAATCGTGATTTTTAAAGTTCTTTTTAATTCATATTGAGTGTTGTATCCGTTCTAAAACCACTTTATTTTTGCCTAAATTCTGTGCATCTACATACTGAAACAACGCAATTACAATATATTTGAGTTTAAATACTCATCCAAATTTGATTATTTCTATAACGAAGCTTATTTTTCACCTATGTAAAATGTAAACAGCAAAATATGTAGAATGAGTTGTATTACAGTTGCTGCATTTTTTTAACACAAAATCATTTAGTTCATGGAGTCTGCATAGCTGATATGAATGAAATATTCATTGATTTTACAAAGAGAAGGACCATTTTTTCGATGAAATTTTACGCATAGAGTTTAATTACTTGTAGCTCCATGGTCTCAATTTTTAAATAAAATAAATTATTATAATATTGTGATGAATGACATGAATGGGAAATTATTTATGAATAAAATGCTGCTTTTATAGAGAGAGTCAGGCGTTTTATTTTTCTATGACGTCATTTGAATGAATTTCAGTTGTTTTCGATGAAGTTTTCAAATATAATAAATTATCGTAGTATTATGATAATTCTAAAATTATTACCGAGGAATGTATTACATTTTAAAGATGTTTAAACCAGGCAATTTATATTTCTATGCCGTCATTTGAATGAAGTTCATTTTTTTCGATGAAGGTTTAAGTTTTCAAATATAATAAATTAATGTAGTATTGTGATAAGTTTTAAAATATTACCGAGGAATGTATTGCATTTTAGACATGTTTAAATAAAATTGCATTGATGTTGGAAAGTATTTCGTAATCATTGCTTTAGGCATGATTGATCTTTCTTGTTTTTTATCTACTATGATTCCATAGCATTTTATGTCCTAAAAATAAGACACGCACTTACTTTACTTAGCATTATTATGTTTATAATTTTTTTTCTTTATGGCTAGCATATTTTTGATATCAATATTATACACATTCATCCTAAAGTTTCATCTTAGAAAAGCAAACCCCATTTATTGATATTAATTTCCGTAGTGAGGTTTTGCCATGTTGAAAGCTTTTGAGGTCGGCCCCTTACTGTCGGTGAATTTTCTTAACAAAATAAAGGAAGGCGTCCGCGTATGTGTGTAGTCTGTAGCGGGAAATTTAATCGTCATACGACCATGAAATTTGATGCACAGGTACTTCAGGACCCGAATAGGTGCACCTTAGCAGTATTTTGTCAAATTTTGAATTAGTTTTCTAGTTATTTTTTAGCTGGAGTTTTCTTTAAGACCGCTAAAAACACTATAAAACGCATGGAGAAAAATGCGGCTCGAATTTCATTCTAGCCACGGATGCAAGATCATAGATAAGTGTCTCGTTCGCGAAACCGAAAATAGACGACTCGCGCTTCGGTAGCAGGATTTAAAATTTAGAAATTTAAAATTTAGAAATTTAGAAATTAAAATTTTATAGATAAAGATTTGAATTTTTAAATATAAGATTGTAACAGTATTATAATCATTATCTGAAAAAAAAAATCATGTTTCTACGATAATAACAGCTAAAGTTACCAACTAAGATTTCAAACGGCCGTAAAACATACTTTTTGGTGTACGGTCTAGCCGGAAAAAGGGTGGGGGATAAATAAATAAATAAATTATAAAAAAATCATTAAATAAGAATCATTCACAATATATATGTATATATATATATATATATAAAATTGTAAATCCAATGTTTGAATGTAAGTAGTAACTCATAATACACTATTCCAAAATTTTCTACAAAATACAAAGAAATAAAATAAATTCAAACATAAGGAGGAAATTATATATATATATATATATATATTTATTTATTAGGTATATGTATATATACATATATATATATTAGGTATAGGTATATATATATATATATATATATATATATATTTATTTATTAGGTATATGTATATATACATATATATATATTAGGTATATATATATATATATATATATACAAATAAAAATACAAATAATGACTTAAAAAGCCAAACTCCCTTCCAAAAATTTAAAAGAACATTTTATATATACAACGGTAAAGCGCCATGCTGCTTTATACAAGTGTATATCCAAATAATCTCATTTAACATCTTTATGGGTATATAGGTACTAGTCCTTTTTTGGGAGATTATATATATATATATATATTTATTAGGTATATATATATATATATATATATATATAATTGTATGCTAAAAAAGAATCGATTTCATGGACCCTGACAACGCCGTGTAATTCGTTCTAGTAAATAAATAAATAAATACCTAAGCAAGTGCATAACGCAAGGGCTTCGGTTGCCGCAACGGCTGCCATGGCTCTATTGCTCAACTCCAGCTTATCAAAACATATCCAGACTCTTAACTGTTATAACAAAAGCCTTCGTCCGAGGTACATTTCAAAATAGCGCCTTAACTGTGAAATAATAATACCATTCTTGTGGAACACGATCCTTTGTTGTTGGCCGCCCGGAAACGCCAGACTTTCATCATATCTATTCTATTCCTCTTTGGACGCAATCTCCGCTAATACAGTCCGCAGCTGTTATCGGCATAGTTGTAAAACTTTATTTGTTAGGATGTTATATTTGAGCTGCGGATGTAAAATTTCTGATTTAGGCACAGTGGTAATAAAAAGCAGTTTACTGTCTCTATAATGCTTCTCTACCTTTAATAAGTAAACTACACTTTGTGCAAAGGATAAGGAAAATTATAGCAACGTAAACAAGCACAGATAACACAATACTGCAGCATACAGCTGTTTCGAAGATACAATGGATCCCCATAGTCCGTGCTAGGGAACCAACAAACCTGAAATCCAAAAGAGGAATGGGTACCTCCCTCCTTTCTTCGTTCTATATCTTTGGAGTTTTTATATGTCGTTTTAATTTATTTTTCGTCTTGTTGATCCTCATTTATTCGTGTTCGGTCTTGAAGTGTCCTGTAGGGATATTCCTGTTGTGTCTTGACGCACGCCTACCTCTTGTATGGTTTCTCGTTTCGGATTGGCTGGACTGTTCTTCATGCTGCTTTCTAATTGGCTCTCTCGTAATCCAAGTCTTGGGCTTGTAATCGTTTTTGTATTTTCCTTTGCACCGATTCCTCTTTCATGTAGTCCGGGATGTAGTCCGGGTTTCTCAACTGAGAAACACTAAAACGAGATTACCCCTGCCGATCTTCTTAGTCAGCCTTAGGCCTACGGCAGACTGGCAGAGGGTTTACAGACTAACAAGATTAGGTTACTTGGCTGTGAAGGTAGAGGCCTTCAGAGCACGGGGCTTCAAAATCTGCTACCGGTGCCAACAGTTCAATCACTCCTCGGAGAACTGCAGTATGCCACCTAAGTGCCTTAAGTGTGCTGAAGAACACTTCACACGGGACTGCCAGAGACCTAGGTCTGAGAAGGCTACGTGTGCAAATTGCAATGGAGACCACCCAGCGAACTTCAGGCAATGCCCGAAGAACCCCTGGAACAGAGGAAAGGCACCGGGGTATGCCCCCCCTCCCCAAAATCAGATACCCCCTTGGAGGCAAAAGGCCCTCGGATTAAACTCCCAGGCACCCCCTCAGGGCTCCTCGCACACTGTGCCACAGCAAAATAGATACCAATCTTCAGCACCCACCAGATCGGTGCAAGAGCAGGCCCCCAAACCTTCGTCTTCCAGAGAATTGACTCCGGAAGAAGTAAAACTGGCTACTGCAGCCATTATAAAGAGAAAGGAAGCCGAAAAAGCCAGACAGGCAAGACAGGCGGAACTAGAAGCTAAAATTGTAAATCAATATGCTAAATCAAAAGAAGAAATCAAAACACGTGAAGCCAAAACTAAACGAGTCAGAGAGGAAGAGCTCGCGCAAACCCAGCTGTTAGAAAAAACGGTTGAAAAAAGGCAAAAAACTACTGAGGTCCAAAAGGATACTCACGAAAATGACCAAACCGCGGTTGAGGCTGAGGATATGGAAGCTGAGACTGAACCTGCTGGTAAAACCAATGATGAAAAGATGGATGAAATCCTCAACCTCATCAGAGGGTTTATTACCATGTTCGACCTAGATGCAATAAAACACCTGTTGATGCAGTTCGCAAAGCTAATACAAAAAAAGAGTGATCCAATGCAAATGGTCTTTGAGGCTTTTAAATTAATCGCGGACTTTAAAAATAACAGTGAGAATCAAACCCGCCATGGCTAGGTCCCAAAAAGAAAGCTTTAAAATAATATTTTGGAATGCGAACGGCATATCTCCAAGAATAAATGAACTTAGGAGCTACGTAAATGAAAATGATGTAGATGCCCTGTTAATTCAGGAAACTAAAGTTAGAGAAAATAAAAAACTAAATATAGCAAACTATATTGGCTATCACAACCTAAGCTCAAATACAACTGCTAGAAACCCCCATGGAGGAACAGCAATATATATCAAAAGAAATATTCCCCACGAGGAAATAAACAACATAAATCTTCAAGGAGTAGAAAATACTAGCATAAAAATTAAAATAAATAATGTAAACCCATTTATCCTAACTTCAATATATGTCAAAAACATGAGTGGTATAAATGTAGCTGCGCAGCTGGAACTGCTTTTCTCGCGATATCCAAACACAATACTCGCGGGCGACTTCAATGCACACCACCGAGCGTGGGGCAGCAGGAGAGCCAACATACGCGGTACACAGATACACAGATTACTGAACACAACAAACACCAACATCATTGCACCGTCGAGACCAACCTGCTTCTCAGGTGCCAACGGCTCATTCATAGACTTTGTCCTAACGAGAAACATAGAATACGCTCACACTATCGATACCCTAGATGAATTCGACTCGGATCATTTACCGGTATTGGTGACATTCGATCTGAACACTCCCCTTCCAGCCTCTCTGGGACAAGAGAGGGTGAACTGGAACGTTTTCAAAAGAGCACTTTTTGAGCCGCACTTGGCAGTACCCAACATTATGAGCACGGCGGATATTGACTCTGCCACACACACACTCACAACAGAAATCAAGAGAGCTATTGCCTCTGCCACAACACATCGTGAGTCACCAAAAATGCCCACACTTTCCCACCATGTCAAACAATTAGTTAGGCAAAGGAACAGAATGCGTAAGACATGGCAGGCTAATAGAGACCCTACCCTCAAAAGGGAGCTTAACAGACTCACGTGGAAAGTCAGGGATAAAATTGTCGCAGAAAAGCAGCAACAGTATAAAGAGTTAATTGAATCCCTTAGCTCGGAAGACGTATCGCTCTGGCAATTCGCTAAAAGACTCAGAAAACCTCAAATTAAACTCCCGCCACTAATAGATGGCGTTAAAATCGCTTACTCAGACGAAGAAAAAGCAGAGGCGCTTGCTAGGTATTACGAAAAGCAATTTGAACCAAACCACGATCTGATGTGTCAGGACACCCTAAGAATGGTTAGGCAAACTCTAAACAACTTCAGGAACTCCTCGGTCACGGCTGAGATTAACCCAGCCACCCCGCAAGAGATAATTGATATCATCAAAAACCTTAAAAACCGTAAAAGCCCAGGGCACGACAAAATCAGGAATATTGCGGTCAAAAACCTACCCTTAAATATAATATTTTACTTGACCACCCTAATAAACAAAATACTAAAACTAAATTATTTCCCCAAAGAATGGAAGGAAGCGATAATTATAGCGATCCATAAGCCTGGTGAGGATGCCACAATTCCAGCCAACTACAGACCAATCAGCTTACTACCGACACTTAGTAAAATTACTGAGAAAATAATTCTTAATAGACTGAACACGCACCTTAGTGAGAATGATATTATCATTCCGGAGCAGTTTGGATTTCGGCCAAAACACTCCACCACTCATCAATTGCTGAGAGTGGTAGAGTACATATCTTCTGGACTTAATAGTAAGACACCCACAGCTGCGATTTTTCTTGACATACAAAAAGCATTTGATAAAGTGTGGCACTGTGGATTAGCATACAAATTGATCACTCTAAAAGTCCCTGACGCCCTTGTCAAACTTTTAATCTCATACCTAAATAACAGACACTTCCAAGTTAGAGTAAAAGATAACTTGTCTACACCCAAGCTCATTAAAAGTAGTGTACCGCAAGGATCCATCCTGGGCCCGACACTCTTTAACATATATCTAAATGACATCCCCAGGACCCTGGACACGGAGCTGGCACTCTATGCAGACGACAGTGCGATACTTGCAAAACATCCTTACGTCTCAGTAATGCACAGACAGCTACAACAACACTTAGACATACTCCAAACATGGCTGGAAAAATGGCGAATAAAATTAAACCCCAATAAATGTCATTGGATTTATTTCTCTAGAAAACGTAAACCTCCGCCGCCTCTGTACATAAACAACCATGCCCTAAAAGCGGAAAAATCTACTAAATACCTAGGTGTAACGATAGATTCCCACCTAACCTGGAAACAGCACGTAACGAACTTAATCAAAAAAGCGTATATGGCCACAGGAGCCTTATACCCAATGATAGGAAACGGAAATCTAAGTTATCAAAATAAACTCCTAATTTATAAATCGGTCATCCGCCCGGGAATGCTGTATGCAGCACCCGTATGGGGATATGCCTGTAAAACTACTATAGACTTACTAGAGACAAAACAAAACAAAACCCTAAGGATTATAAGGAAAGCTCCTAGATACTTAAGAAACTCGGTAATTAGGAAAGACTTCAAAATAAAAACTGTTAGAGCCCAAATTAAAAAGCTAGCGCTTAAATTCTATAAAAATCTGCCAACTGTTCCAAATGAACTACTATTCAATCTGCATGACTATGATCATCGCAAAGCCAAATCACGTAAGAGACCCCGCGCGGTACTTAATATTGAAAATCGGAATTAGGTAAGTCCCAACTTAAATAGTTGATATTAAATTAAAACTCGATCAATATTTTCTAAAAAATGTTCTTAAACCTTAAACTGCCAAATTGATAGGAAATCCTTAGAACTGCATCAACTCCCCAAAATTACTCAAACTCTAAATGTGCAACAAACTGCCACACTAGGAGCTAAGTCAAATAATAAAAACAGTAAATCAAAAACCTCGAACCTCCAACTATGGGCAAATGAAATAATGTCACAGTATGAAGATAAGAACCACACCTTGAGATTGGAGATTAAAGGCGCTTCGCGCCTGGTGCTCTTTTCTGGACGAAACCCACTCTGATTCCTCTTTTGGACTTCGGGTTTGCGTGTTCCCTTGCACTAACGAAGGTGCTCCAGTGCATCCTCGAAACAGTTGTATGCTACAGTATTCTGTTATTTGTGCTTATTGACGTTGCTCTAGTTTACCTTACTACTCTATATTACATACGAAAATAGGATGTTTCTTTGTCAGTGTATCAGAGTATATCGTCTGTAGCGGAAAATCGAAGCATCCGATAGCGGAAAAATTTGCTACAGATGAACTTCAGCCCCCCCCCCCCCCCCCCCCGAACGATGCGCCTAGGCGAGATTTTTTTTTTTTTTAAATTTGAACTAGTTTTAAAGTTATGAACATTTAAAAACTGAAAATCTGTAAAAATTTCTACTTTAGAACCAGTTCGATAAAGGTAAAATGGCAAATATTTGTTGAGACAGAAGAACAGCTGTTTATCTAGCAAAGTGAATTTCATTTATCGGTTTTCTAACTTCGTTCATCATTCGTAAATCATTCAGTTTGTTTTAGCTTGGTATTATTTTATCACTAGTGAGTAACTGGGAAAATACGCATTCACTAAAATTTAATAAATGCAATGATTTGATTTTTAACACTTTACAACAAAGTTGAAAAGTATTTTTGACTTTGTTCATTCTGTCTGTCTGTCTGTCCGTTAGCACGATAACTGCCGTAAAAATGACTTAATCAAAATGAAATTTTAGTATGTTGTTCAGACGGTCTGTAGGACCTATGGGAATATAAATGAATAATATAACCCAATTAGTTTTGGATTGAACCCGGGTTGAAAACATGAAATATATTGAACCCTATGGGACTTAATTTTTCAAATATTTTTTAAGCGGATTTAAAATTTACAAATTGCTTCGAAAATTTTAGGTAATATTCAAATTATTCCATAAAATATATAAAAAAAATTTCGGCAAAATATATTCAGTAGTTTTTAAAATAAAAATTAAAAAATAATTACATCTCTTATATGAAGTGATCACGTGACCATGGTATGAAAAGATCACGTGACCCACTTCAAAATGAAATATGGCATCCATCTTGTCTCAAAATCGTGACTTTTAAAGTTCTTTTTTATTCATATTGAGTGTTGTATTCGTCCTAAAACCGCTTTATTTTTGCTTAAATTCTGTGCATCTACATACTGAAATAACGCAATTACTATATATTTGAGTTTAAAGGATCATCCAAATTTGATTATTTCTACAACGAAGCCTATTTTTCACTTATGTAAAATGTAAACAGCAAAATATGTAGGATGAGTTGTATAAAAATTGCTGTATTTTTTTATCGCAAAAGTATTTAGCTCATGGAGTCTGCATAGCTGATATGAATGGAATATTTATTGATTTTACAAAAAGAAGGACGATTTTTTTCGATGAAGTTTTAAGCATAGAGTTTAATTACTTGTAGCTCCATGGTCTTAAGGTTTTAAATAAAATAAATTATTTTAGTACTGTGATGAATGAAATGAATGGGAAAATGTTATGAATGAAATGCTGCTTTTATAGAGAGAGCCAGGTGTGTTATTTTTTCTATGACGTCATTTGAATGAATGTCAGTTGTTTTCGATGAAGTTTTCAAATATAATAAATTATTGTAGTATTATGATGATTTTAAAAATATTACCGAGGAATATATCGCATTTTAGAGATGTTTAAACCAGGCAATTTATATTTCAATGCCGTCATTTGAATGAAGTTCATTTTTTTCGATGAAGGTTTAAGTTTTCAAATATAATAAATTAATGTAGTATTGTGATAAGTTTTAAAATATTACTTAGGAATGTATTGCATTTTAGAGATGTTTAAATAAAATTGCATTGAAGTTGGAAAGTGTTTCATAATCAATGCTTTAGGCATGATTGATCCTTCTTGTTTTTACGTTAAAGATATCTTCGAAAAGAAAATTATTGGTATAACTTTTATATAGTGTTATATACTTTAAAACTACTCAAAATTATTTCATTAAATCAGTTTTGATATTCTCTTCTGGACCGGAGAATAATTGCGGAAGCTTTAAGAGTCAGTTAGGTTTAACTGTGCGGAGAATCTTCGGTGAACAATATATGGAACATTTACTTTGGTTAATCCGCTAAAAGTTATAAAATAAGACAAAAAGTTTGTTTATAAAGTGTTGTTATTGCAAAAATTTTATTTTAAAATAATGTAATTTCTTACTTTATTAAAAGCGAATAACGTAAACAAACCCAAATCGTCGAACATGTGCATATGCTTGCTGTCATTCGGCAAACGATAATAACGTGCGCAAATTACTCAGATTCGAAATTATGTTGTTTGACAATATGCTTGTTGCCATTCGGCAAACGATAATAACGTGCGTAAAGTACTTACATTCAAAACTATATTGTTAGATTAATCAGCTAAAAGCGTTAAAATAAGACAAAAATATTGTGTATAAAGTATTATTATTTTCAAAAAAGTGTTTTAAAATGACGTAATTTCTTATTTTTTTAAAAGCGATTAATGTAAACAAACTCAAATCATCGAACATGTGCGTATGCTTGTTGCCACTTGGCAAACAATAAGAACTTGCGTAAATTACTCACACTCGAAATTATATTGTTTGATTACGAGTATTGCACTAGGCAATGGACAAAGTTATGATGGAGATTTGCTGAGATAACACGCAGGTGCGCGCACACACACGCATCTTTTACAGAGTCTGACAAACACACAGAGTAAAACATTCTAGAATATTTGCTCATTTTTATTAGTTACTTTGTTGATAATTTCGGTAAACTGATAAGAAAAGCCACAATTACAGGCGTTTATGAAAATTCCAGCTTCATTTCTGAAATATTATGCTAATTGTCGTCTGCCGAAAGCGTAATCTTTGTACGCATGTATATATATATATATATATATATATATATATATACCGGGTGACCTTAAAATAACGTGAGGTGTTCAGAGCCCTCTAGCGAGTAATCTATTGGACGAAACGTAACAAAATTCGGTGGGTGTACACAGTGGAACTTGCGGTTTCGATTTCTAAAAAAAAAAAAATAAAAAAATCCAAAAGTCGCTCTTCCAGGGGAAATTTTGGCGCTGCAAAAGTATAGTACTGTATATAATGCATGAGTAAATGCCAAATGAGACAGTGCACATCAATTTTGTTAACAATGCATAACAAAGTTTATTGTTAATTATAAATGAGGTTCGATATGGCCACCATTTTAATTTCCAAGAACTGCCTGCATTCCACGACATTTTCCATTGTAATTTCAAATCGTTGAATCATGTTTCGTAAGTTAGTTAAGCTCATCGGTCCTCGTCGAAACTTCTTCAACCGCCAAAATTCACGAAGGGCAGCTTTAACATTCTCGTTCCGCTGATAACACAGCTTGACTAACAAAGCGCGTCACGTAAGGTAAAATACATAGAAAGGTACCTGGTAGTTCGTCTCCGAATGATGAGAATTCTTCTAGCCTTTCCATGATCGCTACACTGAACGCGATTATGCAAATTAGTGCATTTTACTCGGTAAACAGCGCTAAAATTTCCCCTGGAGGCGACTTTGGGAACTAATTTTTTTTTTTTTTTAGAAATCGAAACTGCATGTTCTACTGTGTACGCCCACCGAATTTTGTTACGTTTCGTTCAATGCATTACTCGCTAGAGGCCTCTGAACACCTCACGTTATTTTATCGCCACCCGGCATATAATATACATATGATAATATAAATATATATACTAGCAGCATACCCGTCCTTCGTACGGAGTATATAATATAAAAAACTTATAATTCGCAATCATGTGCAAATTCTGATAAAATATTAAATTTATTGCTCATAAAGAGAAGATTAAGAATATCTGTTCTCACTATGCAAAATTATCTTCACGGGCAAATCTGAAGTATAAAATATCCTGGCCCCTTTTGTAAACAAATTCACACACACAAAAAGAATTGAATCAATATATGCAACCACGTACTACTTATATTGTCGCAAATTAGAAAATATGCCAGTGTGTTAGTAGAAGCTTAAACATATTGTAATACTAGCAGCATACCCGTTCTTCGTACGGAGTATATAATATAAAGAAACTTGAAATTCATAATCATGCCCAAATTCTTATAGTATACTAAATGACATGTTTAATCAAAATATTCTGTTAAAATATTTAATATAATGCTCCTAAAAAGAAGTTTAAGAATCTCTGTTCTCGCTATATAAAATTATCTTCATGGACATATCTGAAGAATGAAACATCTTGGACCCCTTATGTAAGCAAATATAAAAAAAATATGGAATTGAATCAATATATGCAAAATAAAAGCGTTAAAATTGTATGGGACCCGTACTAATTATATACGCGAATATTAGAAAATATAACCTGTATTAGTAGATTACATGTATAAATTGAAAATACCAATAAACCCGTAATCTTTAAATCTGAAGACAGTCATTTATTCCAATATATGTCAAAATTAAAGTGCTAAAATTATATGGGATGATATACACGTACTACTTATAATGTCCGATTATTAGTAGAAGATGACCCGTTTTGCAATATGAGTCTCAAATGTTTTTTGGTAAAATACAACAGACGACGTAATAAATTGAATATATAATTAACCCCCGTAATCTTCATACCAGAAGACTGTACTTGATTCCAATATATATGCCAATATATGTCAAAATATAGGCCAATATACCTGTACTACTTATATTCTCGTAGGTTAGAAGATATACCCGTGCATTCCTAGAAGATTACTCGTACAACGTACAATATGCGTGTGTCAGCAATAAAACAATGGCGTAATAACTTAAAAATATCAATAATCCCTGAATCAATAATTCCGGAAAATATCAATAATAATAATGTTTAAACCTGAAGAGTATAATTGATATTATCTAGTCCAAAATGAAATGGCAATGAAATTTATTTTATATACATATCTTCATTATTCAAATCGGAAAGGATTTAATAAAAATCGTCTGCCGCATAAACACATTGGATTTAAATCCGTTGCTAAGCGACATGATATCATTTGCTTCAAATAAATTGGTAGAAAAAATATCGTCTAAATAGTTATATTTCTATGGAACATTTGGCGACAGTTTCGTCAAATTAGCGACATTTTAAAAAATCGCCAAATTTATCGCCAAGTGGGACTGTAGAACTGACAGTTCCACTTTGCGACAAATTGACGAAATATCATCACAATACTATCCCCTAACAAAAAACAATTAGTATCATTTATGTAGCGCAATTTTATCAATTTCAAGATATTTTTATAGATTTGAAAACATTTTTATCAATTTGGTGACATTTTAAAAATTCGCTAAATGTATTACTAAGTAGGATGGTTGGTCTGACAGAGAAATGCTAACCAAACATCATTTCAGTACTCTCTTCTAACAAAACAAAAAAAAATTTCATTGATATGTAGAAGACCCAAGCCACACGACCAACCCGAAGGTTTATGGCAGCTGTTTGTGTGTCGGTTATATCAATTTGGCGACATTTCCGTCAATTTGGCAAAGTTTAAGAAAAGTTGTCAAATTAGCGATATCCCTCCAAATTCGTAGCTTTGAATTTGCAGATCTGAATGAAACATTCTTATCCCGTTTCAATATACTAAATGAAAACACTACAATTGTATTAGAAGATATACCCGCTCTAATCTTTTTCTGTTTCAACAATCGGCTATATGAATTTATTGGCTAAACACAATATATGAGTTTAGTAGCTAAATACGATATAAGCTTGAAAACTCTTTGCCAAAATAAATGAAATTGATGTACGCAGTCAGCAATTAATATAATTAAAAGAAAAATCAAACTGTCCATTCATAAGATATACTTTTATATCCATTTATCCATTTATTTATTATTTAAATCGAAAAAAAATAATAAAAACATTAACTAACACATTTAATTTAATTGCGATGCCGAGCAACATGATATATCCTCGTAAAATGTTAAAATTTATTAACCACTAACAGCACACCCGTTATTCGTACGGAGTGTATAATTTAAAGAAACTTAAAGTTCGCAATCATGTGCAAATTCTGTTAAAATATTAAATTTATTGCTCCTAAAGAGAAGTTTAAGAATATATGTTCTCAGTATGCAAAATTATCTTCACGATCAGATCTGAAGAATAAAACATCCTGCCCCATTTTGTAAGCAAATTTACAGAAGAAAAAATAGGAATTGAATGAATATATGCAACCCCGTACTAATTATATTGTCGCAGATCAGAAAATATGCCAATGTGTTAGTAGAAGATTACCCGTATTACAATATGCGTCTCAAAAATATTTGACAAAATAAAAGAGATGACGTAATAAATTGAAAACATCAATAATATCCGTACTCTTTATACCAGAAGGTCGTAATTGATTCCAATATATGCCAATATATATCAAAACATATGTCAATATACCTGTACTACTTATATTCTAGTAGATTAAAAGATATACACGTGTATTTGTAGAAGATTCGTACAACACACAATATATGAGCTTAAACAATTTTTGTCATAATAAAATAATTGCATAATAACTTGAAAATATCAATAATCCTTGAATCAATAATCCCCGAAAATATAAATAATAATAATTTTTAAACCTGAAGACCGTAATTGATATTATCCAGTCAAAAATGCTATAAGAAAAATCAAATCGTTCTTTTCTAAAATATATTTTTATATCCATTTATTTATTATTCAAATCGAAAAAATAATTATTAAAATTAACAGACAGATTTAATTTAATTGCGTTTCTGAGTAACATGATATAAGATAGAATCTTATAACATGTTAAATATGTCATGTCTTATAACATAAACTGCGAAATTAAATAACGATTTTGATTTCTCTATACTTCTCATTGTTCCGTAAAAGCTTGTTTTAAATAAACCATGAACCATGGAGATAGATTTCCCCTTTAAATCATGTTTCAAACAATTCATGTTTTCAGAAAGTGACTAATTAACGCAAAAAATCTCCCATCAAACTCAGAGATTAAATTGATTCACTTTCAAACGATTTTCAAGCTTTTCGTTTGGATAAACCACGGAGTTAGGGAGTAGAACTCCTAGGAAAAAGTTCCGTTTTTCATTAATATCTCGACAACCCCAGGTCTTAGAAACTCGAAACTTGGACAAAAGTTATGGGGGGATATTTCAAGGCTATTCACTAAATTTCATTAAATTCGGTTCAGCCGTTTTTCCGTGATGATGAGACAAACGAAAATTTCGTTTTTTACTAATATCTCGAGAACCACTGGTCGTAGAAACTCAAAACACAGATATAATTTTAAGTGGGGCTATTTCTGGGCTACCCACAAAATTTCATCAAATTCGGTTCAGCCGTTCTCCCGTGATGGTGTGACAAACAGACAGACAGACAGACAGACAGATATTCATTTTTATTTATATAGATGAGTCTTAAAAATATTTACCTAAATAAAAAAGATGACGTAATAAATTGAAAGTATCAAAAATCCCCGTAATCTTAATACCAGAAGGTCGTAATTGATTCCAATATATGCCAATATATATAAAAATTTTGCCAATATACCTGTACTACTTATATTCTCGTAGATTAGAAGATATACCCGTGCATTTGTAGAAGATTACTTGTACAACGTACTATATATGAGTTTCAACAATTTTCGTCATAATGAAACAATGGCATAATAATTTGAAAATATCAGTAATCCCTGAATCAACAGTCCCCGAAAATATCAATAATTATGATGTTTAAAACTGAAGACCGTAATTGATATTATCCAGTCAAAAATGCAATGTCAATGAAATTTATTTTATATACATATTTTTATTAGATTTAATAAAAATCGTATGATGCATAACACATTGGATCCGTTGCTAAGCGACATGATATCATCTGCTTCAAATAAATTGATGGAAATCATGTCGCCTGAATAATGTGATCTTCATGGAAGGTTTGGCGACATTTTCGTCTCCATGATATTTTTATGGATTTACAAATATTTTTATCAATGTAGTGAAATTAAAAAAATTAGTTATATGCGTTACTAAGTAGGATGGATGGACTGACCGACAAATGCTACAGAAACATCATTTCAGTACTCTATTCTAAAAAAACAAATTTAATTTCATTGATTTGGGTCATTTTTATCAATTTGGAGATATTTCCTCTAATTTGGTAAAGTTTAAGAAAAGTTGCCAAGTTATTTAGAGATATTCCGCTAAATTCGTAGCTCTAAATTTACAGATCTGAAGAATAAAATATCCATATCCCGTCTGTATATATACTAAATGAAAACACTAAAATTGTATTAGAAGATACATACATCCGTTCTACTCTTTTTCTGCTTCAACAATCGGCTAAATGAATTTATTGGGTAAACACAATATATGAGTTTATTAGCTAAACACAATATATGAGCTTTGAAACCTCTTTGCTAAAATAAATAAAAGTGTGATGTACGCAGTTCGCAATATATATAATTAAAAGAACAATCAAACCGTTCATTTATTATGAGTTTATTAGCTAAACACAATATAAGAGCTTGAAACCTCTTTGCTAAAATAAATAAAAGTAATATACGCAGTCCGCAATATATGTAATTAAAAGAACGATCAAACCGTTCATTTATAAAATATATTTTTACATCCATTTATTTATTATATAAATAGAAAAAATAATAATAATCATTAACAAACACATTTGATTCCATTCCTTTGCCGAGCAACATGATATAAGATAGAATCTTCCTCATAAAATGCGAAAATAAATAACCATTTTAATTTCTTTATACTTCTAATCGTTGAGTAAAAGCTTGTGAAATACATGGAGGTTAATACATGTAAAAACATGGAGGTAGATTTTTCCATTTAAATTCATGTTTCAAACAATTCATGCTTTCAGATAGTGACTATTTAATGCAAAAATCCTGCATCAAACTCAAAAATAAAGTTTTAATTCCCTTTGACGCTTTAAACAAACGATTTTTATCCTTTCCGTTTGGATAAACCACGGAGTTGGAGAGTAGAACTCCTATAAAAAAAGTTCCGTTTTTCATTAATATCTCGACAACCCCTGGTCTTAGAAACTTGAAACTTGGGCAAAATTTATGGGGGGCTATTTCAAGGCCTCCCACAAAATTTCATTAAATTCGGTTCAGCCGTTCTCTCGTGATGATGAGACAAACGAAAGTTTCGTTTTTTACTAATATCTCGAGAACAACTGGTCGTAGAAATTCCAACTATAGACTAAATTTTAAGTGGGGCTATTTCTAGGCTACCCACAAAATTTCATCAAATTCGGTTCAGCCGTTCTCCCGGATGATGGGACAAACAGACAGACAGACAGACAGACAGACAGACAGACAGACAGATTTTCAATTTTATTTATATAGATAAATAAAAAATGAAAGATTTTAATCGTAAATTATGCATAAACTACTGTATGTACAAAAAACCCCATCTCTAGCATATCTGTTACAAATGAGTAACTATAGACCAAGACTAAGGATAAAGATAGAAGGTAACATATCACTACAATGGAAAGGGGGATGAGAAGAATATTAGGATACAAAAATCACAATTAAAAGTATATAAATAAAAATAAAAAAGTAAACACGGCAAAAATGAGAAAA
This sequence comes from Amaurobius ferox, assembly GCA_951213105.1. Classification (NCBI taxonomy): domain Eukaryota; kingdom Metazoa; phylum Arthropoda; class Arachnida; order Araneae; family Amaurobiidae; genus Amaurobius; species Amaurobius ferox. The sequence continues at coordinate 79,096,440 of OX578150.1, forward strand.
GGCAATAATAATTAGCTCAAGATAAAATATTAAGACATAGAGAACAATCAATTGAAACTACACAAAAAAAGGCGGTTAGTTCGAAATTGCATTCTCATCAAGACAGCCATACAATTCGAATTAAAACCGATAGAATAGCCAGTTTCTGACAATGGCGATAGTATTTATCTATAGACACCATTGGAACTGTCTACTGGAAGGAGAAAAATAAATCAATTGAATTACAAATCAGAAAATTAATTCCTCCTCGAACAGAAATATGAACTCACAAGCATTGTTACCACGTGTAAGTGGAAGAAGCGACTGAGCATTTCACCTCACTTCGTCAATGCGAGTGGGCACCGGAATGAATACATTTGAACGATACATAATATGGAGACTTTCAAAAATAGTAATCAGTATAGGACTCAGGACAAGTGGAAAATAGTCATTCGAAAATAGTAAACAGTATTAGACTCAGGCCAAGTGGTAAGTGAGGTGGTGATAAGAATGGGTGAATTCTCAAAATTGAGTTATCCAATCAAAGATAAATAATGCATGTGTATAATTATTACGTGGTATATTTGAAATTATTAATAATATTATTTACAAATACTTCCGGATATTGGTAATTTTGAGAAATACGTTTAAGATTACTGATGTGGAGAAAGTGAAACCGAGGATCAGAAAGTCGATGTATTCGAAATAGCTGGTTTAAAATGATGTTTCTAAACAATTGAAAAGAATTACAAGATTGATATGATAGCAGCTTTATGATAGTGAAGTTGTAAGAATCTTTTTAATCATATAGATTGGTGATTACATGATTATTGAGGGTATCTATATTTAGGTCTAAAAAGTTTACAGTTTGACTAACGCTAGGCTCATTAGGAATTAATTCTAGGTTAGATGGGTAAAAATCAATATTAATTGGATAGGAATCATCAATGATAATACAAATTAAGTCGTCAACATATCTATATATAATATATGAATTAGAGTTAAAATGAGATTCATAATAATAAAGATATAAGTTAGAGAGTATACAACTACTACAGCCACCTTGTGGTACACCAGATGTTTGTAAATAAATGTTATCACCTTGGATAATATAATTGTTGTATAACACAAAGTGCAAGAGCATAGGAAAGTTTTTGACATTAAATGCAACATTATTGGAAGATAGATAGTCATGATAAAGAAAGATAATAACTTTATATAAATCTTTAATGACAATATTATTAAATAGGTCTTTAAAATCAAAGGTATGGAAACCAAGAATGTGTGGAAGCTTGCTAAGGTGATTTACTAAATCAAAACTATTGTTTAAAGTGAAATATCCTGAATTCCTAAATTTAAGAGATTCATTAATTCTATTTAAACAGTTAAGCAAATACTTACTAGCTGTAGTGGTAAAGGTATTATGTCCACAAGTGACTGTTCTAAAACTGAGAGGTGATTTATGGAATGTAGGAACCAAAGTAACATAAGGAAATTTAAAAAACTTACAATTAATATTTAATTGTGTATATAATTTTAGCATTTTAGTTTTGATTTTGATGGACTGATTATTAATGGGTTTAAAAATGTGATTACTTTTTAAGTAATTCTATAACAGAGAAACATAATATTTTTTACAAATGATGGCATAATTATTAGAAGCTTTATCTACATAAGTTATGACAAAATGTTTTTGTAGTTCTTTAATAGCAGATAGGAGTTGTTTATAAGGATACCTAGCCTTCGTTAATTTAATTGTTTATAATAACATTTTTAAGTAGATGTAAGGTAGTACACTTCCATAGATGGAATGCTTCAATAGGAATGGAATGTGAACAAGCAAGTTGATATATGAATTTATCAAAATCAAAAGATATAGACTGAAGAAGTTGTTTAGGGGTGATGGCAGAATGGAATGCGAAATTTAGACCCTTTATTCATAATATCCCTAAGTATATCATCCTGAACTCTACTGAGATCCCCAGTAATAATGTGTCCATGAGAGGAGTTGACATAAGGGGCGAGATTTTTATTGCTGCATACACATGATGTAAGGTCATCGGAGTTTAATGTCTTGGAAACTTCATTATAATTGTAAATAGTTCTACCAATTGGTAAATTATATTTGAATGATTTTTGTATTTTGATTTCTTTGATTTCTTTTTTGATCAGCACTGGTAACAAGTGCTGATGTTTTGCAAATAAATTATTGAAGTTAAGAGAATTAAGAATAGGGTGTTTAAAAGAAATTACACAGTATGCTATTTTAGTATGTGGATTTGGTGAATGGAGAAGGTGGTAATTTAAGCAATTTGTACGTGAAATAAGCAAATCATAAAATAAATGTTTAAAATGCTCATGAGTTAATTTTAATTTTAAAAAATTAGTATAAACAATACTTAATTTGCATTTTCTGACTTTATATAACCAAGTTCTAACAGGTAGAAAATTGAAAGTTTGAGAATAATTATATTGTAATTTCAAAATGTCTGCATTGTAATCAATAGTTTTACTTAAGTTACTTTTTCCTTTGCCACGCTTATATCGCTTTTTACTAGGAGTTGATGACTTTGAATATTGAAAAGAATGTTTATATACTTAGATGTTTATATATATATTATCATAACTATTAAGAATTTTACTCCCTATTACGTACAGTTGATTCTCCTGAAACTTTCTGCAACATGCTTGGAAATATTTTACAGTGCAGGGGCATACGGGACATCTGCCCCGGGACCCCGCATCAAAGGGGTCCCAAATTAAACAATTGCAACATCGAAAAATAAACCACTGCTTCCTCAAAAAAAAATAAAATGTATGCCATCGGAATAAGGTTTTCCTAGCGAAAATATTCATTTTGGGGCATATTGATTAACTGCACTAATTTAGCATATTGGAATCTCGATTATGATAAGACAGTTGCCAATAATTTAAATTCCATTAAAATATGTAAGAACACATTTTGTATACCTTTTTCTGGAAAGCAATTATGTTGTTAACAAATATTTTTGTTCATTTTATATATATATCGGGAGATGAAGGGGTGCAAGGCCGGAAGAACGTCTGTCCCGGGCCTCAGTTAGGCTAAGTTGGGCCCTGATATTTTATTAAGCAAGGAATACAGTTCCTTGCGTAAACAAGGAAAGACAGACAGATCGCCACCGAATTGACACTTCGCGTGCTATAAGGATAATCAATAACACTCGTGTAAGACAGTAAGTAATATGCTTGTTTACATCACCTATACATCATGGTTTTTTCTGTTACAAACTAAAAACTTATTTTCAAAGAAACACAAGTTATACAGTTTTGTGGAAATTGGCATAATTTTCCCACTGGCCTATCTCCTTGAAAATCAATAGTTTACCGATTCAAGAAACAGTATGAAAGTTCCTTCAAGCTGATTAATTTCCCGTAGGACTTGGACAGACAGACACGCAAATGTCAAATTGACAAGAGGTATATTTCCACTTGACGAATGTTCACAGACAGACATATAATTCATTTATATCAGATTGTGGGTGGCAAAAATTTTGCCATACTACTATTTTAGCTAAAAAATTTTCCTTGAAGCGTCCATTTCCCAGGATCTGCTATAGATAGAGCTTAGATGATGACTGATATAAATCCAGCATCCATTTCTGGAGGAGAATGGTGGGTCCACTAAGGACTTCGACTTCATGTTCTTTTCTATTTCCGGTTCAGATATTTTCATTTTACTTGGAACACCTATTTCTCAAGATTGGCTATAGGTAAACGTTAAATGGTAAGTATGGATGCAGCATCAAATTTTGGAGTGATGGTGGATCACTAAGGATTTTCACTTCCGTGTTTCTTTCCTACTTTCGGCTCAAAAATTTTCCTTGATATATATTTCACAGGACTGGCTGCACATAGAACATACACAATAAGTGATACGAGTTCAGCATTACATTCTAGAGGAGGTAGGGGGTTTACTAACGATTTCAAATTTCGGTTCTTTTTATATTTTCAGTTAAAAACGTTTCAATTTCTTTCTTCTAATGCAGGGTATAAAACAAGAGAAACTGAAGTCAAACAAGTGAACAAAAGATGGAAAAACATAAGAAAAGGTAACAGGAAAAAGGCTATAGACCCATTCGGTCTCTCGCCCCTCCCACCCCTCCCACCCACCCCAGTGACGCTTCCACACAGCTGTAGCGGAGAATTCAGGACAGTTGTGCAGACAGTGTCTCTTTCAGGACTTTTTGACGGGGAGAGGAGGGGGGGGGGCGAATAAAACCTTTTTTTGGGGGGAGGACAAGTTTAATTTTTTCCCTATATAAATATCAACATACCGTCACATAAATGGAAACTAACAAAATGTCTCCGTGGGGGGGGGGGGGCTAAGCCATCCCGGATGTATGGCTGAAAGAAATACTGCAGGTGGATCTTCTTTATAACTTCCCGAAGGTTGCAGAGGGAACTTGCATCAAGGATCATTAAGGATGTTAATGCAATGCAAACGTTTAACAAGGCAATCCGGTACCAAGGCGGAATTCCGCAACGGCTTCCGTCCTTGCTCAATGAGGAAGGTCTAAAACATTGCTCCCCCATATTTTCATGGAATTCCTCACTGAAAGTTCATTTGCCAGGTTATTTCTGAAAATTGTTTTAATTATTGACTTGATATAATGATAGGGGATCTCAGTCATTTGAAGTTTGACCCTGTTTTGGCCAACAGATCAGCTCTTTCATTACGTTTGAGACCGCAGTGGGCAGGGATCCACTGCAGACAGGTCACTTTATTATGGTCAGACAAAATACTTGGGTAGAATTGACATTTCTCAATGGCTGCCGAATAAGGTGCTTTAACAGAATGAATTGCCTGACAGGTAGCTTTTGAGTCTGAAAGGATGACTACCGTAGAAAAACGATTTTAATGGTTTCCGTTTAAATGAAGAGATGATCTGCATGGAGAAGACACTTAACTCCAACAATCTATCTTAACATAACAACTAGATCGTTAATATAAATGTTGAACAGCATGCAGCTAGTAAAAGCTCACTGCAAGAGACCGGTCTGGAGCTGCTTATCTCTAACAACTATAAATAAGGGGGATATTTTCTCTCTTCAAACGGCAATAGATCTGAAATCCATAAGCAGATTTCAGATCTACAAACACGGCTGTTAAGACGGGATTTCTGTCCAGAGCACCTTTTATTGTCTGGGTAAGAAGTGAAATATGATGGTTAGTAGATCTAGGCTGTCTATATCCGGCCTGTTCTTCCACAAGGAATCCAAAAGTTTCCAAATGCCAGTTTAATCTTCTGTCAGTGATCATTTCCGTGATTTTTCCCATATATACTTGTCAAGGAGATTGGTCAACAGTTGTATAACCGTGGGCGTTGCCTTTTTCATGAATTGACAGATTTACGCCACTGAGAAAGAACAATATCCCCTTCCCAGACAATATTGAAATATTTTACCAAAGATTTTCTGGCTTGAGTATCCACATGCTTAAGGAACTCAGAATGAATAGTGTCCTCACCAGATGATTTGCCACTTTTAAGGCAATCTAAAGCCTCAATCAATACTCATCATCAGAAATAGGCGAGATAAAAATATGCTGCACATCAGATATTACAACATTATTTTTCTGCGTACAGCCAGTTTTTCGTTTTATTAAATTCGACTTCTTCCTTGCGTAAGTTCCCTTATTTTGCGACCTTGAAAAGTGCCGCCCGAAGAAAGTTGGCAATTTACAGTATCCGACGTTAAGATCTTGCCGTCAATAAGGAATTGTTGTTTTTTAACACGAACATTTTCATTTTTAATATTTGCTAGGAAGTTCTTTTACTGTATTTTTAATAATTGATGGAGAATTATAGTTGTTAAAAATGTGCGTTTTAAAAGTGATCTGTTTAACACTAGAACGACGGAAGCGGTCATTTTGACCGCATAACTACTTTGGCCGCTGCCGTCGTTCTAGGAAGATCGTTGATTTGTTCTCTTATTATAAAACCTAGAATAATTTTCTTCTGTGTTTTCAATAACTTTCAGAAAATAAGAAAAGTCATAAAATTTCAATGGGCTGGGATTAGCCGTTTTGGAGGAAGCGTTTCTCAAAGTAGTCATGCGGTCAAAATGACCGCTTCCGTCGTTCTAGTGTTAAGCAGCAGGAGTTAACGGCGGGTAAATTGTTCTAGCAATAATCTCCGGAACAAACTTCACCGTTTTCCGACGTGATTCAATTTTCCGACGCGACAACAACACACAAACAGAAACACATATAGAAACTATAGAAACAGGATCTACTAATAAGCAGTGACTATGCTCTATTGATTGAGAAAGTTTGCAGATCCACTATTTGCAAATGGAAGAAATTAGAATTCTTTTCTCAAAAACGAAGAAAGATAGGTGAAATTTTTGAATTATAAAGTTGTAGAACTTTTAGTATTTAGTTCGGAGGCGTTCGGTTTTCACATAACTTGTATGCAGACGATAAAACCAGAGATCAACGAAAAGCGAAACTATGCAAATATCTCATTTCTACTGAAATACTTTCTATTGAAGGAAATGGGGAGAAACAAAAGCATGAAAAAATAGCAATCCGTGTAATAAGCAAATTCTAATTTATTTAGAATTATTCTTTTTGCAGTAAACAATAAATGTTGTATAAAAATTGCAAACAACAATGCAGTACAATAATTATCCCTTTTCGTTGACCTAATTTTTTATCGTCTGTGGACAATATGTTATGTGTGAAAACCGTAATTGCTCTATAACTTTTCGCCCATCTTGCCTCGTTTTCGAAATAGAAATTCCAACTTCTTTAGTTCGCCACTAGAGGCGCTGCAAACTTTCTCAATCGATTGCGCAAAGTCGCTTTCCTATTAAAAGACCCTGCTCTACATAAAATCAAAAATTGGAGTTAATCGAAAATTAAAGCGATGTACAAGGGATAAAGAACTCTAAATAATATTATCCAAGTGTGTAATTACGTATTTAGTTGAAAGAAAGGGGACTGGAGGCGGCAACATTCCGAAAGTGTGTGAAATGCATTCATGGGGCTGCTAAAACGTGCCTTCCCATCAAATTTAGAATATTTTCGGGGAAAGAATACTTTTTACTTTCCTTATATACATAATGTATAAGGAAAGTACTGCGACGGGGTCGAAAATTCGAATTCGAGTTTTCGACGGGAGAGCACGTTTCAAGCATCCCTGATCACGAATCAAACATTTTTGAAGTGATGTCTGTGTGTGTGTGTGTATGTGAGCCTGTGGAGACGATAACTGATGAACGAATGGACCGATTCGAACGAAATTTGGTACAAAAATCACAATCCGTAAACACTGGAAGCCTATTGTTTTTATACGCAATCGAATGTTCAGAACCTCCCTAAATTTTCGAGTGAAATTTTGAAAAAATCGTCAAAAAATCAAAACCGCTAATAAAGTTACGCAAATAGATATTTTTCATGTAATTTTTTATTAGAAAACGATTGACATAAATTTTAAAATGCTAACATGAACCGTTCTCGAGATATTTCAAAAAAATTATCAAAAAGTCATATAAAATAAAAATATTTCCTATTGAGAAACATGTTCACTTTCACATGTAATACCATGCGATAAATTCGGTGAAATCATTTTCGTGGAACTAGTTCGTTCCATTCATAAAAAAAGATACTTTGAATAATACTTTTGTATTTGAATGCCAATAGTCATTTATCTGCTGTAAGAATAACTTACTTCTCCGTCCATAACGCTTGGCGATATTTTGGCGATGAATTTGGTGGAATGTCGCCAACTTGGCGACATTTTTAATTGTTGCCAAATTAACAAAAATCTCGCCAAATGGATAAAAATGACGCCAAATCAATGAAAATGACGACTCATTGAAGGAAATTCAATATCTTGGAAGGAATATAAGTATCTACTATAAGAATAATATTTTTTAACTGTAAAAGTAGTAAATTCCTTGTATTATATAAGGAAAGTCATGTGTTGCCCACATCAGATTTTTTTTGCAGTATTTCCAAATTTTTACGCACTCGCACTCCTTTAGAGATATTTTAGCGTTCGCGTACCAATCTGCTGTTGCCATTCTCCGTTTATCAAAATCATTATTAATAAAATACGACTTCTACAGAGAAGGATTATTTTATGGTTTTGTAATCCTACAAAACAATTGTTTCTATCAGTACTATATAAAAAAAAATTAGATATTAACTCTAAAGGTAAATTATTAATTCAAACCAGACTAGGAATGACTTCTTGGATCTATCTCTGCAGTCCAGGATTTCGACGCGATGGCATTTAGGGGGACAGTAGACGAACAAGCAAAATTCGGCCAAAATTGGCAAATTTTGTTATTGCCATACTACTATTTTTCACATTATTTTAAATCGATTGCAAAAGAAAAAAAAAATCGCATTCAAATCGAATGTTTACTTCCTAAATTATGAACAGGTGATATTGTAATACACCAAAAATTGTGTTGAAAAGTGTTTTTTAAATTTGATTTCCTCACAATGAGATTTTCAAGATCTTTATAGATTAAAAATATTCCACGTGTTGTAATTTTTGACCTAATTACTCTTATATTAGATTTGTTGGACATATTCTACATATAGTATGCACTTTAACAAGACTGCGCATGTAATTTTGAATTCGAATACTTTTAAGCTACGTAAACGTGTAGTAAAGCTTCGCCATAGGTAAAATGTTGATGAAAATCAACTTTCCAATTTAGGAATATATATATATATATATTACTCGGGCAACACCGGGTAATTCGCTCTAGTATACATATACTTAACTATATAATTACAAATAACCTAGTTCAGTCAAAAAGAGTTAAGAATACACACAAAATAAGATATATTTGTGCATTACACAACTTTTTTATCCTTCCTGCGAAATCGTCTGCTCAACTAATGCTATATTTTAGATGTGGCATCAGCAGCTATTTCCCCGGAATGATTTTTCCCAAATTAGAACATCGCGTGACACGGATTCGTGTAGCTAAATCTGTGGGAGTTAATTCCCGGGATTCATGTCGTTCACACGAAGTACCATCATTGCAACTAAAATGTGCTTCGCCCCCATCCCAAAAGCTGGCGAGAGTTTATGTTTCGATAATGACTAAAGAAATAAGATGCACTTTTTTCAAGCGTAAATAGAATTTCTTGGAAAAAAGGAATTGGTTTAAGATCAATTGTGTAATACAATAGAAATCATATAACAGTGCGGCACTAAATCAATACCTGAAAAATCTGATTGTGGACGACAGCATGTGATTTCTGTAGATTAAAATTCCCTTTTACTTACCCTAATTCCTACATACATAGTATTATATATAGGTAAAGTATTGATACGGGGGTCGAAAGATGGAATTCAAGTTTACGACAGAAGTGCACGTTTCTAGCATTCCAGAACTCGAATTGAACGTTTTTGAAGTTATGTCTGTGAGTTAGTGTGTGAGTATGTATGTGAGTTAGTGTGTGACAGACACTGTGAATGAGGTATCCCACGAACAAAAGAAGCGTTTCGAAAATAATTTGGTACGATTATAACAATTAGTGAATACTAGAACCCTACAGATTTTAAACGCAGTGTCTGAAAGACGCGCCCGACATCAATTTTCGAATGAAATTTTGAAAAACTTATTGAAAAATTAGGACCTTTAATGACGATAATTAAATAATCATTTCAGACATAATTTTTTATTGGAAAACGAATGATACAAACTTTAGAATGCTAGCATGAACTGTTTGTTCTTGAGATACTGCACGATTATTAAAATTCAAGACCTTATAAATACTGTTAAATAGATAATTTATTTTTCATTAGGAAATGAATGAAAAACTTTAGTATGCTGGCATGAACCGTTCTCGAGATATTGCATGTTCTTCAAATAAACTTATCAAAGCATGACGTAAAAATTAAAGAAAAATGTGTTTGGTATCATCCAATAAGTTTACTTTCCATACACAATATTTGCAATAAATCCGTTAACATCATTCTCGTGTATCTAGTTCTTTCCACTCGTGAGACACGGTACTTTTTTGTAATAGTTTTGTATTTTAACGCTCAAGAATTCTTCAATCATCATTTTGATACGGATTTTTTTTTAAATGTCAGCCACGTCTGAGTTTTGCAGGTGAGCATGAATACACCCCTCCCCCTTCTGTGTTCTATTTCTTTGGTGTTCTTATGTATCGTTTTAACCCATTTTTCGACTTGTTTCCTCTTATTTATTCTTGTTCAGTCTTATCTTGCAGGGATATTCTTGTTGTGTCTTGGCGCATGCCAATCTCTTGTGTTTCTCGTTTCGGATTGGCTGGACTATTCTTCATACTGCTTCCTGATTGGCTCTCTCTTAATCCAGATCTTGGGGTATGTAATCCCTTTTGCATCTTCCTTCGCACCCTTATTCGGAAGGCCTTGTGGCACGGCGGTAAGACGCGTGGCTTGTAATCGAATGGTTCCAAGTTCGAATCCAGCTCCTGACCAGTGAAACATTAATTTCGGTGTGGTGACTTTCTTGCTTACGCTTGGGCGTGTTATATCAAGTTACGATAGAGCACGTCGGGCTAAGTAATTCTCAACTTTTTTGCGTGCGGATTTCCGCCATTTTGTGCTTTCGAGCTATCTCAATTTTGGATTCACCACGTGTGCCTTACACGTGGTAGTGACTTTTCGGATTACTCTCAACTGAAGATATGGATTTGGACAAGGATCATCTGGAGCTTACGAGGATTACTGCTAGTGAGCTTGATGGAGAATGTGCTCGGCCTCTCAAGGATGCCATGAACTTGTACAGTGACTCTCTGCCGCAGGATGGATCGTGCTTCACGTGGCCAACTGATGTGATGCAAGTCGTCAACTTCTTAGGACTGGTTATCTACACGCTGACTCTGCATATCAGGGATATGCTCAAGAATGGACTCATCGAACAGGAACAGGACCAAGTCTCCCGGATTATAGGTTCGTTCAATTTTGTGTATTCTTTTCTGTCTTACCGTGACATGACTAAATTGAAGGATAGTGAAATGTACGTAATCTTTAAATCACTTGAGGATAGTAATGTATGTGTTAATAATGTTCAAGTTAAAGCTAAACTGCTAGAAATAGGATTAATTAATGAAATTAAACTTTCTGACAAAACTGAAACGGTTGTAAATCCATGTAAAAGGCCTAGGATAGAGGAGTCTCCCACTAAGGGAACGCCTACTAAAAACCAGGATGGAAACTTAAAATCTAGTGATAGTGTTGTAAATGAAAATGAAAATGTTAGAACTAGGACTTATGCTGAAATTGCTGCACAACCTGTGCAATTTAAAAGTGCACCTAAACCTAAAGCGGTTGAAAATAGTGGAAGAGATAATGTTATGAATGTAGAAAAAAAAGAACCAAAAGCAGAGTGTTTCTTCATAAAGTTTAGAGATAACTACCAGGCTCTCCTTAAAAAGCTAAATGAAATTACAGGAAATAAAGTATCTGGAAAATTGACAGGAGATATGCTCAAACTGATACCCAATGACGCTGACTCCTATAGGGTTGTTCAGCGCCATTTGTCTAACGAGAAAATCCCCTTCCATAGTTTAAACCTCAAAACTGAAAGGCCGAAAAAGGTAGTCTTGAAGGGGCTACCAACTAGCTATGACATTGAGGAGATAAAATTGACTCTAACATCCAATGGATTAGATGTAGTCCGGGTTTCTCAATTGAGAAACACCAAAACGAGGTTACCCCTGCCGATCTTTTTAGTCAGCCTTAGGCCTACCGATGACTGGCAGAGGGTCTACAGACTCACAAGATTAGGGTACTTGGCTGTGAAGGTAGAGGCCTTCAGAGCTAGGGGCTTTAAAATTTGCTACCGGTGCCAGCAATTCAACCACTCATCAGAGAACTGCAGTATGCCGCCAAAGTGCCTGAAGTGTGGTGAAGGACACTTCACACGAGACTGCCAGAGACCCAGGACAGAGAAGGCGACGTGTGCTAACTGCAATGGAGACCACCCGGCGAACTTCAGGCAATGCCCGAAGAACCCCTGGAACAAGGGAAAGGCACCGGGGTATGCCCCCCCACCCCCAAAAAATCAGATACCCCCTTGGAGGCAAAAGGCCCTCGGACCAAACCCCCAGGCACCCCCTCAGGGCTCCTCGCACTTAGTGCCACAGATAAACAGGCACGAAACTTCAGCACCTACCAGATCGGTGCAAGAGCAGGCCCCCAAACCTTCGACCTCCAGAGAATTGACTCTGGAGGAAGTAAGAGCAGCTACAGCTGCAATTAAAAGAAGATCGGAGGCAGAAAAAGCCAGACAGGCAAAAGAGGCAAAGGATAGACTGGATAGCAATGTTAAGGAATGGAAAGAAACTAAACGAGTCAGGGAGGGAGAAGAGCTCGCGCAAACCCAGCCGTTAGCTAAAACGGGTGAAAAAAAAAACAAAAAACTATCGAGTTCCAAAAGGACACTCACAAAAAAGTGCAAACCGCGGTTGAGGCTGAGGAAATGGAAGCGGAGACTGAACAGGCTGATAAATCTGATGCTGAAAAGATGGAGGATATCCTCAACCTCATCAGAGGGTTTATCAGCATGTTTAATCTAGACGACATAAAACGTCTGTTGATGCAGTTCGCAGAGTTGGTACAAAAAAAGAGCGATCCAATGGTAATGGTCTTTGAGGCCCTTAAAATAATCGCGGACTTTAAAAGTAACAGTGAGAATCAAACCCGTCATGGCTAGGTCCCAAAAGGAGTCAATAAAAATAATATTTTGGAATGCGAACGGCATATCTCCAAGAATAAATAAACTTAGGAACTATGTAAATGAAAATGACGTAGACGCCTTACTAATTCAGGAAACTAGAGTTAGAGAAAGTAAAAAACTAAACATAGCCAACTACTCAGGTTATCATAATCTTAGCTCAAATACTAATGCTAGAACGCCCCATGGAGGAACAGCAATATACATTAAAAGAAATATTCCCCACGAGGAACTAAAAAGCATAAATCTTCAAAGTATAGAAAATACTAGCATAAAAATTAAAATTCATAATACTAGCCCGTTTATCCTAACCTCAACATATGTCAAAAATACGAGTAGAGTAAGCGTAGCTGCGCAGCTGGAACTGCTTTTCTCGCGATATCCCAACACGATACTCGCAGGCGACTTCAACGCACATCACCGAGCGTGGGGTTGTAGGAGAGCCAATGCACGCGGTACACAGATACATAGACTGCTGAACACCACAAATACTAACATTATTGTTCCGTCGACACCAACCTGCTTCTCAGGCGCCAGCGGCACATTCATAGACTTTGTCCTAACGCGAAACATAGACTACGCTCACACTATTAGTACCCTGGATGAATTCGACTCGGATCATCTACCGGTACTGGTGACATTTGACCTGAACACACCTCTTCCAGCCTCTCTGGGACAAGAGAGGGTCAACTGGGAAGTATTCAAAAGAGCACTCTTCGAGCCGCATTTAGCAGTACCTAACATTATGAGCACGGCGGATATTGACTCTGCCACGCACACACTCACAACAGAAATCAAGAGAGCAATTGCCTCTGCCACAACACATCGTGAGTCTCAAAATTACCCACACTTTCCCACCATGTCAAACAATTAGTCAGGCAAAGGAATAGAATGCGTAAGACATGGCAGGCTAACAGAGATCCCGCCCTTAAAAGGGAGCTTAACAGACTCACGAGCAAAGTCAGGGGGAAAATTGTCGCAGAAAAGCAGCAACAGTATAAAGAATTAATCGAATCCCTTAGCCCAGAAGATGTATCGCTCTGGCAATTCGCAAAAAGACTCGGGAAACCTCAAATTAAGCTTCCGCCACTAATGGATGGCGCTAAAATCGCGTACTCAGACGAGGAAAAAGCCGAGGCGCTCGCAAGCCATTATGAAAAACAATTCCAACCAAACCACGATCTAATGTGTCAGGATACCCTAAGAATGGTTAGCCAAACTTTAAATAACTTCAGGAATTCCCCGGTAACGGCTGAGATTAACCCAGCCACCCCGCAGGAGATATTGGAAATTATCAAAAATCTCAAAAATCGCAAAAGCCCAGGGCACGACAAAATCAGAAATATTGCGGTTAAAAACCTACCCCTAAACGTAATATGTTAGTTGACTATCTTAATAAATAAAATATTAAAACTAAACTACTTTCCCAAAGAATGGAAGGAAGCGATAATCATAACAATCCCCAAGCCAGGTGAGGATGCCACAATTCCAGCCAACTACAGACCAATCAGCTTGCTACCGACACTTAGTAAAATTACTGAGAAAATAATTCTTAATAGACTGAACACGCACCTTAGTGAGAATGACATCCTCATTCCGGAGCAGTTTGGATTTCGGCCAATGCACTCCACCACTCATCAATTGCTGAGAGTGGTAGAGTACATATCTTCTGGACTTAATAGTAAGACACCCACAGCTGCGATTTTTCTGGACATACAAAAAGCCTTTGATAAAGTGTGGCACTGTGGATTAGCATACAAATTGATCACTTTAAAAGTCCCTGACGCTCTTGTCAAGCTTTTAATCTCATACTTAAATAACAGACACTTTCAAGTCAGAGTAGGAGGTAACTTATCAACACCCAAGCTCATTAAAAGTAGTGTACCGCAAGGTTCTATCCTGGGCCCGACACTCTTTAACATATACCTGAATGACATCCCCAGGACTCCAAACACAGAGCTGGCACTCTATGCAGACGACAGTGCGATACTTGCAAAACACCCTTATGTCTCAGTAATGCACAGACAGCTACAACAACACTTAGACATGCTCCAAACTTGGCTGGAAAAATGGCGAATAAAATTAAACCCCAATAAATGTCATTGGATTTATTTCTCTAGAAAACGTAAACCTCCGCCGCCTCTGTACATAAACAACCATGCCCTAAAAGCGGAAAAATCTACTAAATACCTAGGTGTAACGAGTCAGGGGGAAAATTGTCGCAGAAAAGCAGCAACAGTATAAAGAATTAATCGAATCCCTTAGCCCAGAAGATGTATCGCTCTGGCAATTCGCAAAAAGACTCAGGAAACCTCAAATTAAGCTTCCGCCACTAATGGATGGCGCTAAAATCGCGTACTCAGACGAGGAAAAAGCCGAGGCGCTCGCAAGCCATTATGAAAAACAATTCCAACCAAACCACGATCTAATGTGTCAGGATACCCTAAGAATGGTTAGCCAAACTTTAAATAACTTCAGGAATTCCCCGGTAACGGCTGAGATTAACCCAGCCACCCCGCAGGAGATATTGGAAATGATCAAAAATCGCAAAAGCCCAGGGCACGACAAAATCAGAAATATTGCGGTTAAAAACCTACCCCTAAACGTAATATGTTAGTTGACTATCTTAATAAATAAAATATTAAAACTAAACTACTTTCCCAAAGAATGGAAGGAAGCGATAATCATAACAATCCCCAAGCCAGGTGAGGATGCCACAATTCCAGCCAACTACAGACCAATCAGCTTGCTACCGACACTTAGTAAAATTACTGAGAAAATAATTCTTAATAGACTGAACACGCACCTTAGTGAGAATGACATCCTCATTCCGGAGCAGTTTGGATTTCGGCCAATGCACTCCACCACTCATCAATTGCTGAGAGTGGTAGAGTACATATCTTCTGGACTTAATAGTAAGACACCCACAGCTGCGATTTTTCTGGACATACAAAAAGCCTTTGATAAAGTGTGGCACTGTGGATTAGCATACAAATTGATCACTTTAAAAGTCCCTGACGCTCTTGTCAAGCTTTTAATCTCATACTTAAATAACAGACACTTTCAAGTCAGAGTAGGAGGTAACTTATCAACACCCAAGCTCATTAAAAGTAGTGTACCGCAAGGTTCTATCCTGGGCCCGACACTCTTTAACATATACCTGAATGACATCCCCAGGACTCCAAACACAGAGCTGGCACTCTATGCAGACGACAGTGCGATACTTGCAAAACACCCTTATGTCTCAGTAATGCACAGACAGCTACAACAACACTTAGACATGCTCCAAACTTGGCTGGAAAAATGGCGAATAAAATTAAACCCCAATAAATGTCATTGGATTTATTTCTCTAGAAAACGTAAACCTCCGCCGCCTCTGTACATAAACAACCATGCCCTAAAAGCGGAAAAATCTACTAAATACCTAGGTGTAACGAGTCAGGGGGAAAATTGTCGCAGAAAAGCAGCAACAGTATAAAGAATTAATCGAATCCCTTAGCCCAGAAGATGTATCGCTCTGGCAATTCGCAAAAAGACTCAGGAAACCTCAAATTAAGCTTCCGCCACTAATGGATGGCGCTAAAATCGCGTACTCAGACGAGGAAAAAGCCGAGGCGCTCGCAAGCCATTATGAAAAACAATTCCAACCAAACCACGATCTAATGTGTCAGGATACCCTAAGAATGGTTAGCCAAACTTTAAATAACTTCAGGAATTCCCCGGTAACGGCTGAGATTAACCCAGCCACCCCGCAGGAGATATTGGAAATGATCAAAAATCTCAAAAATCGCAAAAGCCCAGGGCACGACAAAATCAGAAATATTGCGGTTAAAAACCTACCCCTAAACGTAATATGTTAGTTGACTATCTTAATAAATAAAATATTAAAACTAAACTACTTTCCCAAAGAATGGAAGGAAGCGATAATCATAACAATCCCCAAGCCAGGTGAGGATGCCACAATTCCAGCCAACTACAGACCAATCAGCTTGCTACCGACACTTAGTAAAATTACTGAGAAAATAATTCTTAATAGACTGAACACGCACCTTAGTGAGAATGACATCCTCATTCCGGAGCAGTTTGGATTTCGGCCAATGCACTCCACCACTCATCAATTGCTGAGAGTGGTAGAGTACATATCTTCTGGACTTAATAGTAAAACACCCACAGCTGCGATTTTTCTGGACATACAAAAAGCCTTTGATAAAGTGTGGCACTGTGGATTAGCATACAAATTGATCACTTTAAAAGTCCCTGACGCTCTTGTCAAGCTTTTAATCTCATACTTAAATAACAGACACTTTCAAGTCAGAGTAGGAGGTAACTTATCAACACCCAAGCTCATTAAAAGTAGTGTACCGCAAGGTTCTATCCTGGGCCCGACACTCTTTAACATATACCTGAATGACATTCCCTTGACTCCAAACACAGAGCTGGCACTCTATGCAGACGACAGTGCGATACTTGCAAAACACCCTTATGTCTCAGTAATGCACAGACAGCTACAACAACACTTAGACATGCTCCAAACTTGGCTGGAAAAATAGCGAATAAAATTAAACCCCAATAAATGTCATTGGATTTATTTCTCTAGAAAACGTAAACCTCCGCCGCCTCTGTACATAAACAACCATGCCCTAAAAGCGGAAAAATCTACTAAATACCTAGGTGTAACGATAGATTCCCACCTAACCTGGAAACAGCACGTAACGAACTTAATCAAAAAAGCGTATATGGCCACAGGAGCCTTATACCCAATGATAGGAAACGGAAATCTAAGTTATCAAAATAAACTCCTAATTTATAAATCGGTCATCCGCCCGGGAATGCTGTATGCAGCACCCGTATGGGGATATGCCTGTAAAACTACAATAGACCTCCTAGAGACAAAACAAAACAAAATCCTACGGATTATCAGGAAAGCTACCAGGTACTTAAGAAACTCGGTAATTAGGAATGACTTCAAAATAAAAACTGTTAGAGCCCAAATTAAAAAGCTAGCGCTTAAATTTTACAGAAATTTGCCATCCGTTCCAAACGAACTGTTATTCAATCTGCATGACTATGATCATCGCAAGGCCAAATCTCGTAAGAGACCCCGCGCTGTTCTAAACATCGATAATCGGAATTAAAAGATCCCACCTCAAACATCTGATTTTTAAATAAAACTCGCGACTATTATTTTATAAAAAAAAAAATATATTCTAAACTCTAAACTGCCAAAACGCTAGGTAACCTTCAGATCTGCATCAACCCCCCAAACTGCTTAAACTCTAAATGTGCAACAAACTGCCACACTAGGAGCTAGGACAAATAATAAAGTAGTAAATAAAAACCTCGAACCTCCAATTAGGGTCACTGAATTAATGTCACAGTTTGACGATAAGAACCACATATTGAAACTGGAGATTAAAGGCGCTTCGCGCCTGGTGCTCTGTCTTGTACGACACTACGATCCTATCCTTCGCACCCAGATTCGGAGCTTAGACTACGAGTTGTGTGGACGTACTTTAGTATTGCTCCTGCTTTTTACCAGTTGGTGATCTTCTTGCTTCCGCTTGGGCGTGTTATATCTAGTTTCGATAGAGCACGTCGGGCAAAGTAATTCTACAGCTTGTTGTGTACGGGCGATTCGCCATTTTGGATTTTGTGCTTTTCATTTTGGAGTGCCACGTGTGTTGTTACCACGTGGTAGTGCTATTTTTTGGAACTTCTCTACCCTGACGGTATGGATTTGGAACGAGGCGACGTGGCAGCTACTCGCGAACTTGCTGGTGAGCTGGACGAGGAGGAATTCGGGCCTCTCAAGGGTGCCATGATGAATTTCTGCGAAACTCTACCTGATGATGGACTGATAACTGGACTGAAGGAAGAAGTCAAGACCGCCGCCAACTTCTGCACCCTGGCAGTCTACGTGATGACTCTTCACATCAGGGAGCTGCTGATGAACGGACTACTGGGACAGGAAGAGGACCAAGTCTCCAAGATTCTAGGTTCGTTACTTTCTGTGAACTCTTTTTTGTTTGCCCAGAAATTGGATAGGTTTATTGATTGTGATATTTATGAGATTTCTAAATGTGAGGGATGTAATTCTAGTGGTCAAATCAAAAGTAAAATGATAGAGCTAGGCTTAATTAAGGAAATTAAAGATGAAGATAAACTTAAAACGGTTGAAAATCCAAATAAAAAAAGAAAGATGGAGGGGCAATCCACTAAGGATGCTCCTACTAAAAGCCAGATTGTAGAAGAAAACTTAAATGTCCATGATAACATGGACTGTAATGAAATAGCTGATAACGTTGTAAATGTAACTGACAATGATTATGTTAAAACTAAGACTTACGCTGAGATTGCCGCGCAACCAGTTGTGTTTAAAAGTGCACCTAAACCTAAAACGGTCGAAAATAGTGACAGGCTAACAACAGTTGAAGTTGAGAAAAAAGACCCAAAAGCTGAATGTTTTTTCATAAAGTTCAATGATAATTACAAGGTTCTCCTTACAAAACTAAATGATATCTCAGGAAATAAAGTATCTGGCAAGCTCACAGGAGACATGCTAAAATTGATTCCAAATGACGCTGACACCTACAGGGTTGTACAGCGCCATTTAAGTAGTGAGAAAATCCCCTTCCACAGCTTAAATCTAAAGACGGAAAGGCCAAAAAAGGTAGTTCTGAAGGGGTTACCAACAAATTATAACATGGAGGAAATAAAAATCACTTTAACATCCGAAGGATTAGATGTAGTCCGGGTTTCTCAACTGAGGAACACTAAAACGAGATTACCCCTGCCGATCTTCTTAGTCAGCCTTAGGCCTACGGCAGACTGGCAGAGGGTCTACAGACTAACAAGATTAGGTTACTTGGCTGTGAAGGTAGAGGCCTTCAGAGCACGGGGCTTCAAAATCTGCTACCGGTGCCAACAGTTCAATCACTCCGCGGAGAACTGCAGTATGCCACCTAAGTGCCTTAAGTGTGCTGAAGAACACTTCACACGGGACTGCCAGAGCCCTAGGTCTGAGAAGGCTACGTGTGCAAATTGCAATGGAGACCACCCAGCGAACTTCAGGCAATGCCCGAAGAACCCCTGGAACAGAGGAAAGGCACCAGGGTATGCCCCCCCCTCCCCAAAATCAGATACCCCCTTGGAGGCAAAAGGCCCTCGGATTAAACTCCCAGGCACCCCCTCAGGGCTCCTCGCACACTGTGCCACAGCAAAATAGATACCAATCTTCAGCACCCACCAGATCGGTGCAAGAGCAGACCCCCAAACCTTCGTCTTCCAGAGAATTGACTCCGGAAGAAGTAAAACTGGCTACTATAGCCATTATAAAGAGAAAGGAAGCCGAAAAAGCCAGACAGGCAAGACAGGCGGAACTAGAAGCTAAAATTGTAAATCAATATGCTAAATCAAAAGAAGAAATCAGAACACGTGAAGCCAAAACTAAACGAGGCAGAGAGGAAGAGCTCGCGCAAACCCAGCTGTTAGAAAAAACGGTTGAAAAAAGGCAAAAAACTACTGAGGTCCAAAAGGATACTCACAAAAATGACCAAACCGCGGTTGAGGCTGAGGATATGGAAGCTGAGACTGAACCTGCTGGTAAAACCAATGATGAAAAGATGGATGAAATCCTCAACCTCATCAGAGGGTTTATCACCATGTTCGACCTAGATGCAATGAAACACCTGTTGATGCAGTTCGCAGAGCTAATACAAAAAAAGAGTGATCCAATGCAAATGGTCTTTGAGGCTTTTAAATTAATCGCGGATTTTAAAAATAACAGTGAGAATCAAACCCGCCATGGCTAGGTCCCAAAAAGAAAGCTTTAAAATAATATTTTGGAATGCGAACGGCATATCTCCAAGAATAAATGAACTTAGGAGCTACGTAAATGAAAATGATGTAGATGCCCTGTTAATTCAGGAAACTAAAGTTAGAGAAAATAAAAAACTAAATATAGCAAACTATATTGGCTATCACAACCTAAGCTCAAATACAACTGCTAGAAACCCCCATGGAGGAACAGCAATATATATCAAAAGAAATATTCCCCACGAGGAAATAAACAACATAAATCTTCAAGGAGTAGAAAATACTAGCATAAAAATTAAAATAAATAATGTAAACCCATTTATCCTAACTTCAATATATGGAAAAAACATGAGTGGTATAAATGTAGCTGCGCAGCTGGAACTGCTTTTCTCGCGATATCCAAACATAATACTCGCGGGCGACTTCAATGCACACCACCGAGCGTGGGGCAGCAGGAGAGCCAACATACGCGGTACACAGATTACTGAACACAACAAACACCAATATCATTGCACCGTCGAGACCAACCTGCTTCTCAGGTGCCAACGGCTCATTCATAGACTTTGTCCTAACGAGAAACATAGAATACGCTCACACTATCGATACTTTGGATGAATTCGACTCGGATCATTTACCGGTATTGGTGACATTCGATCTGAACACTCCCCTTCCAGCCTCTCTGGGACAAGAGAGGGTGAACTGGAACGTTTTCAAAAGAGCACTTTTTGAGCCGCACTTGGCAGTACCCAACATTATGAGCACGGCGGATATTGACTCTGCCACACACACACTCACAACAGAAATCAAGAGAGCCATTGCCTCTGCCACAACACATCGTGAGTCACCAAAAATGCCCACACTTTCCCACCATGTCAAACAATTAGTTAGGCAAAGGAACAGAATGCGTAAGACATGGCAGGCTAATAGAGACCCTACCCTCAAAAGGGAGCTTAACAGACTCACGTGGAAAGTCAGGGATAAAAATTGTCGCAGAAAAGCAGCAACAGTATAAAGAGTTAATTGAATCCCTTAGCCCGGAAGACGTATCGCTTTGGCAATTCGCTAAAAGACTCAGAAAACCTCAAATTAAACTCCCGCCACTAATAGATGGCGTTAAAATCGCGTACTCAGACGAAGAAAAAGCAGAGGCGCTTGCTAGGCATTACGAAAAGCAATTTGAACCAAACCACGATCTAATGTGTCAGGACACCCTAAGAATGGTTAGGCAAACTCTAAACAACTTCAGGAACTCCCCGGTCACGGCCGAGATTAACCCAGCCACCCCGCAAGAGATAATTGATATCATCAAAAACCTTAAAAACCGTAAAAGCCCAGGGCACGACAAAATCAGGAATATCGCGGTCAAAAACTTACCCCTAAATATAATATTTTACTTGACCACCCTAATAAACAAAATACTAAAACTAAATTATTTCCCCAAAGAATGGAAGGAAGCGATAATTATAGCGATCCATAAGCCTGGTGAGGATGCCACCATTCCAGCCAACTACAGACCAATCAGCTTACTACCGACACTTAGTAAAATTACTGAGAAAATAATTCTTAATAGACTGAACACGCATCTTAGTGAGAATGATATTATCATTCCGGAGCAGTTTGGATTTCGGCCAAAACACTCCACCACTCATCAATTGCTGAGAGTGATAGAGTACATATCTTCTGGACTTAATAGTAAGACACCCACAGCTGCGATTTTTCTTGACATACAAAAAGCATTTGATAAAGTGTGGCACTGTGGATTAGCATACAAACTGATCACTCTAAAAGTCCCTGACGCACTTGTCAAACTTTTAATCTCATACCTAAATAACATACACTTCCAAGTTAGAGTAAAAGATAACTTGTCTACACCCAAGCTCATTAAAAGTAGTGTACCGCAAGGATCCATCCTGGGCCCGACACTCTTTAACATATATCTAAATGACATCCCCAGGACCCTAGACACGGAGCTGGCACTCTATGCAGACGACAGTGCGATACTTGCAAAACATCCTTACGTCTCAGTAATGCACAGACAGCTACAACAACACTTAGACATACTCCAAACATGGCTGGAAAAATGGCGAATAAAATTAAACCCCAATAAATGTCATTGGATTTATTTCTCTAGAAAACGTAAACCTCCTCCGCCTCTGTACATAAACAACCATGCCCTAAAAGCGGAAAAATCTACTAAATACCTAGGTGTAAAATTTAAGTAACGATAGATTCCCACCTAACCTGGAAACAGCACGTAACGAACTTAATCAAAAAAGCGTATATGGCCACAGGAGCCTTATACCCAATGATAGGAAACGGAAATCTAAGTTATCAAAATAAACTCCTAATTTATAAATCGGTCATCCGCCCGGGAATGCTGTATGCAGCACCCGTATGGGGATATGCCTGTAAAACTACTATAGACTTACTAGAGACAAAACAAAACAAAACCCTAAGGATTATAAGGAAAGCTCCTAGATACTTAAGAAACTCGGTAATTAGGAAAGACTTCAAGATAAAAACTGTTAGAGCCCAAATTAAAAAGCTAGCGCTTAAATTCTATAAAAACCTGCCATCTGTTCCAAATGAACTACTATTCAATCTGCATGACTATGATCATCGCAAAGCCAAATCACGTAAGAGACCCCGCGCGGTACTTAATATTGAAAATCGGAATTAGGGAAGTCCCAACTTAAATAGTTGATATTAAATTAAAACTCGATCAATGTTTTCTAAAAAATGTTCTTAAACCTTAAACTGCCAAATTGATAGGAAATCCTTAGAACTGCATCAACTCCCCAAAATTACTCAAACTCTAAATGTGCAACAAACTGCCACACTAGGAGCTAAGTCAAATAATAAAAACAGTAAATCAAAAACCTCGAACCTCCAACTATGGGCAAATGAAATAATGTCACAGTATGAAGATAAGAACCACACCTAGAGATTGGAGATTAAAGGCGCTTCGCGCCTGGTGCTCTTTTCTGGACGAAACCCATCTGCTGTTTCGCACCCATTCCTGTTTTGGACTTCGGGTTTAGTGGTTCTCTTGCATTGACGAAGGGGATCCAATGTATCTTCGAAACAGCTGTATGCTGTATTATCATTTTATTTATGCTTATGTACGTTGCTCAAGTTTTCTTCATCCTTCGCAAAATTTTACTTGATGAATAAGGTATAATGTTTGGACAGTTGTCAAAAGTGATCAATTTCAATTTACGTGGTATTAATTCATTGCCAAAAATATTGAGTTGCGAATCTTGTATAAGCACACCTTTATTTCGCTGTAAATAAAATAGTCATTTCATTATGTAGGGAAAGTCACGTGTCGCACACATGAATTTTTTTTTTTTTTTTAATTTTTGCTTTCCGAGCTGACACATGAGTTCTGAACCAATAACATCACATCTAAGAAACATCCGAAATTCAAACTAATTATGAAACTAGGATCAAAATAATAAATCCGCTCCGGTGTCTCAAAAGAATTTTCATCATAAAATAACTTCAGACGACAAAATCCAGAATCATGCGCCATAGTATATGGTATTGTGAATCTAGTACAGCATTATTTCGCTGTGAATGAAGTAAAGTCATTTCATTATGTAGGGAAAGTTACGTGCTGTACACAAGATTTTTTTTAACATTTTTGCTTTCCGATCAGACACAGAAATTCTGAACTATGTAGTATACAACCACAACTAAGAAACACCGGAAATTCAAACTAATTATGAGAAATACGTGAGTTTTCTCATAGGTGCCCCGAAAAACAAAATGCCTTTAATAATTATGAAACTAGGATCAAAATAATAAATCCACTTCTGTGTCTCAAAAGAATTTTCATCATAAAATAACTTCAGACGACAAAATCCAGAATCATGCGCCATAGTATATGGTATTGTGAATCTCGTACAGCATTATTTCGCTGGGAATGAAGTAAAGTCATTTCATTATGTAGGGAAAGTTACGTGCTGTACACAAGATTTTTTTTAACATTTTTGCTTTCCGATCAGACACAGAAATTCTGAACTATGTAGTATACAACCACAACTAAGAAACACCGGAAATTCAAACTAATTATGAGAAATACGTGAGTTTTCTCACAGGTGCCACGAAAAACAAAATGCCTTTAATAATTATGAAACTAGGATCAAAATAATAAATCCACTTCTGTGTCTCAAAAGAATTTTCATCATAAAATAACTTCAGACGACAAAATCCAGAATCATGCGCCATAGTATATGGTATTGTGAATCTCGTACAGCATTATTTCGCTGGGAATGAAGTAAAGTCATTTCATTATGTAGGGAAAGTTACGTGCTGTACACAAGATTTTTTTTAACATTTTTGCTTTCCGATCAGACACAGAAATTCTGAACTATGTAGTATACAACCACAACTAAGAAACACCGGAAATGCAAACTAATTATGAGAAATACGTGAGTTTTCTCACAGGTGCCACGAAAAACAAAATGCCTTTAATAATTATGAAACTAGGATCAAAATAATAAATCCACTTCTGTGTCTCAAAAGAATTTTCATCATAAAATAACTTCAGACGACAAAATCCAGAATCATGCGCCATAGTATATGGTATTGTGAATCTCGTACAGCATTATTTCGCTGGGAATGAAGTAAAGTCATTTCATTATGTAGGGAAAGTTACGTGCTGTACACAAGATTTTTTTTAACATTTTTGCTTTCCGATCAGACACAGAAATTCTGAACTATGTAGTATACAACCACAACTAAGAAACACCGGAAATTCAAACTAATTATGAGAAATACGTGAGTTTTCTCACAGGTGCCACGAAAAACAAAATGCCTTTAATAATTATGAAACTAGGATCAAAATAATAAATCCACTTCTGTGTCTCAAAAGAATTTTCATCATAAAATAACTTCAGACGACAAAATCCAGAATCATGCGCCATAGTATATGGTATTGTGAATCTCGTACAGCATTATTTCGCTGGGAATGAAGTAAAGTCATTTCATTATGTAGGGAAAGTTACGTGCTGTACACAAGATTTTTTTTAACATTTTTGCTTTCCGATCAGACACAGAAATTCTGAACTATGTAGTATACAACCACAACTAAGAAACACCGGAAATTCAAACTAATTATGAGAAATACGTGAGTTTTCTCACAGGTGCCCCGAAAAACAAAATGCCTTTAATAATTATGAAACTAGGATTAAAATAATAAATCCATTTCTGTGTCTCAAAAGAATTTTAATCATAAAATAACTTCAGACTATAAAATTCAGAATCATGCGCCATAGTATATGGTATTGTGAATCTAGTACAGCATTATTTCGCTGTGAATGAATTAAAGTCATTATGTAGGGAAAGTCACGTGCCACACACAATATTTTTGTTTACATTTTTACCTTCCGATATGACACAGAGATTCTGAACTGTGTGTAGTATATAATCACAACTAAGAAACACAGGACATTCAAACTAATTATGAAACTAGGCTCAAAATAATAAATCCGCTCCGGGGTCTCAAAATAATTTTAATCATAAAATAACTTCCGACTATAAAATCCAGAATCATGCGCCATAGTATATTGTATTGTGAATCTCGTACAGCATTATTTAGGGTAAAGTCATCGCTCCGGGTCTCAAAAGAATTTTAATCATAAAATAACTTCAGACTATAAAATCCAGAATCATGCGCCATATTTAATAACTCGGGAGTCACAAACCGCACGCTCCAAAGATTTCACCGAAAACCTTAATGGTGCATTACACAACAACCCCGTCTTCTAATTCACGATATAAATTGCAGCATGTAATTACCACAAGGTCATTTAACACCTGCCTTGCGACACCTGAATCCACTCTTTGTTTCTTAAAACAATCAAGTAGATAGATGCCTGAATTTTTACTTTTGCTGGCTATTATATAGAAGGTATTGTTTCTCCGCAAATTTCGGAATTCGAGATTTTGACGGATAAGCAACTTTCATGACCTCCTGCAGGGGGGGGGGGGACAAACAGACACCACTCGAGTGGGAAGCAGGCTCCAGAGGGGGCCTGGACCACCAATACATTTTTTTTCTGAGGGAGGAGAAGGCAGACACACATTCACTTGCCTTTAGCAAGGAGCCATTTACTTAATGAGAAGACAAAATATTCACAAAGAGGAGAAAATCAATATTTATCCAATTTACGTGGCAACTATGGATAATATCAAATTACATTAATTATAAAATAAAAAATGTATAGAATACAA
Source organism: Amaurobius ferox (assembly GCA_951213105.1). Classification (NCBI taxonomy): domain Eukaryota; kingdom Metazoa; phylum Arthropoda; class Arachnida; order Araneae; family Amaurobiidae; genus Amaurobius; species Amaurobius ferox. Next base: position 79,123,215 of record OX578150.1, read on the forward strand.
TATACAAGCATACTAAACAGTAAATATGTCAAGTACATTCGAACAGGCTTTTTGAATATTGGTAGGTGTCAAAATAGAAATATTAATATCAGCACAGTATGTATTAAGAATATTATCATATTTATAGATAAAAAAGCTTTTAATCTAATTGAGTTTAATAGTAGTATTGTGAAATTTGTTGAGAATGCAGATGATACAGAGGATCCCAGAACAATAGTCTAAAATAGGTTTAACAAATTAATTTAAAAGACGAATACTTTTGTTTTTTATAATACTTTTTTGTGAAAGGGGGGCGGGGGGGGGACTTGATAAATGTTTGTAAGCAGGACTGTGGAGCTGGTACCTCAAACGTTCGACTCCAACTCCTCCTTTTTTCAACTGTTCGACTCATTTTTATCTTGTTTTCTAATATTAGACCCTGATCCTGACATATATATAAAAATTAATTTTTAATTTTTTGTACCGATAGTTTTCATTTCGTCAACATTTTTTTCTTAATTTATAGCCCAAAAATTATTTAAAAAATCTGTTACAAATTGAAATGTTCCAAAATAAAATAATTTTTAAATAGTTTTATTTAGGATTCTGAGTCTGAATATTTTCCCCGGTTCCACCCTAAATGGCTGGGTCCACAATATGTATGGGCGGCCCTGCCTTCCGAAAATTTCACAGATATGTTTATCAGTGTGTGTGTGTGTCTGTACCCTTGCACAGCATCTGCAATTTAATATTTTATAATGCACAGTATCTGCTGCTAATTTATCACCAAATATCTGAAGTGTAATTTTCCACTCGACTTTCTCATGCATTCCACGATACAGAATCATTATAAGAATGTAAATTGCACAAAATTATGTAACATAATCATACTCGAAACGCGTATTTGAAATTCGGATTTTTGTCCAGATAGACGTCAAAACGCGAGGGAAGTAACCGGAGTAGCAGTGCACTGTATATTTACTTGTTTTCGTATATTTTGAGTTGATACTCATTTATAACATCAAATTATGGACTTCATCTTGTCCGCAACCTTTCAAAATAATTTTACCCCCAGCTTGGTTCAGGCTTATGACCAAATTTGCGTATACTCTGCCAGAAACTTTAGACTGGAAGTAAAAACGAAACTTCATCTGGATTACCGGTTTCATCAACGCTGAGGAAATATTGGGATAAAACAAGCGAGCAATGTTCGCGGGTGGAGTTATCAAACAATTTCCTTCCTCTCAGAACAAACAGATGACTCATTTGCCCACACAATTGCGAGTTAGTGTGGAAAGCTTGGTAAATGAAGAGATTTGAAGCAGTGATGCAAAGTGTGGGAAGAATTTATTTTACATATGGAATTTTAAGAAACATTTACGTGCAATATTTATAGACGTAAAAAAATAAATTTAAAAGCTGGAGTATAAAATTCCCAATCCCGCGAGATTGAAAAATTCTTAATCCCGAGATTATACAATACATCTGGGATTGCAAACACTGCTCTAAAGATTTATTTGAGCATTAATAAATTCAAGTCTTGCACACGATCGGACTCGTTTCTTGATTTTTGTCTGGGAAAATTTGAAGTAATACTGTTACATGGTTGGCGATATTATGTAGAGTAGTTAATCCTCTGAGTTAATTTCTCAAGAGAGTATTTCCTTCGTCTCAAAACGGACTCTAATTTTTAACTCATTTTGTTTACTCTCCAAAGTTCATGTGCATGCAAATAAAATTTATCTTACTATAATTAAGCGTTATAAGAAATATCTATATTACTGTCTGTCACGCTTGATGACATTTGGCGACAATGACGGCATAGATGACGAAATTTCGCCAACTTGGCACCATTGGGCGCAGTGTTTGAGGCATATCTTCGGGGGAGGGGGGCGAAGCTTCCCAGGAGATTCGATCCCCTTCCCCTCGAAGGCATTTTATATTAACCTGGTTTCTATTTATGTGACACAGCATTTAGATATACAGGGTGCCCACTTATATCCGTGATATTCCCCTTTAACTTCTAAATGGTGACAGTTTAGGCCATAAAGTTGGTGTCTAGGTATAGTAAAAAGGCCATACGCTACTCGATGAGATAACTTACAACGCCGTCTATCGGCAAATTTTGTAATTAGCGGTCCTATCTCTTAAACTGTGAAAGATATGTGAAAAAAGTCAATTAGAAAGTTGTAGAGCACTCTCTATTTAGTACGAAAAGATTCCTTGCGCACATTAATACTCAAAACAGAATGCAAAAAATGAACATTTGTTTGGTCACGATTTCGAAAATTGTCATGTTATAAAGAGTGGAAGAAAGAAACTGAGATACTTCCCTGTCTTCAGGATCATTTATTTACAATAGTATATTGCTCAAAATGCTCTCCGTTAGCCACTATACACAGTTGCACTCTGGACTAGATTTCTCGCTGCACATTGTGTTCAAGAAATCATTGCTCGTTGCTCATTTTTTGCATTCTGTTTTGAGTATTAATATGCACAAGGTATCTTTTCGTACTAAATCGAGAGTGCTCTACAACTTTCTAATTGACTTTTTTCACGTATCCTTCACCGTTTATGAGATAGGACAGCTAATTCCAAAATTGCCGATAGATGGCGTTGTAAGTTGTCTCATCGAGTAGCGCATAGCCTTTTTACTATACCTAGACACCAACTTTATGGCCTAAGCTGTCACCGTTTAGAAGTTAAGGGGGGGGGTGTAACGGATATAAGTGGGCACCCTGTATTTATATATGGTAAATAAAAAACTTGCTCTCCTTAAAAGTTCATTCGCCCCCCCCCCTCCCCCCCAGCCAAAACGTCCCCAGAAAAACACTGATTGGGCAGGTTTGGAGCAATTCGAGAATCAAAGCGATTGGTCATGAATTTTTTGACTAGATTTCTCAGAAAATTTCCACAGAGGGTACGAAAGAATGATTATGCTTATACACTCTATAACAAAAAAAAATCGACGCACCAAGAACGAGTTCTCCGATTGTGATAAAAATTGGTGGATGTGAAGAACATACATAGAAAAAGAAACGAATAAAATTTCAGAACAATTTAATGATTTAGAGTTTGACCGTATACAAAGGGAGGAAGGAAATAAGGCGTTGGTCCACCTCTGGCCTGGATGCAAGATGTCACCCGCCGTGGCATAGACTGATAAAGTACAGGGATGGTGTCCTGCGGGAGGTCTTGCCAAATTGTCTCCAACTGTCGGGCTAAATCGTCAACATTCCGGGATGGTTGCCATCGCCTTCCCATAACTTCCCAAATGTGCTCTATGGGAGAGGGATCAGAAGACCTAGCTGGCCAAGGAAGTGTTGGGCAAGCTTGAAGACAATTCATAGCAACACCGGGCGGGCATTATCTTGTTGAAAAGTAAGTCCGGGGTGTCGCAAAAGGAACGGTAACACAACCGGTCGTAGAATGTTGTCTGCGTATCGCCGTGCTGTCAGTATGCCAGAAATGACTACCCAAGACGTAAGATATCCGCAGTCGAAATGCAATAGAAATTTTGACCACAGATTCAGAATCGCTCCTTATATATACCAGCTGAATGAGCAGTTCCGATGCGCTGGAGCTCCCACTATTTATTCATTGGACACCAAATTTTATTCATTTGCATGTTCGCTCAAAATGTCTTTGCATTCGAAATTTTATTACAATCGGACAACTCCTCCTTGGTGCGTCGATTTTTTTGTTATGGAGTATATATATATATATATATATATACATATATATAAAATTGTAAATCCAAAGGTAGAATGTAAGTAGTAACTCATAATACACTATCTTAAAATTTGCCTACAAAATACAATGAAATAAGAGAAATTCAACCATAAAGAGGAAATTATAAAATGCAATGCAGGTCATAAAGACAAAGACCATCAGCAAATTTCAAAGGTGAGGAATGAAAATAAGAAAACAAAAAAAAATGAAGCATAAAAGCTTGCACGTGGAAGAGCTCTAAGCTTAAGAATAGTTCACTTCGAAAAAATTCTTTTTCAAGTCCATATATCCCTTAGAAATGAAATGAACACAAAAATGCTTGTTTCTGAAACAAAAGATAGATTTTATCTATAAACTTGTGTTACATGGACGATAAGCATAAAGATTGGAAAAAAATAAAGGAAGGACATATAAATACCTTAAAATACACCTGAAAAGTACAACCATGACGAGCAATATATGACTAGATCAATGTTGCTATACGCAGATATATATATATATATATATATATATAAGGGAAGCAAATATATATCTGTCACGCTCGTTTTGAATTTGGCGGTACGTATTGCGCAATATCGCCAGCTTGGCGACTTTTGGAAATTATCTACGCCTGTTTCTATCTAATCTCTAGCACACATGAGTAATAAACAACTTAGATAATTTTGGTTCTACCTCTCTGTATATATACTAACTTGTCATTATCCACTATACTCACTTTCTTTTATTAAAAATAATTCTTCCGTGGACTATAAATCTATTTGGAGAACGGAAATACTATTTATGAACAATATTTTATCACTTGACTTGACAAATAACGTCAGAATTGCGACGAAGACATGTAGCTGCTGAGGGTAAAACAGTTAGCGCTTATGAAATTTTAAGTGGAACACAGAAATATTTTGCTTAAAATTTAGTAGAACACAGTTAGTAGAACACAGGTTTTAATAAAACACAGAAATATTTTATTGAAAGAAATTTACAAATCTAATACTACATCTAATCTGTATATGATTTTCCTTACAGATTCACATTCATTGTTTTCCTTTCTTACTTTCATGGGGCAATACTTCCTAGTTTTATCGCACGATATATTGAAATTACATAGTAAGTTTTTAAATTCTATTCTTTTATCATACAAACAAACAAAAAACTAAAAATAAAACTTCCCTATGTACAGCGCCTAATAAATGGTATCAACTGTTTTAGAAGACAAAAATTATCCTTTTCATGACTTTAATAAGAAGTAATCACTTCAATCAAATCATACGTGACCCAGGTAGTATGGCATTGCCATCTAGAAAACATAAAATTGAAGGAAAAGCCAAAGAGTAACTTTGGTTACGAAAAAAATCTGAGTTACCACCCAAGCCAAAATAAACGAACTCACTCTCAACCAGTTGTAAATGCAGAATAAGCTGTAATATATCAAGTCCAAAGGTTTATTATGATGTTAAACCAGCTCCAGCTAGTCTGATTGAAATTGTCGATCGACCAGCTCTTGAATATAAAAGCGTGTAAGAGAAGCGTGTTAAATCTTTACCTGTTGGAGATAAGTGGGCAATTACACTTTTTAAATTTTCATACAATCCCCTTAGACAAATTGGGTCAATCAGAATTTTTTTTTAATGCAACAAGATCATTAAAAAACAAGAAAGATCAATCATGCTTAAAGCATTGATTATGAAACACTTTCCAACTTCAATGCAATTTTATTTAAACAAGTCTAAAATACAATACATTCCTCGGTAATATTTTGAAACTCATCACAATACTACATTGATTTATTATATTTGAAAACTTAAACATTCATTGAAAAAAATTAACTTCATTCAAATGACGGCATTGAAATATAAACTGCCTGGTTTAAACATCTCTAAAATGCGATACATTCCTCGGTAATATTTTTAAAACTATCATAATACTACGATAATTTATTATATTTGAAAACTTCATCGAAAACAACTGAAATTCATTCAAATGACGTCATAGAAAAAATAACACGCCTGGATCTCTCTATAAAAACAGCATTTCATTCATACTTTTTCCCATTCATTTCATTCATCACAATACTATAATAATTTATTTTATTTAAAAATTAAGACCATGGAGCTACCAGTAATTAAACTCTATGCTTAAAACTTCATCGAAAAAATCGTCCTTCTCTTTGTAAAATCAATGAATATTTCATTCATATCAGCTATGCAAACTCCATGGGCTAAATAATTTTGTGTTAAAGAAATACAGCAATTCTAATACAACTCATTCTACATATTTTGCTGTTTACATTTTACATAAGTGAAAAATAGGATTAGTTGTAGAAATAATCAAATTTGGAGGATCATTTAAACTCAAATATAATGTAATTGCGTTGTTTCAGTATGTAGATGCACAGAATTTAAGCAAAAATAAAGTAGTTTTAGGACGAATACAACACTCAATATGAATTAAAAAGAACTTAAAAAATCACGATTTTGAGACAAGATAAATGCAATATATCATTTTGAAGTGGGTCATGTGATCTTTTCATATCATGGTCACGTGATCGCTTCATATAAGTGGTGTATTATCATTTTAATTTTTATTTAAAAAACTACTGAATATATTTGAGCTGAATTTTTTTTTATATATTTTATGGAACAATTTGAATATTACCTAAAATTTTTGAAGCAATTTGTGAATTTTATATCCGCTTAAAAAATGTTTGAAAAATTAGGTCCCATAGGGCTCAATGTATTTCATTTTTTCAACCCGGGTTCAATCTAAAACTAAATGGGTGATATTATTCATTTATATTACCATAGGTCCTACAGACCGTCTGAACAACATACTAAAAGTTCATTTTGACTAAGTCATTTTTACGGCAGTTATCGTGCTAACGGACAGACAGACAGACAGAATGAACAAAGTCATAAACACTTTTCAACTTTGTTGTAAAGTGTTAAAAAACCAGCATATCTATCTTTAAAATCAACTGAATTATGATAAAGTAAAATATCTGACTTATGTCACTTTTCCGTACCATGTGAAAGACTGTTTCATCAATGAAAATAGGGATCATAAACAAATTGACGATGGAAATTGTTTAGATCAAAAATACGTTAATATGTGTCAAAATTTTGTATCTCTCTCTCTCTCAGAAATGCATCTAAATTAAGCATTACACAGACAGGGATAATATAAAGCAGTGGTACTCACTACGCGGATGGGTATACTATGAATTATCATCTAGTGTTATCTTTTTTGTGATATGTCACACATTTACACTTCTAATTTGATATATGGTCCCCATTTACAATATTCAATTAAATATAACTCGCTCAATTTTAAAGATACAGATATGGGGTTTCTTTAATGATCTTGTTGCATTAAAAATAAAAATTTTCTGATTGACCAAATTTGTCTAAGGGGGTCGTATAAAAATTTGAAAAGTGTAACTTTTTGAAAATTAATGGGAGGACTATTTTATTAACGTTGTCTTATTTCCTACTTTACTTTCAACATTTTTGCAATTTACATTGCCCACTCATCTTCAACAGGTAAAGAATTAAATCACGTTTTAGTCTTTTTGAGACACCCTGTATATTTTTGAAGTCTTGTTTTTATAAATTCTTATTTAAGTTCATTTTGCTTTTGTTCACAAAATGAACAAAACCATTTTCATCTGGCATTTTCATCGGCATTCCAAAATGTGCTAAATTAATGCAGCGATTACTTTAAAACTGTAAAATCTAAGCAATTTCAATAAGTACACATTTTATTTGTTATTTTGTGCGATAAAATTGAGATTAGTGTATGTAAAGTAAAGAATAAAGGAGTTTAAGTTTGTAGAAAAAGTTTCACTGCTTAGGCAATTTAACTTGTGTGGAGTTCCTAGCTTTCAAGATTAAACCTCCAGTATGCGTTAATATTTGGAAACTTGACATTATTTAAGCAAAATAAATATGGACTAATAATAATTAAATAATTACTCCCTTCCCTGTGCAAAAAGGTATGATAGAAATTTAAATTATTTGCAACATAATTCTTATATTTAAAAAAGTAAAATAATTTTATTGGATATTAAATATTTTACTTAAATTGTCCCGAGTTCGCGCGCCATAAAAATTGTTTGGCGGATGGCCAGTTGGACCGCTGTGCTTTTAAACTATTTAATCTGGCCCGATGACCGAAAAGGGCTGGACGATCCCTCCGTCCTGATTTAAAAAAATAAAAATTTAGAGAATATTATCATTGCAAAATAAATCTTGAACATTGGCCATAGAAAATAAGAAATAATAAAAGAGCTGCTTCCACACGCACAAATCAGTAGCGTTATAAAGAAGTACTGTTTCCCGAATTTTTCGATTAGAGCTTATTTCGATTTGATGCAATAGCACTTTTAAAAACCCTTGGGAATTCACTTCGAACACTTGGGTAGATGTGCTTGTGCGAGTTGTACATACTAATCTAACTCAAGGGCAAATGCACTACAACTGTAGATATCAAATTTTATGCGAAGATATATTAAGTGCAATGCTAAAACAGGATATAATGTTTAATAATCCTGATTAGACCTCGAATTTTTCGGATATACGAGGTGTCTATAAACGATTTTCCTCGGTATAACTTTTTAATTAATACTTGTAATCAAACATAAGTATATAAACATAAAATGTTTCGATCTAAGCATTGCACTTTAACGGGAGATTTTGTTTCTGTTAGCCACACAGCACTTTTAGTCGTGGTTGAATCTTCTCCTATAAGACGTCTGCACGGGCCGAAATTTCAGGCTTTTATCCTGCCCGACCCGTCAGAATCAGTGCTAAACCCAGCCCGAGCCTGAAAAAATTTACAAATATGGAGCTTGGCCCGACTTTATCCGATGACCATTGAGTCTCGACCTGGGCCGGCCCGAAAGGATTTGTATTCAAATGTGTTAAAAACACGAATTTATGAATTTTTTGTACAAAGAATTAAAATTAAAGTTGATTTATTTTTAAGCATGGCTGAAATTAACATAGCTTCGCTTAGCTGAAATCAACACAATAACTTCATGAATTCTATTAAAATATATTTAAAACGGGTTAAAAATTAAATAACTTCGGTCCGGCCCGACCGTCATTTAAAAAACTCAAACTTGAGTTCGACCCGAAACAATGTTTGAAAATTTAAGCCCGACCCGACCGGTTCGAAAATGGTGGGTCAGGCACGAGCCCATGCAGACGCAACATCTCGGACGGGTTAAACTAGTGGTTAAGGCATGGGGATTGTATTCGAAAGACCCGACGATTCCCAAATTATCCCCTTGTCTACACGGAGTACGGGAACATTAAATCTGTGGTTCGAAAATCCTTCTGAGAAGTGGTAAAAGGGGAATAAGGGTTCGGTCCCTGTGGATGTCACTTCTACTGGATTCTGGTTTAAATTGAGTGGCACTGCCCAAGTCGTCCAAACACCTTCGGGGTAGGTCGTTGTTGTTGTTGAAACCCAGACCGTCCGACCTACCAGAAAGGTGTAAGGTAACTGTTTGGACGGTCGGGAAGTGCCACCCATTTTAGACCGGAACCCAGTGGGGGAGGCATCCACAGGGACCGTACCCTCCTTCCCCTACCACCAACCTCTCGGAAGGACTTTCGGACCCACATGTTTAACGTGATCGTACTCCGCATGAACACGGCGGCAGTTTTGGCAGTAGCTGGAATCGAACCCGGGCCTACCGAGTGCAACTCCAGCGCGCTAACCAATGGGCTACCGCGCCCTTCGGGGTAGGTCGTATGGTCTGGGTAAAAAAAAAAAAGAAAAAAATACCTCTATCTCCTGCACTCACGTCATTTTGAATGAACAGTAGAGTAGCGACAGCTATCCTAACGGAGGAAGAGGTAAACGCATCACACCAGTACAAAACTTTATGAGTGTACAAGTTTACCTGTAACAATACAACTGAAGAATATTTCATCGGTATAATATTATAATCCTCTGTACTCAGAGTAATCAAATCATTTAGATAAGGTTACTAAGAAAGTACTTAATAACAGTACTTAATAACTACCTAATAACTCTGTAAGGAAAGGGTGTACCTCTCCAAGTACACATGAGTATACACGTTAGATCTATCTATAGTAAAGTGACCATGCATGATGGAATAAAAGTGATTGCAGTGCCCCTAGCGGATATTTAAAAAAGCTATTATAATGGCCTCGGTAACAAAGCGAGATAGACGAAATAAGTCAATTACAAAGTTGTAAAACTTTGCAATAAGCAGGAATATAAGAAGCAGGAATCGACAATAAAATTGTTACAAAAAGCATTTATCTCTGTATTAACGTACTAAGTAGCCGACTTCACCGTCGCTGTTTGACAAATTTCTTCTTCCTCGAGTTTTTCCGCTTTGTACTGCAAAAACTATAGCATACAAAAATATGAAAATTGGTACACTTTTAGAGAAAGGTTTGGAAAACACTCTGAAACAAACAGTTTTTCGATATACAGGGGTCCCAAAAAGATTGAAACGCGCTTTAATTCTTTATCTGTTGGAGATAAGTGGGAAATGTAAATTGCAAAAATGTTGAAAGTAAGGTAGGAAATAAGACTACGTTAATGAAACAACCCTCCCATTGATTTTCAAAAAATTACACTTTTTAAATTTTTATACGACCCCCTTAGACAAATTCGGTCAATCAGAAATTTTTTTATTTTTAATGTCACAAGATCGTTAAAAGAAACTGCATATCTGTATCTTTAAAATTGAGAGAGTTATATTTAATTGAAAATTGAACATTGTGAATGGGGACCATATATCAAATTAGAAATGAAAATTTGTGACATATCACGGAAAAGATAAAACAGGATGATAATACATAGGAGACATTTTTGCGAATTCTGCGTAGGCTCACTATGCAATCACGGATTCTTAAGGACTTTTCAACAACTAAGTACTTTTTTCAATAATTAAGTTCTTTTAAGTCCTTTTTTTTATCTAAACAATTTCCATCGTCAATTTGTTTATGATCCCTATTTTCACTGATCAAACAGCTTTTCACATGGTACGGAAAAGTGGCATAACTCAGATTTTTACTTTCCCTGCAATACATGGTGTATGTATAGGGAAATTATTGGAATCATGCCGAAAATAGCAACTCGAGTTTTCGACGGATCTACACGTTTCGAGACCTCTAGAATACGAAAACACCATTTTTAGCGTGACGTCTGTGCGTGTGTCTGTGTGTCTGTCTGTCTGTCTGTGTGTCTGTCTGTCTGTCTGTGCAGATTTTGTATCCACTGTAACTAAAAAACTAATGGACCGAATTTCACAAAATTTGGTAGGTAAGTCACTTGTGGGCGGGGCTGGTGCTGATTAGTTTTGGGTACGATTCGGAATAAAAGAACCCGCCTTTTCTTGCGAAATGGCCCGCAAAAGCTTGTATCCACTCTAGCTGGAAAACTAATGGACCGAATTTCACAAAATTCTGTAGATGAGTCACGTATAGGTCACTCTGGTGCTGATTAGATTTTAGTACGATTCGGAAAAAAATAACCTGCCTTTTTTTGCAAAACGGCCCACAAAAATCTTCAAAATCTAAACTAAAGAACTAGGTATACTCAGATATATCCATTAAATGCCCGTTTAATACGTAATGTTTAACGACGAAAGAATAAGACCAACCCCATTACACTAGGACTAGCCGTTCTCGAGATATTTTAGTTTTTCGTACTTTCCCCACGCCACCTTTGAAAATAAGCCCGGTTACCGAATGAGAACGAAAATTGAATAAAAGTGAAATAAATTTCATTAAAATAAAGAGAACGTGGATATAAGTCTGCAGGGAAAGTCATGTGCTGCCCACATCAGATTTTTACTTTCCCTGCAATACATGGTAATGTATAGGGAAATTATTGGAATCATGCCGAAAATAGCAACTCGAGTTTTCGACGGATCTACACGCTTCGAGACCTCTAGAATACGAAAAAACCACTTTTAGCGTGACGTCTGTGCGTGTGTCTGTGCAGATTTTGTATCCAGTCTAACTAAAAAACTAACGCACCGAATTTCACAATATTTGGTAGGTAAGTCATTTGTGGGCGAGTCTGGTGCTAATTAGTATTGGGTACGATTCGGGATAAAAGAACCCGCCTTTTTTTAGCGAAATGGCCCGCAAAAGCTTTTATCCACTCTAGATGAAAAACTAAAGGCCCGAATTTCGCAAAATTCGGTAGATGAGTCACTTGTGGGTCACCCTGGTGCTGATTAGATTTTGGTACGATTCGGAAAAAAATAACCTGCCTTTTTCTGCAAAATGGCCCGCAAAAATCGTCAAAATCTAAACTAAAGAACTATGTATGTTCAAATATATCCATTAAATGCTTGTTTAATACGTAATTTTTAACGAAGTAAAGAATAAGATCAACCCCATTACACTAGGACTAGCCGTTCACGAGATATTTTAGTTTTTCGTATTTTCTTTACGCCACCTTTGAAAATAATTCAGGTTACCGAATGAGAACGAAAATTGAATTAAAAGTAAATTAAATTAAATTAAAATAAAGAAAACGTGAATATAAATCTGCAGGGAAAGTCATGTGCTGCACACATCAGATATTTACTCTCCCTGCAATACATGGTAATGTATAGGGAAAGTATTGGAATCATGTCGAAAATCGCAACTCGAGTTTTCGACGGATCTTCACGTTTCGAGACCTCTAGAATACGAAAAACTATTTTTAGCCTGACGTCTGTGTGTGTGTCTGTGTATCTGTCTTTGTATCCACTTTAACTAAAAATGTAATTGACTGAATTTCATAAAATTTGGTATGTAAGTCACTTGTGGGCGAATCTGGTGCTGATTACTTATGGGTACGATTCGGGATAAAAGAACCCGCCTTTTTTTGCGAAATGGCCCGCAAAAGCTTGTATCCACTCTAGCTGAAAATTTAATGGACCGAATTTCACAAAATTTGGTAGATAAGTCGCTTGTGGGTCACCCTGGTGCTGATTAGATTTTGGTATGATTCGGAAAAAAATATCCTGCCTTTTTTTGCAAAATGGCCCTCAAAAATCGATAAAATCTAAAATAAAAAAACTACGTATGCTGAAATATATCCACTAAATGCTTGTTCTATACGTAATTTTTAACGAAGAAAAGAATAATATCAACCCCATTACATTAGGACTAGCCGTTCTTGAGATAATTTCGTTTTTTCTCTAAGCCACCTTTGAAAGTAAGTCCAGTTACCAAATGAGAACGAAAATTGAATTAATAGTGAATTAAATTTAATTAAAATAAAGACAATGTGTATATAAGTCTGCAGGGAAAGTCATGTGCTGCCCACATCAGAATTTTTTCCTTTATCAGAATTCAGTTGATTTTAGAGATACAGATATGCGGTTTTTTTAATTACCTTGTTGCATTAAAAAAAAAATTCTGATTGACCCAATTTGTCTAAGGGGGGTCGTATAAAAATTTAAAAAGTGTAACTTTTTAAAAATGAATAGAAGGACTATTTTATTAACGTAGTCTTATTTCCTACCTTTCTTTCAACATTTTTAGTTTAAATTGCCCACTTATCTCCAACAGGAAAAGTATTAAAGAGCGTTTCAATCTTTGTGGGACACCCTGTATATTGTACTTATAGTCAAAATATTTGAGCTGCGAGTTCGCGTCCTGGATAGACTAATAATAGAATGACCACGAATTTTTGAAGGAAGGAGATCCTTTTAAATTTCAATATAGTTTACGAGCTATTTTACTTTTATGCACTTCCAAAGGGAAAATAATTCTTTCGTATTGGCACGGCCACCGATTTTCGCCGTCTTATACCGTAAAAACTATAACATACAAAAATATGAAATTTGGTACATTTATAGATAAATAATAATATAACACAATGAAATAAATAGTTTACCGATTTAAACTTTAGTTTGACTTGAAATAACTCGTGAAATTACGGAGCTGGCGAAGCGTAGCGAGCAGCGCCTCTAGTTTGATGCAATAATGTTATTGGCGAATGGATCTGCTACTCAAGAATGGTACAATAAACAATACTTATGATTAGAAATCTGATGTACAGCCTGATAAAAATTCCCGCCCTCAGCAACAATGCATATTTGAATAAGATAAATAAAATTACCACCTGCTTTAAGCTTTAACAAACATTACAGTTGCCATCGTGTTACACTCTGATGATACGACTTTTTAAAAGGTATTTATTTCCATCTATGTACGTGTTTAGTGCTCGACTCCTACTCATTACTAAATTTTTACAACTTTGTATTTGACTTTTTTTTATCTATCTTGCTTTCTTTCCGAATTGGTTATTCTAACGTTTTAAATTCTCCGCTAGAGGCGCTGCAATCACTTACATTCAATCGGACATTATCATTTCGATATAGACAGATTTACATGTATACTTATGGATCTTGCTTTATAAAGTTATTTAGGCGTTTAAAGTCTTGCCTACAAACCCTGTGGGCACCTGATATAATTCACCGACTTCACTAAATTGTTGCCCAAATTGAAACAAAAACTCATTTTTATTTATTATTTTTTTTTTCTTCAAAGTATGACTTATGAATAAAATGTCATAAAAAGATACAAATTTCTTTTCCTATTTTAATAGCCATTATGGTGTGGCCCTATAAATAATATATGGGACCCGAGCTTCACAATCTACATATTTTTACTTTCCCTGCAATGCATGGTAATATATAGGGAAAGTATTGGAATCATGCCGAAAATCGCAACTCTATTTTTTGACGGATCTACACGTTTCGAGACCTCTAGTATACGAAAAAACTATTTTTAGCGTGACGTCTGTGGGTGTGTCTGTCTGTCTGTGCAATGTATGTATCCACTCTAACTAAAAAACTAATGGACCGAATTTCATAAAATTTGGTATGTAAGTCACTTGGGTGAGACTCTGGTGCTGATTAGTTTTTGGTAGGAATCGTAAAAACAGAACTCTCCTATTTTTGCGAAATGGCCAGTAAAAATTTCATGTATCCACTCTCGCTAAAATACTAATGGACCAAATTTCACAAAATTTGGTAGATAAGTTGCTTGTGGGACACTCTGGTGCTGATCAGATTTTGGTACGATTCGGAAACGAACAACCTGCGTAATTTTACGAAATGGCCCTCAAAAATTTCATGTATCCATCCTAGCTAAAATACTAATTGACCAAATTTCACAATATTTGGTAGATAAGTTACTTGTGGGACACTCTGCTGATTCGATTTTGGTACGATTCGAAAAAGAACAATCTGCCTTTTTTTACGAAATGGCCCGCAAAAATCGCCAAAATCTAAAAAAAAAAGAAAAAAGACTACGTATGCTGAAATGTATCAATTAAATTATTGTTTTATACACAATTTTTGACAAGGAAAAGACTATAACACACTCCTTTATACTTTAGGACTAACCGTTCTCAAGATATTTGAGATTTTTTGCATTTTTGTTACGTCGCTATCTGAAAAATGTCCAATTACTAAATAAAAACAAAAATTGAATTAAAAATGCAAATTTAATGTTATTTGGTGCAATTAAATTCAATCTAATGTATTATTAAAGAAATAAAGAATATCTGAATTTGAGTCTGCAAGGAAAGTCATGTGCCGCCCACATCAGATTTTTATTTTTCCAAGCGCAAAACTTGTTCATTGAACTACAGTTGGTTTATTGAACATTGAGTTCGTTGAACTAAAAAAAAAATATAAAGTATATAAAATCCCTTGAAATGCGAGACCGAGTTAGATTTGCGAAACACAATAATTTATTCTTGATGTTACATTTTAAATCATCACGGAATAGTTTGAAAAGTATTTTACTAAGGGTCATTTCACAACAATCTTTAAAATAGATTCAACAAGAAAATAAAGTAAGGAGAAAGATTAATCATGCATAAAGTGTTGATTATGAAACGCTTTCCAATCGAAATGCAATTTTATTTAAAGATCTATAAAATGCAAAACATTTAGCGGTGACATATTTTAAATTATCACAGAACTACAATGATTTATTTTACATGAAAACTTTAAAATTTCATCGAAGAAAAAATGAATTTTATTGAAATGACGTCATCGAAATATAAATCGTCTGGCTCTCTATATAAAAGTAATGAATATTTCATTCATATCACTGTTATTCCAGACTCCAGAGCGAAATAATTTTGAGTGAAAAAAATTCAATTCTTATACAACTCATCTTACAATCGCTTGTTTACATTCTGCATCCAGTAAAATTAGGCTTCGTTGTAGAAATAATCAAAGTGTGATGATCATTTAAACTAAAAAATATTGCAATTGCGTTGACGTAAAATATAGATGCATAGAAAATACGCAAAAATAAAGCGGTTTTAGGATGGATGCAATACTAAATATAAATTTTAAACGTGAGCTCTTCATATAATATGGGTGAAATTATTATTTTAATTTTTATTTAAAAAACTACTGAACGTATTTTGCTGAATTTTTATTTTATATATTTTATAGAATAATTAGAATATTTCCTAAAATTTTCAAGGCAATTAGTGAATTTTAACTTCGTTTAAAAAATGTTTAAAGAATTAGATCCCATAGGGTTCAATGCATTTCACTTTTTCAACCCGGATTCAATCTAAAACTAATTGGGTGATATTATTAATTTACATTCCCATATGTCCCACAGACCGTCTCTACAACGTACTAAAATTTCAGTTTGATAAATTCATTTTTAAGACAGTTATCGTGCGAACGACAGACAGACAGAATGAACAAAGTCATAAACACTTTTCAACTATGTTGGAAAGTGTTAAAAATAAAAAAAAAGTGCGAAATTCAAATGTTTCTAAATTTTGTTTAGCGCAAAATTTCTGAAATAAATCGTCGTACGTAATAAAATAATAAGTCTCTGTCTGTGTACCTGTCTATGTCATTTGTTGCGGAAAATCGAAATTCCGGACAGCCGCGAAATTCGATACGTAGCTGAACTCTCGGAACGATAGACCTCGGAGTTTTTTTTATATCTTTATTCCCGGATCTAGTTTAAAAGTTATCAACTTTTAAAACCGAAAATCGGTCATTTCCCACCATTTCCTCAAATCAATTTAATCGTTGCAGTTTCAGACGATTTTTTTGTGAGCGATTTAGAAACGTTCCAGACATCTGTCGCGATAGAACTATAAAAAATAGCGTTGTTATATTTTTAATTTGATATTATATTATATTTATGTTGAGATACAAAATGGCACATATCGGATGAAAACTCTCTGAAATAACGTGTAATGTTTTTCAATTTTACTTCAATAAGTAGGTAAAGGAACCTTTCTTTTCTGCGATTTTAAATATTTTCATTATTTAATGAGAACCTATTGAGAAACATTTCACCAATTTGATCATATCTCTGCTTTTAATTATGCTAGAGCTTAGTTTTAAAGAACGATCATTTTAGCTCTAGCTAACGAAGGTCGTGTGCGTAGATTGCATGTGCCTCGTGCGCTTATGTATAACGCATATTACGCCCACGCAGCCAGTTATTTATTTTTTATTCTAAGCGGGCGTATCGCACAAGTGTTGTTTGGTTTTTGAGAATTCGCTGGATTTTCTGGTATACTTTTAATCAGAGGTCTGCCTCTTAAATTCGCAACGCCGGGTACGTTTTCTGGTATTATGTGACATTGAGATTCTAACTATTTTATACGATTCTCCATTTTTAAGCCAATTATTTCAAATTTAGTAAGGTAATTCTTGACGATAGACTATAATAGTATCATATATTCGAAAATTATTACTGCGTCCACAACTCGCACATCTTTCTGAAAATGCTTTAAAATTTTTCAGGTCTTGAAACGTGCTTTTCTGCCAAAATCTCGAGTTCGAAATTTCGGGAAAAACAATACATTTAATATATAGCAATATAAGGAATTTAACATTACTGTGAAATCGCTTGTGCTTGGCTTTTTTTTTTTCAATTTTTATGAAAAACATGAAAAAAAAAATGAGTGTATATATTTAACAATTTCTTTCAATTTGCAATTTTATGCTGAAACTGAGCCTTTAATTTTTACTCCTTGCTAAATATTTACAACGGTATATCCGAAAATAATCATTTTTGTATCTACCAAAAAATTTTAAATTTCAAAATTTATTAAATAAAACATATTGTTTTATACTACAAAATATGAAGACATTGATAAGAATATTAGTTAGAAAAAAAATTATTTGAAGACATTTCTTACCTAATTTTGAATCCGCGCAATGAAAAATATAAAAATCTTCGCATTTAAATACAAATTACCGAAAAAAATGGCAAACTGCAAAAAATATTATTTTTCTCAGAGTTATTTGAATTTTCTTCAAGAAGTTCTTAAATGAATAGCGTTTAAAGAGGAAATGAAGAGTTTGATTATAAACGATACATGGAAAACTTTAGAGTAACGTGTTTTACAATTTTCATACCACTGTATACAGAAAGTATTGTTTTCGAGAAAATTTTTGATGAATTGAACATTTTGACAGGATTGCACGTTTCAGAAACTCCTGAACACATTTCGAATATTTTCTGTAACATGTCCGGTGTGTGTATCACAGGTCATTTCGGACTCGGATCAGACCTATGGACTTTCACTCAACCGTGCCGGGTCCGGTTTGAGATTAGGTTTTTGAAATCGGGTCAAGGTCGGGTCAGATATTTGCAATGTGTAAACAATTTAAAAAAGCAGTTTAATAGAATGAAACCAACTTTTAATTTAATTCTGAGCACAAGTATTGTTCAAATAATTTTAAGACATATGGAACATGCTCTGGTTTCAAGGTCTAAAAATATGTTCGGCCTCAGGCTGGGCTTTTAACATAATATCTGTCCGACACGGACAAAGTTCGAACACTAGATTTAGCAGACTAGGGGGGGGGGGGGGCAAATAATGCAAAGTTTGAACACTGACACGACCTCTGACAGGATGAAAGTCAAAAATTTCCTTCAGTAAAAGTCTCGTGTGTGTGCGTGTGACGTAGTGCTCAAAGAATTAACTAGTTAACGTAGGAGGTTGCTATATTAGCAAGCTCAGAAATTTTTTTTTTTACTGCGCAATACGTCATCCAGAATTAAAAGCTGCATCGAGGATTGAAGCGAACCTAATATGTAAGCTTGGGAGCACCAATTAAAACCCACATCTAAGTCACCAGGGCTATCCAAGGCTGTTATGGGTCCGGATTGGCTCGAGATCTAATGACGTAAGCTTATGTATATGAACCATGGAGTTAGAAAGGAGAAGATAAAACTCCTATGGATGAAACGTTTGAAAATGCCATAATGCTTTGAGAATTATATCTAGGTGTCGCCAGTGTTTGTAAAGCAGTTGCTATTGTTAGTTGACACTATAGAAAGGCGTAGTATTTAGTATATGTATTTTTAATAATTTTTAAATTAAGGATTCCTTAATTATGAGTATAATTAACCAGTATTTTTTCATAGTTGTAGGATAGAGTACAGAATATGTGGAGATAAAAATGAATTGGAAAGTAATATAATTTTGAATACGTAGGAATATTCTTTATTGCTTGTTATTTTTTGCGTTGTACTAATAATTAATTTTTACAAAATTGACAGTTTAAATAAATATTTTAGGTCTTTCGCCATAGAAATGCATACAATATAGGACTACTTATCTTATCCCAGCGCCACCTGAATGATTGTCTCAAACGATATTGGCGTTTTCTTAATATGAAGATTTAACTCCTTACTTTTACCTCCATGATATGAACCTTGCAGTTAACTTACCACAGTTTTGTTAATCGGTTGCTTTAAACTGTAATCGGTTGTGTAGGTAGAGCTGTGCATAAAGTAAAAGCAAGATTTACAGTAACTGGTTTACTTACAAATAGTCTAAAGTCAACTTCCTATCCTATAGTTAATCCCCATCGGGAGGAGAAGAAGAAGAAAAAAAAAGTGTTCGTTGGAGAATATCACCCCAGGTTAATCTACATTTTCTTCTTTGCCAAGAAGAAAAAGCAAGATTTTCAAGCATTAGTTTAAACGATATTTTATTTTTAAGGGAGCCCACATACACATAGGTGAGTCAGAAAAATTGTTTTTCCCCCTTGCATTTTTTAAAAGAGCAATATATCCAAAATATTTTGTTTCAATCTCATAAAGAAATAAGTTGAGATGCAGATGACACAAGCGCTTGGGCCTGCGTTTGCAAAATTTTAATACATTTTTCTCGAAATACCTTTTTGAAAATCGGCTGTCACTATATCTTTGCTAATTTTTGACGATTTTTTTAATTTTAAATTTAGCATGGTTTTAACAAACAGTAATGTGCAGTTAGCTACATAGCAGATTTTTTTTTTTATTGTGAAGAATTTCCTTTGCAATTTTATCGCATTTTTTCAATAGAAAACAATCCCACCATGCTGACTGTAGGGTGTTGTCCTTTTAAGATTCAATTTGATATTTGGATATCAGAAAAAATCCGAAGATATCCAGACAGCTGTGAACAAAAAACTGAATCTGATAAAATTCACTGCCAATTGCAAAATTTGATGCTTTGGAACAGAAATTTCATAACTTATATTGTGTTATATGCACATTTGAATAAAAAAGTATTTAAAAATAATTTATCAATTTTTTCGCAATCCAAACTCAGAGCCTTTTATTTTCGCTAATTCCAGGTGAATGGGTCGCCTTAATCCTTTTGGGACGAATGGGAATTTCAAGTCCCGCACATTTTCAACACCCCTTACCTTACACAGCATTGTAAGGATTTCTGACTACGTTCACTTTTGGACCATCACTTTGTAGCTTAGAAAATTCACTACGTTTTTGCATTGAACCTCATTTCTCGATTGCGGTAGAACCTTATATTCTCGATTGCGGTAGAACCTTATATTCTCGATTGCGGTAGAACCTTATATTCTCGATTGCGGTAGAACCTTATATTCTCGATTGCGGTAGAACCTTATATTCTCGATTGCGGTAGAACCTTATATTCTCGATTGCGGTAGAACCTTATATTCTCGATTGCGGTAGCACTGAACTTTACTTCTCGATTGCAGTATCACTGAACTTCTCGATTGCAGTAGCATAGCACTGAACCTAATTTATCGATTAGCACTGAACCTAATTTATCGATTAGCACTGAACCTAATTTCTCGATTAGCACTGAACCCAATTTCTCGATTGTGGTATCACTGAACCCAATTTCTTGATTGCGGTAGCACTAAACCGAATATCTCAATTGCGGTAGCACTGAACCTAATTTCTCGATTGCGGTAGCACTGAGCCCAATTTCTCGATTGCGGTAGTACTGAATCCAATTTCTCGATTGCGGTAAAACTGAATCCAATTTCTCGATTGCGGTAGCACTGAACTTTACTTCTCGATTGCAGTAGCACTGAACCTAATTTCTCGATTAGCACTGAACCCAATTTCTCGATTGAGGTATCACTGAACGCAATTTCTTGATTGCGGTAGCACTAAACCTAATATCTCAATTGCGGTAGCAGTGAACCTAATTTTTTGATTGCGGTAGCACTGAACCCAATTTCTCGATTGCGGTAGCACTGAACCTTATTTCTTAATTGAGATAGCACCGAACCTTATTTCTTGATTTCAGTAGCACGGATTAAATCATATTTCCCATGCGTTTTCATTTTGAGTAAAGCTAAAATTTAAGTGTAATTTCCTCATTGTTATAGATAAGTAAAGCTTATTTATTTTATTCCCTTATACTTTAGTGTCTGATAAACGTTTATTACTAACATTTTGGTTTGCAAAATATCGTGAAAAGTAAAAAACGAAGAATAACTTCTATGGACAAGTCCCGTTGAGTTCTCCTATACTTTCCAAAGCTCCACGAAAAAAGCGAGGCAGATTATGTTCTTTCGCAAATGTTCCAATAATGTGTCAAACGCAGAAGAAAAAACTTTTGAGTGCCCCAAAACATCCACTTTGAAAAATAATACTGCCACTGGCCAGAATTTGGAATATCTTGAGACAGATGCGAGTTTTGTGTAATGAAAAAATAGAATCTAGACACGTTCTAAATGTACAACACGCAATACTTTTCTGCTCTATCATGAAAAGAAAACAGCTTTTGTGACTATCACTAAAATATAAAATTTTCTAAAACACGATCTGAAATTTGTAAAACAAAATGTGCATTATCTTATAGAAACCTAAAATTAGATAAACTATATTTCAATATAATTTTCAAAAATGTTAATAAGTCATAATTAAAACTAACAACTACTGTAAAAATGATTTTATTAACAAAACAGAATAATTTTAATATGAACTCTTACGCTTATGCCTGACAGGACTTAAGTATTTTTTAATATTTTGTAAAGTAACTTTTTTAAGTCATTTGAATTATTATTAAAATTTAAATTAAATAGTTATTTTCGTAAAAGAAAAATGTTTAGATAATTCGTTCATATATCAGTCCTGAAAGGGTTGTTTGTCCCTAGTTGCATTCACAGACGATTTTTTAATCTTAAATAAGCGCCAGCTATATACATAATACACATACAAATAAAACCACCCAGTTTCTAAATCCCCTGTTTTGAAAATAAAAATCATTTCCTCTCTCATTTCACTGCTTGTACAAAGCATGCACAAAAACATTCCCTTATTCCCATAGCAACGCCGAGAAAGAACAATATTGAAAATTTAGATTTTTATGCTATTGGTTAATAACCAGGAAATTAGAAAATTAACCAATTAAAATTTTCTTTTTGTTAGAATGCTAAAATATACACCCATATTTTTGCCAAACTATCAAATTGTGCTAATCTTTCTTTCTTTGGATGCTGCAGAATACGTATCAGATAACTTAAAAATGCATATTTCGATATATTTAAAAATAAATAAATAAATAAATATGAAGGAAAGGAACTGTCCTACGGATTTGGTTCAAAGTTAGAAGGAATCTTTAGGAGGATGTCAAGATGGAAACTCTGATAATATTATGGATCGCTAAGGAACCAATTTCTGTGAAATTCACTCAAAATTGTGCTTCATAAAATAATTAAAAATCCAATTCAAATTTAAAAAAAAAATCTCACCGATGTGCGCATTAAAGGGACTTGAAGCATCTCTGTAGCAAATTGCTGTCCGACGCTTCGATTTTCCACTACAGACGCCAAGGATACAGCGACAAACATCTGCCTTTATTATGCAAGACGCTTACGTTTCGAATTATTTATTTGCAAACACTAAATTTATTTAAACGATAATATCATACTAATAAATATATTTATAACTTACTTTCGGACAAAGAATGGAATACAACGAACATTTATACAAAGTACATATATTTCAGTAATTTTTCGTGTTTGCGGTGAACACTGACCAACCAATGGACATGGTTATCAACTTTGAGCAATAACGAATAGGATGAAGTTACGTATCTCAAATTAAGCAACAATTCTCAAATTAAGCAACAATATAAGGGACAATGAAAATATCTGTTTACGTACACTGTATATGCGTATTCTGTCACATATGTATTGGAAAATGCAAGTACATCCAATTCTGTTTTTACACGATAGATACGTTCCCGAAGAATGAGTGAAAAAAAATATAATGTGCCTATGGAAAATTAGATTAGTTCCAAACCTAAAGAATCAGCAAAAATAATACAATAAACTATATGAAAATTCTTGTCAGAATCTTATAAAATAAAATGTGCAGCACGTAAAAATGATAAGATTGTGCATGTAATAAAATCATATTATATAAAGTGAATTTCCATTTGAAAAGAAAAAAACTGTCACCAATTCATGAACACAAAAATTATGTATATTGTTCTGTTGCAAAACGATCTAAACTTTGAATTTTAAGAGATTGCTTTCCTTTGCGTTTTTGTTACAATAGGTGAATTATGTGACATTGTGTAAGGGCTACCAAAAAATATGTCAGTAATTAATAAAGCACAAGTTAATGTTAATTTTTAATAACACCATACATCAAAAGGTACTTTTCACTTTTAATACCAAATATCAAAATTCAGATAAGAAGGGAAAATCCCCATAAATACAAATTGCGAATTCAAATGAGCACAATCAGAAAAAATTCCGACCCCTTGTGAAGTTGTGAAAATTGTTTTTCGTATTGCGTAATACGAAAAAAAAAATTTCTCCTTAGAATTGGGGTCGATCGTGTTAAATCGAAACAACTCGTGTAAAAAGAGAATGACATTTTTTTTTAATTCGTGTTAAATCAAAATCGTGTAAAAAGGTTCGTGTAAAAACAGAATTGGGTGTACATAATATTGATTGGATTGTATATAAATATGATTGAATTGTGTATAAAATTGATAAAAAATCACCAGAACTTAATACATTTCATTAAATCGTATTCATTAAATCGTAAACTTCATTACACAGAAAATAAACATAAGTTTAACGAAGCCGAATATTGCTGTAAACTGGTATGGCGATTCTAAGTAAATTTTTCAAATATAAAAATCTTTTAAGTATTACAGTATTATTTAAAAACATTTAGAAGCCTTTAATTATTATTATTATCTATGTAATATATATTTTATATACGTAATATATATTTAATGTCAAAGATTGGCCTAATTTATGCAATGAATCAAAGACAACAGTTGAAAATAAAATTTCATAATTTTAAATATAGACTTTAGTGTATTTGGATAACTAGTTAAAATTAAGACTATTTTAAATTGTATACCATATATAATCGCGGGTTTGTTTCGAAGGTATAAATTTAATTTTGTAATATCAAAATTATTCATATTGTAATTTTGATATTGTAAAACCAAGAAAGATTTTAAATTAAACCTCTCAACTCCTGCAAAAGTAGATAAAGAGTAAAATCTTAAATCAGCATAAAACAAATTAGTTACTATTGCAAATTAGTTAGATGCTACAGTTACGAAATTTGTTTTATGGTGTATTTTTAACAAGTATTTTACCTTTAGAAAGAAAGCATTATTTTCTAAATTAAAAGAAAAAGATCGAGATAAATCTCGAAATTCCGAGATTAGATTTATCCGGGATCCAGGAAATCAGGGCTTGACTTACTGAAGATGAGGTCCAGGGCTTGCTGGCTTTCTCCCCGCCCCTTCCACACCTTATAAAACTTTATATGTATTTTTAACAGTAAATAAATGCTTAAAGTAAATAGGAAATGTAATGAAATATTCTAGATACGGGCAATCCACAGGAATAATGAATATCTTCACACAATCACAGTAAAATATCTTCGCACAATCACAATAAATTCACCACCACCTCTAACATAAAATCCTGAAATTTACTTACATATAACTGATATGTTTTTGACGTTTTTGGAAACATTTTAAAAATTCCCAACTTTACAGTATAATTTAGGGCCATCTAAACTTGGGGGGGGGGGGAGGGGGGACGGCTCCGGCGACCCGTGCACTGCCGGGTGTACCACTGCCTGACACCACAAAATTAAAAGATAAACATAACATTAAATAATCAAAAATCTGCGAAAATTAGAGATTCAACAATATTTGCATATATATATATATATATATATATATATATATATATTCAAAAGTAAAATTTTTAGGCAGTATAAAAGTATAAATTTTTAATATTTTAAAATAGGGGTGCATACCCCCCCCCCCCCTTTTTGGGTACTTCGTTGCAATATTCATAAGTAATTCTACGTATAACACCACTTACCATTCCTTCACTCGTTTGTGCTTCTAACATTGGGGGTTTCTCTTGATCAGTCTTCTAACTGCCACTATCAAACTTTTCCAAACAATGACACATGGCTTCGGGAACGAACCCACACCTCACCCGAACAATCGTAGTTCCCTCCGCGTCGAACTTCAAGCGCGTCTGCCAAGCGCAACGGTGGCCTTGGAATTCGCACTCACCATTTATGAAAAAAAAAAAGGAAAGAACTCGTTTGCCTGTCGTTTTGCGGGACAGTTCAGATGCAGGTCAAACTTCGGAAATTAAATCTGGCTCTAGATCATCACATATCAGTAGCCGGCACTTGAGTTCGAAGTTTTATATACCTTTCGTACTTTTATGTTTTATGTACCTGCCGGACAAAAGCGTGTTTAGGTGTAACCATGGGAACAGGTTAGGAACTAGCCTGCCCCCCAGTGGTCAGCAGAGGAAGTAGTTTAGAAGGGACGGAGCACAAATGCAAAACTGCTGTTTTCATTAATGGAATTTTTAGTGAACTGTAAGGGGAATTTGTTTGGTTAAGTTAAGGAATCATCTTTAGTAGAGTAAGTAGCGAGAAATAAAATCAAAGAGGGGATTGGGGCGATGTCTAGAGGGGCATAGCAGGACTGCAGAAAAGGATTCAGTATAAGCTGTTGTTTGGAAAATACGTTAATATTAGTTTTTATAATATTCAAATGTATAGCATTAAATTCCTTGTAAAAGCTTTCAGATTAAATAAATTTGAATTAAAAAATAAAAATTACTTTTGCATGTTTAGAATTTTACATATATCGATTACGTTAAAATAAAGCGTACTTCCACAAACATGTATTTTTGGAGTGGTATAACAGGAATCCAGGAAGGGATATAAATTGTTGTTTTGAAAACGTGTTAGTATTAGTTTTTATAATGTTCAAATTTAAATAATTAAATTATTCGTAAAAGTTTACAAATTAAATAATTTAAAATTAAAAGAATATATTTTTTCAAACAAAAATTTGTTTTCTAATACAATTGCCTGAAATATTGTTTGTTCGAAAATTTCCGATTATGGAAGGGGGGGGGGGACGACGTTTTAATACCTCCTGAACACTTTTCAAACACTTTCGTAAATATGTCAGTATGTAGTAGTAGATTACTGTAAAGTGAAATCGATTGCAATTACGATTAACATGCATTCTGAAAAGTAGATTTCGAGTACAACTACAATTATGCGCACAGGAAAATCATAATACGATTGCAATTACGGTTACAGACAGTTGAAATTTCAGATTATGAATATGGTTACTCTAAAGGTGAGATTTCAGATTATGATGAATATGATTACGATTCCGTTAAAGATGCAATGTTGGATTATGATTAGGAATATAATCACATTACACAATGCAATTTTAGGATATAAATACAATTATACTAAGAAAACTCGATTACGACTCGATAAGACTGGAACTACTATCTAGTTAGGACTTATCACGCTTCTGAATGAAATTAAGGGCAATAATGAAGAACAATAATTATACCCGATTACAAATGCGCCATTATGATTATTTATAGTATGACGCCAGTCTGTGTGTGTGAGGGTTGTACTCGAGCATACGATGGGTTGTTGCGAAATATATCTATAAGTTAACATATCTGTAAGGGCAGTGTCGCTGACAGAATTTTCGCACCCCTATGCAGCAAATTTGCTGGCTCCCTACTACCTTTTAAGGTATTATGCTCTTTAGGGTACGAGAAATTCAGTATAAAGATATATCGAAATTTATAGATCTTTAAACAGAAAATAGGGGTCATAATTCCAGAGCTGTTTCTATAGATATTTTTATGGAATTCGTTAAAACTCCAAAACATTAAAACTCGTCAAAACGTTAAAACTTGGATACGTTAAAACTCTAAATTTATGCTTCTCTCGGTGACTTATGGATTGGATTAGATTGATTTAAGTTAGCGTTCTATGGTCGGTGGATTCACGAGCATTGCAGATATTCATGTACTGTAAAAATACGTACCCAGATATTCATTTGGATGAAGAAACACAGCTGTCCTGTTAATGGCAGAAAGTTTTGGTGTTAAATAAATTATGTACATTCTGCCGTTGTACCTTTGTTACCGATAAGCAAATGTTTCATAGGCTCTTAGAAAATATAGCATTTTAAACAAATTCCATAAATATTCTTTAGTGATATATAGCGTTCTTTAGTAACGCTATAAACTTATGTAGAAATTTATAGATCTTTATACTGAAAACACGGGTCATATTTCCAAAGATTCTTCTATAGATATTTTTAGAGAATTCGTTAAAAATCTTTGACTGAGACGGAATTGGATTATTTTGGTTATCTATATTTTTTTTAAGGAAACGAACGTTATTTTGACCCGAATTTACAGTTTATAACTGATCAAGTAAAATCTAAAAAAGTGATACTGTTTGATAAAAAGTATGTTTTTGTAGGAACGAAACATGCAAGGTGTCACAACATAGAAGGGCGATGTCATTTTGTGTACTAACAAGATATCAAATAAGTGCAACAACTCAAAATAAAAAATATCTTGTGTGCGAACAAAACACAGAAAGTTAAACAACACAAAATGGAGATTTTATGTACGAACAAAATATCAAAAGCGTGTCGTAATTCAAAATTGAGGTATGTGCGAACTGAACATCAAAAGTGAAATAATACAAAATACAGTTTTTCTTAACACTTGCCAGGGCCCAAAAGCAAAAGTTAATTCTTTGAACCTCATAAAACTTCCATAATAAAAAAAGGCTCATTGAGTAATACAGAAGATGGGCTTTGGGAGCAAATAGAGATCCTTTTGCATGAGTTTTTGTTGTTGTTGAGACCCCAGACCGTCCGACCTACCAGAAAGGTGACATCAAGAGTGAAGAAACTCAAAAAAGAGATGCCATCGTGTGTACGAACAAAATATCAAAGGCGTGTCACAACTCAAAATAAAATTATCTTATGTAAGAACAAAACATCCAAAGTGGAAAATTGAAATCGGAAATGTGATTTTGTGTACGAACACAAAAATATCAAAGGAGTGTCACAACTCAAAATAAAATTATCTTATGTAAGAACAAAACATCAGAAGTGAAAAATTAAAATCGGAAATGTCATTTTGTGTACGAATAATATATCAAAAAAGTTTCACAACTCAAAATAAAGATGAGTTGTATACAAACAAAACATCAATAGGGAAACAACTCAAAATAGAGATGCAACTTCGTGTGCGAACAAATTATCATAATCATTCTTTACACCTGATCTTCTATAGCTAGGGTTGCTATAGTTTTTTAGTGGCAAGTCCAAACACTCGGCCGGCTTGAAAGGTGTCTCTTAGAATGGACAGAATTAGACAAAAATATCAATCAAAGCATTTATTAAAAAAAGAGTGTGTGTGTGTATGTGCATATGTATAAGACAGATTGAGAGAGTGTCTATGGAAGCGATATCTCATGAACGAATGTAACGTTTCGAAATAAATTTGGTACGATTATTACAGTTAGTAAGTATTGATGGGATCCTATTGATTTTAAATGCGATCGAATATTCGTATGACACCTGAATTTTCGAATGAATATTTTGAAAAAAGTCATTAAAAAAAATTCAGGACCGTCAACAATCTGAAATATATAATCATCTCATTTTTTATTACAAAACGAGTGACGTAATGTTTAGAACTCTACCATAAGCCGTTCTCGAGATATTGTACATTTCCAAATACATTTATAGAAAAAAATATTACATAAAATTAAATAAAGAGATATCGTTAAATAGGTTGATATTCCATATGCAATATTATGGGACAAATTTACTACCATCATTCTTTTGGATCTAGCTAGTTCCATTCATGAGAGACGACACTTTTTGATTAGAAATGAATCCTCTACCTCCCCCCCCCCCCACCTTCTGATTGTCTATATGTAACGATTGGTGACAGATTTCACGACAATCTGGCAACGAACTTGGCGAAATATCGGCAATGTGGCGACTTTTGAAAATGTCGTCAGATGTGTAAAAATGACGTTTAATGTAAAAATGACGCCAAGTGGATGAAAATTTAATATTATGGAGAACGAAGTTCAATTTCTTTGATAGTCCCTGTCACTTAGGTGGAATTGGTATTCTTGATGCAGAGAAAATCATGCCCTGCCCACATCAGATTCTTTTATTATGCGCACCAGCATGTGTCCAAGAAGTGAATGGAATACTATTTTTTGAAAAAGCCAATCCTCTTCTCTTGAGTTAATTTAGATTCATCTCCCCCCCCCCCCTCCCCGACAGATTTACAGCGGCCTCCGATAAATTAAATCACGCCGGTTCCAGTTTACTTGTTTTTAATTCATTAAAGGTTTTACGTTTCCGGCCAGCAACAATAACAGAAAAAAGCACATCCCTCGTGAATGAGGTATTATTTCACAGTGAATGCGCGCTATTCCAAAATGCCTCGAATGCTCTTTTGCACGAGTTCGAGACTGGGGAAGTTTCGGCTGCAGTTACAGCTGCGGTGAACATTTAATTCGTGTTCGGTTTCCGGCGTATATTGTTTTTAAATTCGGCGACTCGACGAATCATATTTTAGAACGTAAATTCAAAAGCAATTGATAAATATTTGAAATATAAGATTGCAATTGACCACAATTCTAATCTATATTTAGGTTAACTTGCATCATATATGCAAAAAATCTGATGTGAGCAGTACTTGACCGTCCCTACATAATGCAATGGTTTCATTTCTTTCACAGCAATCCAATGATGTATAAGATCCGGGGTACACTGTTTTTAAAGCACTTTCTATATAAACATAATTATTATATAGCCTATTTTAAAGCGCAATAGATTTAGGACACCTAAGAACCCCCCCCCCCCCCCCCAAAAAAAAAAAAACACACACACCTGTCTCAAAAACAGTGAACCGCACTATATTTCGAATTAATATTAATTCCTCCAAAGCGACAGGAATTATTATAGGAATTTAACTGCATTTTCCAAGATTTCATAAATCTTGCCATCATTTTCGTTAATTAAGCGCATTTTTGCCAATTTGCAACATTTTCTAAAAGTCGTCAAATTGGTTATATTTCGTCAAATTTATCGCCAATATAAGCCTATTTAAGCACACTTGGTACATTTTCTTAGTATTACGTGACATTTTTGATAAATTTATTCAAAAGAGTGTTATATCTTGAGAAAGATTTATGGCTAAATTGGGTGCCATTCTTTTTTTTTTAATGATAAATTATGTAATATATGATTATTTACTTAACATTATTAAAGGTCCTGATTTTTAAATAATTTTTCTTCAAAAATTCATTCTACAGTTGCAGGATGTTCCGAAAATTCGATCGTGTTTATGGGGGGTTGTTACACAAAATTCTATTTTTTTTAAAAATTAATATACAGTTAAAAAATTTGTCTTGTTATTTACAGATTATCTTGTTATGAGGCGTATTACAGGAAAAAAATACATATATATTTTCTAAATTTGTGAAATTTTGAAAAATTAAAGAAAAATACCTTTAAAATGCTGTCACTTCAAAGTTAATTATGATACAAATTTACTTTTTGTACTTTGTGTATCATTATATCTTGGACTACGAAAGCATGCATTCTAATTTTTAAATATTGTTCGTCAAAAAATTTTACAATTAATTTATATTTATTACTAGCAGTAGGTATACCCGTTCTTCGTACGAAAAATATAATATAAAGAAACTTAACATTCACAATAATGTGTAAATTCCTACAGTATTCTAAATGACTTTGTTATTCAAAATATTCTATTAAAATATCTAATTTAATTTTTCTAAAAGTATAAGAATCTCTGGGCTCGATATACAAAATTATCTTCACAGGCAGATCTGAAGAATAAAGCATCCTGGTACAGTTTGTAAACGAATTTAGAAAAAACATTTTTTATTCTCACAAAGCAACAGAGATTATCTAGAAAATCGTACTTAATTATGTGAAATATTAAATTTTCATTGATTCGGTGTCATTTTGATGAATTTAGCGGCATTTTATCAATTAAGCGACATTTTAAAAATTGCCAAATTTATCGCCAAGTTGGACTGTAGAACTAACTGACAGTACCACTAGGCGACAAATTGACTACACAATACTATCCACTAACAAAACACAATTAATTTAATTCTTTTAGCACAATTTTATCAATTTTAAGATATACAAGCTTTTTTATCAATTTGGCGACATTTTAAAAATTTGCTAAATGTATTACTAAGTAGGATGGTGGGACTGACAGACAAATGCTACCGCTCTCTCTCCTAATAACACAAAATTAATTTCATGGATTTAGTGTCGTTTTTATCAATTTGGCGACATTTGCAAAGTTTAAGAGAAGTTGCCAAGTTAGCGACATTCCGCCAAATTCGTAGATCTGAATTTGCAGATCTGAAGAATAAAACATCCTGACCCCGTTTGTTTATATCAAATGAAAATACTAAAATTGTATTAGAAGATATACCTGTTATACTCTTATTTTGTTTCAACAATCGACTAAATGAGTTTCTTCTTCTTCTTCGACCCAGACCGTCCGACCTACCAGAAAGGTATAAGGTATCTGTTTGGACGGCCGGGAAGTGCTACCCAATTTAGACCAGAACCCAGTAGGGGAGGCATCCACAGGGACCGTATCCTCCTTCCCCTACCACCAACCTCTCGGAAGGACTTACGGACCCATATGTTTAACGTGATCGTACTCCGCGTCAACACGGCGGCAGTTTTGGCAGCGGTGGGAATCGAACCCGGGCCGACCGAGTGCAATTCCTGCGGGCTAACCACTGGGTTGTCGCGCCCCTAAAAGAATTTATTGGTCAAACACAATATATGAGTTTATTGGCTAAACACAATATATAAGTTTGAAAACGCAAACCCAAAACAAATGAAAGTGATGTACGCAGTCCGTAAATAATATAATTAAAAGAAAAATCCAATCGTTCATTTATAAGATGTATTTTCATATCCATTTATTTATTATTCAAATTGAAAAAATAATAATGAAAGTTAACAAACACATTTGATTTAATTGCGTTGCTGAGCAACATGATATAAGAAAGAATCTTCCTCATAAAATGCTGATAATTAAATAACTATTTTGATTTCTTAATACTTTTCATTGTTGAGTAAAAGCTTGTGAAAAATAAACCATGGTGATAGATTTTCCATTTAAATTCGTGTTTCAAACCTGTGATTTTCAAAAGCGACTGATTAGCGCAATAAACTCCAACCGAACCAAGAGATATAGTTTTAATTCACTTTCACGTTTTAAACCAGCGATTTCCAACCTTTATCATTTGGAGGAACCAGGGAGGTAGAGAAGAAAACTCCTATGAAAAGTTTCATTTTTCATTAATATCTCAACAACCCTTGGTCTCAGAAACTCGAAACATGGACTAAATTTTAAGTGGGGCTATTTCAAGGCTACGCACAAAATTTCATTAAATTCGGTTCAGCCGTTCTCCCGTGATGATATATCAAACATGCATACAGATAGACAGACAGATTTTAAATTTTATTTACATAGATATAAACATTTTTTTTTAAAAGTACGTATATTATTCAAATATATTAATATTTTTCAGAATTATAATGTTTTAATTAAAAAAGAGAAGCCATGAATACTTTATAGTACATGATCTGAAAATTGTAAATATGCCAAAATATTTATGATTATTGTAAATCGAAAAAAAAAGCACTAGCAGTAACAATAAAATAATAAATGTGGAATTTGTATTCTGTGAAAAGGGCACATACAGTTTTCATTTTATCAAGAGAAATATAAAATAAAACCACTTTAGAAGTGATTTTATAAAGTTTTATTTTATAATTCTCTTAGAACACTTTAGCTCAGGATAGAAATCTATAATAAAAAGTGATTTTTAAAAATATGTAGATTTGAAATTAGGAAGAAAAAAAAAGCGAATTTTTTTCTCTAAATTTCAAATTTTTGTGTAACGAATCCACTAAAATCAATAAGACTCCAGTATTCACTAACAGATTTTATTTGAAACACTCTTTTTCGTGAGAAATCGTATCCACTGACACACGAGCACACACACACGCATACATAATAGCATACAGACTGATATACATACACACTCACTGATATACATATACACTAGTATACATACACATTAACATACACACACAGACATTACCTTAAACGCATTCGATTCGAGTTTAGGTTTCGATTCGAGTATTCAAATTCGAAAACTCGAATTTGAATTTTCGACCTTATTACAATACTTTCCCTATATATTATACTATGTATGTAAGGAAAGTAAAAAGGTATATGTCTATGAGATTTCAGTTGCACGTTATTCATCTAAAAATGTGCGTGAAACTGATTAAAATAATTGTTTTTTCAAGTTGGAAAATGTTATGTCAGTGCATTTGCTTCGTTATGTTGACTTGTTGGAATAAAAATATATCGAAAAATCGATTGGAAAGTCCAAGTTAAATTATTTTGTATGATTTGTAAAGTTCACTTCAACGATAAGGGATTGAAATTCCGTCCCAATAATAGCTCAACGGTAGAGCGTCGGATGGCCAGTATGAAGATCTGTGGTTCGATTCCCAGTTGGAACAGGACGTTTCTTAACAATCACATAAAGAAATCAACCCTGTAGGTTAGTGCAAATATGTCGGAGGTCTGAAGGTTACCCTAGAACGACTAGCACAGATTCAGTGGACTAGGATATTGAGCACCAATTTCAAATCGGGAGAGCCAAAGACCATGCAGGAAGCTTACCTGGAGGATGAAAACAGCAGCAGGACTCTAACCTGAGGCAAAAATAGTCAGTCAGATTTTCAGTTGTACGGCATTCTGGCATTAGAGGGTGGAGAAGGCAGAGTTCACTTCAATGATAAGAGCTTGCATATCTATTCCAGTATCTCAATGGTAGAGCTTTGAATGGCCAGTATGAAGATCCGTGATTCGATTCCCGGTTGAAGCAGCAAGTTTCTTTACAAATTGTTTTCCAACAATATAACACTCTAACAAAAAAATCGACGCACCAAGAAGGAGTTGTCCGATTGCGATAAAAATTGGTGGATGTGAAGGACATACATAGAAGAAGGAACGATTAAAATTTCAGAACAATTTAATGATTTAGAGTTTGACCATATACAAAGGGAGGAAGTCAATAAGGCGTTGGTCTACCTCTGGTCTAGATGGAAGATGTTACACGGCGTGGCATAGACTGAAAAAGTTCACGGATGGTGTCCTGCGGAATGTCTTGCCAAATTGTCTCCAACTGTCGGGTTGAATCGTCAACATTCCGGGATGGTCGCAATCACCTTCCCATAACGTCCCAAATGTGCTTTATAGGAGAGAGATAAGAAGACCTAGCTGGCCAAGGAAGTGTTGGGCAAGCTTGAAGACAATTCATAGCAACACGTGCCGTATGCGACCGGGCATTATTTTGTTGAAAGTCTGGGGTGTCGCAAACGGAACGGTAACACAACCGGTCGTAGAATGTTGTCTACGTACCGCTGTGCTGTCAGTGCGCTAGAAATGACTACCAAAGACGTAAGATATCTGCAGTCGAAATCCAACAGAAATTTTGACCACAGATTCAGATTCGCTCCTTATATACACCGGCTGAATGCGCAGTTCCGATGCGTTGGAGCTCCCATTACTTATTCATTGGACACCAAATTTTATTCATTTGCATGTTCGTTCAAAATGTCTTTGCATACGAAATTTCATTACAATCGGACAACTCCTTCCTGTTTTGTTATAGAGTATATTATGTTGCAGTAAACAGGTTGTTGCAGAATAGACAACGCTCTGAAATCATGAGCTCTTAAAATTTACTAGCCATTTTACCCGTTCTTTTCGCTCTATCAATAGCAATCACAACTGAATGTGACACAGTAACAGTTGTTGATATGCTCCTTTAATTGTTGACAGAGAAAGGATATCAAATTGTGCATTTATTGTTTTTGAGAGGCAATGTTTTACGAGATTTTTGAAAAATCCCTTTGTATCGTCACTTTTAATTCATATTTTTAAAATTTCGATGTTTTCTTTAATCTGGAAGCTTAGGCGGGTTTAAATGAGACCAAAACCGAGATTCTGGCTCGAGTGGAAGTGTTCGATAATTTAAGCAAAGTGGTTTTGAATTTTTTGTATTATTCCTCGGCACCTTCACCTGTAATTTGAATTTTTGAAACTTTTGATTATTTTTCTTTAAAATCAAATTTCAGATTATTTTTCTGCTGAAACAGACCGAGGGCCACCAAAACGAAGATTCTAGCTGTAGTGGACGTGCTTGATAAATCAGCCAGTTAGTCAGTTCAGTGCATATTATAATTTAAATGGTGGGGGACGGGGCGGAGCTTAATGCTCTGCATTGGTATTGGGTTGGAACAAAATATTTCTACCAGAAAATTTCTGAAAACTAGACTTTAAGTCAATTTTGGGTTCTTGACTGTCTCAATCGAATTTTTGATTTTGTAAGACCATAGAGTTCATTTAACCAACGAGTCTAATAAGCGGTGGAGTCCACGGAGGGAAGGGGGTCATTCCGGGGTGTGAATAACTTGAATATTTTTTACCTCGTTCTACGCATATAACAAAATGGAAATTAAGAACGCGCGCATTTTGTTCTCGGGCTATCAAGAGGAATCAAATTTATTCAACAACGTCACTAAATTTCCTCTTCAGGGCGCGGTAGCCCAGTGGTTAGCGCGCGGGAGTTGCACTCGGTAGGCCCGGGTTCGATTCCTGTCACTGCCAAAACTGCCGCCGTGTTCACGAGGAGTACGATCACGTTAAACATGTGGATCCGTAAGTCCTTCCGAGAGGTTGATGGTAGGGGAAGGAGGGTACGGTCCCTGTGGATGCCTCCCCCACTGGGTTCCGGTCTATATTGGGTGGCACTTCCGGGCCGTCCAAACAGTTACGTTGCACCTTTATGGTGGGTCGGACGGTCTGGGTCTCAACGACAACAAGTAAATTTCTTCTTCGGTCGCCTAAACAGCTACTCGAATCCTCGGATGAATCGGGCGGCCTGGGATTTCAACTAAATGTCCTCGAACGTCACTGGATCCTGTGTGCACAGCACAATTTAAAATCTTTGCGCAAGCTATTTACGCCTGGATGTTGCCACTTCGAAATTAGCAAACTATTTTTAACTGTAATGATGCGTGTGTTTTGGCAACACCTCTCAAAATTTTGTCTAAATCTTGAACGAATCTTAATTCCCATCACATCAAGCCGACAACTTTTCATTAGTTGCCAGGCTGAGGGCGCAACCTAATATTAAAGAATTTTGGTGGTATCCGTCAGGTTAAAAATCAATATCTTAAGTTTTCAAAATTCACTGGAACAATGTCGTTAGACAAGGAAAGATTAGAAAGACACCTACTTGTCATTTGGAAAATCATGCGCTGTGATCACATGGGCAATTTCCGTTGGTCGGCGTGTCCTTTTTAAACGCCTGGACGCATTGTCTCTGTGTTTCGCCGTTCGCAGAAAGAAAACATTCATTGCAAAAGGCACGAAAGAGGCATTTAAATACAAAATGAATTTGGCTGAGCTTGTGAAACGGTTGTTAAATAAGGTATATTTATGTGGAATGTGTTCGTTGTGTCAGAGCACATACGAGTGGACATTGTCCATCGCCTTTTTCTACTTTTTGATGTAAAACCATCTTTACTCGTACATAGGTAAAATATTTCCTTAAGATTTCTTAGCTGAAAAAGAAAATTTAGAAGAAGTTAGTAGTTTTCGTGTAGGAAAGATACGAATTTTCGAACCAAGTAATACCTTAACTGGGGATTTTTACTCTTTCATACTTTTGCATTGAGAAAACGTTGCTTATTGAGATATTGGCGGATAAACACGAACCATAAGCACGAAACCAGCACGAATGATAAACACAATAACGCTGAACTCGTTTGGAACCCTTCTGGAAAATTTTCCGTTTATGTGTGTGCGTATGTAAATATACATTTATACACGTGCGTGTGCAAATATGCATAGATAAATATACAGTTATCTATGCTGTATATGTATGTGTTTATGTATGTACGTGTTTATGTATGTATCTATGTATGTACGTGTTTATGTATGTATGTATTTATGTATGTATCTATGTATGCGTATGGGAGTATGTATATGTTGGATGTGTGTGTGAATATGCGTATATATGCAAATGTGAGTGATAGTTTTGGTTCTTTCTTCCCTTCAGGCTCAAAATATATCCTTGAAGCATCTATTTATAAAGGCAAACAAGCCGATCATGGGATGTGAGCTCCCTGGTATCTCAAAGATTTTCGATGGGATTGAGGTCCGGCGGACACGCTAACCACTGCATTCGAGTAATACCTGCGCTCTGAAGGTACTTAATTGTCCACCAGTTCTGCTCTGTGTGGACGTGGGCTAAAGAAAATCAGAACCCACTGCTGAGTTGCACTGTTGAGTTTCACTAACAAGGGAAGGCTTTGCAATAGTTCTCTTGGATTGCAATCTTTCATGTCCTATCTTGTAAAGGACCATGAATAATGATAAAACGCCACGGTTTTCATCTGCTAAGTGATAGGGGGCGCCACAATAACAATCTGAAGTTGTCATGCAAACGTGCTCTACTGACGTGTATTATTAACATTTTAGTGTGAAAATATTATCCTTTTCAATTATTATTATTATTTTGAAATAAAATGGACAATAATGGTAAGTAGTAAACGATAAATTTATTACTAATATAATTTATATCTTATTAATTAGCTAAACAACTGCCAAGACATGGCCGTAAAGGTTAATCAAACACAACAAAGACAAAGGCTGAAATTTTTGGAAACCAAAACTGAACTAATCGACAAAACTATTGACTGTATTACAATGAAAGTCAAAGCAAATGAAATTTGTAAAATAATGATTGATTTAAATTATTTGTAAGTTTGAAATTATGAATGGGCATGATTAAATGTATGATCAATACAAATATGAGAACGTTACAATGTTCACATTTAACAAATGCATAATCATTGCAATTTACAATGAAACAAGTTGCTGAACCAATATTGTTGCCATTACCTTGTTAAATTTTGTAATGTGTTTTTCAACAGAATATCCAGCTTTTTTCCAAAAATATATTACCATATCTTGAAATATATCAGCGCCAAGTTAATTGTACACAAATGAATGCATTTTTAAAATAAATAATCTGTCATTTAACTTTCTGTTGGCCTCTTCATCGATGTTGGTACAAAATTCATCGATGTCTTCAATATGAACCCCTTCAATGCATGCAGCTCGAATTTTTATGTAGTCTTCGATACGTTTTACAAATAATGCCTTGAAAGGATTGAAGAAGTAACAGTCTAAAGGCTGTGCATATTTTGTTGTTTTTTCAGGTATTATTTAATAATAATAATAACTGAAAAAGATAATATTTTGACACTAAAATGTAAATAATACACGTCAGTAGAGCACGTTTGCATGACAACTTCAGATTGTTAATGTGGCGCCCCCTATCACTTAGCAGATGAAAGCCGTGGCGTTTTATCATTATTCATGGTCCTTTACAAGATAGGATATGAAAGATTGCAATCCGAGAGAACTATTGCAAAGCCTTCCCTTGTAAGGGTTCATGGACTTGATTCCCTTTCCTAGCAGTACCCCCTGTGAACACGCGTAGGTCGGTAGGATATCCCAAAGAAAATCCATCCCTACCACGACTAAAGATGTGGTTAAACAATGTTATTAGGCTGGTTACAGTGTTCCTCGATATCTTCAGACCCTTATACGTTTTTTGTCTGAATCTAGGTAAAGCGTGACTCATCTGCGTAGAGTACGCTTGCTTCTGCCCAAGTCGCCTGTTGACGACACAAATTTAATCGTGCTCCTCTTCGCTTTAGGTTTCAGAGGAGCACAAATTCATGGTACCCGGTCATATAGTTCTGTACCATGTAGCAGCATTCGCTTCCCAGTATTGGTGGATATCGACTTTCCTATTGTTGTGGAAGATATTGATCGCAGACCCTGTGTGGTCACTCGGTGATTGCGTTTGGTCAGCAATGCAATGTACTCGCCATCATAGGACATTGTAGCCCTAGAGTGACCTAGAACGAGTTTCTAAATAACTGTTCCACTTGTTTGAAATTGCTTCCTTCCATAAACTAAAAATGACAGAATGGTCCACAGAAAAGAAATTGACGACTTCCCTAATGAACTGTCCTGCTTCAAGTTTCCAACAGCACGCCAGCGTGGAGAATCTTCCAAACGTATTCTTTGTGCCATGGAGGTAAAAGTAAGGAGTTAAATCTTCATATTAAGAAAACACCGATATCGTTTGAGACAATAATTCAAGTGGCGCTGGGATAAGATAAGTAGTCCTGTATTATATGCATTTCTATGGCGAAAGACCTAAAATATTTATTTAAACTGTCAATTTTGTAAAAATTAATAGGACAGCGCAAAGAATAACTGAAGCAATAAAGAATATTCCCACGTATTCAAAATTATTTTTCTTACCAATTCATTTTTATCTCCAAATATTCTGTACTCTATCCTACAACTATGAAAAAATACTGGTTAATTATACTCATAATTAAGAAATCCTTAATTTAAAAATTATTGAAAATACATATACTAAACACTACGCCTTTCTATAGTGTCAACTAACAATAGCAACTGCTTTACAAACACTGGCGACACCTAGATATAATTCCCAAAGCATTATGGCATTTTCAAGCGTTTCATCCATAGGAGTTTTATCTCCTCCTTTCTAACTCCATGCTTTATGCCATGGCAAAGCTAATTTTCTTCTTCTTCTTCTGCATCGCATGAATTCTATAGCGAAAGGCCTAAAATATTTATTTAAACTGTCGATTTTGTAAAATTAAATTATTAGCGCAAAGAAACATAGAACTGAAACAATAATGCCAATTCTACATAAGGAAAACAATCCTACGTATTCAACATATTTTACCTTTCAATTTTTTTAATTTCCACATATTTTACACTCTATCCTACAACTGGTTAATTATACTCATAATTAGGGAACCCTTAATTTAAAAATAATCAAAAATATCAATATACAAAATACTACGCCTTTTAGTTTTTTTAACTAACAATAGTAGCTACTTCACTAACACTAGCGACACCTAGGTATAATGCATTGTGGCGACACCTAGCCACACCTCAGAGCAATGTGGCATTTTCAAACGTTTCATCCATAGGAGTTTTATCTCCTTCTTTCTAACTCCATGATTTCAACTCTGGAACTGAATGAAGAGTTCTAGTCATAAAATATGTAATCAAATATTGAATTTCTTAATATTCTTTCTCAGTGAAATTTAAAATATGGAATGTCTTTTATCATGCTATCAAAATTTATACTTAACGAAATGAGTTATCATGAATGGATATTTTTCGGAATTTGATATTTACTTATCGTCTGCCTTTGAAATATAGATTTTGCAAATTAATTAGATATTCTAAATGAATGTCTTTTGTATAGTTTTCTATATATACTAAATGCTATATTTGATTTGAGTCTTATCGTCTGCGTTTGAATTAAATCAAATTTTTATTGCAGTTGTATGTTATCAAAATGTATTCTAAATGAAATGAGTGCTGTTATGAAACACCATTTGATATTTACTAATCGTATGTATTTTAAATATATTTTGCTAATCAATAAGTTATTCTATATTAATAATTGACTAATATATTTCATCTTTCACTAATTTTGGAAGCAATTAATACTTTTGATTGAATAAATAGATTGGTAGAGGAATAATTTTACGTATTACAATAATCAAATAATGATAGAGATACGATGGGAGATTCTTAATATTATTACTAACTGGAACTGAAAATATAGAAACATTTTTTCAAGGAACTAGTGATAAGCGTAACCAAAGAGAGTTTTATGATTAATAATTTTGCGAGGTTGGTTTTAACTTAATTCTTTAAACCTATTATTCCTTTAAACCTATTATTCCTTTAAACCTATTATATTTCAAACAAACATTGCTTGACACAATACTTTTAAATTCTTATTGATTGTAATATTGTTCCAGAAAAAAAAATCTGATGTGGGCAGCACATGATTTTCCTTATCTAATGCAATGAATTTACTACTTTTACAGTTAAAAAAAATGTTATTCTTATAGTAGATACTTATATTATTTCCAAGATATTAAATTTTCTTCAATTAGTCGTCATTTTCATTGATTTAACGTCATTTTTATCCATTTGATGAGATTTTCGTTAATTTGGCAACATTTTAAAATGTCGTCAAGTTGGCGACATTCCGCTAAATTCGTCGCCAAAATCTCGTCAAGCGTTATCGGAGAAATAAGTTATTTTTACAGCAGATAAATGACTATTGGCGTTCAAATACAAAAATATTATTCAAAGTATCTTATCTCATGAATGAAACTTGTTAGATCCACGAGAACGATGTTGCCAAATTTATCGCATGATATTACATATGAAAAGTGAACATGTTTCTTAACAGTTAATATATTTTTTAAATTTATGGGATTTTTTGATAAATTTATTTGAAAAATGTGCAATATCTCGAGAACGGTTCATGCTAACGTTCTAAAGTTTATGTCAATCGTTTTCTAAGGAAAAATGACAAAAGAAATGTCTATTTGAGTAACTTTATTAAAGGTTTTTATTTTTTGATGATTTTTTAAGAATTTCACTCCAAAATTTAGGGGGGGGGGGGGTTGAACATTCGATTGCGTTTCAAAACAATAGGCTTCCAGTATTGACAGATTGTGATTTTTGTACCAAATTTTATTCGAATCGCTCCATTCGTTCTTTTGATATCGTCTCCACAGATTCACTGACACACACACTCACTCACACACACACACACAAACACATACTTTCACACACACACACAAACACATACTTTCACACACACACACAGATATCACCTCAAAAATGTTCGATTCGCGAAATGGGATGCTTGAAACGTGTTCTCCCATCGAAAACTCGAATTCGAATTTTCGACCCCGTCACAATACTTTCCTTACACATTATGCATATAAGGAAAGTAAGAAAAAAAAAATGCAGAATAAAATAAGAATAATGCAGAATAAAATCCTTATATTTAAAGAAATTTCTTTTTGGCAACATTGATGACTTTTAATAATATCCAACATTTATTCCATACTTACACACCTCAAACTGCTGCTAATATGATAAAACTAAAATAACATCGTTAAAAACAATATACAACGCACAATAATAGTGTTGACTGATTTAGAAGACAAGAAATAGCCTTGTTCGTCAGAACATGTAAGAAGGCAGCTTTCATTCGTTAATGCTAGATCGGCAACTGATGTTAGAGCAGCAAACCTGACTGAAGAAAAGATAGGGAGTTGCCAACGGCTAGAGGAGATAAAAGAAGGTAAAATCGAAAGGGGAAACAAAGGATTCAGCAAGGGATTCAAAGGACTTGTTCAGTAAGATCCTATTAAATTAAAAATGGTAAGTAACCGGTTTCAAAAGCTACATGAGTCGACTATCCCCTTCTATCTCTTTTTATTAACACTTTACAACATAGTTGAAAAGTATTTATGACTTTGTTCATTCTGTCTGTCTGTCTGTCCATTAGCACGATAACTGTCGTAAAAATGACTTTATCAAAACGAAATTTTAGTATGTTGTTCAGACTGTGTGTGGGACCTATGGGAATATAAATGAATGATGTCACCCAATTAGTTTTGGATTGAACCAGGGTTGAAAAAATGAAATACATTGAACTCTATGGGACTTAATTATTCAAACATTTTTTAAGCGGATTTAAAATTCACAAATTGCTTCGAAAATTTAAGGAAATATTCAAATTTTCCCCTTAAAATATATATATAAAAAAAATTCAGCAAAATATATTCAGTAGTTTTTAAAATAAAAATTAAAATAATAATAAAATCCTTTATATGAAGAGATCACGTGATCATTATATGAAGAGATCACGTGACCCACTTCAAAATAAAATATTGCATCCATCTTGTCTCAAAATCGTGTTTTTTAAAGTTCTTTTTAATTCATATTTAGTGTTGTATCCGTTCTAAAACCGCTCAATTTTGCTTAAATTATGTGCATCTACATTCTGAAGCAACGCAATTACAATATAGTTGAGTTTAAATGATCATCCAACTTTGATTATATCTACAACGAAGCCTACTTTTCACTTATGGAGGATGTAAATACCAAAAGATGTAGAATTAGTTGTATAAGAATTGCTGCATTTCTTTAACGCAAAATTA
The DNA here is from genome assembly GCA_951213105.1 of Amaurobius ferox. Taxonomy (NCBI): domain Eukaryota; kingdom Metazoa; phylum Arthropoda; class Arachnida; order Araneae; family Amaurobiidae; genus Amaurobius; species Amaurobius ferox. Next base: position 79,166,829 of record OX578150.1, read on the forward strand.
TTTAGCTCATGGAGTCTGCAATATGGCTGATATGAATGAAACAATCATTGTTTTTACGGAGAAGCACACGATTTTTTGATGAAGTTTTGAGCATAGAGTTAAATTACTTGTACCTCTACGATTTTAAGTTTTAAGTAAAATTAATTATTATAATATTGTGATGAATGAAATGAATAGAAAAATGTTAATGAATGAAATGCTGCTTTTATTTATGCTGCTTATAGAACCAACTGATTTATATTTCGATGACGTCATTTGAAAAAGTTAATTTGCTTTCGATGAAGTTTTCAAATATAATAAATTATTGTAGTATTATGATAATTTTTAAAATATTACCGAGGAATGTATTGCATTTTAGAGATGTTTAAACTAGGCAATTTATATTTCAATACCGTCATTTGAATGAAGTTCATTTTTTCGATGAAGTTTTAAGTTTTCAAATATAATAAATTATGTAGTATTGTGATAATTTTAAAAATATTACCGAGGAATGTATCGCATTTTAGAGATATTTAAATAAAATTGCATTGAAGTTGGAAAGTGTTTCATAATCAATACATTATGCATGATTGATCTTTCTTGTTTCTTTCCACGCTCTTAGCAACGCCATTTTCCTGCTCAGCCATGCTTGCTTGCTGTTCTAACATCAATTGCCGATGATGGTTGTGCCTCTTGTGTGTCCTAACTACTAGCGTCTACAGCTCGCGGATTCTCGATTTATCAAAAACGCTGCAGCAGCAAGTTTCGGATTCCTGAATATTTCTGCGCATGCGCGAACGCCATCTTGTTTGTTTTGATCACATATCTCAATTGATATTTGACTGTTTGCTTCTCTCTAACATGTCTGATACTGATTTAAATAAAAATTATAGAAAGAAAACCGATCCTTTTCAGTGCCATGCTCTTCTTCGAAATCCCTTTATTTTGCAATGTGTCTTATATAAGCAATTTGTTTTTAAGAGAGCACTTTTGGCTGCAAAAACACAGCTGCATAACTCTTTAACTTTTATTATAAAGTAAATAGATGCTTTTGTCCGCATGTCTTATTACATTTATCCTCGCATCCAGGTTATAATTCTTTTGATTTGTCTTCACTTTCAGACTAACTATCCAATGAAATTATAATTTACATCATAATCTAATTTCACTTGTATATATGGTATTATGTCTAAACTACCCTTATAAATTGCATAATTCATAGTGAAAGTTATTTAGAATATTCTTGCAAAGTTAAAAGAGAAAATGATTGAATTGCAAATTTCACATCAAAATTTAAATGCATATCAAATTATGAACGCCAAGCATATTTAATTGATACATATGTAGTATGCAAAAAATTTAACAGCTCAAAAAATTTAAAAGCTCATAAATGAAAATCGTGAGTGCATCATCCAATTAAAGTAATAGCCATTGGTGAATTTAGCAATTCACAGCCTTTTAATTGAAAAGTTTAATTGGTCGCTAAAAAAAAAATACTTTTCAGTAACTCTATAATTTGGTCTTTGTTTTTCAAAATTAATTGCACCAATATTGTTGAACATCAGTACCTGCTGAGAAATTAAATTTAAGTCAATATACAATGTTAAAAGTATAAATTAACAATGTAGAAAGATTGCCAACCCTTGATACATAATTTAAAAATTAGAAAAAAATATTAAAAAGTATATTTTGAGGGTTTGAAACTAAACATTTCAGTAACGCTTCGGTAATTCTTAGATATTCTATCACCTTCATGATTTTGAATTTATTCATGTGTAGAATACACAAAATATTATTTAATATAATGATATATGTCATATTTATCATTTTCTTAAATTTTTGTGTTATCAGTTTTGTAATAAAATGTTACCAATGTTTCGTGAATTTATTCTCAAATTCTGGTTGTATTTTAAACATCGCCTTCTAAAGGATATGAAACACATGTGAAGTTACATCTAAGTTGTTATAAAGCCAAATTTTTGTTTCACAGTCAAACTATCTCATCAATATACATATATATATAAGGGATTGAGGGTTCACACCAACCACTGAAACATTTTTGGCAAATCTCTCCATGATGATATTGTAAACCTGCATTTTAATTAATTTTAGATAAAATTTCCCCGCAAAACTCTTCCCTCATCTGTTTAAAATATGCCCCCTTCAATGTGTGTGTGTGTCTATATATATACATATGTATAAAAATGTCACCAAGAGTTATTTTTATAGAAAAGGAATTCAAACCATAAAAAAAGGGTCAGTATCAATCCATAATATCACTTGTATGAATGGTCACAAAATGTGATAAAGATACTTATCTTGGGAGTATTGTACAGTTAAAATTATTAAGTAATTTGCAATTATTTTGCTTTTAATAGTTTAATTATAAGTGAGTTCAGGCTGAGAATAGTATACTAATGCAGTTAAAAACGGAGCTTGTTGGTTTGAACCATGGTTTTTCAGGAAGAGGTGTCCTGGATTAAAATGAATATGTTTTATATTTAAAACAGAAAATTCTAAAAAATCACATTCTGCATTGTGTTACATCAGCATTCAGATAAAATCTTCACTTTCCCTTTGTTGAGAAACAATATATTTTTTTCTGAACTGATGATTTAAAATTTATTGTATATTTAAGTTACATCTACAACTGTTATTTTTTATTCGAATTGATCCATGTACACATATTAATAGTAAAGCTACACATTTCGATTTTGATTCGTGGTGTGTGTGTGTGGGGGGGGGGGGAGCTCTCTTTAGTATATTAAAATATATGTGCTGATACAAAAATATTAAAAAATATTAGAATTTTCATGAATAAAATGGAAATAACAGTTATTTGATTTTTAAACATGTTGCAAAGTTAAAAATAAATTTCATCATAATTCTATAACGTGTGGTTAAATTTAACTTTAATTTAAAAGAAAAATGAATTAAAGCTACTTTCGTTACAAACTGATAAAAAAGTTTATCTACGATCTTTGTCAATAGAGCCTCCATTCCTACATGAAATCCTAGATCATGTAATTTATTCCTTTAAATTGAGAAATTTACTTTATAAACTGGCGTAGAAAGAGAAACTACAAGAACAAACATAGAGTTCCACGAAATCCCTCGCGCATGCGCAAAAAGCAAAACTGAGTGCTGCAGCGTTTTTGATAAATCGAAAATCCGCGAGCTGTAGACGCTAGTGTCCTAACTAAGAAGGAAGATCCTTGCCTTCGAAACCGGTTGACATTATTATTTTTGTGTTGTATGTTGCTTTTAATAAAGTTATTTTAGTTTTATCCATTTCCTAACTGAAATAACAGTTTCGTTTTTAAATTACGGATTTTTGTTCGGGAGTCAAAAGTCAAGGATTTGTGCTTTATGGTGTGAGAAACGAATAGTCGTATTTCAATAATTTCTTAATCATTACTTGCAAGAGTAAATAAAATAAATTTTCTTTTATGAAATTTAAAGAAATAAGTTTGAGCTCAATTCTAGAATCTTAGAGATGCTGCAAATTTTGACAATTTGAACAGTTTTTGCTATGCAGTATAACAATTGTTACATATTCTCAAATACCAATAAGCAATATGTTGTTGTTGTTGAGACCCAGACCGTCCGACCTACCAGAAAGGTGTAAGGTAACAGTTTGGACCGCCGGGAAGTGCCACCCAATTTAGACCGGAACCCAGTGGGGGAGGCATCCACAGGGACCGTACCCTCCTTCCCCTACCACCAACCTCTCGGAAGGACTTACGGACCCACATGTTTAACGTGATCGTACTCCGCGTGAACACGGCGGCAGTTTAGGCAGTGGCTGGAATCGAACCCGGGCCTACCGAGTGCAACTCCAGCGCGCTAACCAATGGGCTACCGCGCCCCAATAAGCAATATGTAGATGTGTTAATGGTATCACAACAGTTGCATACACAGATAGACACACCGGCCAGTGAATTGGAAACCTGGGAATATGTATGCAAATGTAGATTACAGGTGGATGTATGCAAATTACTTTGGTTATGGGAGGTACCCGTGATCGCGATACCGCTATAAGAATGCCGTTGGTGTGTGTTTCGAAAGAAATGGAGCAAAATGGGGAAAACGATAGATTTGTATCTGTTTGATAAAGGTCTTATTGTGGATGTCCGTTTGGTTTGTGTTCTGGTAGCCACGACAACCAGCACACAACAACTCGCTGGCTTCTCGAAAGGTGAGATATCTAAAGTCTATAACAGTTGGAAACAGCCCTCCTAGGCGTTGTCTAAAAGGCGGAACTGTGGATCGACAACTATCAATCAAGTCTGTGATCGGAGATGTTTCAGACGACTTGTATGGCAGAAAAGGGGATCTACTGTACAGCAACTGGCAGAAGACTTCAGTGAAAACTCGTTCCAACCGATCTTAATCCGAACAATGGCGTACGGAATTGAAGCTAATCGGTATAGCTGCAAGTCTGTGCGGAAACCATCGAGGTAGTATTATATGGAGAGAGCTTAAGGGTTGCAATCATCGTCAAAGATAAAGGCAGGTGTTGTACGGACGAATTTGCCGAGAACGCTTTTTCTCCCCACTGTGACCCTATACATTTCAATGGCAATTTCACACCGAGAGCGTACTCCAGAAATATAAATGGTAAAATAATGGTTATGTACTGTTGCAATTACGGTTGCAAGTAAAACCATGTACAAGGAGGGCTTTACTCTTTTCATGGATAAGATTTCTTTTCATTATATATCTTACAAATATAGTTAAAAAGTAATTGTGCTAGATTTTAGCGTGATGCATTTCATTTGGTTATTAATTTCATTGCTTTTAATGCTGCGTAATTAGAAGTTTTGCTTTATTTTTGGTGTTTGTGATATTGCAAAAGATTTATAATGCCATTCTAACACTTTCAAAAACATTTGGAGTACTTTGCTGATAGTTATAGAGTTATTTTCGATATCCTGGTATGTTTTCGCTTCGAGATAAAACTTGGCGACGGTTGGTGACTCGCAAGATTGGGTGGCTAGGGAAGAAAAATGGGAGTTTTAATGAGAGTAAAGACGTGTCGTATGATAAAATTTTACGTTCATAATAAAATATAATAATAGTTTACATTCATTAAAAATGTCAGCTCGATTTTACATCATAACTTTTCGGAGCATTTTATATAAAGATATATGATATATGAGCATGATCTCATTTCTAGTTCAGAGTAAATCGTACTTAATAAGTATTACTAGTTAGCATGGACGCCCATAGGTGACGACAAGGGGGCACTTCAAAATCACAAAGGCAGACATCAAACTAGTCTATGTTGTTAATCTTATCCTTGAATCCCTCCGGATAAATTCTATAGGTGCCGATGCTGGTTGGAATAAATTTCATATAAACATCTCGATTAAAAAGATATATTTTCCCCCGTTCACAAATTAAAAATCAAAGGATGTATCACCAAACTCCCAGTGTTTTCAAGAAGTATTTTGGTATTACACTCTTGTTTAGTTTGGCGCGCTAGACAAGTGGTTAGCACGCGGGAATTGCACTCGGTAGGCCTGGGTTCGATTCCTGGATTCGAGATGTTGGTGGTAGGGGAAGGAGGGTACGGTCCCTGTGGATGCTTCCCCACTGGGTTCCGGTCTAAATTGAGTGGCTCTTCTCGGCCGTCCAAGCAGTTACCGTACACCTTTCTGGTAGGTCGGACGGTCTGGGTCTCAACAACAACAACTCTTGTTTAGTTCTCGAGAAAGAAATATGCCTTGCCCAAAGAAGTATTTGAATCACCGACTTCTTGATCATGCGTTAGCAATCTATTAAATGAGCAATCTTAACTCTAAAAGAACCTCACATTCTCCTCATCATAATTTAAGTAATAGGCTTCTTGATCTAGAAACAGCTCTACCAATATAAATATTTTTACTTACATCATACATTTTTACTTACATACTTTACATTACAAATGCAGAAGCATTTAATAAAAAATTAACTCTATTTAAAAGTCATTAAAACTTAATTCTGCACATAGCTTTAATTATAATTTTGGTCCTAATGCTTCAGTTGTTTTTAAAATTTTTAGAAATAATTTTAGATAGATTGATTTGCAAATTTTCCTATAAGTTTTTAATATTTAATATGTACAACATTTAATGTTTTTATGCCACATTGAGTTAGCCCACTGCAATTGTGCTTACGGGCTCTATGGTGTGTGGGTCTATTTAATTCTGGATGGAAATTTCACAATATGTATTTAAAGCATTTTTCAAACGAATTATTAACAACCAAATCTCTGAAACTATTATAAGTAAATGCAATTTTTGTATTTTAAAACAATTTCCAAATTCTATATCGATTAAACATGCAAAAATCTCCCGAACACGTTTTGACAATTTAAGAATCGTGGCTATTTCAATAGAGCCCCTATTTATGAATTTTGACATAATTTTGTATTTTATTCTGAAATGTCATTTTATAAAAAATAAAAAATAAAAGTAAAATATTTCATTATTGCAAATATTACATTGTTTTATATTTGACAGTACGCATACAATATATTAAAATAAATTAGATGTAAAAATGACTCAGTCGTATTACGCCTCAAAGCATATATGGATACTGCTAACACAACTTTCAAAAATAAAAGTGGAGAATTCTACATTTTACGCAAGCATGCATACAATTTTTCCATATACTTTTTAATTATTTTTAAATATATTATGCATATTCTTCAATTTGTATACTTGTAATCTATTTCATATCATATTTTATTTGCAATTGCTTTGTAGTTCAATTAGTTTTACGAAATTGACTTTATTAACAAAATTATTCTTTAGTAATAAAATGTTTTGGTAATAAAATATTCTAATCCTATTTCGTATTTTTCTTCATATATATTCTTTAAAATCCTGTAACGTATATCACGTATAACAACTTCCCGTTCCCGCTCATCCTCTAGAAGTTAAAAAAAAACAGAAGGTACACGACACAGTTTAGGCGATAAATCGCCAAATCATGAATGGCCTTCTCCTCCTCAACCACTAGCATGTTTGACCATGTTTCTAACATGGAGCAGATTGGACCGCGTTCTCTCCATATATACTAACTCGATGGCGGAAACCTCTCATTTCAGAGAAAAAAATGCATTTACAATGGTGAGGGAACAGCGTTCCTGGACATCCGACGATTGGAAGAAGGTTATGCCCCCCCTAACCGGGGCGGTCCACCCTTTGATTGGTGGTTACGGATCTTAGCTCTGTAGCTCTGATCCTCCGACTCTGGGGGCATATCAGTCTGGTTACCTGGTGTTCGATGAACTGTCCGACGAACCGGTGAGACTATCAGGCCCGACTCTTCACGGGTGGCCGAGACCACTAGACTACGTCTATACATGGCCTGATCCAAGGTCCGGTCGGTGGCTGGGGTCGGGCTTAGCGAGTGTTCTTCGGGACCCTACCCGGTGAATGATCCCGTCGAGAACGTTTCCCTCGGCTGCGGCTTTGCTGGAAGAGATTTGGTTAGCCTGTGCTTCCTTCCCTCGTAAACGGCATAAACCCTCTGGTTGCCGCTGGAGGTTGACTTTTCTCTTTCTTTCTCTCTGGAAAAAGGTTATGTGGTCTAACGAATCACGATACACCTTGTTTTCTACAAACGGCAAGCGAAGAGTGTGGCGGAGGCCTTATAAAGCTATGAACCCATTTTGTCTTGTTCGCACATTTCAAGGTTATGTTGAGGTATCATGGTGTGGGACATATTCTGCTAGTTTGGTACTGGTTCCCCGGTGTTTTCGGAAGATCGGGTGTCATTCATGGAGTACTTAATATTCTTGACGTTCACGTTTCATTTTTACCTGTGCTGTGCTGCCAACCAACTCGCTGGAATGATTCAACAGTAGTTCACAGAGCATGACTCTGACTTGCACCATATACCCTGGCCACCGCAAAGTCAAGATTTAAACCTTATCAAGTACGTTTGGGACATGCTAGAAAGACACATCGGACAGCAATCTTCTCTGCCATCCACTGTACAGGAGCTTACAATCTGCTTGTCCAAGGTCTGGTATTTTCTTGACTTAAATACACTCCAGAACCTTAGAGAATCCATGTCTAACCCGCATACGAGCTGTAATTCTATAATTCGGGCTAAAGGCGGTTCAGTAAAATATTGAACCTGGGATTCTAATTTACTGGTATGTAAATCAAATACATTAATGCCCGTCACTGAACTATTACAAATTCGAAAAATAAAAGTTTCAAAGAATTTATGCTAATAAATTGGGTACTAAAACTGAAAAGATACAACTTTTTTTACCCCGGTAAAGATTGCGATACAAGTAGAACTATTTACTATAGATTATGATTTACTATAGATAGATTATATGAGAGAGTCAAATGGAAACTCAGACCCCAAATATTTTTAAACAAAATTTCAAAAGGTGATTTTTTTTCTTTTTTACTTTCTTTATATACATAATGTATAAGGAAAGTATTGTGACTGGGTCGAAAATTCGAATTCAAGTTTTCGACGGGAGAGCACGTTTCAAGCATCCCTGATCACGAACCAAACATTTTTGAGGCGATGTCTGTCTGTGTGTGTGTGTGTGTGTTAGTGAGTCTGTGGAGACGCTATCTCACGAACGAATGGAGCGATTCGAATGAAATTTGGTACAAAAATCACAATCCGTGAATACTGGAAGCCTATTGTTTTTAAACGTAATCGTATTATATTCAGAACCCCTTAAATTTTCGAGTGCAATATTTAAAAAATCATCAGAATATCAAAACCTTTAATAAAGTTAACCAAATAGATATTTCTTATCTAATTTTTCTTTAGAAAACGATTGACATAAACTTTAGAACGCTAGCATCAACCGTTCTTGAGATATTGCACATTTTTCAAATAAATTTATCAAAAAGTTCCGTAAATTAAAAAAAAATATTAACTGTTGAAAAACATGTTCACTTTTCATATGTAAATACATGCGATAAATTAGGTGACATCATTCTCGTGGATCTAGCTCGTTCCTTTCATGAGAAAAGATACTTTGAGTAATACTTTTGCATTTGAACGCCAATAATCATTTATATGTATAAGAATAACTTATTTCTCCGTCCATAACGCTCGGCGAGGTTTTGGCGACGAATTTGGCGGAATGTCGCCAACTAGGCGACTTTTTTAAATGTTGCCAAATTAGCGAAAATCTCGCCAAATGGATAAAATGACGCTAAATTAATGAAAATGACGACAAATTGTCGAAAATTCAATATCTTGGAAAAAATATAAGTATCTACTATAAGGAAAACCTAATTCTTTTTACTGTAAAAGTAGTAAATTCATTGCATTATATAAGGAAAGTCATGTGCTGCCCATATCAGATTTTTTTTTGTGTAATACCTAAAGTATTTTGTTTTTCAGCGACATTATTATAATTTTATTTTGTATATAAAGTAGAGACTGTCTGTTGAATTTAATAAATTCCAAAATATAGTTGACTGGAAGACTGAAAAATGCTTTATCTGGCACCATATGCACCTCGTTATTTGATAGGCTTAACAGCTAGTTTATAAATTATAATAGATCTAATTTGTTCAATTCAAAAGCTGAGTTATTCAATTCAAAACACGGGATGTAGCTTATAAAATAAAATATTAACTTTATCAAATTGTCCTTGAGTTCTCTTCTTTATGGGTGTCAGACTTCAACCTTTACAATTGATTCTAAACAAAATAAAATTCTAAAGAATAAAATGGGTTACTTGAAACGCATTACTGTAACTCTTCCTTTAAATTTTACTTTCGAAGACATTTTCCTTGAGGGGAGGGGGGGGGGGGGACATATACCTGAGATTCTCGAAAATAAATAGTGTTTTAAGCTTAAATTGTGGAAATATTACTCCATATTTCCGCTATGATTTTAACACTCTTTTTTATAAACGATTTTTAACCGCTTTTATAACTTTTTTTGATAGTTTTATAAACATTTACTGGCAAATGATTTTAAAAAGTTTCTTTGACATTTCTTGACAAACGATTATCAAACGTTTTTTCAACGTATAAAAAATGATTTTTAAATGCTTTTTCAACGTTTCTTGATAAACAATATTTGAAGGCTTTTTTAACGTTTTTTGATAAACGAATTTTAACCGCTTTGTAACGTTTGATAAATTATTTTTAAACGCTTTCTCAATGTATTTTGATAAATGATTTTTGAACGCTTTTTTACTTGTTTTTTAAAAAGGCCTTTTAAACTTTTCTTATAAAAGATTTTTTATAGAAATTTTAACATTTTTTGATAAACTATTTTTAAACCTTGTGTGTGCCGTAGCTTGAATGAATCGCTAAGAAATTTAACAGAGAGCTAGGTGTGGACTGTAAACATTTATCTTATTCCATGGTTAAATCACCATTCCATAGAAATAACATGCATGAGATAATTGGGAAGACGAGCGCTTCCGCTATGAGAAGAGGAGAACCATCCTGTTCCACGTTGCATACGGTTCTGACCAGAAGTATCTGGCGAGCTAGGTTGCCACATTCGCAATGCGCCAATGCGCTTATAAAAGCGCCAATAACCAAGAATAGTGCCAAGGGCTGCAACAATACTTTTTAACGCTTTTTGAACGGTTTTTTAACGTTTGTGATGAGTTACTTTAAGACGCTTTTTTAATGTTTTTTGTTAAAGAATTTTGAACGATTTTTTTATTCATAATGAAATGCAAATTATGAAATATATTGCTGTATTCTGCAAACGGCAGCGATCCTTGTCAAACTTGTTTCCTTCGCTGTTGTCAGGATATCTTGTGTTAGTTTTCAACTGAAATAATATAAAAATCAAAGCAAATATCGAAGTTTATGGTTATACGCAATTAGCTTGGTAGGATATTTTTATATTCAAAGTAAGAAAAACAAAGGCGTCCATGCAATTGAAAAATCATCGATTTTTAGTTAAACAATCGTTAATTGTTTTCGATAAAATTGCAAGAAACGTTTCAATCTAAAATCGATGACTTAGTAAAATGCGTGTTTCTGTCTGGAAGAATCGTGCAAAATAGCAAATACTGTGCTAGATCATCTATCTTTGAGACGCTTTAATACTAATATAATATAAACTTGCGTTTGCGAACCCAAAACATTTTTAAAAAAAATCTGATGTGGGCAACACATGACTTTCCTTATATAATGTAATAAATTTACTACTTTTACAATAAACAAAATAGATTTTTCTCATAGTAGATACTTATATTCTTTCCAAGATATTGAATTTTCGACAATTAGTCGTCATTTTCATTGATTTAGAGTCATTTTTATTCAGTTGGCGAGATTTTCGTTAATTTGGCAACATTTAAAAAGTCGCCAAGTTGGCGACATACCGCCAAATTCGTCGTTAAAATTTCGCCAAGCGTTATGGACGAAGAAATAAGTTATTCTTACAGCAGATAAATGACTATTGGCGTTCAAATACAAAAGTATTACTCAAAGTATCTTTTTTCATGAATGGAACTAGCTAGATCCACGAGAATGATGTCACCCAATTTATAGCATGGTATTACATATGAAAAGTGAACATGTTTCTCAATAGGAAATATTTTTTTTTCTTTTATATGACTTTTTGATAATTTTTTTGAAAAATGTGCAATATCTCGAAAACGGTTCACGTTAGCGTTCTAAAATTTATGTCAATCATTTTCTAATGAAAAATTACATAAAAAATGTCTATTTGCATAACTTTATTAGCGATTTTGATTTTTTGACGATTTTTTCAAAATTTCACGTGAAAATTTAGGGGAGTTCTGAACATTCGATTACGTATAAAAATAATAGGCTTCCAGTGTTTACGGATTGTGATTTTTGTCCCAAATTTCGTTCGAATCGGTCCATTCGTTCGTCAGTTATCGTCTCCACAGACTCACTGACACACACACACACGCACACACACACAGACATCACCTTAAAAATGTTTGAATCGTGATCAGGGATGCTTGAAACGTGCTCTCCCGTCGAAAACTCGAATTCGAATTTTCGACCCCGTCACAATACTTTCCTTATACATTATGTATATAAGGAAAGTAACAACTGAATGTAAGTACGGTCAGTTCACAAAAATTCCATTTTAATTGATAGAGACACCTTTTTAGTTCTTACTTACAGAACCCGCCTACAAGATGCGTTCCCAAAGCTAAGATCTTGATGTGTTTCTAGTTGTGTTCTCCAAACTTACAATGGTTGAGTAACCCTTTTGAGATTTAATCTCATCGGCCAACTCAGAGGGCAAAGTTCGTGGGAAACTTTAATAACATAGTACTATGTTATCTGTAAACTGGCAGAGCCGACTTCGACGATAAGAGCTTGTAATTTCGTCCTAGTAGCTCAACGGTAGAGCGTCGGTTGGTTAGTTCGGAGATCCAAGGTTCGATTCCCGGTTGGGGCAGCAAAGCTCTTTATAATGGCGCCAGAACAAATCAACCATGTAGGTTAGTGCAGTTATGTCGGAGGTCTGAAAGTGACCCTAGTACAACTAGTACGGATGCAGTGGACTCTGGAAGATTGAGCGCCGATATCAAATTGAGAGGATATCGACCACGCAAGATACTAACCTGCAGTGGCGGTGCGTGCATAGGCACTGCGGCACTGCAGGAGCGACAGTGCTCTCTCTTCCTCGCAGCCTGGCGTGCAGCTTCCTACTTGCGCATGCGCACAACAGTCAAACACCAGGCTTCTGTAACTGTGAAGGGTAATGTTTGACTGTTGAGCACATGCGCACATAGGAAGCTGCACGCGAGGTTGCGAGGGAGAGAGAGCACTATCGCTCCCGCAGTGCCGCAGTGCCTATGCACGCACCGCCACTGCTAACCTGGGTAAAAATACTAATAGAAGGAAGCTAACTTGAGGTAAAAATAGTATGAGGTGGTCAGTCAGATTGCCAGTTGCCCGCCAATCTCACATTAGAGGGTAGAGAATGCAGAGTCCACTTTGACGATAAGAGCTTGTAATTTCGTCCCAGTAGCTCAACGGTAGAGCGTCCGTTGGCCAGTTCGGAGATCCAGGGTTCGATTTTAGGTTGGGGGCAGCAAGGATCTTTATAAGCTAATACATTGTAGATTAGCAAGTTGCTCTATTATATACATTATTTTATTAACTTTTATCAAACCAGGTTTTAATGACAACTATGTATACATAAATCGCTTATTTTAACACTTTACAACAAAGTTGAAAAGTGTTTATGACTTTGTTCATTCTGTCTGTCTGTCTGTCCGTTAGCACGATAACTGCCGTAAAAATGACTTAATCAAAATGAAATTTTAGTATGTTGTTCAGACGGTCTGTAGGACATATGGGAATATAAAGGAATAATATCACCCAATTAGTTTTGGATTGAACCCGGGTTGAAAAAATGAAATACATTGAGCCCTATGGGACCTAATTTTTCAAACATTTTTTAAGCGGATTTAAAATTCACAAATTGCTTCGAAAATTTTAGGTATCAGTCAAATTGTTCCATAAAATATATGAAAAAAAAATTCAGCGAAATATATTCAGTAGTTTTTTAAATAAAAATTAAAATAATAATTACACATCTTATAGGAAACGATCACGTGACCATGATATGAAACGATCACATGACCCACTTCAAAATGATATATGGCATCCATCTTGTTTCAAAATCGTGATTTTTTAAAGTTCTTTTTAATTCATATTGAGTGTTGTATCCGTCCTAAAACTACTTTATTTTTGCTTAAATTCTGTGCATCTACATACTAAAACAACACAATGACAATATATTTGAGTTTAAATTCTCATTCAAATTTGATTATTTCTACAACTAAGCCTATTTTTCACCTATGTAAAATGTAAACAGCAAAATATGTAGAATGAGTTGTATTAGAATTACTGTATTTCTTTAACACAAAATAATTCAGTCCATGGAGTCTGCATGGCTGATATGAATGAAATATTAATTGATTTTATAAAAAGAAGGACGATTTTTTTCGATGAAGTTTCAAGCATAGAGTTTAATTTTTTGTAGCTCCATGGTCTTAATTTTTAAATAAAATAAATTATTATAGTATTGTGATGAATGAAATGGAGAAAGTTATGAATGAAATCCTGCTTTTATAGAGAGATCCAGGCGTGTTATTTTTTCTATGACGTCATTTGAATTTATTTCAGTTGTTTTCGATGAAGTTTTCAAATATAATAAATTATCGTAGTATTATGATAGTTTTAAAAATATTACCGTGGAATGTATTGCATTTTAGAGATATTTAAACCAGGCAATTTATATTTCAATGCCGTCATTTGAATGAAGTTCATTTTTTTCAATGAAGGTTTAAGTTTTCAAATATAATAAATCAATGTAGTATTGTGATAAGTTTTAAAATAGTACCGAGGAATGTATTGCATTTTCGACTTTTTTAAATAAAATTGCATTGAAGTTGGAAAGTGTTTCATAATCAATGCTTTAAGCATGATTGATCTTTCTTGTTTTAACTAATGATTTGAGGAATTGTATAAATCTTTCAAAACATGTAGCGAATTTTTAAATATTTGCATAAATAAAAAGTCTTTAAAATATTTCCAAAAATTTACACATTTTTTTACATTAGTTCTTAACCTAATGTTGATTATTTTTTAAAAGCAAGCAAAGTGCGTGGAAAAGTTTTAGACTGATATTGAAAATTTAAAAATATCGATAGATTTTTCTTATGCAGATTCTTAAAGATGGACACAATTTCATTGCAGATGTGGGGAAATAAGATTGCTATAATTGTAGATGTGGGAGAAATATGATTGCTATGGTTGCAGATGCGGGATTTTTTTTTTTTTACTTAATCGAGTTGTGTTGTAAATATTATTTGAGCACAACTATAATTATTACTTACAACGGGCGCTTATCCAGCGGGTGTGTATCTTACATCTTACTAGTTGACTTATATTTATATAATTAAAAAAAATATTAAATTTATGTAATCGCAAATATTTTGAATGATATAGTAAATGATATAATGATTAATGATATAATAAATTAAACACTTTGCAAAATACCCAGTACCCCTTGAATTTTTTCATGTACCCCCGTTTAGGAGACATTGGTTGAAAACCCAAACCGTCCGACTCATCCAGTGGATATGAGCAACTAATTGGACGGCCGGTATGAGACATTGGTGTAGAAGTCCAGTCAATAAAAGCAAGAAAGACCATAACACACAACAAATGAATTTTTGTACGCAAGTAGTACATGTTGAGAAATGTGTTTTCCCAAAAGTCCCCCTTGTACCCCCCCCCCCTTGCTTCCCCCCACGCCCCCTTAAACTTCGAAATCGCAGTGCCCCAGAAATAAATTTATATTTCATGAATGAGACATCGGACAATAATGTAGTTAATACCAAACTGTTTCAAATATCTCTCGTGGAATATGTATATATTCTTTAAACATTGCTAAATATGTGTATCTTTTAATACCAGAGAAAAGGCGAAACTGTTACGAAGATATTGTGTGCTGTAACCTATGCGTGTAGCATTTTTTTTTATAGCTATGGGATCCACTGCGGTGAATAACCTTGTCTGCAACCCGCCCGAAACATGGTTCAGCATTCATTCCCTGCAAGAAAAAAAAGAATGCGACAACGTTTCCGTCTCTTTTCTTTCCATTTTTTCCCCTTTGTGAAGGCTTACATTCATGGAATTAAAAAGAAGGAGATAAAACTCCTATGGATGAAAATCTTGAAAATGCCATAATGCTTTGAGAATTATATCTAGGTGTCTCTAGTGTTAGTAAAGTAGCTGCCATCGTTAGTTGACACAATAGAAAGGCGTAGTATTTAGTATATGTATTTTTGATTATTTTATTTTTAAACTATGGGTTCCCCAGTTATGATTATAATTAACCAGTACTTTTTCATGGTTGTAGGATAGAGTACAGAATATAGGGAGATAAAAATAAATTGAAAACTGAAATAGTTTTGAACACGTAGGAATGTTCTTTTCTGTTTCAGTTCTACTTTGCATTGCGATAATAATTTATTTTTACAAAATTGACAGGTTAAATAAATATTTTAGGACTTTCGCTATGGAAATGCTTCCAATTCAGGACTACATAACTTATCCCAGAGGCACCTGAATTATTGTCTCAAACGATACTGGCAATTTCTTAATATGAAGTTTTAACTCCTTTTACATCCATTCTTATATTAGTAGTCATAGATATTTGCAAAACTTTGATTATGCATAGATAATGCATAGATATTGGCAAAACTTTGATTATGCATAGATGATGCATAGATATTTGCATAACTTTCCTGACAGTATTGATATACGTGATCCAAAGGATCTGAAGCATCACGGACCAATTATAAATCTCATTGATTTGGAGTTTTAATTCCCTCCAAAATCAAGACAGTTAACGTCTCATAGTTTTCTGAGGACTCCAAGCGATTTTTCACGAAAGGCCCCATCTGAACAATAAATGAAACGAAACGTCGCAACTCCGAAAATTGGGGATTCAAAAACTAGATTATCAGACAATTTATTCATTTTGCTTTAACAAGCTCAAAGTTAAATACGAATTTATTACGTCCGTCTTTTCACATTAACCGAGATCTTGCCTCAAATCATAATCCGATCCTGGTTGTATAACCATAGTTTATCTATCTAACTCCTGGAGGTCCATAGTTATAGCTCAGGCAAGAAAAATAAATATTTATATGCTAATTGACATGCTTTTAGGCCAAAGTCTGTAGAGCTCTGATGAAATTTCAAAATACCGAAACTCGAGGCGACCAAAACTAATATAAAATACTACAGAGTCTACATTAACATCACCAAACCATGCTGTGGAGATTACAGCACCATGATGATCTCAATTTACTTAACTACAATCCGAAAAATATGGTTCTAACCAAAGCGTTATATACGTAAAAACAATTGAACACTGATGCACAAATAACTAATGGTAAAATGCAGAATTATAACATGAAATAAAACGCTGGATGCATTAATGTTTTATTTTTAAATGCCAAAGAGGCCCAATAAGAATAATTTTTTAAATTTTGAGGCCTTCGACAAACACATGCTGTCTCAAGCGGTCGTTTTTGCTGCTTGGCTGAAATTTTAATTTCTTGGCAATTGTGTAGTGTATGCAAATGGTAGTTTTAAAAAATGGTTTAAAAGATACATAATGAATTTCATTATAAAAAAATCTGATGTGGGCAACACATGACTTTCCTTATATAATGTAATGAATTTACTACTTTTACAGTAAAAAAATAGGTTTTTCTTATAGTAGATACTAATATTCTTTCCAAGATATTGAATTTTCGACAATTAGTTGTCATTTTCATTGATTTAGCGTCATTTTTATCCATTTGACGAGATTTACGTTAATTTGGCAACATTTCAAAAAGTCGCCAAGTTGGCGACATTTCGCCAAATTCGTCGCCAAAATCTCGCCAAGAGTTATGCACTAAGAAAAAAGTTATTCTTACAGCAGATAAATGACTATTGGCGTTCAAATACAAAAGTATTATTCAAAGTATATTTTTTCATGAATGGAACGAGCTAGATCCACGAGAATGATGTCACTCAATTTATCGCATGGTATTACATATGAAAAGTGAACATGTTTCTCAATAGGAATTTTTTTTATGTGACTTTTTCATAATTTTTTTGAAAAATGTACAATATCTCGAGAACGGTTCATGTTAGCCTTCTAAAATTTATGCCAATCGTTTTTTAATGAAAAATTACATAAGAAATGTCTATTTGCGTAACTTTATTAGCGGTTTTGATTTTTTGACGATTTTTTCAAAATTTCATTCGAAAATTTAGGGAGGTTCTGAACATTCGATTACGTATAAAAACAATAGGCTTCCAGTGTTTACGGATTGTGATTTTTGTACCAAATTTGGTTCGAATCGGTTCATTCGTTCGTCTGTTATCGTCTCCACAGACTCACTGACACACACACATACACACATACTTTCACACACACACACACACACACACACACACACAGACATCACTCCAAAAATGTTTGATTCGTGATCAGGGATGCTTGAAACGTGCTCTCCCGTCGAAAACTCGAATTCGAATTTTCGACCCCGTCACAATACTTTCCTTATACATTATGTATATAAGGAAAGTAATAATTATGATTTAGTATTTGTTCAATTAGTTAATCTATTTTTCTATTAAAATCCTCTTTTTGTGAGCAATTTCTAATCTTACATACGCTGTATTTGGCAATGAATAAACGATCATATATTGCGAGGTCCATTCTTTTTCTCTCCTTCTTAAATTTCAATTTAAAATTATTACCTAAATATCTGGAAATCCCGACCGCTAAAAACCTAAGCAAGCATTCTGAATTTCAGACTTTTAATACGTTGTATTTCGCAATGAATAAACGATCATATATTGCGCGGTCCATTCTTTTTCTTTCCTTCTTAAATTTCAATTTAAAATTATTATCTAAATATCCGGAAATCCCGACCGCTTAAAACCTAATCAAGCATTCTGAATTTCAGACCTTTAATACGTTGCATTTCGCAATGAATAAACGATCATATATTGCGAGGTTCATTCTCTTTCTTTCCTTCTTAAATTTCAATTTAAAATTATTACCTAAATATCTGGAAATCCCGACCGCTTAAAACCTAAGCAAGCATTCTGAATTTCAGACCTTTAATACGCTGTATTTCGCAATGAATAAACGATCATATATTGCGAGGTCCATTCTTTTTCTTTCTTTCTTAAATTTCACTTTAAAATGATTACCTAAATATCTGGAAATCCCGACCGCTTAAAACCTAAGCAAGCATCCTGAATTTCAGACCTTTAATACGCTGTATTTCGCGATGAATAAACGATCATATATTGCGAGGTCCATTCTTTTTCTTTCTTTCTTAAATTTCAATTTAACACTATTACCTAAATATCTGGAAAGCCCGACCGCTTAAAACCTAAGCAACCATCCTGAATTTCAGATCTTTAATACGTTGTATTTCGCAATGAATAAACGATCATATATTGCGAGGTCCATTCTTTTTCTTCCCTTCTTAAATTTCAATTTAAAATTATTACCTAAATATCTGGAAATCCCGACCGCTTAAAACCTAAGCAAGCATCCTGAATTTCAGACCTTTAATACGCTGTATTTCGCGATGAATAAACGGTCATATATTGCGCGGTCCATTCTTTTTCTTTCTTTCTTAAATTTCAATTTAAAATTATTACCTAAATATCTGGAAATCCCGACCGCTTAAAACCTAAGCAAGCATCCTGAATTTCAGATCTTTAATACGTTGTATTTCGCAATGAATAAACGATCATATATTGCGAGGTCCATTCTTTTTCTTTCTTTCTTAAATTTCAATTTAAAATTATTACCTAAATATCTGGAAATCCCGACCGCTTAAATCCTAAGCAAGCATTCTGAATTTCAGACCTTTAATACGCTGCATTTCGCGATGAATAAACGATCATATATTGCGAGGTCCATTCTTTTTCTTTCTTTCTTAAATTTCAATTTAAAATTATTACCTAAATATCTTGAAATCCCGACCGCTTAAAACCTAAGCAAGCATCCTGAATTTCAGACCTTTAATACGCTGTATTTCGCGATGAATAAACGATCATATATTGCGAGGTCCATTCTTTTTCTTTCTTTCTTAAATTTCAATTTAAAATTATTACCTAAATATCTGGAAATTCCGACCGCTTAAAACCTAAGAAAGCATCCTGAATTTCAGATCTTTAATACGTTGTATTTCGCAATGAATAAACGATCATATATTGCGATGTCCATTCTTTTTCTTTCTTTCTTAAATTTCAATTTAAAATTATTACCTAAATATCTGGAAATCCCGACCGCTTAAAACCTAAGCAAGCATCCTGAATTTCAGACCTTTAATACGCTGTATTTCGTGATGAATAAACGATCATATATTGCGAGGTCCATTCCTTTTTTTTCTTTCTTAAATTTCAATTTAAAATTATTACCTAAATATCTGGAAATCCCGACCGCTTAAAACCTAAGCAAGCATCCTGAATTTCAGATCTTTAATACGTTGTATTTCGCAATGAATAAACGATCATATATTGCGAGATCCATTCTTTTACTTTCCTTCTTAAATTTCAATTTAAAATTATTACCTAAATATCTGGAAATCCCGACCGCTTAAAACCTAAGCAAGCATCCTGAATTTCAGACCTTTAATACGCTGTATTTCGTGATGAATAAGCGATCATATAGTGCGAGGTCCATTCTTTTTCTTTCCTTCTTAAATTTCAATTTAAAATTATTACCTAAATATCTGGAAATCCCGACCGCTTAAAACCTAAGCAAGCATTCTGAATTTCAGACCTTTAATACTATTTTACAACTGATAATATTCTTTATATTATTTCAGTTAAGATTTTATTGTGGAAACGAAATCTCGGCCAAATACGATAATCGTGTTTCAACTTCAGAAAAATCCCAATTCGGCATTCATAAAAGCGGGCGTAAATATATGCTTTGTTCTTTAGAAAAGAAAGCGTTTTACGCGATGTTTTTTGCGATGTATAATCTCTTTCTACTTCCTTCACCGAACAATGTACGATTGTTCGTATTTTATGAAAACTGAAATATTTTTTTTTTTAAAAATGTGCTTCCTTTTCTAAGAGAATGCATTTTTTTTTTTTTTTTTTAAATATTTCTCGGTTGAATTTGAAATTTAGACGATGTGAAATGGTTTTTGATTATGGAAAAACACATTTTATCATTATACCCTGTTTGTCGGTGCAAATTTATGCTGCTATATGAATATGAAACAAATGCCTCTGTGTATTTTAAATTTTGCCCCTGCTATGGGAAGAACGCGCGTGCGTTTTATAATAAAGTCAAAAATTATATTCTAGGATTTTGGTGAATCCACGTTTCGAGCATCCCTGAAAAAGAATAAACTATTTTTTATATGATGGCTGTGACCGCTATTTATCTAATAAAGTGAATGAATTGAATGAAATTTTGGGTGAATATTTTAATTGATGAACTATATATGTCTACTGATGTTCGAGGTCAGGTCAGAAGTTCCTTTATTTTTAGAACATTTTATAGAAAATCAAAAATGTAAATAAATTAACTGAAGTGTCGCTCAACTCGACTTTCTCATGACAGAATCCATTTTAGAAGCTTTTTTTTAATTTTACAGTAAATTATTTAAAAAATTGGTTTTGTTGGTTCAAATGATTGCAATTATAGCGTGTTACCTTCACTTTTAAGGACTTGAAAAAAAAATCTTTCCATTGACACCATACTTGACAATGCCAACGGCCCTACCGTTGCTGAAAACGCCGGTTCTCGTTAGATCACCGAAGTCAAGCAGCATCGGGCGTGGTTAGTACTTGGGTGAGTGACCACCTGGGAACACCTCGTGCTGTTGGCACTTTTCGCGCGCGGTAGCCCGGTGGATTTGCACGCTGCCACAACTGCCGCCGTGTTCATGTGGAGTACGATCACGTTAAACATGTGGGTCCGTAAGTCCTTCCGAGAGGTTAGTGGTAGGGGAAGGAGGGTACGGTCCCTGTGGATACCTCCCCCACTGGGTTTCGGTCTAAATTGGGTGGCACTTCCCGGCCGTCCAAACGGTTACCTTACACCTTTCTGGTAGGTCGGACGATCTGGGTCTCAACAACAACCATACTTCACAATATACCACCGGAGGGGGATTATTTGCCCTTGAGGGGGGGGGGCTAATGATATCACGAACAAAAAATAGTATCGCGGCTATTTCTCACAAAAATGATTGAAATTATGAAGTATCATGATCATTGAGCCGTAAATAAACCCTTTTATGCCAGATTTTCAACCACAGACAGACTGACATCACTCCAAAAACCGCCAAATCGTGTTCAGGGGGTCTTAAAACATAAATTGGCATCAAAATCTTGAGCACGAAAATTTTCATGAAAACAGCGCTTTAGCTATACTATGCTACATAGTATGACGAAGTAAAAATAATTATCAAAATATTTTTATTTTATATGTAATTTCGATAATAATCGAGTGACATAATTTACAGAATGTTAACATGTGCCATTCTCGGGGTATTGCCATTTTTGATCTAAAATGGGAAACAATGTAAAAATTTAAATATGTCCCTTGTTATCAAATATGATATAGCATTTTAAGTAATTTTAACCCCATTTGCATGGAATAATTGTTTAGGAATATTAATTTGTTCCATTGTTTCATCACAATGTCTAAATACGTTTATCCATACAGGCAGGATTCTATCTTGGGATATGATATGATTTATTTACGGATTTGTATTTTATTTTAACTGAACAATTTCCCGAGATTTGGCATAAATCTAAGTAAAATACACTGAAAGCAACAAGTATTTTCTTTTTCTTTTTACTTTCTGTACATACATTGTTTAATATATAGAGGAAGTATATAATGACGAGACCGTAAATTCAAATTAGATTTTTTGGTGGATTTGCATATTTTAATCATTCCTGAACTTCAATCAAACATTTTTGAGGTGATGTCTGATTGTTTATGTCCGCAATTCTGTGGACGCAATATTTCATGAACGAATGGAGAATTTCAAAATAAATTTGCTGCGGTTAATACAATCGGTACATACTGGAACCCTATTCGGTTTAAACACGATCAAATGTTTAGAAGACTTTCACATTTTTGAAATGATTTAATTATTCCTTTTTTTTATTTTTTTAAACATTTTTGAAATGATTTAAAAAAATAAGAACTTTCAATAATGTTAAATAAATAATCTTCTTATACGTAATTAGTATTTGTCACTCACTCTAAATCGTTCTCGAGATATTGCACGTTTTTTGGATAAGTTTATAAAAAAATGTTACAGAATATTAAATCAGTAGTATCATTAAATGTGATTATTTTCCATAAGCCAAAAGTGCGACAAATACTAGCATAATTTCGTCTCATTCCATTCGCAAGATAAGACAGATTTTGTTATAGTTTGGTATTTTGAGGTCAAACAGTTCGCAAATAATAATTTATCCCACGGGATATTAATTAAATGTCTTATATTTTGATGTGGATTTTGCACGTATGAATAAATTTTCTTGTTTTACTGATGAAGTCGTCAAACGCGCCAAATTTTAACTTCAGGGATTTTAATTCAACGATGATAATATTGTGGTACGGTTTTATTTATCTATACACTCATTTGGCGACTTTAGAATGATTAGCTGGCGCCCATAGTAACAGATTCGATTTTCTAAATTAATTAACAAAAAGTTATTACGTTATTGACATTGTAGAGAGCACTTTGACGATAAGAGCAGCTTGCAATTTCGTTCCAGGAGGCTCAACGGTAGAGCGTCGTCTGGCCAGTTCGGAGATCTAGGGTTCGATTCCCGGTTGGGACAGCAAGGCTCTTTACAACGGAGCCCGAACAAATCAACCCTGTAGTGTAGTGCAAACATGTCAGCGGTCTGAAAGTAACCCTAGTACGAGCAGTACAGATTCAGTGGACTATGGAAGATTGAGCACCAATTTCAAAATGAGAAGATAACGACCACACGGGATACTAACCTGGGTAAAAATGGTAATAGCAGGAGGCTAACTTAAAGTAAAAATAGCAGGAGGTGGTCAGTCAGATTATCAGTTATACGTCAATCTGGCATTAAAAGGTGGAGAATGCAGAGCCCACTTCAACGATAAGAGCTTGCAATTTCATCCCAGTTGCTCAACGGTAGAGCATCGGCTGGTCAGTTCGGAGATCCAGGGTTTGATTCCCGGTTGGGACAGCAAGGTCCTTTACAACATTTGAGAAGTGCCAACGGCTCTACCGTGCTGAAAACACCGGTTCTCGTTAGATCACCGAAGTCAAGCAGCATCGGGTGCGGTTAGTACTTGGGTGGGTGACCGCCTGGGATCACCGAGTGCTATTGGCACATTTCGGGCGCGGTAGCCCGGTGGTTTGCGCCCTGGATTTGCACGCTGCCACAACTGCCGCCGTGTTCATGCGGAGTACGATCACGTTAAACATGTGGGTCCGTAAGTCCTTCCGAGAGGTTGGTGGTAGAGGAAGGAGGGAACGGTCCCTGTGGTTGCCTCCCCCACTGGGTTTCGGTCTAAATTGGGTGGCACTTCCCGGCCGTCCAAACGGTTACCTTACACCTTTCTGGTAGGTCGGACGGTCTGGGTCTCAACAACAATATTTGAGAAACCTAATTAGAATTTATATTTTGAATTTTAGAAACTCAAATATATATCTTTGTTTTAGATGATACATTTTTAGTTTCATATTATTAAAAGCGTTTGCTATGTGGACTCTATAGCTTATAGAATGACAGCAATTTTTCTTATAGGTGTTAATTATCAAGTTAGATTTGTTCGGAATGTAAATTAATTGGGTACCTTGAAATACCACCAAAAGTTAATGTTCAAAGTTAAAAATATTGCGCCATGGACACTGTGTATATATTTATTGTGTACATCATTTTTTCATTGTGGAAGAAGTAAAATTATTATGTTATGTAGGGAAAGTCATGTGCTGCGAACGTCAGATAATTTTTTTCTGTTTACTCCCATACTGCGTAAATTGATCAGATGATTAGATTAGTATAGGATTTGCATTGGATTAAAAAAATACCTTCTTATACTGGATATATAAAGGATAGTTTTTAATTTGTATTGCATGAAAATTTTTCGGACAAGAAATTTCGAAGGATAAACACATTTAATGTCCTCATGAGCACATTTCAAATTCTTTCGAAAAGTCTTGTGGGGGGCAAAAAAAAAAGGGTGTGTGTGTGTGGGGGGGGGGGGGGGGCATGTGCCTCCGTGGCCATATCTTTGAATCGTGTATATGATCACTCAAGAACGAATTCTCACGACATTGAGAGATCTTAATGGGAGGACACATTATATCGTAAACTAGAACTAGATACAACTTTTAGTAATTACGAGTATTATGGATAGAACACAAATAATCCGAATTTCAAGATTTTAATAGCATTATTTCTTATGGAAAACAATGATAATTCTAAGAGCAAAGATATATAGTATACTAACAAATTAGTATATAGTATACTGTCACATACGAGGGTCACACTGAAAATTTTGAGATAAGGCTAAATGGTACAAGTTAAACTTACAAACTCTTAGGAGTGTTCAAAGTACTCCCCTCCAACATCAATGCACTTTTATAGGCGAATTTTCGAAAGATTAAATGCTTCAAGCCATCCATTTCTTGGAATCGATGAAAAATATGTTTTTATAACCTCATCAATCTCATATTCGGAATGAAAACGACGCCCACGTCATTTTTTTTTAGATTAAAAAGTAGTCAATAGTCACACATAGCAAGATCAGGAGAATAGGGTGGATGTTCTATCACTTTGATGTTTTCTTGTTACTGTCATTCTTGCTGAATGAGAAGATGCATTGTCATGGTGAAGCATGAGTCAACTAACATTCACTTCCTGAAGAATTTCTGGAAGACACTTAGTGGTGTACCAGTTAGCTGTAACTGTCTTCTGTTCCTCTAGCTTTATGCCTTTGACCAGTCCTGTACTTCTGAAGAACACAGCATACATTACTTTTTTCATTGCTTATTGTCTTTTCACCATTGTTGGTTTGGGGTCATCTTTAAAGACCTATACTTTACTAAACGGTATGTACGTTTCATCACCAGTTATGATTTTAGAAATAATGCGGTGTCCACCATCATTAAGTAATTTTAGGGTTTCTTTACTGATTCTAACACGCTTCGCTTTTTGGTGCTTTGTTAAATCATGAGGGACACAACGACAAACTAATTTTTTCATATGCAGTTTCTTCATGGATAATTTTATGTATAGCTGCAGATCCAATGTTAAGTTTCTTCTGCATCATTTGGTAGGAACAGCGATTATCATCAATTAACATTTTCCGAATGGCTGACACATTTTCTGGGACTACAGCTGACAAAGGTCTTTCTGTGTGTTTTTCATCCAGAAGAGAATTTCAACCTCTTCTAAACTCTGTAAACCATCTGAATACAGTGGCACGAGATGGATCATCATTTCCATATGCTAATTGTAGACATTGAAGACATTCTTTTTGATTTAGCCCCACTTTAAAATCATAGAAAATAATCTTTCGCGTGAATTCCATTTTCTTTCTTTTCAAAATTTATTTTACGATAGCTAAATTATAATTGTTGTCACAAATTATCGTCTGCGGACATAAAGGAGTTCAAATGTAATCCGACCAATAAGTTTTTTATAGGGCATATCGTCTGCCTCTGTCTCAAAAATTTCCGTGTGACCCTCGTATAACCGGCATTGTTCGTGAGTTAAAATATGTGCGAATTCTACTAGTATCCTAAATAATATTATTCTTCAAAAAATTCTGTTAAAATATTTGATTAAATTTTCTTAAAATATAAGGATTTCTGTTCTCGTTATACAAAATTATCTTTACAGGAATGTGTAAAAATAATTTTATCAATTTCTTTAAATCATTTTTAAATTGTATAAACTAAATAGAAATCGTCTGTGGTATAAGCACATTTGATTTAATTTCGTTGCTAAGTGCTTATTAAATGATTTTTACTAAATAAATTTTCAAAAAATAATCGTCTGCATAATGTTATTTCTATGGAAGTTTTAATTTTGCATTTTAATCTCTGGACAACCTCTGGTCTTAGAAATTCGAAACATGGGCAGGATTTCCCGCGGTGAAGTTAGAAATACCAAATTTGAAAAAAAAAACCCATTAAAAACTGTGGATTTGTATACGGAACAAACAAATAAACATATTTTCAATTAATATTAGTATATAGATGGAGTGATTGATTATTTGAGCTGTGCTATCTATGTTAATGATATCACAATAATTTTTATTAACACAGATAATTCGAATGCATCCATATAGGTTTCACTAATTTGTTGCCAACTTGGAAAATGGTAATTAAAAAAAAATGTGAATAACTTGGGTACGAAAGCTTAAAAAGATACATATTTTTTTCTCTTAATCTGATAGTGATCGTAATCCAAGTAGAACTGAACATTATAGAAAGTGAACATATATAAGAAAGTCGACTGGAGACTCATATAATAGATTTCTTCTGTGTTATTTCTGAGCAATATCTTGTAAATCTGAAATGAATGTCATGTGTTGGATACATCAGATTTTTGAGCGAACAGTCAACAATTTTCATCCATATATCGAGTATTTATTTTATAAATGTTTTACAAACAATTACAATGATTTTACATATGATTGTAACATTCAACCGTTTAGAATTATAGTATCGTTCAGGCATGGCTGCAACAACATAATATGTTTTATAACATTTGAATTAAGGGATATAGTACTCTTTAATATATACATTCAGAGACTACAGAAGTAACAGGAATAAACACAGTGCTCTAAATAGATAGTCCAAGAATTCTTTGTTACATAAGGCATTGCGATCTCTCAGATTCACACTGCTAAGTTTCACATCAGAACTGAAAAATCTCTGGAGTTTTTCTTTGCTTAAAAGCCTCGGGAGTCTGATATTGAAAGAGTCAATGATAAAAAAAATGAGACATTAATAAAAACAAGATAAAAAGTGCTATTCTGTGCAGTTTTATGTATCCTATTAGTAGGTGTGTCTGCGCTTTCTCTTTTAATCTAAAGAACAACTTCTCGAAGCAATTCAAATAACTTAGACAAGACTCAACTTAAGTATTAAACAAATCACATTAATTTATAAATAATATGTAAATTTTTTATTTATTAAATTTTAAAATTTTAATTTATCTGGTAGATAAATAAATCATTATTTTTTAAAAAATATATTGAAAATATATAAATATAAGTAGGCAATATTTCATAAAATGCCCCATTTAAGGCTTAAAATTATAAAATGGAAAAGAATTATCTGAAAACATGTTCATGTTTTCTCATATTTACTGTTAAGTTTCCATGAAGATGGAATTATTTACAAATTATTTTTTCAGTGATTTTATTATTCGAGATCAAGTATTATCTGGGACAAAAGAAGAAGTTTGTAACATAGTTACAGAAGAACATATAATTTTCTTCGTTAGATACTGTTAACATTGGATTGAGTATAGTAGAATATTTGCTACCACACCTATGGGGCTTAGATATTAGAAAATTAAATTTTTTTTTTGTGTATTATACCATATATACCGTTAAAAAAACTATTTTAGTAATGGATTTAATTGATAAATACGTATTGCAACAGAAACTACAGCATTATGCAAAAAGCAAATTTTCTTTCTAGATAAGATCTCTGGGCCGAAAATTTTAAGTTTTTGCGTTTAAATTTTAAATTATCTGTGGACTGCCGAATTAAAAATTTTAGGCTCTCTATGTTTAAAGTATAAATTATTTAGCAATTTTAATTATTAGATATTATGTCTAAAATAAAAATTTTTTAAAACAGTAATATTGCCTAGAAAAAAAAAAGAAATATATATGTATTTAATAATTTTTGGTAGTTCGTTTTAGAATAATAAAAATAATAAATAAAACATAAAATAACCTTAAAAACTTTAAGGCAAGTATTAAAGAAAATATTCTTTGCATTTATTTGGAATATATTCGAAGTAAATGAAGCTAACAGTTTCTTAAATTTACTTTCCTGTTTTAATCTGAAAATAACAAAAATTCCAAAATCAATATTGTGAAGATACTAAAATAATAATCACATTTATAAAACAATTATTTTTAGAAAATATATATTTTTTTTTCTGAGAAAGTGATCGATTTTCTCAGAACTCCCCCCCTCCCCCCGATTTTTAAAATTATTTTTTCATTAATTAATTTTAATGGCGATAACATATCTTAAAATGAAATTCGTTATAAATATGTAATAAAGTTCATATATTTTTTTTCATTTCTTCAAAATTTTCTCGGAAGGCTTAAAATCCTGGGGTCTTTCATATTGGCCCGATAGAAATATGGTACTGTATATGTAAAATATATTAGTACGCCCTTTTAGCATAAATTGCAGATAATTAAGTTGTATTTACAATAGAAAACATATCCTTCGATAGAAAGTTATCCTTCAATATAAAAAGTGAATTTTTAAATAATGTATTTCATCTTTTGTTTCGTAGCTGTGCATAAAAATTTTCATTAGTGAAACAGCTTAAAATGTAGATGTATTTTGGTGTCAAAAGGAGTCCTCTTCTTTAGGATAAAACAGAAAGCAGCCACTTCATCTAAAGCAGGAAAATATTTTCCTGCAGCAGCTGAAATGGCAGCTTTGTATTCTATATCCCAAAGGAGGTTCTTTCTACCACCAAAATTCGTTTTCATTTACTCTTCGCTTTACGGTGTTTACTAATTATGTCTATTTTATTTTTTTAATACACGGGCATTGTTGACAGCAATTTGGGTCAATTATAATAAATGTTTTCTTATTTGATTTTAATGAAGAATTTAGAATTTAAAGAATATTTCCCAATGCAGCTTTTAAACAGGGAATTTAGAAGTGCGTCGCTGCCTAATATTAGAAATGAGATACTATTTATTTTACTAATAAACAAACATAATATTTTCAGAACAATTTCGCATATTATCAGTTTTAGTGTGTTTACAATGGCTGCAGTTACACAGTTTTGCTACAATTTTATATTTTTATTATTTCAAGCAATTCAGACTGTCATATCTTAAACATAAAAATTCCTTTTTAATTTTTTTTCTCCAGATAAATTAAATGAAAATATTCCTCCGATAGGCATTCTTAACTTGTTAGACTGAACTCTACTGGTTAAGACGATTTAGGGGCAGTATTCAAATTTCTCCTGTCAAATTCGAAATTTAAAACGCTTCAGGGATGTAAAGTTTTTCCAGAAATTAGGATATAAGCAGGAATTGTAAAACTGAAAGTATTTCAATATGGTTACTTATGTAAAGGGGTTTAGATAACATTGTTTACAACAGAACATGGTGAGTACAAGTGTGGGGATAGATGTTTACTGATCAAATTTACCGTTCTCGAATTGTCCTTAACTTCAAACGTTCAAAGACTCGGAATCCATATACAGTGGAACTTCTATTAACGGGTTAACGAATAGTTCTCAATAGCGTACTGCTTAATAATGGATATTTTTTGATTTTCCAAAAGCTACACATAGAATCTTATAAGCAAATAATTTGCTCCCTAATAATGGGCATTTCAATAAAGGCGCTTGTCTTTGGTTTGCGAAGAATCAGAATTTCTCTGATCACAGAAAATTATCTTGTTTTCACTGTTGAAACAGGAAATGTATTCATAATTTTATTAGTTTTTTAATTTTTAAATCTGGCCAGTTACCCTTTTTTACGAATGTGTTGTTTGCTGATCTTTACTTAGACTGCTCCTACTGACACATTATATATCTTTGTATGATCCCTGATTATGTAATGTATTGCTTCAAGAAGTTTTAAATAGTTAAATTTAAATTATGTGATTATAAACTTCTCAGTTAGAAATATTGTTTATTTGCTGTTTCCAATAGTATCTATCATACATAAACAGAAGAAAGAGAACAAACACATTTATCATAATATAATTTATTGCGATTTTTTTTTATTAAAAATATAAAAATTTTAAATTTTTTACTGGTAACTAATAAATCTGTACAATGAAATTTTTTAATTTATACGTCTATCACACTACTGATTGTATTATAAATATGAGTACCTAAAGAAAACAAAATTTTCAACCGCAAGATTTCATAAACGTCTGATTTTAGAAAATGTATCCTAACTTGATTTCAAAACGATACTCTGCCGAAACGGATCAAAACCCGGGCCTTTTGGATTGCCCAAGCAGGTATACAATTTCGCTTATGTAAAGTTACCTTTCAGGTGCTTTGGTGGCGAGAAAAAAAATTAATATGTCACTTTTCTTTTGAAACAAATGAGAATGTTTTCTTTCATCAACGTACAAATGGCCGTACTTTAAAGATATTATTTTATCCTGTAAATATAAAAGACATTTTCTTCTTTTATTTTGTTTAGCGTATTTTTGATTTTCGACGTGGATGCATCTATAAAATGTCATATTTATGGAATATTTAGTTTTTAGTTGATGACGCATTTAAGGGAATATCGAGTACTGGTTCATGGACTATCCAATTTTTTGCTACATTTCAGTTGTAGATTCGTGATGTTTGCACCCTAAAAATTCCTAAATGTTTTTAATCCCAGAATATATGTTCATTTGAACCGTATT
Organism: Amaurobius ferox; assembly: GCA_951213105.1. NCBI lineage: Eukaryota > Metazoa > Arthropoda > Arachnida > Araneae > Amaurobiidae > Amaurobius > Amaurobius ferox. The sequence goes on from OX578150.1 coordinate 79,197,970, forward strand.
TATTATGATTGTTTGGTTAAGTTTGAGCAATTTAATATATTGCTCCTCAAAGGATTAAATTATATTACAACTTGTTAAAAACTGAGCATTTTCATTTCTCAGCGAGTAACCTCAATGAGGAAGTTTAACTAAAGAATTTCCAGTTACTTAAAATAAACCAAAAAATGTCATCTATCACTCTGTAAACTCCCAGATGTTTTTATTCCCAGAATATATTTTCATTTGAACCGTATTTATTATGTTTGTTTGGTTATAAGTTTAAGCAATTTGATATATTGCTCCTCAAAGGGTTAAATTACATTACAACTTGTTAAAAACTGAGCATTTTTATTTCTCAGCGAGTAACCTCAATGAGGTTTAACTGAAGAATTTCCAGTTACTTAAAATAAACCAAGAAATGTCATCCAGCGCTCTGAAAACTCCCGAATGGTTTTATTCCCAGAATATATTTTCATTTGAACCGTATGTATTATGTTTATTTGGTTATAAGTCCAAGTAATTTAATATATTGCTCCTCAAAGGGTTAAATTATATTAGAGCTTGTTAAAAACTGAGCATTTTTATTTCTCAGCGAGTAACCTCAATGAGAAAGTTTAACTGAAGGATGTCCAGTTACTCAAAATAAACCAAAAAATATCATCCATGATGCCAAATTATCGAAGCCTAAGTTCACATTATCTTGATTGTGGCTATTTAGAGCACTGGTTTAAACAAACGTGAACATGACAAATCAGATGGAAGACTGATCAAAGGCATATCTATAAATGTGAACAAAAATTCCAGATAACTTAGAGCATATACATCTAGTTCGAGTCTTGAAACACTAGAACACATGAAGCACGAGGTGTTGGTGAGATTTATTTGCCTTATACACACAACTGCACATTGAAGTAGTATTGGCTTGGTATTTTCTTACCTAAATTTACCAACGGAGAACACAAATTACACCCAGTTACATGGAATACTTGAGGCAAAAATGATTGTTATTGCAGATGATATTCTTGAATTCCACTTTTCTATCATCAGCGCAGACCTTGAATTCAGTGGCGGATTAACAATTTAGGGGGCACTAAGCTAAACATTATTTTGAGGCCCTATAACATCGTAAATTACAGAATCGTATAATTGGTAATTTATATTCAGTGACTTCATTATATGGTCATTATTAAATAATTTTATTTTGAACTTGAATTTAAGGTTACTTCACGTTTAAACTACGCTGGTGCTTTTTTGTCTATGTTTCTATTTTCTCTAACAAGTTATTTAAATATGATGCAGTTTCTCTTGGGAAATCCTACATCATTTCATAGTAGAATTGCTATATTCGACGCTTGCCCAATAAATCCTTCTCTTTCCCAGTCTCGCATTTTTTGCTTTATTTTGCACATATTTTAATAAATGTTCTGTTTTATTTTAAACCAGATGTTCACATTTCAATGCAAAATTAATTTCAATGTGAACATCTCATCTAGAATAAAAGCGATAATTTGTAAAATGTACAAACTTTCCATATAAAAAGAAAGTTGTTATTGAAAATATCGAAAACCTTGCCCTTGTGGGTGCTTTTTGTTTGGCTGGGGCCCGAAGCTTGAACTTCATTAACTAAGTAAATCCGCCACTGTATGAACTATGTCTTTAGCTTACGAATAATAAAACTTTACTGTAGAGTCTCGTTTGCCCAGATCAATTGCAATCCAGATATACAAAAATTTGTAAAATTATTATTCATGCATGTAAGATTGTAAACTTGAATTTATATTTTTAACACTAGCAACGACTATTTCGGACAGTGTGAAATTTTTTTAAATAATTTTCATTAAAATAAAAGTGCTGTTTAAAAAATGGAACTTTAAAAGTAAGAAGTTTTATCCAGAGAAGGAAATCCCAATTTCTTGTTAAAAATGCTCTACAGCTGAGCTACCCGAACTAGACGAGTGCCAAGATTGAAGCAGACAGAAGTGCTTTACGTTTTCTGTTTGATGACAGTAATACGGTTAATAATAACATCGGGGATTTATACAATCCAGAAGGAAAGGTTGAGCCATTGGATCTCCAGTCAATAAGAAAAAACTAGCAACTCTTGCTACTCAACTGGTTTGAACTATAGATCCATTACGAATATGATTGGCTAGAAATCCAATAATTAGCAAGTTTATTGGGAGGCATTATGGTTGGTTAGACGTCAAATGGTATGCATTGAAGAACACTATGGGCAATGTATTTATTATTTTATCAGTTTTGATACAAAGTATTAATCAATAGGACAAGTCTTCTGAAATTCCTTTTTACTTTTCTGACTAAATAAGGGAGTAGCCAGAATTTCGAAAAGGAGGTGGTCGACGATCAGATCGGGGTTTACAGAAGCTGATCGTGTGGAGAGCTAATGCATTTGTTTAGATAATAGGCGGCTACGAGCTAATGGTATATTGAATGTGCATTAAATGTACATAACATTTAAAAATTTTATTGTTTGATAATATAATTATCTAAATTATTAAAAAAAAAAACTTTAAATATACCGTTCTCCTTGGATGTGTTAGTACAGATGTCAGTAAAGGCTTTTGTTCCAATTAAGATCTTATTTCGAACTGATTTAAATTTGAACTCCTGCGAAAATGTGTTGCATTCTCTGAAGACTTACTTACAACCAAGCTGTTTCTTAGTATTATTCCATTCAGGCAATAAAACGATATAAACGGCATTAAGGACACCTAGAGAAATTCCTTTAGTTGAACCAAGAATGGAAAATTATTTCCTCTAACGTTCAATTAAATTTTAAAATGTGATGCTATATGTAGAATGAAAATTGTATTTTTTTTTATATTAGTTTTCCTGTTTAAAATATAAATAAACATTTAAAAATTTAATTGGTTGATAATACAAATATAATTATTCAGAAAAAATAATACTTGTAAATTTCTTAATGTAAATATAATAATATTTTAACAGTTCAATGCATACGTAGTTTAAATGGAAAAGAAAAATATTCATGAATATTTACAATTTCGTTTCAAAGGTAAACAAAGCAACAAATTACATTTTTAAATTAAAAAATATTTAATTTTATTGTAAAATATAAAAATATCCAATTGCTATTTAAATTAGCAATATTTGAGGATCAATTGCTCCTTTGGCGGTAATCATTCATTTCGGCGTTACCGGTTATGGAGTCCTACGGTTTTAATAAGAAAAATGATACCTAATACGTTCCATCTAAAGAGTAAAACAGAATGATAAAGGAAGACACATATATTTAGAAGCGATTTTCGAAAAATCCGAACAAACGAGGCTCTACTGTTTGTTGTGTAAATAACACAGGATACCCGTAAGCACCAAATTATAGCTAATGTATAAATTGTGGTAGAACATGAAAGTACATTTACGGTGGGTATATACGTAGATAAATACTAAACGCCAGATGTCTAGATGTGTTACTTGGAATTGGAAATAAACGCAGTATTTAGAATAGGATTTTTATGATATATACAAATGGAATTTTTAGTAAGAAAATTTTGCATTATTGAAAGGTGGAATTTTATTTTTTCTATGGAACTGAATCTTACTTTGCAAGTGAGTTAATTCCTCAGGTCTATTTCGGCAAATTTGGCAGATTCATTTTCTTTTCTGCAAGATTCATATTAATTATCTACACTCCTGCACTGCAGGGATAAGAAAGTTTGGAAATTCAAATTACAAAAAATGTTTAAGGAGTTAAATCGAGCATTTAGAATGTTTTAGGAAGTCGAGTGTGTTTTTCAGATGTCTTAAGAATTCGAATTGTTTTTTTTTTTAGTGGTTTAAAAATTCGTAAGTGCTTTTCGAATGTTTTGGAAATTCGAAAGTGCTATTACAATGTTTTGGAAATTCGAAAGTGCTTTTCGAATGTTTTAAAAGTTTGAATGTGATTCTTGCAGGCTATAATAAATCGAATTTAAGATTCGAAAGCGTTTGTTTTGAAGAAATTCAAAAGTAACTTTCGAATTATTTAGATAATCTATTTTTTTTTTTCAAATTGGAATATGCTTTTTAATCTTTTAGAAATTTAAATATTCTTATCGACAGTTTTATATTTTGGTGTTTTAGGAATTTGAATATGTTTTTTAATGTTTAAAAATTCGAAACTGCTTTAGGATTGCTTTGCCGTAACAAATATGCTTTTTAAATGTTGAAGCAAATTGAATATATATTTTTGATTTTTTAAGAAATTGACAATGTTTTTTTAATTTTTAGGAATTCGAATGTTCTTCCCGAATGTTTATGAATTTGAAGTCGTTTTACGAATGAATTTTACTGTTTTATAAACACAAATTGTACTAATCATAAATTCGAATATAATTTTTTAATGTTACAGAAATTCGAAAATACTTTTGGACTGTTGTATGAAATAGACTGTGTTTCGGATGTCGTAGAAATTCTAATGTGCATTTTGAAATTTTAACCATGTGTTATTCGAACATTTTAGAAATTCGAGGGCTTCAGGAATTCTTATATGCTTTTTTATTGCTTTAAAAATATAAATGTGCTTTTTGAATTTTTTAAAATTCAAATATATTTTCCAAATATTGTAGGAATTCAAATATGTTTTCCAAATATTGTAGGAATTCAAGTATGTTTTCCAAATATTGCAGGAATTCAAATATGTTTTCCAAATATTGTAGGAATTCAAATATGTTTTCTAAATATTGTAGGAATTCAAATATGTTTTCCAAATATTGTAGGAATTCAAATATGTTTTCGAAATATTGTAGGAATTCAAATATGTTTTTACTTTAAGAATTCTAATGTGTTTCTCGAATGTTTTGTAAAATTAGAGAGGGAAGGGCTGGACTACTGTTCTCTTCTTTTTTTGTGTGTTCTTGGTGAATTATCTTTTGACACCTTTATGACAAAAATAAATTATATTATTTCATACTTTAATATTTTAGTAAAAAGCATGTTGTTCTCCCATTTCTTTTCTAAAGAAATTCTTTTGAAAAAATTAGTAAAAATTTGTATTAATTATTTTCCTTAGGTAACTCAAGTATAATATTTTTTATGAATCGAAAGTTTAAGAAAATCTGCCTTGAGTTTTGATAGGGAGAATCAGTAAATATAAGTTATTTTGTGTATTCTATTACAAAATAATTTACAACACATTATTTTAATTTACCATAATGTAAGCCGGAAAGTATTTAATATAATTAATGTAATGAAACTTCTGACTTACAAAGTAACACATCGACATCATGGAGCATTGACTAAATGAATGGATTACATTTCTATTTCTTTTTTGTACTATTCAAACCATACAACGAAGCTCATTACCTAGTATTGTGTGGTCCCAAGTATAATACTTTGCTGATAAGTATAAAGATAAATAAAAAAATTTAAATATGGAATCAATCGATTTTTATATTTTGTGTTGCAATTTTGAATAGTCTTTAATCACTTTTGAGAGAAGCAAACAACTTTTGTATTCATAGAAGAAAAAAAAAAGAAAGTTACATTTTTGTTAAAGGGATCACGGATTTTGTGAAATATCTAGCATTGTAGGAATAACATAAAATCTCATGGAATAAATTCATCTGTAAAATCTTATAATTTTACTCTAAAAGTTAATTTCAATATTTTAGAGAATTCTTATATCTTTTGTGCTAATTCACTCGTTAAAAAGGAATAAAAGGCCATCTTTTTTATCTACCACTTCTTGAAATTTGGTTTATTTTTATTTAAATAACAAGTGCACATTCTAAGGAATTTATTTTATATGAAACTAAAAAAATTATTTACATTGAAAAAAACTTCTGAATTTTTAGTGCAAGATTATATTATTTATTATACCAGCACATTTCAGATTAAAAAAAAATTAGTGCACTTACAAAAAATATGATATTTAGTTGGTTTTCATGAGGCTAACTATGTCGTTATTTTAATATTTATCTTGGTTTCAAAGATATTTTTATCTCAATAAATGTTCTTTACATAATTTTCAATAACATTCTAAAGGTACAAGTTAAAAGATAGAAGACTAAGTAATATATTTGAAAATTGATTTATAGAAAGCAGTTAAAATAATTTTTGATTTAGGTCACTCATGTACATCACAAAATTGTCAACAATGCGATATTAAAAATTAATATGGACCATTGCAGTATTCCTTGAATCGATAAAGGTATTGTGATTGTGTTATTTAGTTTTAAAACTTCTGCACTATTTAGTACGAGTGGCCGAAACCGATTATTTTGATAAAGTTTATGTTGAAAATTTGTTTTCATTATTAGGTATTAACTGCTAAATCTCGGGTACTTTCAATATTACATAATAACAAACTTTGAAATACATAATTTTTTTTTAACGGCTGTATTTATTTTGGAAAGTTAGCAAATTAAATAATTTGTTAAAGAAATGAATCATCTGACGGAAAATATTTGAGGATGACAACTTATAGTACAGAGGTGTGCATACTGCTTGAGAACAAACACCACAGTACTTTAATTCTCGTGAATATAATCATATCTAGAGCAATAGTTTGTGAAGTCAACGTTGACGTTGTTAATTTTACATTTTATTCACATTACCAAATATTAGGTTATACATTTTACTTTCAAATTAAAAAAAAAAAAATTTGAAATAACTTGTTGTCAAATGCTAACAACGATTATTTAGTGTGCTCGATGATTGTTCAGAACCAACCGTACGTAAAAAGAAGACGTGCCTGTCTTGGTGAAACTTCAATGTTTTCAGATCATGAACATTTAAAATTAACGTACCTGTTCATGTAAGTTAATTGTTAAAGAGCAAATTAAGGTTGATAATGTATGTATAATGTCCTATACCAAAACACCACACAATAAAATGAACATTAAATCCACCCTCCAAAAATATATAATAAATCAAGGAGTTTTATAATTGCTGTTAAATCATTTTTACTTTCATAATTATTACAAAGTTTATAATTTAAAGATATATGTTTCTTTTATTCACATTACCAAATATTAGGTTATGAATTTTACTTTCAAATTTAAAATAAGAGTTTTATAATAGCAGTCAATCATTTTTACTTTCATAATTATTACATTGCAAAGTTTGTAATTTAAAGTAATATGTTTTTCAATTTAATTTAATTTTTCGGGATATAACAACGAAACTATGGCACTTTTTCCGCATTTCGACATTTTTTCTTTGACAAAATTATTGCCGGAATCATACCTTATTTGCTGTATTTATTAATCAACTGCTAACCAATGTTAGATTTTTTTTTCTGTGTTGGTGCCCTTTGATGGTGAAAGGTTTCACTTTTATAATTATTGCATTGGAAAATTTTAGAATTTTATTTTACTGTCACAGTATTTCAAACTTTCTTATCAGTACCAGGTATTCAGATAAACGAAATCTTTGGTTTAAAAGGCATGCCATCAGGTAATAAAAACGATATCTGTAAAAGCATCTTGTTTTGTTTGTAATTATGAAACTCTTAACACATGAATACTGTAAATTTGATGTTGTCATATCGAACGGATTTACTAAGAAAATCGCATTTTAATAAGCGAATTAAAAATATTTGAATTAATTATGTGAAGTACACAGATGGGCATAAGTAAATTATAACATAATGTTTTGAATTATTATAATATCTTAGTTAAATACTCCAGAGATTTTTAGATCATCTTTTCTGATTTCTAATAGTTCTGTGATAAGATGAATGTGATTTTACGAATTATATTCTTATCTAGTAATGATTTATATTAATATTTTTGCACAAATAACTATAAATTGTTTAAGTAGTAATATTTACACTCTCTGAACTAAAAGACAGAGTATGTTAGATTTTTCTTAAGCATTCCAGGTTCATTTAAAATTTGATATTATATTCAATGTTTTAAAATATTTTTATTTGTACAAAATGAAAATTTTAAATACAGTTTTATCAAAGGTATGTCTTTGATATAAAGGAATGTTGGATTTAAATACTATTCTATTTTATGTAGGTGATAGGGAAATAAAACGAACATAGCAGTTTTTTTTTATGTTAGGTATCATTAGCAAAATGCGTTCCAAAATTTTAAACGTTTTATGAAAGCATAAACATTACAACAGGATATGGAATAAAAGTGAAAAATGGGATAAATAAAATAATTTCTACCAGAAATTATTATTAACTATTTAAATTAAAAATAATGTTATAATTTCGAATTGGGAAAATAGACTTAAAAGCTTTATTATATTTCAATTTTCAGTATATGCACTTTATTAATAAAGTTTGTTCACATAACTCTTTTGTTTATTCCATTTATTGGAAATGTACATGTCTATATCTTAATATTCCACAAACTTTCATGGAATGGGGTTAAAACGAGTTTAAAAGTACAGTTTGAAATTGAGATCGAAATTAGTGATGTTCGTGTCGATACTGATGTGTCGATCGATCGATACACAAATTTACGATACATATTATATCGATACACTCGACACGATATTTACTGCGCATCAATACAATATTATCGATACGTATCATTTTGTATCACCAGATTTGCTAAGCCTATGAAAATTAATTCTAACTGTATCAGCCACAATGCTTTATGCGACTTGGTTCAAATCTCAAAATTGAATTATTGTTGAAATGTGTCTATAGTTATATTCAAAGTTTAAGAAAATAATTTAAAAGTTATTTAAAATATTTAATTTTTCATAAATATTTTCATTTTTATTCTCCTATAGCTCAGTGGCGTAACTGTACGATGGCTGAGGTGGCAAAATGCATATAGGCCCAGGTCTTCTAGGACCCCCAATTTCAAAAAGAAAAATAGCAATCTGAGTTTGGGCGTATATCTTGCCATAGTCCGCCATGTTTGAAGTAACGCCACTGCTATAGTTTCAAACTAATGACAAATTTACTTGAAAATTGTCAATTAAGTTTGATTTGTATAACCGTATAGTAAAGTTGATTTGAATTCAGTGTTAATTGCAGAATCGGAACAGTTTTTTATTGGCATTAAAGTGACAGTGAGTTTTATAAGAATCCATAGAATTTCAGATGAGATAAATTTCTAATTATTTTATTCGTATATTTCCTACTTTACATTTAGTGTATATTCAGAAGACTTTATTATTTAGATCTAGATCTGAGGGACAGCTGCAAAAGAGCAGGTTATTGGTGTCATTGATACGATACAGTATCGAAACATCCCTAAACGATATCGATACATCTTACAAATTTGCCCATCACTAATGGAAGTAGGTCTGTAAAAATCATTCCTTGCTATAAAGGAATTAATTCAGTAACAACTCAAACAATTGAGTGACATATGGTTTAGTCATTAACTACATTAGTTTCAGCTAAATATAGTTACAATTAATGTGCTCTTACATGTAAAGATGGCATTCCTTCTCTAATTCCCATAGAAATAAATTCCAGTCGAAAATGTCACTGAAATATTCTATTGCTTGCCATTTATTTTTTTAGTTTTCGGAAAATATTCTTTCTATTCTAAATATTTTGTGCTCAAAACTTTCAGTGGAACAAAAAGAAACATTTTGCAAAATGATAGCGTTCGTGTTCAGCGCTATGAACAGTGAGTGCTAACCAAAAGTTACTTAAATGATAAAATAATATTTAACGCAGCTTACAACAATCTTTCCGCCATCTCTAATATGTCTGCATCACAGGCTATTTCATTTCTCGAACACATTGTTAGTTCCCTCTATCTCTAGTAGATGGCAGCACATAACCATTACATTTGCCGGTAAAGGGACGCACAGCTGGATTCTAAAGCCATGCGATGTGGATACTCATTTGTATTACACATTATAGCAGAACGAAGGGTTTTAGGTTGGATATAGCCTACACAAGAAGCTTCCATGCACTTTAGGCTGGTTTTATTTAGAGATTCAACATACTGTTACCATCTTCTACTTGGTTGAGCTTAGCAACCGATTCTACAGAGTTCACCGCGGGTATACGGTGGCAGTTAATTGCTTTTTTTTTCGATGAGCACGTTATTGTAACATGCAACCCGCATATTATATTTTCTTCTTCCAGTTCTTGGGAAATCGGTAAACGTCGACAAGCCACGGCCAGCCAACAACCTGAAAAAATAAAAGTAATGGGAACATTCGTAAGCTCTTGAAATAATAAATAAAATAAGTATAAATAATTCAGATTGAGTAGAGGCGTACTGCAGTGCCACATTATGGCAGTGCAGCCCACCCCCAAGGCACGTTCCCCAGGGCCCCTTCGCAATCGCCTTATGAAAGAAAGAGTATAATGTAAATATATTTCCCATAAATGTAAACATAGTCGTATATAGAGGGGTGCCAAAGCACCTCCCTGGAAAATTGTTAATTTAATTAAAAGCCAATGTGAGAGAAAATAAAAACGTTTTTTGGAATTAGAACATTTAACCACAACTGTGTGTTTTCTCCCAGGTATATATTAATAAAAGCAACTTCAATTTATACTTATTAAATGGAAAACTTAGGATTATTACAGTCTAACATGTTTAGTTTATGAATGTTCAATTTGTTGATTTAGTTGCTCTATCTTTAGGAAGGTTAGAATTCTGTTATGAAAGGGGGGATATTTTTTAAAGGTCGTACACCCTAATTAAAAGAAAAAAAAAATTGGTGCATACTAATTTTTAAAAGTGCTATACACACAAATTTTTAAAATGTGATGCTTATACCTATAATACTATTGCTTATACCTATACGATTGATGCTCATACCACCTTTACTTTGTAATAATGCATATTTCAAAATTGATAGTAATCTTTACATTTTGGATGCAATCCTCCTTTGATAGCATCCTCTGAGGAAAAAATCCATCATACGTCCATGAATGTAAATAATTTTTCACATTATCATATTATTATTAAAAAAACAGAAAAGAAAATTTATGAAGTATTTTTTCAAGTAAACAGGATTAAATTTCGACATAGTTTATTTATCATAATAAAGTAAAAAAATCTGATGTGGGCAGCACATGACTTTCCTTATATAATGCAATGAATTTATTACTTTTACAGTTAAAAAAATGTTATTCTTATATCCTTTCCAAGATATTGAATTTTCTTCAATTAGTCGTCATTTTCATTGATATAGCGTCATTTTTATCCATTTGGCGAGATTTTCGTTAATTTGGCAACATTTAAAAATCTCGCCAAGTTGGCGACATTCCGCCAAATTCGTCGCCAAAATCTCGCCATGGACGGAGAAATAATCTATTCTTACAGCAGATAAATGACTATTGGCGTTCAAATACAAAAGTATTATTAAGTATCTTTTCTCGTGAATGGAACGAGTTAGATCCACGAAAATGATGTCACCCAATTTATCGCATGATATTACATATGAAAAGTGAACATGTTTCTTAACAGTTAATATATTTTTTTTAATTTATAGGAATTTTTGATACATTTATTTGAAAAATGTGCAATATCTCGAGAATGGTTCATGCTAGTGTTCTAAAGTTTATGTCAATCGTTTTCTAAGGAAAAATTGCATAAGAAATGTCTATTTGCGTAACTTTATTAAAGGTTTTGATTTTTTGATGATTTTTTCAAAATTTCACTCGAAAATTTAGGGGAGTTCTGAACATTCGATTGTGTTTTAAAACAATTGGCTTCCAGTATTCACGAATTGGGATTTTTGTACCAAATTTCATTCAAATCATTCCATTCGTTCGTGAGATATCGTCCCCACAGACTCACACACACACACGCACGCACACAGACATCACTTCAAAAATGTTCGATTCGTGATCAGGGATGCTTGAAATGGGCTCTCCCGTCGAAAATTTGAATTCGAATTTTCGACCCCGTCACAATACTTTCCTTATACATTATGTATATAAGGAAAGTAATAGTTATTGCTTTTTATAGTCTTGTTTTTTTAGTGACAATTTTTCCAAGTCCCACTGGACATTTGGTCACTTTATCTAGGTTTCTCTGTATCAGATTTAATAAAGCATCGAATTTGTGCTTAGATTTTCAGAGGTGTATTTTCTGGTGGTTCTTTTAACACTTTGATCGGTAATTTATGTTTATAAGGATTGAAGATGAAACAATTGTGTGTAATTTCAACAGTATTTAACAGGTGATATTTTCAGAATTTAGGCAGAATGCAAATTTATATATATTTGACAACAAAAGTATTAAAATTGTCATTTTTACTAATTTACACCGTTAATGGAAAATTCTGACAATTTCCCGATGTGAGAGTTTTATTTCAGTTGTGTGCTGAAGCATCGTAAATTCTCTGTACTCTATTATGAGTAGAGGACCCCAAATACTTGTTTGGTCCTAGGGCCTTGAAAAACTTAGTCGGGTCCTAGCGTACTGAAGAACAATAGCTCCGGCTAAAATTGCTCTTTTTAACATACACCACAGAAATGTATCCCTAGCATGAGGCGAAGTATCCTTGTCAGTAGCATGCATAGGAATTTGACTAAAGGGGCTCTGGAAGTGAGTATCACAAATCTTGGAATATTAAGTTTTGGGTGAGAATGCTAAACTAGGGATTCTCACGCGTTCAACAAGGATTTTTACTGTTGAATCCTTGTTGAATTCGGGTTCAACAAGGTTTTTTACTGTTGAATCCTCTTTGAATTCGGGTTCAACAAGGATTTTTACTGTGCTTGTAGATATCTGAAAAGTGTCATATATATTTGTAATCATAACAGATAAAGAAATAATTAAGTTTATATAAAAGTATTGGCAACACTAGTGAGACTTTCAACGCTAGGTAAGGCTAAGCTAAGTAGTAAGCATGTTTGTAAGCTCCCCTGTTAAATACTTATGCATTTCCTAATTCTTGTGTCTTAATTCTAACATAAGAAAATATATCATGTGGATGAGATATATTTTCCTCCGTATCATGGCCTCATATCTTCCTCCATAACATATACTCATATACCTTCCTCTTATGTATGCCATTTCATCATATTATATTTATGTGTTTTCAAGGCAAATAAATATAAAATGATGAAATCACGTATAAAACAGTCCAATAGATACATACATCCATATAATAAAAGTATATTGAAAAATCCAAGTCAAGGATTTAATACAAAATATTTTTTCAATGTAAAAAAAAAGCTGTGACATTGAATTTTTAGGGAACAGGTTCAGTTCATGGATTACATTAGAATGGGCATATATGGCTGTTAAGTTTGTAACATATTAAGAATTTGTATGATGGTATGTTATCTTCTTGTCCTAGCCCAGAACTGGCGAAAAGCGAACTTGGCACACTTTGAACAACATATTGAATCATTTAAGATTATTTCAACTTATTTAAAACTGAATAATTCATACAACATATAATAATAAAACATTCTAAAGGATGAAGCAATACACTGATAAATTTTTTATGTTATTATTTTCATAACTTTTCTGATGAATTTCAATAGAGTAATACTGCCTATGAGAAAATTTTAGGAGTAAAATGATGCTCTCGATGTCATACTTGTACCTATCCCTATCATAGTCACTAAAATATTGCAGTGTGTTGAATTTCGCTTCAGTAGCTCAGCTGCAGAGTGTCGGCTGGCCAGTTCAAAGATACAGGGTTCGATTCCTGGTTGGAACAGCAAGGTTCTTTACAATCTCTTCTATAATTTCGAAGCAAACGAAATTTATCAGGCTCTTAAGAGAGTTGGGAGGGCAAATATTGCTCCAGACATATGCTAAATACCGAAAATTCTAATTTCTATCATTGAACGAAAGAATTTTTGCAAGTCAGTAAAACTTTCTTTATTAAAGTCGGCTAGTTTTTCATTGAAAGCTCTGCATATTTGAGTTTTTTTCACCTTGAAAAATATTTTCGAGGATCGATTGTGAAGGCTCATAAAAGTTTAGTATGATCTTATTTCATTACATTACATTATTTTAGTTCATTAAACTAACCTCTTAATTTTTCTCATGCTTAAATCACTGCCATAGCAGTAGCACTTTCGATTTCAAAATCAAAATAAGTATTAAACATACTATTCTATATTTTCGAGGATCGATTGGGAAGGCTCAGAAAAGTTTAGTACGATCTTATTTGATTACATCACATTATTTTAGTTCATTAAATTAATCTCTTAATTTTTCTCAAGTTTAAAACACTGCCAGAGCAGTAGCACTTTTGACATAAAAATCAAAATAAGCATTAAACATATTATTCAATATTTTTGAGGATTGATTGTGAAGGTCCAAAAGATTTTAGTATGATCTTATTTCATTACATTACATTATTTTAGTTCATTAAACTAACCTCTTAATTTTTCTCATGTTTAAATCACTGCCATAGCAGTAGCACTTTCGATTTCAAAATCAAAATAAGTATTAAACATACTATTCTATATTTTCGAGGATCGATTGGGAAGGCTCAGAAAAGTTTAGTACGATCTTATTTGATTACATCACATTATTTTAGTTCATCAAATTAATCTCTTAATTTTTCTCAAGTTTAAAACACTGCCCGAGCAGTAGCACTTTTGACATCAAAATCAAAATAAGCATTAAACATATTATTCTATATTTTTGAGGATTGATTGTGAAGACCCAAAAAATTTTAGTATGATTTTATTTTATTACATTACATTATTTTAGTTCAGTAAACTAAGTTTCACAAAGAAAGGTTCTGTTCTCACAACCAGGGCTTAATTAATCCAGGGTTCTCCAGGAACGCGGTCCCGGGCCCTACAAATTTTAAGGGTCCACGTAATTTTGTATGTGACAAAAAATTTAAGCAGTAACAATATTTTAACTTATTTAAAACCAGTAATATTAGTTGTTACTTCACATTATAAAATATCTTAATATTTTTTAATATTATACATGTATTATTTTGAAGTTAAAATTTCGGAAGTTTTCTACAGGTACAAAAGGATATTCGGCGCTATAATCCTGAGCCACCGAATGTGTTATGTGTTGATGTTTTGCATGTGCTTGATATGCCGTATGCATGTGTTTGATATACCGTATGCATGTGTCTGATATGCCGTTTGACATGCCGTGCATGTGTTTGATATGCCGTTTGACATGCCATGTATGTGTTTGATATGCCGTTTGACATGCCGTGTATGTGTTTGATATGCCGTTTGACATGCCAATGTTTTGATGCCAATGTAGTGATCAAACTGGGGTACAGCAAAACCTAGATCATAAGATAGTAACTCTAATAATACAGAGTAATACTTTACAGAATAACCACTAAATAAGTGGATACTCTAATAAAATAGCTAAAGAACTGAAATCTGTGTGAAGGCTACCACGATTTAGCATGCAAAGGAGTTGATAAATCATGTATGAAACATGCATGCTAATTGGCAGTTGACTTATACATCTGGTATTTAGAAATCGGTGGGGAAAAGCGCATTGGATAACCCAGATTCAGTTAATAGAGGCACTAAAATTTTGTGAGTGACTTAATCTTTCTGTATTGCACCAATATTGCTGAAACGTTGTCCGAACATTTAACAGCAGACACATTAGATATTCATGAACTTCGAGCAGCGTCCAATTTCGAGATCGTGACGCTGAAGTCACATTTTCCCTATTAATCTGCATACTTCATTTTTCAGCTCAAAGTTGGAACGAACTAAATGATTGATAGTTGAGGTAATAAAGATTGCCATGAATAACACCACTACAATAGTTGGAATTTATGCATCTTTCAAAAGATAAAAAACTGAGAGATATTTTGACTAGTGGCTTTGAAGTTAATAAGGGTAAAAGTCCATAAGGTCTTAGTGCAAAATATTCCAGCTGGGAATTTGTTAAAATGTAGGGCAAATGCTGGGAAATCCCGATCAGTTCAGCTACTTATGCAGATCATTGCTTTTTGAGCAATTTTTAATAGTGTATCGTAGTCGCCGTGTTTCTCTATAGCCTTATGTGATCTACTACTTTTTCATTTTGTTTCTATTAATTACTTACTGGCATTCAGTTGAAGGTGATTCTAGTATACTATTTGTAGGAAGAATGAAGGGGATTTATCTATCACCTTTTTTACTATGTCTCAACATCATGGCATAGATTGATTCTTGGAATGATAGAAAATAATGTAAAATGTCCCTTGGATACAGCATAAAATTACAGTCTCTGGTCTTAAAATGTGACAAATGACATTTACAAAAAAAAAATATGTTTATGCCGTGAATGCTTTTTAGCTGAACCTCGATACATTTCTCTGTTTTTTTTTCTTTTAATATACGTTGGTATTAAAGTTTTGATTTCGTAAGTAATCAAAAGATGGCGATATTAGCTTTTAATGTTTAGAAACAAATATAGGTGATAATTATGTATTTTAAAAACAAGTAATCGGTGGCATGATGTACTGTACTTATATGTTCAAATTTTTCTGAAAATTGTAGTGCGTAGAAGCAGACAAAAAAGAAAATTCTGAATGGCATGAGCGATCTATGTATGTTTCGTATTATTGCTATCTTGACATTAATTGTAAAATAATATAAGGCCACTTAACTAAAATTTAAATATCACTTTATTATATTTTTTTTCTGGTTTCTAAAATATAAAAAAAAAGGCGCCAAAAATTCAATACATTTGAATGGCCTATTTGCTGTTCACAATTTTTTCACAATCATACTTTTTTCACAACGTGGCATTCTCCATTCAGTTTTTCTATGTTCATGGTGGCAATACATAAACACGTATTTAGATTGCCGATATCTTATGAAATTGACTAGATATTTAACATTACTTATAAAAATTGCTTTAAATTGAACCTTAATAAACTATTTAGAAGAGTCGTTGATATACATATTAAACACATATATTTTTGTACCTTTTGAAGGTCCAAAGGTCATCAGTAGGCTGCGTAGCTTGGCGTCGTTGGCGAAACTGGCATGCCCAGAGGATGTGGAGGTTTTTCTCCCTGTGCTGGGATCCCATCTCTCCAGTTCTTGTATTTGGTGTAACAGTCCATCGCATACAGGATGGCCCCCACGAAACCAAAGAACTACAAATGAACACTAGTCAATAAAGAATTCCGTTTGCCAATATCAAATGAAATCAAGGTGATTCGATTAACACAAAGATGCATTAAAGATTTATAAATAAATATAACGGCTAAATCCCAGAGACCGGTACGGTCGCTTTTTTCTATCGCGCCAAATCGGCGATAAGCGGAGTGCTATGTTGCGACCTTGGTAACCCTTTAAAGCTTCGTACATCGTAACCATGGTAACCTTGCGAGTTGATAACTCTGGCAATTGTCTCAAATTGTGTTATTTTATGCTCATTTCTGAATTCTGCTGCTGATCTTTTAAATTTAGATCTTTTGGAACAAGATTTAAATATAAGTATTGGTAAAATTTCTTTGATTTCTTTTGAGTGTACAAAATGGCTGTGAAAAGTGAAAGATTTAGTATTGTTCTTTTTGATCGTTTGGTTGATAGTGGTAAATGAATGCGATTAATAACATCTCTTAATAACATCGAGCGCCGTAAGAGAATTGGAGCCAAAGAAGTCGCCAAATTAGAGACTATACCGGTCTTTGGGATAATGCCAATATAGCAATTAATTTAATACGACATATTTTTTGCAAAAAACATAAATAAATCAAATCCCACAATGTGCAAAGTAAACAAAATCTAGTGATTTTTATATAGTCAAACATGCGATATGAAGAAAAATGTTACAACTAAGGCCATATATAAGGAGTTAAGATTAAGGTTAAGTTCAGATTGTAATATGACCCTGCAAATATGTGATTGAACTATTTGAGACGTATTTGCATAATTAACCTCTTTCTTAACTAAGGATATAATACGCCCATTTTTATTACAATATTATAATTATAATGTGGTATAATCTCTGAGAGATCTGTGGACAAAATGAAAGAAAGCAGAACTATTCTTCATGAATATAATGTGGATCTACTTCTTGGGAGCCTCCTGATCGTAACCAGATGTGTAACCTTAATCTATGATATGTAACCTCTACCTGTGATCTTACCATAGGTAGAATATTTGATTACTATTTATTGATTTCTCCCAACAGTTAAAGAATGATCTTTATAATGAATTTTACATTGAAATAAGTAAGTGGGCATGGTTACCAAAGGAGAACTATTGGTTTATTTACATATTGGTGGATAATTTCATTACGAAATTAAGCGATAAGCTCACGAAAACATAACCACGCTTCAACAATACAATGTTAGATATACTCAACGTGATCATAACTAGATGAAAATGTTAGCCTATGATCTTCTTGATAAGAAATCAGAATTTTATTGATTTATCAGTTCCAAAGAAATAGGACCACTCCTAATTAATACTGTATTCAAATATTTAAATATGTATAGGGACCCATAAGGAGAATTATTCTTTAGCAATAGGATATTGGATCATTTAATTAAAAAATATTGGGACAAGGGTCACGAATACCTATAATTACTCTTCAAGAATATAATATTGAATCTAATGTTTGGAATGTCCCTGTGATCATAACCAGAATAAAATGTTTGCATATAAGATTAAAGGACATATCTCACGAATACATAACTACGTTTCAAAAATATAATGTTAGATGTAATCTTTGTGATAGTAACCAGATGAAAATGCAAACCTATGACCTTCTCCTTGATGAGAAATTATCTTTTTATTGATATTTCATCAGTTAAAGTTAGCATCTAATTTTAACCAGGATATTCTGAATTATCTCTTAGATTATAAAATCAAAGGCACATGGGTCATTTTTTAATTATAATGAAGGTTGATTTAAAATCTTCAAAAACATATAAACTAAAAGGGACTCATTGCTTAGCAATGATATGTTGGGTCATTGAATGATATCAGGACGAATGGAATGCTGCATTAAAACATTGAAAGGTATATGTACTAATATAAAACCCAATCTTAAGAAATGGAAAGTTGGACCATTAAGAAACAAACACTAACTACAGCAAAACTAATCAAGGAGAACTACTCTTAAAGAATGTAATGCTTTAACATATAATGAAACTTACGCCAGCAGCTGCCCAGGCCTCATCTCTTCCACCTTTGACAGCTACCACCAAGGCGGCGATCATATAGAAGAGCGTCCACGTAGCACAATACAACAGTTCCTGTTGTAAATGAATAGAATATATTTAGAATATGACAGTGAATAAAAATATGCTTGCAACTTACTCGGAAATAAAATCACATGATACTAACTTCATTCACTAATTTCGCAAAACAAATTTGTATATTATGCACAGTTGGATGCAAATCAGATAAAATATCAGATGTTTCCAAATGCGCATGCGCAGTTTGAACACGGCGCATTAACACGAGTGTGACACATTCGTTATAAAAATCTAATTACTTTTTTAATTTGCCCATTTCAAGTTATTAGTTAGCTTTTCTTAGTATACATCGGATAAAAATTAAAATCAAAATTATACTAGATTGAAAAGTACGTTTACTGCGCACGACAGACAAAATTTAGGAAAGCACGATATTGTTTCCACCTACATACGACGTTATGTATCTCAATCAAATATAATACTTCTCAGTTTTATAGATATGGCAAAATCCGCATATCTATCCTACGGACGATAAGGGAAAAAATAAATATAGAAAAAATAATATGTTATTTTTACATATATGTAACATTTTATATTTATTTCAAATTTGGTTTCAATCGGTAGTTAAGTTTCGAAGATGTTATAAAATGATCATACACGTATTGACTAAGTCAAGGAAAAAACTTCAAAAAATCACAGCGTTTTATACGCATTCATGTAATATGATATAGCACATTCATAACCTGGAATCTGCTTTTAAGCATCTGAGCTTGAAAAAAAATCTGATGTGGGCAGCACTTGACTTTCCTCATATAATACAATGTATTTACTACTTTTACAGTAAAAACAAAATAGGTTATTCTTATAGTAGATACTTCAATTTTTTCCAAGATATTTAATTTTAGTCAAATAGTCGTTATTTTCATTGATTTAGCGTCATTTTTATCCATTTGTCGAGATTTTCTTTGATTTGGTAACAGTTGCCGACATTCCGCCAAATTCGTCGCCAAAATCTCACCAAGCGTTATAGACGAAGGAATAATTTATTCTTATAGCAGATAAATGACTATTGGCGTTCAAATACAAAAGTATTACTCAAAGTATCTTTTCTCATGAATGAAACTATCTAGATTCTTGAGAATAATGTCACCAAATTTATCGCACGATATTACATATAAAAAGTGAACATGCTTCTCAATAGGAAATTTTTTTTTTATTTTATATAATTTTTTTGATAATTTTTTTGAAAAATATGCAATATCTCGGGAACAATTCATACTAGCGTTCTAAAGTTTATGGCAATCGTTTTCTAAGGAAAAATTACATAAGAAATGTCTATTTGCGTAACTTTATTAGAAGTTTTGATTTTTTGATCATTTTTTCAAAATTTCACTCGAAAATTTAGACGGGTTCTGAATATTCGATTGCGTATAAAAACAATAGACTTCCAGTATTCACGGATTGTAATTTTTGTACCAAATTTCGTTCAAATCGGTCCATTTGTTCATCAGATATCGTCTCCACTGACACACACACATACTTTCACACACACACACACACACGCAAACATCACCTCAAAAATGTTCGATTCGTGATTAGAGCTGCTTGAAACGTGCTCTTCGTACGTGTTACGAAAACTCGAATTCGAATTTTCGACCCCGTCATAATACTTTCCTTATACATTATTGTATATAAGGAAAGTAAAAAAAGAACTGTTAAGTAAATTCGTAGATGATCGATAGAGGGAAGTAATGATAAAATGTATTTTTTCCGCAATAAGCCCCTTCTCCTGTTAACACTAGCTACCACGTGAGAGTCATCAGAGATTTACAATAGCAATTCATTTGAGTAACCTGGCAACAAACGTATTAAACACGTTTTTCAATCTGGTCAAATTGCGTTTTCGACACATAAACAGTACTTTCATTTAGCGAAGCAATATTGATAGCAATATTGATGGGAAATAACTCGCGTAGGTATTAAAACACAAGCGGATATATAGCAATAACTTTTGGGGTATCTGAAGTGAAATGCTTTAGGAATGATATAAGTCCCTTCAGAAAAAACATTCCAGATGCAATGTAGAATTATAGTATAAGAAATTTAAAATTGTTGGGGGAGCTAATGTAATATAATTTCGAATGAGGGAGGGACTTAGTTCTCCTAGTTTCCCCTAGATCTGCATGTAATAATATTTTTAGGAAATGATATCCTTTGGTCAGACTGAGTTAATTTTAAAGATGGTTATACTAGCTTTACATCTACGGAAGTATATTGTGTTAGTTTTAAAATGAGGAAAGAACGCTAAATATTCTTAGCATGTAGAAGTATCACAGAAAACTATAAAATGCCATTAATATCCGTTGATAAGTCGCTTAAACTTAGATAGTTTAAAAACGACAATTATATTACTATACTTTACTAAAATACTTGTAATACAATGTGCAATCTTTTGAAAAAAAAAAAAAAACGGAGTACCCCGTAAAACATAATCCGATCATCTCGAAATTTCACATGCAAATTCCTTTATACCAAGTATGCAAATGATTAAATTTGCAAGGCCAATGAGTGTTAATTTCGGTCATAGCGCGCGTTTCTACTGCGCAACTAGCATTCTATAAAACAGATTAAGAATATGGGCGGTTTATTTTTGCTCTTTATCGGCGTTGCAGTTCCGTGGAGACACAACCAATAATGCCGTTACGACGTTGCCGAAGACTTTATAAGCAATTAGATGAGTTCGAACGTGGTCGTATAGTCGGGATGCGTGAAGCTGGCTGGTCATGCCGAGTAATAGGTCGCCACCTGAACCAGGTGTGGGGTGCTGAGGTGGGGTTACGCTCACGGTGGCCTTTAAGTCGTCTGCTTACAACCCCACAACATCGACAGAGTCGTTTGGAGTGATGTCGTAGCCGAGTATCATGGCTGCCAGCACACTGGCATCGCACAGTGTTCAGCGATGAATCACGCTTCTGTCTTTCAACAGATGAACATCGGGTACGTGTGTGGAGGCACCAGGGCCAGCGCTCCCAAACAACCTTTGTTTTACACAGGCACACAGCCATTACCCCTGGTGTGATGGTGTGGGATGGTATCTCTTACGACAGCAGGTCGTCCCTAGTCATCCCGCATACAACTTTAACGGCTTAACGACATGTTGATGAAATCCTGCGGCCGTTTGCGCTACCCTTCATGGAATGTAATTCTGGGGCCATTTTCCAACAAGATAATGCCACGCCACATACGGCTCGCATATCTGTGGACTGTATCCGTGCTGTTGATACTGTTCCTTGGCCAGCAAGGTTACTAAACCTTTCGCCGATCGAGCATGTATGGGACATGCTAGGCAGCCAGATTTGGACATCTCGAAATGTAGCAGATCTGGAGCAACAATTGCGGAATGCCTGGAAAAATGCATCGCAGGATGACATTAGGAAACTTTATCACTGCTTACCTAGACGTATACAAGCATGCATTGCCGCCAAGGGAGTTTCACCAATTACTGATTTGAAAATTCAATGTGCAATTTCTAACCATTGATGTGTCCTGCTGCCTTGAAATCGTTTCATTACCTGTGTATGAGCAGTACCCATATTTAATCTAAATAAAAACAGCCCCTTTCTTCATGGTGCTTCGTTTTTTTTATTTTTTGCAAAAGAGTGTATATAGATATATGCACTTTTGACTTTTCTGTTGCAATACTGGTAAGTTCCATATCCATTTAAAATTATTTTTCGTCTTTTTTTTACTTTATTCCTTTCGACAGTCAAAGTTTTGGACTCTCGGGATTTAGATTTGTTGGGCTTTACTGTATTACTAAAAAGATGACATGGCCAGCATATAACTTTCTCTGCAAACTGCAATCAATGTACTTCTTTCTCAGTCGAATAATATGCAAGTTCCTTCGTAGAATGTTTATAGCGTTGAAGCAAAGAACATTAAAAAAATCTTGGTTATATTAACTAGCAAAAAGCTGGGCTTTGAAAGGACGACTAGCACGTATGAAGTATGTGAGCTGTGAAAGATTTCACTTTAAAACTCAATGTAACAATTAATTATGAAATTAGAAGTATAAAAAATTAATTTCAATGTTTGAGAATCTTAATATAAAAAAACAGACAAGTTTTTAGAATTTGAATATTAAATTAAAACAATTAGAATACACAAGAAAACAATGAAATCAAAGTAACACATGTAAATCGCAAAAAAAGTAGTTAATATACAGAAGCAAGTTTAAATCACGTTGCATACAAGTGCACGCGCTTTGATTAGCTGTTTAAAAGTTGTTTACTTATTATTTGTATCACGCGTAGTGAAGCATGCGTGGTTTAAAAATGGGCGTTTCGTTTTTTTACAGTTCGTTTTAATTATTAGAATTGTGATTCTGCAAAACTGTACAATTTTACTTATGTAGGAAATCTTCGTCTTCCTACCTACCATAATTTTTGACTAAAAGGGATTACAAAATACAGTAAAATGTTAATTTCGCTTCGTTCGAATTTGAGAATGTGTGTGTGGACTCGTCCATAATAAACTACCATTAATGATCACTGTTACTTCGTTCCAGCTTAGAGCTTTAAAAAATACCACTTGTAGAACTATACTTTGTTTATTTGAATATTTTTAAAGGTGAATTAAACAAATAATTTTTTCTTGCAATGGTTGAACATTTTTCAATTTTTTTCTCTGTACATAGTCAAAGTCACAGAATCCTTCTAAAAGGACAAATTTCCGAAGCTACAAATTGTGTTTCCATTATAGATATTAGCATCAATGGACCAGTTTTATTATTTTTAGGGCTTTTCAGCACGAAATGGCCAGGACCTCTAAAAGCAGCAAGAAAACTTGCTATGTACTAAAATTTTGCGAATTTCTATGGTGATTAATGAAGACAAACTTGCTTCACATTTCAAATGATAGATTTGTTACCTCTAAATGTATTAAGCAGAAATTAAGCAACGTAATTGCACCCAAATTATTATACAACCAAGCAGATAGCTCTTCCGAGGACATCCTTTGCCCATGCTAAACAGACCAAGAATCCCGAAGTCAAAAAGACGAAATTAGATCATTATTAGCTCTATTACATTCTTTTAATATTGTGTTATATATCTCATCAGTACATTAGACTATTAAACATTATTTGTACATTATTATCAGTACATTATTTGACTATTGTACATTATTTGTACATTATTATTAGTAAATTATTATCAGTACATTATTTGATTTTTCCTCTTTTTTCCCTCCGCTATTTGCGTTTTTTTTTTTTTTTTTTTTTACTTTTTCCATTTCGTACACTAAATTTCGGATTACCAGGGTTCTAATTCACAAGTTTCTACTGTATACTCTAACATTTAAGGTTCAATGTAGCTGTTTTGACAATCTGTAGTCATTTTTGAACCATAGAAGGTGCACGTGACGTTCCTTCAAACGATGGTGTCAAATTATGCAATATGAGCACTCTCTGAGTGTGTGATATTGTAAATTTTACTCACTATAGCGAGCCAGGGCATGAATTTGAGCTTCTCAATGATGTGGAAGAAGTAGAAGAGGAGGAGGAGAAGTGTGACTGTGAGGCCGGTTGAGGCGACGAAGTTGAACCAGTTGCTGTTGGAGCAGTAGCTGCACGAAGAAGCCATGATGCAGATCATGCCGACTATGTTGTTCACCTTCAAAACAGTAAACTATAAGCGTGAAACAAGACATGAGGATAAAACGGCGCAATTTTTATATGCATTCAAAAACAAAGATATTCAGGACACCCATTGGGTGTTGATTAAGATTTTTTATGTGTATTTGAACGGCTGAACGATATTGTAGAATAAGTTGAATAATTATAAATAAGAAAAATAATTCCCTACTTCCTAACATTTTAATCTTCGTAATTCACATGAAATAAAGCAGTACACGTTTCGTTCAAAGCTTGTCAGTTTATCAATTAACTTCAATGCGTTCAGTTTGTTCATTAGTTTCGTTCTATGGTTATATCTTATGCTCATAAAGCTGCACCAACAGTCGGAAAGCAAGACGCCAAATTCTAATTTAACAGGTAGCCCAACATATCAGTATCGTTCAGAAATACACCATTACGTATATTCCCTTCGGGCATTACGTGGAAAAACGGAGTGGAATATATGAAAACTATACTGTATGCTAGGTTGTACTATATACAACGAAGTGGACGTTGTATATAGTATGCCCTAGGGCAGTGTTTTTCAAACTTTCTTAGTCGCGGAACACTTTTTGAAATTTAATTTGATGGTGAAACCCTAATAAATAAAAAGTTTATTGCGGCCCAAATTATCCTTTCAAATTGTACGCGTTCAAATTTTACACGAAACTATCACGTCGCTGAACACCTGGAATATTGTTGCGGAACCCCAAGGGTTCCGCTTAACACAATTTGAAAAACACTGGCCTATGGCAAGGGTGGGGAAATATTTTATGCTTGATGGCCACATTGAAATAAACTACCTTTCAATAAGGCAGCATACAAGAATTTTTATTATATAAACTGCAGAACGTAAATCTTTAACGGAAAATCTAATTAATGTATACAACTTTAAGAGAAGGAAGGTTACTTTGAGAGGGCCGCACTCGTAGGAGGTGTGCCGATTTATATCTTTGTTGATTAAAATTAATATTGTCAAAAATGCATTTTACATTAAATTAATTATTTATTAGTATATTAACTACACATGTAATCTGTTCTAACTTACTGCTGTGTACATTGCGTTGGTGGCCGCAAAGCCCACCTATTTCTGTGCTTAACGGGATACTAAGTTAACAAACTAAAAATTAAGGTTAATAGTAAAGGAACAAACATTTATTTATCACATACTCAATTTACACTCTTTAGTTTTACAAATTAAATAAATATCACACATAGTGGAATACATCTCAATGGTAGTTCGGGGGTGTAATGCCAGATGAATTGATATTTGGTTGGAGCACGTGGTGGGATGCATTAATTAGCTTTTCCTTAAAAACACAAATTTAGACAAAGAGGTTATCCTCATATAGTTTAATTGTACGGTACCTGATCTTCTTTCATATAACTTGGGTAACACCGATGCTTTGGCACACTTTACACTTGCAATACCAGATGAACATGAGCTCTCCTTCGAATTCCTATATCAGAGACGCACACACAACTCTTAACTCTGCTACCGTCGCTTCTTCTTGACTAGTCTAACTCCAACAGCCTGCCTTGACCAATTCTGACTCCCACTTCGAGCAACTCTCACTTATATCCCTTTTTCGGTCGGCGGTCCACGTGCTGAAATCTAGAGCTGAGGGCTAATCCGTAGACATGGCGTCGCCGTCTCGGTTGCCGCCAAACGGCTTAACGTGGTATGTAAACATGGGCGTGGTATGTAAGATATGGGGCCACCTGTATATTATCGCCCATCTGCTTAGCGTGGGGATAATCCGCCCGCATTCCTGGTTCCATTATTTTTTAATCCTTCCAAATATTTATTACTTTACATTTCTGGCATTACATTCTCACCCCCCCCCCCCCGCGAAAAAAAAAGTCCAAAAGTTACTCTCCCACAGTTTCACCCCAGTGGTAAGAAATTAAGTTCACAATGGTTCCTCGCAAACACATAAGTTCATCCATCGTGAGAAAGGCTGAGTTCCACTTTTTAGCCTCGTACAACTCATAGCTTTGATAGTTCTTTGTAGTTTCTTGATAGTTCCCTGTCAAGTTAGTCCATTATTCATAATTGACATAATGTACCATAAATTACATGAGGATTACCAACATTCACATTATTATTAAATTGTAAATTTTGATATATATTATTTGCAATGCATAATTTTCATTTCTCCTTTTACATAATTATTTACATACGACATATCATTACATAACAGCATTCATTACTTTATTATTATTATACATTTTCTTGTTATCATTTCATTTTGTAACATATTGTAGTAGTGCAACTACTTTTTTTTTTTTTTTTTTTTTTTTTTTGAACTTGCCATATATGTAATGTCAGAAATACATAACATACTTTTTGAAATATACTTATATCCACAATTTAAAACATAAAAACATATACATATACACTCAATTATCACTTTCTATTTATGACATTAATTACAAACTTTTTACATATTTTTCATATTCTTTGTTTTATGAAATTACTATTTACAACAATTCGAGGGCGAAAATTATACCCTCTGGCATTATAACAAACCTCATCATCATTTCTATTATTTTCACAGTTTAATTGCTTTTCTTTAGTGACCTTCCCTTCCTTAATCTGACTTTGATCATTATTTCTAATCACTTTCTCATTTTGATTTTTTTCTTTGTCCTGTGTGTGTGTGTGGTTTGATTCGCTTTCGTCACTATCTTTCAAATATTGTTTTCGCTCCGCTGCCATGTATAGTTTATTTATGTGCACTTTATAAGTTTTATTTTCATCACTTTTAAGACATATTATAACATTATTATTTCGGACTAATTTCGTAATTCTAAATGGTCCATCATATCGATCCTCTAATACCCTTGGTTTTAGGAACTTTTTTAGGTACACTGTCGCTCCTATAAATATATCGTTTTTTCTCACTATTTTATATTTCTTTATTTGTTTGTCATTTATCAGCTTTTGTTGTTCCGATGCGTCTTTCACGACTTTATCTATATTTTTTAAATGCTGTGCCACATAATTTTTATAATTATTTACATCACTATACATTATATCTATTTCTTCCTTACTTGGTATGTTTGTTTGTTTAATATTTTCAAATGGCAATGATAAATCTCTAAGATAGAACAGGAATGAAGGCTCAAATCCTGTATTACTGTTAATAGTGTTATTCACATAAAACTTAAACCATTTTAAAGATTCATCCCATTCAAACGTAGTCTTTGACAAACACATTATACATTGTTTCATGTCTCTGTGTATTCTTTCACAACGACCTAAAGAACTTGGGAAATAAACCGAACTGTATCGCCTTTCAATATTTAATGCATTTGTAAAATCTATGTATTCTTTACTTTTAAAAATTTGAGCATTATCGCTTTGAATAATAATTGGAACTCCATAAGTTGTCACGAAGTTTGTTAGCTTATTCACTATTGTTTTAGCAGTAATGTCTCTGACTGCATAGGCCTCAAAGTATCGTGAAAACATGTCTACAATTGTAATTACAAAATTATTTCCTCCATTACTGCGCGGTAGTTTTCCTACGCAATCCAGTTGTAAATATATTCCTGGTTTTAATATTTCTGGCATAGCCTGAAGTCTGGCTGGTGGTATATTTTTGTGTTTTACTAATAAGCATTGATTACAAGACTTACAAAAATTTTCCACGTCTTGGAAAGCCCCTATCCAAAAATATTTTCTTGAAAGTAATTGGTATGTCTTTTTTACTCCGAAATGAGGGAAATGTGCTATCTCTATTATCTTTCCCTTTAGCGAGTGCGGTATTACAATCTTATTCTCATTTATTTTCCTATACGTTTGTCTTTTATTTTCCTTCTTTACCATTAACAGTTTATTTTGGCTATCAATATAGTATACCTTGTTATTGTGATATCGGTTTCTTCCTTTTTGTAATTCCTCTCTAATTTTACTTAATTTTTCATCTACCATTTGTTGCTCTAATATTTTCTCCACATTTATCTCATCATTTTTAATTAAAGTATTTACATATTTGATTTGGTTATCATTGTCAAATACATATCTCGAGCAATAATCACTTGCGTTATTTTCACCTTTTTGATATTTGAATTTAAAATCATACTGACTTATGTCAATTAGCCACCTCGATATGATATTTGGCATTTTATCTAATTTTATGTGGTACATAAGGGATTTTGCGTCACTCAGCAAGGTGAAACTCCTTCCGAACAGATATTCTCTGAAGTGTTGTAAGGATGCGTGTATAGCTAGCAATTCTAGCTTTATTGCAGGATAACGCTTCTCTGCCGGGTTCACAGGTCTTGAATAAAATTCGATAACATGATCGACTCCATTTACCCTTTGCATCAAAATACTACTAATTCCCTTACCTGAGCCATCCGTAGTTAAGACAAACGGGTTTACTTCATCAGGCTGTCTTACAACTGGTTCTTTAAAAATTGCATTTTTTAATTTTTCAAAAGCTTTTCTACATTCATTATTCCACTCGAACCTAACATTCTTTTTTGTCAAATTTACCAACGGTTCTGCAATTTGTGCATAATTTTTTATCAGACCTCTAAAATAGTTTGTTGTCCCAAGAAAGCTTTTTACGTGTTTAACCGTTTGGGGTTGTTTGAAATTTTGCACTTTTGCACAGTTTTTTATTGATGGGCTTATACCATTCGCATTTACTTTATATCCTAAAAATTCAATTTGCGATTTGCATATCTGTAACTTCGCCGGGTCGAGTGTTAAATTATTTTCTTTCAATCTTTGGAAAACAATTTTGATTTTCTCTAACATTTCGTCGTTATTTTGTGCGCATATGACTAAGTCATCTAAGTAAAAGTATATTTTTAACTCTGATAGATCTCCTAACACTTTGTTCATTAAAAGTTGAAAATATGCTCCTGAGTTTTTAAGACCAAACGGAATTCTTTTAGGATTAAAATTTCCCATAAAAGTTGTGAACGTTAAGGCCTTTCTATCTTGTTTTCTTAGTTCGATCTGAAAAAACGCCGCCTTCAAATCCATAACTGTATAAATTTTACTACCAGCGATATTTTGTAATATATCCTTCACCTTTGGTAAGTTTATTGGCAAAAGTGGTAAATACGCGTTTATGGCCCTATAATCAATAGCAAGTCTATATTTAGGTTCTTCATTTGGTTTACTTGGTTTCTTTACAAGAATAATGGGACTGGCGTACGTGCTTTGTGAACTTTCAATAATGTCATTTTCCAATAATTCCCTAATTTCTTTTTGCGCAATTTCTCGTACTGCTCTCGGAATTGGGTATGGTCGACTCTGAATAGGATAATTGTGCATAAGTTCGATTTTCGGTACTATTGCTGATGTTTTACCTAGGGTAGCATATGACTTTGAAAAAACCTCTGTATTGGTCATCATTAATGCAATAACTTTATTTCTATCTTCCTTATTTAAGTGCTGTACTTGAAAATCGTCTGGAGATATTTCTTTCTTTCTTAATTCCCGAATTTGTTGATAATCTGTTTTATTTAAATTTTGAATATTATTAATTTCCAACGTGGGTTTACTGCTTTTATTTTTTGTATCAACAATTTCGATTTGTTCTGTTATTATACCCACGTTCATATTTTTATTAAGTGTAATTTGGCAATTTTTTTCATTGTATAACAACATTCTAATCTTATTTTTATTTTCTATACTTTGGATCGCTTCATCCGTGATTAATGTTCTTGCCATTTTTATTGGAGAAAATAAAACATCCTGTCCCTCATTTAATTCCTGTGACAAAATCAATTGGACTATTTCTGACTCCCCTGGCTTTAATGTTATTTTTCTTTTCAATTTAGCGAAAATCTGCTTTTCCTCTTTCTTTTTAACATTCTTATTCTTATTACTTTCATTAGAACTTGGTAACCATTTTTCATCATTTACATTATCGCGAGTGCTACAATTTTGCATATTAGCGTTTTTTCTATCGTTATCGCTTTCATTATCCTCGCTTATTCTATCTTCATTCTCATTATTGGATTCATTATAACAACTATTTATTTCCTCATATTCGTCGTCATCAGTATTATAATTTTCATAATTACTATTATATCTATTTTCATCGCGAATTCCCTGGCTTTGTGGTTTTTGTTTTGAATTCTGTATTGGGTTTGTATTTTCACTTTTATACAATTTAATCGCAGTATTCCCAAATTGTACTTCGTTATCTTTTGTATTTAAAATTGCTTTATGTGAGGATAAAAAGTCGTAGCCTAAAAGCATTTTATATTGCCCCTGAAAGTTCTGTTTTGTCACGAAAAAATAATTTTTGCATGCCTTTTCCCCAATTCTAAATGAAAATTGAATGCAATTTAAAAATTCTATATTTTCTTTAGTAAACGTCTGAAGTATTACTCTTCTGGTTATGTATTTTATTTTTACATTTCTATTCTGTTTTAGTTTTTGAAATGTTTCCAAATCTATAATACTAACTTGAGCCCCACTATCAATTACACTTATTATTTTTATTCCTTTGCAATCTATTTCTACCATCGGTAATTGTGGGCTAGATACGTTCTCACATTCGCTTGAAAGGATACTTTTGGTATCATATTTTGCTTTATCATTATTTTCATAATATTGTCCTCTCTCCAAATTTGTATAGTTTTGCCAGTCATCTCCATTTTTGTTATTTCTATATGTTTGTGAACCGAATTTATTTATTTCTCTGGAATTTGTACGATTCGTTCCTTGGTCCCAAATTCCAGCTCTTAGTTTAAATTACTATTATTATTGTTTCTCTCATATGTGTTTGATCTTATATTTCTTCCGTTGCGCCCCCTAAAATTTCCTCTTATACTTTGCCTCTCTCTATTTTCTACGTTGGTTTCTAATTGATCGTAATAATTTCTTTGATCATTATTATTTCCTTGATATTCCCTATTATTTCTATTATATCCTCCTCGTTCAAAATTTCTGAGATTTTCGTTTCTGTTTCCTCTGATATAATTTGTTTGTTCCAACCCATATTGCTGATAATTCATTCGTTTGGGATTCCTTGCAAATGCAGTATTACACTCATTGTACCAGCAATCTGAGAAATAATGTCCATTTTTTCCGCACCCTATGCAAAAAACAGCTCGTTCCATGGATTGATTTGGTATATTTTGCAATTTTAATTTATTAATTTTTAAAGTCAAATCTTGAACCTGTGTTGTAAGTAACATTTCTTTCAGTTCGTTATGTGATTCTTCTGGAGTCTTATCATTAAGAATTATTTCAAACAGTTCGGCATCTTTTATGGCATCTTCAAACCGCTGCGGATCTTTTTTCTTCACTTCAATTGCCAAATCAGGGCGTAATGCGCTAATGAATTTTCCCAACATTATTTTATTGGTTATTTTCTCTACCTCTCCATCTGTTGTATCCTTAAGGTTCAAAAATTTACGCGCTGCGTTTTTTATTTTTAGCACAAGCTCGTCCACTGACATATCAGGCGTTTGTTTTATTTTATTGAAAGCGTCCTGTTCTTGCGTTATCGTTATTCTGTTTGAAAATTTTTTTATTAGTAATATTTTTATTTTATCAAACTCCTTTTCGTTTTGTAATTCAGGGTTTTGAATTAAAAACTGCATAGCCTTATCTTTTAATCTGGTTTTAATGATAGCCACTTTATGCTCTTCCTTCCAACTTGCTAACTCCGCTAATTCATCAAATTGTTTTATAAAGAAATTTATATCGTCCTCCTTACTCCCACTAAATAATGGCAGGATCTGCATTACTGGAATATCCATATTTTTATTATTTCTATCCAATTTACTATAATTTTTATTTGATATTTTTGAATCTTCTTTCAAACTTGAACTCCTTGTTATAATTGAACTTTTCACCACTTTTTTAACTGGTCCCATTCCTATATCCCATTTTTCTAATTATACCTTCGATCTCATTTAGAAGAACCATTTTTTCCATTTCATTGATAAAACTTTACATAATCATACATATAACATAAGGAGAAATGAGAATTGTGCACAATATTTTCACAATCATCTATGTCGCCACCAGTTGTCCAACCTTATCAATATTTATTTTTTATTATTATTATTCCTTTTATTTTTATTAATTTCATAAATCCTTATTTTATTCCCGTTACTGCTAAAGTCACGGCACCAAATGTGCCGATTTATATCTTTGTTGATTAAAATTAATATTGTCAAAAATGCATTTTACATTAAATTAATTATTTATTAGTATATTAACTACACATGTAATCTGTTCTAACTTACTGCTGTGTACATTGCGTTGGTGGCCGCAAAGCCCACCTATTTCTGTGCTTAACGGGATACTAAGTTAACAAACTAAAAATTAAGGTTAATAGTAAAGGAACAAACATTTATTTATCACATACTCAATTTACACTCTTTAGTTTTACAAATTAAATAAATATCACACATAGTGGAATACATCTCAATGGTAGTTCGGGGGTGTAATGCCAGATGAATTGATATTTGGTTGGAGCACGTGGTGGGATGCATTAATTAGCTTTTCCTTAAAAACACAAATTTAGACAAAGAGGTTATCCTCATATAGTTTAATTGTACGGTACCTGATCTTCTTTCATATAACTTGGGTAACACCGATGCTTTGGCACACTTTACACTTGCAATACCAGATGAACATGAGCTCTCCTTCGAATTCCTATATCAGAGACGCACACACAACTCTTAACTCTGCTACCGTCGCTTCTTCTTGACTAGTCTAACTCCAACAGCCTGCCTTGACCAATTCTGACTCCCACTTCGAGCAACTCTCACTTATATCCCTTTTTCGGTCGGCGGTCCACGTGCTGAAATCTAGAGCTGAGGGCTAATCCGTAGACATGGCGTCGCCGTCTCGGTTGCCGCCAAACGGCTTAACGTGGTATGTAAACATGGGCGTGGTATGTAAGATATGGGGCCACCTGTATATTATCGCCCATCTGCTTAGCGTGGGGATAATCCGCCCGCATTCCTGGTTCCATTATTTTTTAATCCTTCCAAATATTTATTACTTTACATTTCTGGCATTACAGGAGGGATGCCTCGTAGGTCGCAGGTTCGGCATTCCTGAGCTAGGGTCTCTACGACTCTAAATCCGGTCCTGACGTTCGTCATATTTTACAAATGAGCCAAGGGCTGTACAGGAAACTAGATCTCCGAAGTTAAAAAATATTAATCAGGGCTGTATGTAAGAGGCGACCTCTTAAAAAATAAAACTTACTGTGCCCTAGTGATCCTTGGCACATCTTTTTAGCACGGAAAGTGAACTCGTTGATTGATATTTTCAGGACCCATATCCTTCAATCCTTCTGGATCAAATACTTATCCATCAGAGGAAGCGGGAGGGTTTGCGAGAAAATTAAATTTACGATCTGAATGGCTTTATTCACTACGATTTTTACAGTCTAACGTTGTGAGCATCCGAAATTTGACAGTTTTCAGACTTTAAGAATAACTACATTTAACCTGTGGGGAGAAGTTGTTCGGGCGATATTGTGAAGACCCCAAGTTCCAACAGAGATTGGAACCACTGATTTTTTAAATGACCAGATGACAATCTATTCATTAATATTTTAGGATCAGTGCCACCGTAGGGGAGGGGGAAGGGGATTTGGACCCCCAATATCACTTTAGTAAGAAGACATGAATAATTTGCAAGGAAGGTAAAATAAAACATGGAGGGTCGTGATAAATATTTGCAGAGGGGCCCATAGTTTGTAAGTGTGGTCCTGCTGGAACGAAATTCTTAGTTCTTATTGGACTCTATGATTAATATGAACTAATTGACTGCCAAATGCGCATCTGTGGGCTCCTTGATGATGCAAGTGTTGGCTTGATCTCAATCTTTTTGTTTGCCCTTAGAGAAACTGTGCCACTTTCTTTAGTGGCACTTTCTAAAATAGTGGGTTTGATTGCTGCAAGTGAAAAACAAAATGACAGTTATCGTAAACACTTTTTCTCATTCATCTAAGTAACCGCCGTTTTATAAAAATATGTACAAAAACGTTTCTTCTTCAATTTTGCACAAAAACTGGTCATTACATATTTTTAGGTCCTACTATTTTCTCC